>OY776129.1:55940844-56667827 GCA_963675135.1 Galeopsis tetrahit
TTTTTAAATTGTATAATCGTTAAATTGTTTTTTAATTCGCAACAACTTCACAACATCATTATTTTATTCATTTTTTTTTTTTTAATTTATGCTCAAAAGTTTAATTACACTTTTGTTTTGATGAACAGAAGAAGTACATTATTTAAATAAATGACTGTTAAAGTGAATCGATTTTTTTTTATCAATTTTTGTCTAGGAGACCCCTTGAAATAAAATTCCAATACATAAAAGGCTTTTTAAAACAAAACTAGGTTTGAAGCCTATCAATTGCAAAATAAAAATGGATAGATTATGAACTTTTTATGCTTTATGACATTATCCCTTCCCCGTAAAAAAAAAGGAAAAAAAAAACATTATCCCTTCTATTTTTATGAAACAAAATTCAATTCCTGACATGTTATTCCATAAGTTTCAGTTTCATGTGTTCACTTTTTGAAACAAAATTCAATTCTAAAAAAAGATAAAAGTTTTGCAGTAAAACTGGGAGTTCTGGCTGAAAGGCTGAACCAGGTTTTTAATTACAGGCCAAAATCGGTTCCACGAGTCAATTTTCAATCTACTTAAATCATTTAAATGAATACCTTTTTTTAATAATATTTTTAATATATGAAAAAAGACCTTTTAATAAATACTAACACACTACATTTAAAAAAAAAAAAAAGTTGATTTTAGAAAGTTATTCTTTTTTAGATATTACTTCGATTAGAATTTTTTTTTAAAACTTCTGTATATTTAGTTCACATGACTTTCTGTCTTACTTTGCTCTATATTTGAATGGTTATGTATAAACGTAGATAGTTCTTTATTTTTTAAATTTCGATAAATTAATACGTTATTTAATTGATGATTTTAAAATAAATTATTACGGAATACTATAATAGTGACACATAAAATAGCTTGCTCAAATTGAAGATTTATTGTAATTTGTCCAACCTAGCCCTTTATATATACATATATTTTAAGGGTACCACTAATGTGTAAGGTACATTTAATGTATAATTATGAATTTGAAATAAAAACCATACATTTTTATAGTGAAATATTTTTTTTGACAAATACTTTTATTGAAAAATTAATATCAACAATTTAATATTTTAAGTTAATTTTTTTTTTAAAATAAACATCAATTTCACTATTACTCCAAAAACAAACATTGTTTTACGATGGAAAAACCGTCACAAGTAGAGAAGTGTAAAAACAGTTGACGACATCGATCCCACAAAAGAGGAGAGTGGAGTCACAAAAAAAACTCGGTATAGAGGAGGGAGACGGTGTTTGTGGAGATGAGGGAGGCGCGCATGTGAAGAGGAGAGATATGTACCGGCTAACGAGCAGGGGAAACAACGTCCTCCAACCCCTAGCCGATTGACGATTCCGCCCCCGACCAGTCGGGTGGACATCACTCGGGGGACAAGTGGACAAAGAATTAACATAATTTACACTATAATTTGATTTTTATTTTATTTTTTGAAATTTCAGAGAATTAATATCCACTGTTCATAATCAATCCCTTTCCTAATCAATCAAAAAAACTAACAATCTAGCTAACTAAACAAGTACCATATCTAATTTAAACTAACTAACTACAATCAAACCATTTAACAATTAAAAAATCTTATTACTATTACAATATTCATCAATTAACATAATCTAACTATTGACAATTAATATAATCTAATTAATTAACAAAAAGAATAATCTAATTACACAATCTAACATCATAATCTAACTAATTAAACATAAAACTAAAAAAGAATGCAATAAACTAATCTAACTAGTTCACAGTTAATATATAATTTAATTACACTATCTAACTAAACTAATTCAATGAAATGTAAAAAAAGGTAAATAACTTAACTAAAACAAAATAAATAAACAGTCAAAACGAGAAAACTTAATGATAAAATGAAGAATGAGAAAAACTACACACTTTTTGCATTTTTTGTATTTGATTTTTTATCTCTAAATACACAAACCCAAATATAGCTTATTATTATTTGTTACTATTAATGAATATATAGAAGCTTGCAAAAAAAAAAAAAAACAGTGCTCCAAATCTCATCCTTAGTCTTAGTCATACATATTATATATATGGACTGAGAGTCTGAGATGATGAACACAAATAACTAGCATTAATTTACCCCGTATTTTCAACTATATATTACTAGTACTAATATTGAAATTAGTTGTTTTTAGATGTAAAAAATACACAGGGCCAAATTAACATCATGAATCTATATATATTTATATAAAAACACAATATTTTGTGAAACAAGAAAGTCGTCATTTTTAATTTCTTCAAAATAACATTCCAAAAATAGATTTTCTTTTCTCGGCCATATTTGAAATTGAAACAAATTTTAATTTCAAGTCTATTTTCATTATATATCAAAATTAATTAATATATATATATGAATCTTTTAAAATCTTTTGATTTGACATCCATATTACAAATATAAAAATACATTTCAGATCTAAAATATGAAGTTGTGATGAAATATATTTTATTAAATTTGAATTTGTATATTAATATTTAAACATGTCTCATATTACACAATCCATCCATATGATATATCATCCTACGATTTAGAGACATAATCACGTCTATGACTTTCAGTCAACAAGTATTTTCTCTGCTAAATCAGCTTGTTATAAATGCAAATATAATGTGTTTTTATGTTACAAAGTCCTTAAACCCTAGATGACATGTGTTAAAACTCACTGAATACCTTTTGCTTAAAACACGGTTCAAGATGACACTATTACCCCTAACTACGACATGTGTAACTTTTGTGTTGACGCGTACGTTTGAATCCATGCAGATCTAGAAACACACTGCAGGGGTATTTTTGTACTAACAGTTAGCAGTGGGTCCATGTTTATTAGAGGTGGGACCGTATATAAATAAATAAAAGTTAATTGCATAAAAAGAAAAAACATCTTGACTTTTTAGATATTTATCAATTACCAAGTATCTTTTTAAAATTTATATTTCAATACACAAATTAATTCATGGGTAACACGTTAAATATTTCACACATGAAATATGTCTATTTAAAAAATTGCGGGTCAAAAGTGTGTATTCAGGTCGCTCAAAAAATTCACGTGTCGCAAGTAGGTGATTTACTACATGATCAATATATTATTACTACAAGGTCAAAGTATTATCATTACAAGATCAAATTAAAGTGTACTACTACATGTCAAAAGTACTCTGAAGAATTCGCCCAAAAAATTAAGTGTCAATAATATTTTTAGACTTGAAGTAATACATTTTTGGCCTTGTAGTGACAATATTTTGGTCATGTATATAGTAACATAGTTTTGATCATGTAGTAAATCAATACTTGAAAGCGAAAACATATATTTTAACTAAGTTTGACCCGCGTTAACCCGGGTTTGACACGAATTTCCCTCCAAATTTCCCTTAATTATCTATATTTCATTTATATAAGTTTTTGTATTAATTCATTGTTGCAATTCAATGCACCAGACTAATTTTCGACATAGATGTGGAGCCATAAATTAATTAGTTCATGTATCGAAATGAAATGAAAATTTAAAAAAGACATATTATAAATAATAATTAAAAATTCAAAAGTTCGTGAATTTTAATGCAATTAACCCTCTATAAAAATACGAAAATAACGACATGGGTAATTATTGCTTGGTAAATCACGTGTGAACACACGATTTCCGTAAAATATTTCCGTAATGGAAGTACGGAAAGTGAAATTAAATTTTAGGTATTACAGTTTCGACCGTTTGTTGACTCTCTCAATCCTGGTCGTACAACTTTTTTTCTAATAAATTTTTGGATTTTGAATTCTATTTCAAGAAAAGAAAAGTTATCGTACAATGTTGACTCAATCGTACGTACACACGACATAAATGCTCGACCAACATTGATTCTGATTTCAGTCGCTTCCTGAATGATACCAGTCTTGCTTAGTTAATCATACAACACGTGCTCAGTCGACGTCAAACACTCCCAATGATTACTTAACAACAAATACAATATTTTTAATTCAGAAACGACAAATTACTCAACGGAATCCACATCCACTTGAATTGTACACTTTATTTTTAGGGTTTACAACCATTTCTATAGAAAAATAGTTAAATCAATCTTCTTCAAATCATACAAGTCCTCAAAACAAATTAAAAAGCTTTTGAAAAAAGGAAGTATAATTCAGCTTAGTGGTATTTTATTGCCCATGGTATATATTTCACTTTTTGTGTATGAGTTAATTCTACAAGAGAATAAAAATCTAGAAAGATGAGGCTAGATTTAATAATAAAAGAAGTAAATTGACTTTTGTTTTCACTTTTTAAACCAAGTAATTTATTTTTTTCACACGAGCAAACCTTTCCACCCTATAAATACCACTCTTGCTCACATACAAAAGACACTACAAACTAACAATTAAGCACAATGGAATGGGCAGGCGATTTCTCCTACTCTCCTCTGGGGTCTCCACTGGATGAGTCCCTTCTAGGGCTTCTCTCATCCGAGTGGACCGATGAGGAGAACTCACTCTTTGAGAATGCTTTGGCTGACATTGATCCAACCACTCCGGGCTATTTCGAGTACATTGCTTCAAAGGTTCCTTGGAAATCCATTGAGGAAGTTAAGAACCACTACCAAGCCCTGCTCCAAGACATCGAGCTCATCGAATCGGGCCAAGTCCCCCTTCCCAATTATGTCGAGCCTGAGGCCGAGCAGCCGCCCAAGATTGACGAGGGCTCTCCTTCCAATGTGCCCAAGACTGCCCACCAACGCCGTAGGGGTGTCCCATGGACTGAAGACGAACACCAGTACGTATATATACATTTAATTAATTTATTCAATTCTTTGTTTGATTTATTAAAATCTATTCGTTTTAATTAATTTCTTTTTGCAGGAAAAATAAAAAGACGTGAAAACTTACGTTTTAATTTTGTATTTTTTCACTTTATATTTCCACTTTAATTAAATTTAGAAATTAACCATTATCTAAATACCCATAACATTTGTTATGTTATGTCCTCAACTCAGCTTTACTGATGATGCAGGTTGTTCCTGATGGGTCTGAACAAGTACGGAAAGGGTGATTGGCGTAGTATCTCTCGATACTACGTCATCACGAAAACTCCGACGCAAGTCGCTAGCCATGCCCAGAAGTACTTCCGTCGTCAGAACAGCTCGACTCCGACTGACAGGCGTCGTCCCAGCATTCACGACATCTCGACCGTCTCTCCCACCGCGGTCCCCCAGAGGGCCTCCACTCTCCCCACTGAGGCTGATGCACCTTTCAACTTCCCGTCTTACGGCCACCTCCTTGCGCCGCCACTCAACCACGGCGGCGGCATGTACTTGCCAACTGTGAACAATGGGGGTTTTCCATATGGTACTGATCAGGACATGATGTATAACGTTAACCAGAACTTTAACGTTAATGGTGACAATGGTGGTTATCCTCCGGCGGCGGCGGGGTACATGTATCCGACTATGATGAACCAGCAGTGGGGTTATTAATTGGCTGGGATTAATTAATGAATAAGTTGTTTGGTTAATTATGTGTGTGTTGTTTCCTTTAATTTCATGAATAAATGTATTACCAGCCAGGCCAGTTGAATGAATTAATAAACCAAACAACATTTTTATTTTTAATTTGTTAATTTTCTCTAATTGTATTCCAATTAACTTTCATATTATATTAATTCTGATGAGTACAATTATATATGTCGAATATATATAATTCTAAGCCCTTGTTTATATCGAATATCCACAATTTGAAACCCTAATTAACTCCACGCTGAAATCAAATCCAACCCGGCCAAAATCTGAGGTGCTTAATTAAAATTATAATAATAAATGTTTAATTACAATTTTAATTCGAAGGATATAATAATAGTAAATGTTTTTTGAAAATATTACGTATTGGCTATATAAATTAATTACAATTTGCCTTGTTTAAAAATTGTACTCGATCCCCAGTCCAATCTTTATATGTATAAACTCTTTTTACGAGTTTTGAATGTGTTAATGTGGTATTCTGAGATCCACTTATAAATAAAGTTATTATGTATATATATATATGAATGACAATTTAAGTAAATTATTACATGATGATTTGAAGGGTGATGATAAAATATATTGTTTTCATTTTGAAATATATATATATTAAGTTTAGATTATTTGCATATAATTAATGTTTGGATATGGCCGAGAGTATATATATCTAACTATATATCGGAACTTTACTGATGCATTTAGAATTGCAGCACCTGCAGATTAAGATGCCTTCTTCATTTATAAAACTCAGTGCACAGTGTTAATTTTAGATTATACTTGAACGTTATGAATATATTCGGACAAATCTTTTCTAATATAGGAAACTGAAAATGGGGAAGAACATAATTAGGGTTTTCATTTGATAAAATTTTATAGATTTTTTTTTTTAGGTTGATTGAGACTTTGGCATTTTAATCAGTAGTGGCAACATAAAAAGTTGCTAAAAAGGTGAGATTCTTTTTGAGATGGTTAAAAATTAGGGTAGGTCTTCTTGGTCCACGAGAATTCTTTTATTTAAAGTAACATTATTTAGAAAAGTCTGTCAAACTATCTCATCCATGAAACGGATCGAGTCTCCATTTGTATTTAAGTTATTCTCTCACCTTTAAAAATATACTCACTTTGTCCCGTTATAAGCTTCTCACTTATTTATTTTGAATGTCTCGTTATAATTAAGTTTTCTATTTTCATAAATTGTAAAATATTAATTCACTATATATATCTCTCCACATTTTCTAGATCTTATTTAATTTCTATCTTTCTCTACATTTTCTCCTTACATTTTTTTTAGAACCACATTTCTACCTCTCTTGATCTTTTCTTCTTCCTATACAACTCTCTACCTCAATTATTTACTACACATTTCATATTATATTAGTTAATTTTCGTACAAATTAAAAAACAAAGAAGAAGTTTATAGTAGGACCGATATATGAAGTAATTGATTTGGAGCTCCATAAGTACATGGATCATATATATGATATAATGTCTCATACATATTTTTAATTTTAATTGTCATATCCCCCTATATACTTATTAGTAGAGTATTAAGTTTGTCCTGTTAAATTTGGTGATTTGTCATATATATGGGGGAATAAGTGTAATACATTTGGTGGTGCAAACTTTTATGAGACGGGGTATATCTAGATAGAGAGAACATTTTACTAATTTTAGAGATCTTTCTAAACTCAATTAAGTCGATCTAATTATTTTATTAATATATTGCAAACTTATATACAGACATTCTTAAGTTCAAAAGTATTTCATTGTAATATATATATATATATATATATATATATATATATATATATATCCAATTATTGGAGAAATTAATGTTAGAATAAATTTTAGGTTTCATAATATATACCCAATATATATAAGACCATCGAATTAAAATTACTTATAACGCTGTGTTTAGTATCAAATTCTGATGAATAAATAAAAACAATGAAGCTAGATTGCATGTTTATGAGATGAGGTATTAAAAATCAAGAGAGACTTGTGTGAGCTAGATGGTAACATGTATGAATGGAGCTTCACTTTAATTAGTATTTAGACATTATTACTTTGTTTTAAAGCATGGTTAGAATATAGAGTCAAAAGTTTACATATATATGTGATAGCTTGGAGCTAGCCGTCTCATGTATTATCTCGTCACACACAATTTTTTGTCTTTTTAAGTCTAATATAGATTAAATTTATGAGTTTTGAATTAAAGAAAAAAGTTATGTACGCGTACGTAATATATTAGTGGAAAAAATAATTAATTAGCCTTGTATTTTTAGTCGTTGTCCACGATTGCTTTCACGCAACCTTTACACTTTTAAGTCTTCTAGTTTTAGAAAATTCTTTTTTTTTTTTTTTTTTTTTTTGAACAGGAAAGAAAATTCTCATATTAATTTCGCTGTAAATTGAAAATAGTCCTGTGCATGAGCAGACCACGTGTCAACAAGTGAAGGGTGATTAAAGTTAAAATGAGGAACATAATCGTATTAGCAATAATAAGAGGACTAAATATCCAAGAACTCCATAGTTACTGGTTCAAATAGTAATTAATTTTGCCTTAATTTGAAATGTAGTAGGATTGGATTATATTGTGTTGTTAAATTAATTTGGGGATTTTAAATGAAACACCCAAGTTACTCATGCATGCATTAACCCAATATATATATTGATATTGCATATACAAAATGTTTATATTCAATGGCTAATGTGTAAATAAATATTAATATTTGATGTTTGGTCAATAATATTTGTATTAGTACTTTCGCGGAAATATATATACTTAGGTTTTGTTCAATCCAGATCTTCCGAAAATGAAAATGAATTTCGATCGCTCTGGCCGAAAGAATAGACATATTTTGCCCCGACTTAACTATACTTTTGGTCGGAAAATGTGCATGAATTTGATCAAGTGGGCTGAAAAAAAAAAGGAATTTTCGACAATAAAGGCTCGACCATAAACACTCTCATCAACAAATTGTTGTCGATGAGAGTGTTTATGGTCGAGCCTTTATTGTCGAAATTATAAAAAAAAAAAAAAAAGGAAAAAAAAGCATACATGCGGCAGCGAAAGGCATGGCGGCGCTGAAGGTAGGGCGAAGGGCGGCGGCGCCGTTGTTGAAGAACCAAAAAAAAAAAAGGGCGGCGACGGTTGAAGGCGGTGCTGGGCGAAGGTCGGCGGCTAGTTGGCGAAGATGAAGTGTGGACAAAGAATGAGTTAGGAAGAAGAAAAGGGAAAAAATTAGGGTTAACGTGTGAAGATTAGAGTTTTTGCCGGGGTGCATTTATCATGGAAAATTTTGAGAGAAAATAGCACAAAAGGTAATATAGGGGGAGTGCATCTATCTTATGTTTATTTTGAGGTGGGTACATGTATCAGGAGAGTATATCTAACATTGTTGGAAGGGCAAATAACCCACGCCAAAAAAATTGTTTTCTCGACATTTTTGGGATGAACACTGTTGCTAAAAAAACGATTGAAAGCAACGAAATGTGTTGATATGTGTAGATACCTAAATTTTAAATTTCTTTGGGCCTCAAATGCCCAATAAATCTAGTCGGGCATCTAAAGTCCAACAAAACAAGACGAGCCTCTAAAGCCCAACAAATCAAGTCGGGCCTCTAAAGCCCAACAAATCCAGTCGGCCTCTAAAGTCCATTAAATCAAATCGGGCCTCTAAAGTCCAGTAAATCAAATTGGGCCTCTAAAGTCCAATAAATCAAGACAGGCCTCTAAAGTCCAGTAAATCAAATCGGGCCCAAATCTAGTATTCTGAGTCCATCAATTAATTCAGCCCACCATCAAGTTATAGATAAGATTTGATTAAGTTCTAACTACTTAGCACAAATATCTCCAGCCCATCAAATTTGGCCCATAAAAATCCTAGGTTCTACACCTATAAATAAACCTCATTCCATTCATTTGGAGATCAGAAGTCAGAAGCATTCAAGACTCTAAAATTCTCTACGGAGATTTTAGAGTGTTCTTCAGCATTCGGAGGAGCTTTAAAGGCGTTCTTCGGGCAAAGCGGCGAGAAGCAGCGTTCGAGTCGGGATCAAGGTGCTAAGCCCCTCAATTTAGCGTTTCTTCAAGGAGAAGCTTCAACGACGTTAGTCCCGAAAAGTCCCGACAAGTCCCGGAAAAGTCCCAAATATCGACGTTTAATCCAAAATACGGTGTCACGCCCTTGGATTAACGTTACAAAGTCCCGAAGTTAAGAACGATCTTTAACGATGTTCGTCCCAAAAGTCCCTAAATTCAATGTTTAATCCAAAATACGGCGTCAAACCCTTGGATTAACGTTATAAAAGTCTCAAATTCAAGATCGGATGGGATTCGGCTGCGGATCCAACTCCAAAAGTTCAAGAAGAGAGAATCAGAGGAGAAATTAGAGATTGTAACCCGCAAATACTTGGTTTAATGCGAAATGAAATAAATTGTATCTCATTTTCGCGTTTTAATATTTAATTCACGAAATTTGTGTTTACAAATTTAGCACGCCCAATTGATCCGGATGCAGCACCTCTCTTGATCTTAATCTTGATTGGCGCCATCGCGGTGACTTGATTTGCTTGAAGAGTATAGATGAGAGGTAGAGATTGTCCTACTAGGCGTGCCAAATTTGTAAACACATATTTCGTGAATTTATATTAAATATTAAAACGCGCAAATGAGATACAATTTATTTCATTTCAGATTAAATCTTGAGCTTTTGGAGTTGGATCCGCAGCCGAATCCTATCTGATCTTGAATTTGAGACTTTATAACGTTAATCCAAGGGTTTGACGCCGTATTTTGGATTAAACATTGAATTTAGGGACTTTTGGGACGAACGTCGTTGAAGATCGTTCTTAACTTCAGGACTATGTAACGTAAATCCAAGGGCTTGACACTGTATTTTGGATTAAACTTCGATTTTCGTGACTTTTCCGGAACTTATCGGGACTTTTTCTGACTTTTTCGGGACTTTATTGGGACTTTATCGGGACTTTTTCGGGACTTATCGGGACTTTTCGAGACTAACGTCGTTGAAGCTCCTCCTTGAAGAAACGCCGAATTGAGGGGCTTAACACCTTGATCTCGACTCGAACGCTGCTTCTCGCCGCTTTTCCCGAAAACGCCTTTGAAGCTCCTCTGAATGCTAAAGAACACTCTAAAATCTACGTAGAGAATTTTGGAGTCTTGATGCTTCTAACTTCTTATCTCCAAATAATGGAATTGATAGGTGTAGAACCTAGGGTTTTTATGAGTCAAATTTGATAGGCTGTAGATATTTGTGCTAAGTAGTTAGGACTTAGTCAAATCTTATCTACAACTTGATGGTGGACTGAATTACTTGATGGGCTCAGAATACTAGATTTGGGTCCGATTTGATTTACTGGACTTTAGAGGTCTGTCTTGATTTATTGGACTTTAGAGGCCCGATTTGGTTTACTGCACTTTAGAGGCCCGATTGGATTTGTTGGGCTTTAGAGGCCCGTCTTGATTTGTTGAACTTTAGAGGCTCGACTATATTATTGGGCATTTGAGGCATAAAGGAATTTAAAATTTAAGTATCTACAAATGCCCTCTCGAGACCTGTTGTAGAGACCTATGTCGAATGCAACTTAGTCTCGAAATCTTGATGTAGAACTCAAAAGGTGATTTAGCATGCCCCAATAGTGAATTTGACATGGTTCTCATGATCACGTTCATATCTTCAAAGTCGATGCCAGTTGATCACCCCAACGGTGAATTTGACATGCTTCTCGTGATCACGTTCATATCTTCAAAGTCGATGCCAGTTGATCCAGATGCAGCACTTCTCTTGATCTTAATCTTGATTGGCGCTATCATCGTGACTTGATTTGCTTGAAAAGTAGAGATGAGAGGTAGAGATTGTCCCACTAGACGTGTCAAATTTGTAAACACAAATTTCGTGAATTAAATATTAAAACGCAAAAATGAGATACAATTTAAAATTTTCTTACCTATTGGGCTTAGCCTCTTTGTATTTTTATTTAGGCCACTACTATACACACACATGGTTATTGAGGATACCCACTGGCTAAACACACACACTGTGAGATGAGGACACCCACGTGTAAAATCCCAAAATACCCCTTCTTTAATAAATTACACATCCACCTCATTTTTTAAAAATTTAAATTTTACTCATTCTCCCCTTCCCCTCCCCCAAGCGGCGTCGACGACCTCTCTCCCTCTCCAGTTGTGTCGGCAACGTCGTCGACCTCCTCTTTCCACCGTCGTCGGCGCTCCCTCCCACTCCCCAGGTGAGATCGAGCTCGACTGTAAAAAAAAATTAAAAATGTTGCCCCATCGGGCCGCCTCCTCCCTCAAGCCTCGTCGCTGGCAGCCACCGCTCCACGCGTCCAAGCCATCGTCGTCCAGGTACGTCTCAAGCGACGCGACTGCCCCTTCCTCCTTCGAATGTCGTCGGCCATTCGTGCTCCGTCGCGCCGCCCCCTCCCACAGATCGACGAAATTAGTCAAATTATAAGGGTTTTGAAATGTATAGATTTTTTTTTGATTTTTTTATTTGTCGGAAAAATTTTGTCGTATGGAGTTACTTTTTCGAAATTTCCCCCGAATTATTTTGTTCGATTTTTTTCGTACATTTAATCTGTTTTCAATTTTTTTTTCGAACATTTAATTTGTTTTCAAAAAAAATTCGAACATTTAATTTGTTTTTAATTTATTTTTTCAAAAATTTAATCTGTTTTCATTTTTTTTCGAACATTAGTTTATCAAAATTATGTTCAATATTTTTTATCCAAATCTTATATATTTTTTTAATTGTTTCTGAAATTTTGTGTTTGACAAGCGTTTCTTTTTTCTGAAATTTTGTGTTTTTTAAGAGTTTTTTTAATTAAATTTCTTATAGTTCAATTATTTTGATTTTTCATGAGAAATGGTGTGATCATTTGGTGTTTTTATTGTTGGTGGGGATGATTATCGTGAAATGAAATGGGTGGATGTATTCATCCATTGATTTTTTTCAAAATTTTAGTATTAAAGGGTATATTGTGCCTTGTAGGTGGAATTTTTTTAGTTGGATGTACTCAATAAGTCCGTGTGTATCACCGTGGCCTTTTATTTTGGGCGCGGCTAAAGACACCCGGATATACTATGAGTACACCCACGGGATGAGAACACACACAAAACGGATGAGGACACCTACCTGCAAAACCCAAAATTGCCCTTAACATTTCTCCCCCTTCCTCCCTCCATTCTCTCTATTCGGTACACCCACCCCTTCCAAGAAAAACAAACTTCTCCCCCACTCTACTCTTCTCCCCCATTCCCCAATCTTCTCCCCACTTCCACTCCATTGTTCCTCCCCTTAAAAAAGAGAACCTCACTATATTGACGTCGAACAAGAGAGAGAGAGAACACGGGCGCATCGTTTTTTTTAGAAGAAGAGGAGGACGCGTTTTTTTGTTCTTTTTTGCAAAAATGGTTAAAGGTTAGTTTTTCTTGCTTATATTTGAGAAGAAGAGGAGGACGCGGGTTTAATTTCGGTTTTTGTTGATTGAAACATTGATTTTATTGTTGTAGGGTTTAGGTTTTGTTTTTTGAATTTGGTGTTAATTTCATGCATGTGTTGATTAAGGTTGGTTTTTTGTGTTATAATCATGTTTATGTGTAGAATGTATCAATTTTTGATGTGTTAGGATGAAAATAAACCAATGGGCATCTAATTGGCATGGTTTAACACGAAATTATCGTTTTGGACTGGTTTTTCGCACAATTGATAGTTGTCCGGAATTAATTTCCGAACATGGCATGTTTGTTTTGGTTTAGATTTCGAACATGGCTTGTTTGTTTTGGATGAGGACACCCACGTTTTAAATGTTGTATGGATGAGGACACCCACTATGTACGGGACAAATTTTTGAACAACTATAGTATTTGCTAAACTAAATTTCGAACAATGGCCCAATGTTGGGAACAAATTTTCGAACAATCACTCAATGTTCGAAAAAAAGTTCCCAACAGGGACTTTTAGGTTAGAAATTCGTCCAAGTAAAACTTGTTGAACAAAATTTCGAACAATGGCCCCATGTTGGGAACAAATTTTCGAACATTGGGTAAATGTTCGAAAAAAAGTTCCCAACATAGACTTTTGGGTTAGAAATTTGTCCAAGTAAAATTTGCTGAACTAAATTTCGAACAATGGCCCAATGTTTGGAACAAATTTTCGAACAATCATCCAATGTTCGAAAAAAAGTTCCCAATAGAGATCGTCTTCTTCGCAGAACCAGTCGCGAAAAGGGGTTTTTTTGAAAAACGACCAAATGCAATACATAATGTCAAAATGTATGTCCTAAATGCATATTATTTCAACTAGATACCACTATAGAGTCATAAGATGCAAAAAAAAAACAAGCATAAACACCAACACAAACACACAAAAACCCTAAATATAAAAACTCTTTCACTAAAAAAAAATAAAATTCAAAACATGATAAATAACTTACAAATGAGTCTTTGGCACCACCACTAGTAGTTATTACATCATAATCAACCATTTTCGACTCTATCCTCGCTCTCAAAATCGAATTTGCAAAATATGAAATTTTGGAATTGCGTAGAAAGGGATGACCCTCTGTATTCCTGCGTTTAGATAGGAGGTGGGTGTACTCATCCGACGTTTTTTTTTTAAATACAGGAGGGATAAATACGTCATTTCGCAACACCCTTGTGAAAAAAAAAAATCGTGTGGGTGTACTCATACGAAATCCGGGTACCTTTAGCCGCACCCTTTTATTTTTTTTAGGATTAGCTTTGCATGACTGGGCTTTAGGCCCAAAGCTTTGTTTCAATGCCTAATTTGGGACTTTTTGTATTTTTTTTTTTGTTTGTTTTATTACTCACTTTGAGCTAGGTTCTAAATCTTCAATTCATTTTCCTTTTCAAGGAGTATAACATTCATTTAGATAAAGGGCCTCTAGGCTTCTCAATTGTTACCCAAAGTTTAACTAACACTACAAGAAATTGTTGAATTGGCTACAGAATTTTCCAACGAAAATAATTTCGTCTTTAAATATTGAGAATTACCTATAGATTGCCTACGAATCTTTATAAATTATTTTACACATTTTCACCCACGAAATTACCAAGAAAAAATCTGATGGTGATTTACCTACAAAATAATCTGTAGGTAAAATCGCATTTTCCTACCGAAACGGTTGTAGGTGATTTTTTTTTATTTACCAACGAAAACTTTCCTAACTATTTATATGTATAAATTATTTAATTGTATTACCTACAAAATTAGCTAGGAACTTAAAAAATATTGATTTACCTACAAAATAATTCGTAGGCAAAATAGCATTTCCCTACAAAAATGATTGTAGGTGATTTGTTTATTTATTTGCCTACGAAAAATTTCCTAGCTATTTTTATGTATAAATTATCTAATTGTATTACCTACAAAATTAGCTAGGAACTTAAAAAATAATGATTTACCTACAGAATAATCCGTAGGCAAAAAATAGCATTTCCCTACCAAAATGATTGTAGGTGATTTGTTTATTTATTTACCTACAAAATTTTTTCTAGCTATTTATATGTATAAATTATCTAATTGTATTACCTACAAAATTAGCTAGGAACTTAGAAAATATTGATTTACCTACAAAATAATTCGTAAGCAAAATAGCATTTCCCTACTAAAATAATTGTAGGTGATTTGTTTATTTATTTACCTACGAAAATTTTCCTAGCTATTTATATGTATAAATTATCTAATTGTATTACCCACAAAATTAGCTAGGAACTTAGAAAAGCAATAGTGTTATAACAAATAAACATATGAACTTTATTATGTCCCACATCGAAAGAGTAGAAAAAACATAAGAGAAAAAACAATATAAAAGTAGTAGTATTAATAAGTTAGTAACCAACAAACATAAATTTTTTATCCCACATCGAATAAGGAGTACAAGAAACATGAGAGAAAAACATTATAAAAGGGGCCTATTGTGCACCTAAATTTGTATTTTTAAAATGTTTATATATTTTAATACTTTTTGAATTGATTTTATGATCGATTCATGGTTGGACCGGTTGAACCGGCTGATCCAATTTTGAATGAATTAATTTTGTAAGCTAAGGCTAAAAAAATAATTTATTAATAAATAATTTAAAAAATATATATTAAAAAAAATTCCACCGAAATGTTTGTTGCCAAATTTAACTACGGAATTACCAACGAAATGTTTCGTAGTTGATATTTACCTACGAAATTTCATTTATTATGGTAATCATTTTACCTACCGAAATGTTATGGATTTGCTACGAAAATGTGGTAGGTAATTGCCTACGGATTAAATTTTCGTGGGCAACCGAATTACCTACGAGCGAATTCCATACGAATGGTTTTCGTTGGTATTCCGTAGTAGGGCTGTCAAATGGGCCGGGTCGGGCCAGCCCAGCACCAGCCCACCGGGCCACGCATTTTTATCGGGTCGGCCCGGCCCGATTGCTACCGGGCCTGTATTTGTGAGGCCCAGCCTGGCCCTGGTCAGGCTGCCGGGCCGTCGGGCCAAAACAGCCCGTTTCTATTTTATAATTTATTTTTAAAAAATTTCAATATTTGAGTGTTAAACTAAACCTATAAGCTGAATATGATTGAAATATACAAATCTAATGTGTACCAGTTCAAAAAAATTACATAATAAAATGCTAAAAAATAAAAAAGAATTTTCAAAAGCAAAAAGTTTTCAACAGAAACTAATTAAAATCCACTCAGCTTATTTTAAATGAGTTAAACATATTCCAGTTTGCCCAAATTCATAAAAACTCAGTCACAAATTTCATTTAAAACCCTAAATCCCTTTATTCTAAAAATAACAGATTAACACAAAAAGAAAAATCAGCTCACAAAGACCAGAACACACGTAATTATAAATTACCTGATGTTAGCAAAAAATATATAAATTGACAGTGGGTTCAGAGATGTTATCAATGAGTTACAAAAGTGTTTTGAGTGTGCTTGGTAATATACATGGAGCTTGAGCCATAGAGATCGGAGGCGAGGACGGAGGGCAGAAATGGAGGTGTTGTGCGCCGCGCCGGTGTGCGATTGCAGGACTGCGTCAGCGTGCGTAGGGGCGTGCTGCGCGAGCTGCTGCGTGGGTCGTGGAGGTGCGCCGTCCGACCGGTGAGTGTGTGTAAGGCGCCGCTAATGTTTCTTTCCTACGCTGTAGGGTTTTTAATTTGGGGAAGAATTGGGTTGGGCCGTTTAGGACTCACGTCTGGGTTTCTGTCTCTCTAATACTCTAATATACAGGTTTAGAAAATTATATATTAAAAAAAAAAAAGAGAGAGAGAATCGGGCCAGCCCGAAAATCCGGGCCAAGCCCGGCCTGGGCCCGGTCGGCCCGGCAGGCCATTTGGGCCGGGCCAAATCGGCCCGATTTTTTTTGGGCCACTATAAACCAGGCCCAGCCTGGCCTGTTTGTCGGGTAGGCCGGGCCGGCCCATTGGGCCGGGCTGATTTTGACACCCCTATTCCGTAGGTAAATATAAATGCCTACAAAATTGGAATTATTACCTGCAAAATATTCCCTAGCCAATTAATTATTTTCTTGCAGTGTAAACTAAGGTATTTTTTTGGTGAAAAAAAAAGTTATACTCCAGTAATTTTTATTTTGAACTCTAAATTTTGATCTTAAAAATGTACACGGGATTAGGTTTATCTAGTCAATTATCAATCAAAATGGGAAAGAAAATTGTGCAATCAAATAATACTGTAATCTTTAAAAAAAAAAAAAAAAAACATAAAGGTAATTTTAAAATATAAAGTTATATGATGAGCATTTTTTACCAAGTTGAGATACTCCTATTATTTAAAAGTAGTTTCGGTGTGAACTAATCTTTATATATAAAAGGAGGAAGTGTCTCTCCTGCTTTCGACACGTGTCTCTCCTGATTTTGCCATGTGTCATTTGAAGTTTGCCACATATTAATTTGAGGTCATGTGTCATTTGAAGTTTGCCACATATTAATTTGAGGCCATGTATCATCCCTTTAAGGGCATCTCCAATGCAAGTAAGAAATTTTTGGGTAGAAATTTGCCACATATGTGATACCTATTAGTTTCCTACTCCTACCACAAATAATTCATTTCCCTCCCAATGCTTTCTACCTCAAAATTATTCATAGGTCCCACAATTAAATTTCTATTTTATTTTATTCATATTTATTTATTAACTATTTTTATTTATAATTTTAACTTCTACAATTAAAAATCACAATAAATATTAATTATAAAATTTAAGTTATAAAAAGAAATAATATTAATATATTTCCTGATAAAATATTATTGAAATAACACCAAAAGTACAAGATAAAAAATACTCTATCAATTGTAATTTGTAAATACAAAATAATTAAATTCTTAATAAATTAAAATAAAATAAAATAAATGTAAAAACCTGAAAAGAAAACAAAACAAAATAAAACATAAATTAATAAGAAGTAAATAAATAAGAAATTAAAATGAAAAAAATAAGAAATAGAAGTTGGAGACCACTTGAAATGGGGGAGAAGAACTTCTACCCCATTTCTCCTCTCTCCTCCACATCATCTCTCCCCCAATCTCTT
Organism: Galeopsis tetrahit; assembly: GCA_963675135.1. Classification (NCBI taxonomy): domain Eukaryota; kingdom Viridiplantae; phylum Streptophyta; class Magnoliopsida; order Lamiales; family Lamiaceae; genus Galeopsis; species Galeopsis tetrahit. The sequence goes on from OY776129.1 coordinate 55,959,018, forward strand.
CTACCCTCAATTTGAGTTAGGAGTAGAAATTGGGACTTCTACCCCCATTGGAGATGCCCTGATATGAGCCTATTAGAATTCGTCCTTTCATGTACCACATTTTCAATTTCATGTACCGTTACTAAAATCAACAACAAATGCAATACACCATTAATGTACATTTATAGACTAATTCATTCATTTGATTTTCACCCCTTTAGGGTAGATATGCTCAAGCCGTCTTCTAATCTACCAAAAGAATTACTAATATATTATAGATTAATGCATGCATTTATACTGGAATTTGTAAAGGTTGTATTAATTTCAATTATTTGGCCATGCCACATTTTCACCTATGAGAATTAAAATAAATTGATGCAATAATTGTAACAATAGGTCTGTTTCATATATATATATATATATATATATGTGTGTGCGTGTGTGGTGTACGGTTGGTATCAGATAGAGGAATTGAGTTTGGTTTAGTTTAAATATGTCTTTTAGTTATTCTCTTAATTAATTAAGTACAATTATTTAGGTATCGAACATAGAAAAAAAAAAAAAACTATATTCTTTGTTATTCTATGCATTCAATGGTTAGACAATAACAATTTCGAGAACTAATTCATATAATGCTTCAACATATCACGTGTGCATTCATCTATCAAGGTGAGTTTTTAATTGTTTTATTCTCTAATGCACATATTATTTTTTATTTAATATTTCAGATAAATGGTTTGAGTTAATTGTTTACTCTGTGATTTCATTCCTATGTTATTCTATTGGCAAAGTATGTATATATATATATATATATATATATATATATATTGGCAAAGTTTGTGACAAAGTATCTAATAGTCGAGGGCTCTAATTGGGATCCGGGATCGACGTGTCTTCGAGTGTAACCCACCGTGCTCAATACGTATGGAAATACCTTGGACATAAATTTGATTTTGGAAAGGACGTTAACAAAACTCTATTGACAAAGTATCAAGGATAGAGATGAAGAGTTGGACGATGAGAAGTGGTAATGGAAGACCATACTTATTTATTTAAGAAATAAAAATTATTTGCACGTATGTTTATTAAACTTGATTAGGGTTATCGTTGATTTTTTCTTATTTCTTCATAATCTTGAATCTTAATTGAGTTTTTGAATTGTAAAGATATTAACAAATTTTCGTCTTGCTCTGTGAAATTGTGGCCTTTGCTTTCCTAATTTCTAAATATGTTTGTTCGTTGGTGTCAATGGATGAAACTTTTTTTTTCGACAAATAAAAATTTGCATTGTCTAACAGAGTAAGTGTTTATCTTAAATCATAAGCCAGTTATATTTTACACGGAAAATGAAACACAAACTTTATTTGAACATTTGTAGTTCTAACACGAATATTCAATCTAAGTCACTGAGTCTTTCGACATTGAAAATTCTAGAGTCCTCCATAACTGATTGTCAATTTCTTTTTCTTTATTTGATTCATTAGAGTTTTACAACTTACCCGTACAACGCACGGACAAAAAACTAGTTATAAAAGTAAGAAGTCAGAATGTTTCTTGCAAAGTAGAAAAAGATTATTGTATTGATGTTTGGTCCGATTGAACTGATATACATAATATAGCTTATAAAGACTACAGAGAGATATTTATTAGCCAAAGAAAGACATGAATTGCAAGATGCTTTCTGAATCTGAGCTAAGGTTACAAAGAGCTGATTGATATATATAAATATTTAATATGTATGTGTTGTATTCAAGTATGAATATTCTTCCAAAAGACAACAGCAGCAGCAGATTCTTGCTGAAATTCCTGATCAAAAAAGGGAAGATGTCATGTGTGAGTCGTCCCATATCGATTTTTTGAAATGGAACTATGGGAGAAGAACTAGCATATAACTAATTGATGCATAGATGAATAGAAAAGTTGACAAGTAAGATGCCAGATTACCAATTCCAGCTTAGGCTTTTGCATATTCCACCAGATTGCGCTTTCTTTTGTTAGACATTGAAAAGAACCACATCTGAGCCCAAGATTTCTTTTCCTTAGTCGTCGGCTGTGGCTTCGTCTCCCTCTTGGCAACAACATCAGCCATGTAACGTACAACAGCCTGAAGCACAAAAAAAACTCGATTAGTACAAACAACACACTATACAAAAAGGGGAAGGGACAATGCATCACCTGAGCTCCTTTCTCAATCACATCTCTAGGTGGCACCACCAGAGGATTTCCATCAACATTCAGCACACGAAGCCTAGTCAGCATGCCAAAAGAGTCGGGAAGAGCTCGTATTTGATTGTTATTGCTCATCAACTCCTCCAGCATCTCGAGGTTCCCAATGGAGCGCGGCAGAGATTGCAGATCTGCAAAATTGTTGCTCACGTCCATCTTCACGAGCGTTGTAGCAAAACACAAGCTTTCTGGGATAGCTTCAAGCTCGTTGAAACTAACATCGAGTTGTTTCAAGCTAGTCAAGGATGCCATCGTAGTAGGCAGTTGTCTGATGTTGTTATAACGCGCTGTTAGAATTTCTAAAGGCAGGATTCTGCCCACTGCTTCAGGGAGCGCTTTGAGACGGTTATAGTCAGCATGGAGTTCCTTTAACGAAGTACAGCGACCTATAGCGTGAGGGATTTCCTCAATATTGTTTGTTTCAATGTTGAGCTTCTTGAGACTTGTGAGTGATCCTATTGTTTCTGGAAGAACTTCTAAGCCGTTAGAGCTTAAATCAAGATCTTGAAGACGAACTAGTTTAGCAATGGTGACTGGCAACGATGTTAGCTGATTTCCTCGAAGATCAAGGTGAAGTAAGCTCAGCAATCCTCCAACGGATTCAGGCAATTCTTGGATTTTGTTTCCGTGTAAATCCAAAGTTTGTAATGAGGAAAGACCTCCTATAGAATCCGGTAACACCACAATCATGTTTTCTGATAAATCAAGTTTGATCAAACTCGATAGCTTCCCTATTGAATCGGGAATCCATTGAATTTGATCTGATAATTTGCCTTGAAGGATAAGCTCTCGAGTTCCTTTCTTTGCTGATACTTCAATGCAACTTGCTAGTTTTATTAAACTCTGCTTCTCACCATCTGAACCTGCAATAATACCATTTGTACCAACATCAAAACCAAAATGATCCAACCTACACACAAAATTATTATTGTTACAAAACTGTAAATCTAACCATGAACAAGAGCTGGTTTGAGATTGGAATCTCCTATCCGTGGAACAGAGGAAACATCCCCTGATCGAACCTTGAAATCAAAGGACGTCTTCGGCTTCTTCAGATAAAAATCGTCCTTGCTTAAAGCCTTGGCAGGTTCATCAGCACGAAAACCAGAAGGCGAATTTACAGTTTTCGCAGCTGTAGAATTCAAATTAATAGTACCCAACGATGAACTGCTTGTGTTGTTCGATTTTGAACTCCGAGAAGTTGGATTCGATTTTAGGCACTCGGAAGCTCTCAGAATCAAATCGTCGAACAGTTGGTGTACGTCCTCTAGATCCACTAGTTTTTTAGCCTCTTCCTTCTGCTTCTTGCTCTGCAAATCGATCATTTTGCGCTTCATCTCCTGCAAAATACAGAACAATTCATCGGGCACATTTTTTCCTTTGTTTTGCTTCGTGAGTTCCTCCATTCTCAACTCATCTTCCCTATCCACATTCTGGATTAAGCTTCTAGCCGCTTCAACTTCCTCGATTCCGGGCCGGGCCGGCAGCGATTTATGGATTCTCATGACCTCTTCTACAGCGTGCTCTACAGTCATTGCTATCATCATTTCACTTCTCTGGAATTCATCAAACGAACATACATAATCAATATAATAACACAAACAAACAAAAACTGCCGATAGAGCGATTCATTCATTTTCTAGTTTTCACCGCAAACAAGGATCCAATTTAACTTTCTCAAATCAAACCAAAAAGTACACAAACAACGCAATTACCTTTAGCAGCAACAGAGAAGAACCACGGTGATGCAATCTGAAGAATTTGTATGGCGGGCTATTGTTTATACAACACCAGCACGCGGAAACATTGATATATTTCTGAAAAATGGGCCCGTATGTTTGTGCAGCTATTAACTCTGCAAATTCCTTGGATTTGATCTCAACTATGACTGTCAATTTCAAATTTCAACGTTTTCCCTCACTACTGTAACTGCCAAAATGGAATGCTGTTTGAGTTTAACACGAACGCCTATTTCCTCAACTACAAACCTTGCAACCACCTTTCAAAAATAAATCTTGTATTTAAAAACACATACTCTCCCAAAATTATTAAAAATAAGACGTTATTAAAACACAAATATTTCGAATGAAATTAAAAGATTGAAATATTAAGGGATGTTCATTGATTTGATTATCTATTTCATTGGTGTATTATTACAATCAAACATATGAGAAATTGAAACAAATTATGAAGTGCACTTGTCGTGTGGGATTTTTTCTATCAGTGACGACTTTGTAGTGTTGAATTTGAAATTTCATTTGAATATATTTCCTTATTTACTCACTTGTCAATTTTATGAGTTTTGCTAGTAATGTTGTCAAGAAAAAGTATTGATATGTCACGGGAACGGATCGAAAATTTCATTTTAAAAATTTGAAACTTGTTTTATTATGAGTATCATGTTAATTAGACGGACTTTTATTAAAAAAAATTAATTGTACATATAAATATATATAATAAAAAAAATTGCATAGCGATATTTTACCAAAATTTTAGGTATATCGAAATTTTGGTGTATGTAAGTACGTACTTATTGGACCGTATCAAAACTTTAGTGTATCGAATTTTTAAACAGTATAAATATATCCTTCCATATCGAAATTTTTGTACACTACTTCACACGGAAATAACAGTTTTATCGAATTTTTATATACATATCTATTTATCGAAATAACAATTTATTTATTTTTTAATATTTCGACATATGCTGCAATACTAAAAAAATTAAATCGTGTTTGCCGTTATTGTACAAAAAATTATCATACCGTTCAAAAATCTCAATATTCTGAAAATTTTGACATTTTATCGGTTCAATAATTACGATATATCGAAATTTTTGCTTTGTGTGATACAATGTCACGTGAGGTTTCATTTCATGTGATTACATTTAGTGCTAAGATAATGACGTGTTTAGCAAAGTAAAAAGGTTGTTACTAGCAAAGTCTTTGTCCATAAAGTAAATTAGGCAGGTAGACGGAAAGGAAAAAGCTCATATGTAAAAGATGGTATTAACTTAATTATTTCAAAGACTTTATACCAACACCACACATGGTATCGTTTTCTTATTTTCATTATAAATTTGAAAATTTTATCAATTACAACATAACAATATCCCTTACTTAATTATACTCCAAATGAATAATAAGATAAATTCTAAAATATATAATTTATTTATGGAAGTCTTGTGCACTTATTGCATGATTATTATTTTAATGAAATAAGTAACATTAATAAATTAACATGTCTAAATAAAGAAATTGTCCTCCATCAAAAAAAAAAAAAAATTGTCTTTTTAATTAACCCTCTATTATAAAAATCGACTTAGGCGGCACTTGGCCAACTCCATTTTGTTCATCTAGGCATTTTTTGTGAAAAATTGGTCTAGACGAACCTAAGTTGCCACTAGTCAGACTAGGCGCCCATATTTTAATATTTTTATTTACTTTTTTTTTAAAATATTTAGGAGTCCGATTTGAACAATCGTCCACACTTTTTTTTAAAGGAAAGCAAGCTTATAAGCAATACTCATGACAAAGTACAATATTTTTTTTTTTTTGCCAAATCCTATCGATTAACGGTGAAAATTGTATTTATAAAAAAAAAATATATATATATATATAGAGAGAGAGAGCCTAGGCGCTAGGCGGTGCAAATCCACCCAACTACCGATCGATTTTCGACTTCTACAATCTTATTTTAACCCCTAATTCTTAACTACGGTTTAAAGTGATTCATAAAAATTTATATACAATATTTTATACATAAAATATAGCTAACTAACTTAAATTTTATTAAAATTTTGTGAGTTAAATTTGAATCAACGTGAGTCAAACTTAATTAAAATTAATTTTTTTGCTTTCAGGTATTGTCTTACGAGGCCAAAATATATTACTACAATATTACGTTATTACAAAGTCAAAATATACCCAAGGACAATAATAAAAAAAAAAAAAAAAAAAATTGGCCGAATTTGTAGATCAAAAACTTACAGCAGCCCACATCGCCTTTATAATAGAATATTTTTGTTTTTTATTAACATATTTTGGCATTGTAGTATCACAATATTTTTAGTCTTGTAGTAATATTTTAACTTTGAAGTTGCATATTTTTTCGTGTAGAGTAACAATTTTGGCATGTAATAGCATAATTTCGGTATCGTAGTAATTTATTTTAATTTTGTAGTAATATATTTTAATTATATAGTCTTAGAATATTTTTGATCTTGTAATTGGTGAATGCGTACAAAAAACTAAGCGTCATTGCAATATTTTTTAATCTTATAGTAAATTTGTTTTGATGTTGTTGTAGTTCTATTTTAATTTTAGAGTAACTCATTAACTTAATTTGAACTTGTTACATGCGAATTTTTAGAAATTGCCCTAATTTAGTATTTATGTATAAAATATTTCGGACAAGTGTTGGTTGAATGTGATTTTGTGATGAAAGAAGTATTCATCACAAATAAATAAGGGAAAATATCAATTTTGGTCAACAAGTTTTACCTCTTTTCATATTTGGTCACCCACATTTAGTCACTATCAAAATTGGTCACCCAGTTATTATATTCTATCAAAATTGATTAATCTGTTAGTCAATCTGTTATTGACTAACGGAGAAAGAGTTTTGAGCCGTGATTTCTCAAAAGTTAAAAAATTCTCATGCATCTTCTAGAACTAATGAAACAAACTCAGAAGCAAGAATGAAACATGTGAAAAAATGATCAATATTTACATTATATTATAACAGGTCAGAAGGAGTTCTGATGCATGTTCTAGAACGTGATTCAATGTTGTTGTTGGTTTACTTTTTATTTGATAGATAATTGTCAGAAATTTTCAGTAAGTTTTTAATAATTATTTAACTCAATTATGAATTCATTTTTGTTGGTTTACTTTTTATTTTACAGAAAATGAGAAACTCAAGAGATAGAATGTACTCTGTTTTTTTTTTAACAATTGTACTCTGTTTTTCAATTCAAATTTCATAAACTTATTTTTCATTCTAAATGTTTTTCTATTAAAATCATTATTGCAGATTTCTTGAAATGTTAGTCAAAAAATTGAGCATTTGAAATTAATTGAAATAAACCTGAGTTTCTCATTTCCTAATTATCTATAAAATAAAAAGTAAATCAACCAATCACGTTCTACAAGATGCATCAGAATTCCTTCTAACCTAAGAATTCTGACCTATTATAAATCATGTTTCATTCTTGCTTCTGCGTTTGTTTCATTAGTTCTGGAAGATGCATGAAATTTTTTAAACTTAGGTTTTGAGAAATTTGACGGCTCAAAACTCTTTCTCCGTTAGTCAATGACAGATTGACTAACGAGTGATCAATTTTGATAGAATATAATAACTGGGTGACTAATTTTGATAGTGACTAAATGTAGGTGACCAAATATGAAAAGAGGTAAAACTGGGTGACCAAAATTGATATTTTCCCAATAAATAATTATAATATACTCCACTAGATATTAATTTAATTTGAGAAATGAATAAATAAAAATTGGATGAGGGTGATAAATGAGAGCACGTGTAAATGTTGGAGAAAATGGCACGTGTCCAAGCTGGCAGTTGGCTCCTCACGGCAAAACCGTTTATGGCAGTTGGAAAGGGTTGTCGAGTGTGTGAGAAACAAATTTACGAAAATGGGTCTTTTAAGTTTACCTTCCATGTCTCATTTCGACTCCCGTGACATGTTTCCTTTCCTCTACCAATTTTGAGTTACTATAATTTTAATTTAATTCTAATTTTGAAAGATTGAAATATTAATTTGACAATTAACATTATATTTAGGTTACTTAAAATTTAATTTTATATATAAATGTGAAATATGTAAAAAAAAAAACGATTTTTTCATGGACATATTCCAATTTTATTTCCTGATAATAAGAAAGGAATATGAGTTATTAGTGATTGTGAATATGTTGAAATCAGTGTTCAATTAAGTTGAAAAAAAAATAATGAAAAAGATTGCATTAAAAATAATGAAAAGGATTGCATAATGCAAAGACACTATATGTCAAATTAAATAAAATCAGACCACTAATATACAGATTGTTGTGAGACCTAAGTCAAAAGAAAGATGAGATAAGAATGACGTTTGAAATAGTCATAGGAGACTTGTGATGCTTATTCTACAACCTTGCACAGTTGATGTTTCAAGACAAGTAATCGAAGTGAAATTTATATTGAATTATAATTGATAAAATATAATTTGTAACGTGAAAATATCTTTAAGAAAAATCTATAAGGATAAAATGCACTTCCTCCGTCGATCAAATGTAGGATCAAATGTAGTCTCATTGGTGTGGAGCACAAATTTTAAGAAAAATGTAGATAAAGTAAGAGTATTATAGGGTATTGCGAGGTCCATTGTGAATAAAGTTGATGGCAAATTGAGTAATTAAATGATGATTGAATGGTGATAGTTTCCACTTTCCATAAAGTGTATGAGACTACATTTAGTGGACAAATAATATAAGGCAAATGAGACTACATTTAATGAACGGAGGAATTACTTTTTGTTAACGAATGATTAATTTGTTTTGAATCTCATTACCTAAAATACTACTGTGAATTCATTATATATTAGTATTTTCTTTGTTCAATTTCATTATTCTCATTTTTTTATAAATAATAGAATATTATTTACACTAATCATTATTTATTTATTTATATAAATTATTATTCATAAATAGTCATTTTACTTGTAAATAAATCCACAATACATCATCATACTCTCAATATGTCTATTTTATACATAACTCATAACTAAAAACAGATAGAGATAAATCTTGAAAACATAAAAGAAGCAGAAATAAATAGGGTGGGACAAGTTAGAAATAAAGAATAGGGCCAATCATGTCCCCATATCGATAATTGCAAAACTTCCACCAACAGTGCGCTTAGCTGGGCTGTATTCAACATTTGTCTAGTCGACATTCACACACACTGTTTAATCTAAACCCACACATCAAATATAATTGAACCATAACCGACAGTCATAAAAAAGATTCTAAGAGTGTAAAAGTATATAACTAGAGTTTGGCATGAAATTATCAGTGGATTTATATTACCATATAAAAAACAAAATTTTACAATTTCTGAAGTCTGGTTACTAGTTATGGGTGAAAGAAAAAACAAAGTTTTTCTACTAAAAGGAATTGGTATAATTGTTTGGCCAAGAATGCCATTTTTCATCACTCTATGAATTCCAATTATGTTCATCATTTGATACCTACCCTTCTCTATAAAAAGCAGATGGGGGGGTTGCAGCATCCTTCCCCCATCACTAAGTTTTCATGAATAAAACAGGGGTTCATGTTTCCCAAAAAAATAATAAAATAAAAACACTAAAAAGGACAAAAAAAAGGTGGTTCATTGCAGCAAAAGGAAAATGATTGAGGAGAAACGATTATAAAAGAAAAAGTGGTTAATCATATTGGGTATTGATCAAAGAAAGCACATGCACAGTCAGCATTCGATCCCTTATATCCTCTACCCAGTACATAAAGTTTTCATCACAATTTCACAAAGGCCACAGCTATTAACAAACTGGCTTTTTTCGCTCAATACACCCACTACATAGCTTTATGTACAGCGTGTTTATTGAGGAAAAACCCGTGTGTGAGTAGTGGCGACCTTTGTGATAATTTCACCAAATTAAATACACAAGGCATCTGGGATACACTACAATCATAGTACAACATTTCCTCGAGTCCTTCAGATTCTGGAAATGTACCTGCCAGAATCTGCCATTCCAGGATCTTAGTCACACCACCACCATTATAAAGCAAACACAATAACACATGCATACAAACTACAATATGTATTACTATAAGATACGAAACAACGCTCTATTCAAGGCCTGCAAGTGGGCATACCTTATAACTCAATATATAAAGACTCAGCACTAATGGCTAAATATATATAAGTATTCACATTTGGATTTGAATTTAACACCTATATAAAACATCAATAGTTCCCCCCACCCACCCATACCCTATGCTTCTCCATGTCTCGTTCTCAGTTTGACCCAAAAAAAAAAAGGAAAAGAATTCAACTTCACTTGCCACGCTGAAAGTATTCGAAAACAAAATATTTTTTATAGAGCAAGGAACCCAACGGGCTAGGGTCTGTGAAAATGTAATTAGGTCTAGGCAGAGCAAAGATCAATCACTAACCCCTCTACAGGCCTAAATTTTGACATGGAAAAGTAAAAGACTAACAAAATGTACAACAGTATATCATACATTCAGAATTTGAATTACCCAAACAATCAAACAAACAAAAAGGCAAGCAAATCAAATTGTAGATAGCAGTATTATTGAAATGTAATTTAACCGAATTTTTCATTCTTCAACCATAACAAGTCAGCCTTAAGATCAAATGAATATAATAATGTTAACACCAATGATAGCTAATCCTTCTCCCAATTTGAGATGTCTGTAACATTCATTCAAATTTACTTCAAATAAGCTTCAATACTTAATCACTCTTACCCTCTTGAGAACCAATCTCTTGAAGGTAATGTTCTGCATCTAAGGCTACCATGCATCCTGCAAAAGTATAGCATTGGCAATCACATCTTAGTTACATAACTTTCATTGAGAAAATATGGATTGACAGGTATCAATGAGATTCACAAAAACCTACAGATGATAATAACAGCATTCCTTCTATGTAAACAACATGGTGCAGAATAGACACACTAGCATTAAAGAGATAACAAAAGCTTTAGATTCCTATTAATGATTCAAATACAAATATACTCTAGTGCTTTTCAAATGAATGGTTTATTTTTCCCCTCATATAGCAGAAGTTTGTTCCGTGTAAGAAAATTTCCAAATTTCTCTTTTTCTGAAACAGATGCGAGTAACACATGATTTTCTTATTTGCAAACACCTACAATAATAGGAATGACTATATATGCTATCAACACAGATCTTGAAGACATTGCATGTTTTATCATGTCGCAACAATAAATTACTCTTCCATGGAATGCATTTCTTTAGGTCCTTCAGTGAGTTTTGTTCTGTTTGGTAAAACCGTAAAACAAAGCTATTGGGCATGATGCAGAAGATCTTGGTAAGGATCGTTTCAAATACATAATATTAAATCAATTTTGAACAAGCTTAAATTCTGGATATACAGGCTATTAGTATCTAGGATTCTAGAGGAATAGTTGGATATGAAGAAAGACTGTAGACAAAAGAAATCTGTTTGAAATAATTTAGGGAAGATTCAGGATAAGCATGGGGAAGATAATAACTTCTGCAAGAAAGCCAGCCATAGGAGTGGAAGAGCTGCTAACAGGACAGCGCCATTAATTATTTTGCAGTAATTAAGACTTGAAAAACTACTTCTATGAGAATTAGGAATTAGACCCAACTACAAATTACAAAAAAGAGGTGAGTGATGGTACATCCATTTGCTATTGAAATTTTGACATGAGATCTCTACAGGCTGTTCTTAAAGTACATCATACAAATTTACATTTTTTTAGTTTATTATATTATTGCACCATTCAAAGATCCTGACAAACATTTAACACGATTTAGGAGAAGTTTAGCAATGAGGTAGTGATGAAGAATTTTGACTCGAGCTTGTTTAGGACTTATAAACATAATAAGGATCAATAGAAATTAATGTGCCATGTTACTTCCTAGGTGAGGTGTAGCCATTTTTATAGCATTCATAACTCATACTCGCAATCTTTCTAATTGAAGATAGATAAGAGATAGATTCCAAGAGTTGGCCGATCACGTTCAAGGGCCAACTTTCTTTCAGCCAATGCTCTTAACATCAAGTACAAAGACATGAGGGAAAATAGTAAATAAATTGAATGAGCACCAAGATTATTCCAAATAAGCCCACACCGTGAATCCCTTTCGAAGATGATAACATTCATATTTGGGCCATGCATAGAATTAAATGTAATAAAGTTTTTAACATATGAGAAGGCATCTAACAGCTACTGTAACCATGTGTTTTAGGGGTAATTTACAATGCATAAAAGATTTATGACATAATATACTTATGTAAATCATAAAGACAGCATACTCACTTTGTAAGCCAAATATGCAGCCAGTAGAAATTTCTTATAGGGGGCATATCAAAGACAAGCCCCATACAAAATTGCATATACACCATGTTCTTAAGGATTATATCAAGCTTTAAAATATTTTAACTAACTTATATATTGTTTATACTTTATATGCGTCTTTGATTATAGAACTTTCAAATCATAGTACTTGTGAAGTTAGTACTAATATTTATGAAGTTTAAAACAAACTAACTACTTCAATATTGTATTAAGAGATATTTTCAAGCTGATTAGTTAGTAACACTATCTAAGCAGTAAGAACATATATTCCGGGTGATAGAATAATCCAGTTTCTTGATTCAAAATTGCAAATAAAACACAAGATAATCCAAATACATAACCTTAATGATAAAGCAATAAACTTATAGTCAAAATTCTAGTACCAGTGTGTACCACATTGTTGCCATCATTTGGCAGACACTCTCTTCTTGGCAATCCTTTCACTCCGTTTACTCACAAGCTCAGCAATCTCCTCTGTCTTCTTGGCAATCCTTTCACTCCGTTTACTCACAAGCTCAGCAACCTCCTCTTTTCTTGAGGACTCTTTTTTCTTTGATTTTTCACCAACAATCTTCTCAGCTTTCCCATTTTTCAAAGGGCTCAGTTTCTTCCCCAGTGTCTTCTTCTTTCCCTCATCCATCATTTTTTCCTGAACAATCTCGACATCATCGTTGCCATCGGACTCAATTTTCTTTGGTTTTTTACCCACATTCTTCTTCTTCTTTCCCTCATCCATCAATTTTTCCTCAACATTTTCGATATCATCGTTGTCACTGGACTCAATTTTCTTAGATTTTTTACCCACATTCTTCTCAGCATTGCCCTTTTTCGAAGCTTTCCGTTTCTTCCCCACAGTTTCATCAGCATCAAACTCCTCCTTCTCAGTCTTCTTTTCCTCATCCATCAATGTTTCCTCAACATTTTCAATACCATCGTCATCAGACACTATACCCTCCCCAATATCCATATAATTAACCTCATGAATCCTCCCCTTTTTCTTCTTTCCAGATTTAGCATCCTTCACTTCACTTACTTCCTTAACATCACCATCATTATCACTCATCTTCATACCCTCATCTCCCTCCTCTTCTCTATCCTTCAAACCCTCAATCTTCAACTTCAAATCCGGCATAGCTTGATAAATAGGCAAAGCTACCGAATCAGAGAATTTCAAATGCAAACTCCTCACACCATCCCACTTCTTCGGAACCCTCTCAACAGCTCCCTTAATTGCATCAAACACATTCTCCACAACCTCATCTTTTTCCATCTCAACCTTGCCTACCTTCATCACACAACAAGTCCCACTCCTCACATACATCAGGGCACTCCCTAAAGTCATCTCAACTTTCAACTTCAAATTTTTCTTCGTCAAATCTACCCCTAAAGGCAGCTTCTTTTTCTTGAAAAACTGCTTTCCTATCAACTTAGGCAACAGATGAACAACCCTTTTGTCAACCAAGAACAAATCATAACTATCGCAAAGCTTTCTCTTGGCCTCAAAGGGCTTGTAATTGGTCTTAAGCTTGGAAATCTTGATTACTTTCGAGATGGGAATGTCCTGAGATTTGATTAGTTTCTTGATTTCATCGGAAGGAGGGGTGGTCGATTTGGGCCTATCGTCGACGATTAAGCAGAGCTGCGAAGAGGCGTCTAGAATGGGGTGGGGGAGAGGGATTCTGTAGGGGTTTGTGCGAGGTTGTGAAGGGATTTTCTTGAGAGAGAGATTGAGGTAGATATAATCGTCTCCCGGAAGTAGTTGGAGCTTCTGCGTAGATGATTGAGTAGCTTTGTGTTTCAACAGGGCGTTTACGGCGGACTCTATGGACGATTTACGGACTCTAGAATCTGCAGCGGGGGTGGCAGCCGGTGATTCTGCCATGGGAGTCATCATTGAGGTTTGACGGCTAATGAGAATGAGAATGGGGAGGGATTTTGCAGGGTTTTAAATGGGGACAGATTGGGCCAAATTGATAAGGCCCAAATGTTTAGGGCCGCCTAATATTTCAAGGGAGCGGTTATAGACACACACCTGGAAAAAACAACGATTTTTTTTTTTTTGAATGGGGTAATCCCTTTTTTAATGTCCAGATCTTCACTGGAAAAAAATAGCCAAAGTAGCAACAAATGTTGGGAAATTTTTTTGATGAACAGCAAAACAAAAATCCTGGTAAATTATCAGATCTGTAAAATAAACTATGGAACCTGAAGATTTGAGAAGGCCTTCGAACGGCGTGGCAGTGGGCGGCGACGGCCTTTAAACGAAGGCGACCGTCGCGGCGGCCTTCTTACAGATCCGCGGCGACGAGTTTCTTCATCTTCAAACGCGGCGGCGGTGGCGAGGCTTGGGTGATGAGGGGTGCGAACGGACGGCGCCTCCTTTTACAAACCGTCGTCAATCGTTGTCTTCTTGAAACAGGGTCGCCGGCGTGGCGTGGCAAGGGAGGAGGAGTGACGTCGTCGGCGCCTTCTTCTTGAAACAGCAGCGGCGGCGCGAGGGGAGAGAGGCGACGGAGGCGGTGTCTCAAGGGAGGAGACATGGCGCCGGCACGAGGGAGGAGACACGGCGAGGCGGAGTGGATGGTCGCGGTGAAGAAGAGAGAAGGAGATGAAGAAATTGGGCGGTTCAGTGGGTGTACGCAAAAGAATAAGGAAATTAGATTAAGAAAGAAGGTGGAGAAGAGTAAGGGTATTTTTGAATTTTTCGCGTGGATGTCCTCAATAAGTTGGTGTGTGTCTATACGAGCACACGATATTAATTATTACACCCATCGAATTTTTTTTAACAAACAAAAATGATCTAGTCTAAGTTTTATCAAAAAATGGCCCAACTTACTTAAAAATATACAAAAATGACCTATTTTTATTTAAATTAATTAAAAAATATAAAATACAGTAACAAAGTTGGGAGCGCGTAAAAAAACAGAAACAAATTCCTCCTCTCTCTTTTCTCATTCTTCTTCCATTTTTTACCCTCAAATTCTTACCTTTGTTTTCATAATGTAATTAAAAGTTGGATCGAAGGTAAAAAAATATATTTCTATTATATTTATTTTGTTTAAATTTGTTGCTTAATATTTTATCATAGTAAATTTAAGTGAATTTGTTTTTTAGATTTACACCCAAAATTCCTTTTTGAATTGTTTAATGTGGTTGTTTAGGGTTGTGTAATGTGCTTGTGTAGAGTTGTTTAATGTGATTGTTTAGAGCTGTTTAATGTGTTTAATGTGATTTATGGTGGTTGTTTAAACTGTTTAGATTGTTTTTTATTAAATATTCTACTATTAACAAATATAATTTTCTTATTAAATTGTAGATATGAAGTTACCTCAATTTTGAGTCTACATAATTTATTTTAACGAGTTTATCAATGAAAATGGTCAATGAGAATGGAAAAGAAGTGAGAGTGATCATGGTAATTGATTTTATTTTATTTTTGTTATGAAGTTCACATGAGATTTTTTTTGCTACGGTAAATCACAACAGATTTATATCAGGTTGTTTTGTCCCACTCTAAACAACTATGAATAACCTTATACAATTTTAAACAACCTTGTATACGACTGTAAACAACTTTAAACAACTCTAAACAATCATACACAACTCTAAACAGCCCTACACAACTCTAAAAAAGCTCTTTGTAACATAACTCTAAATAATCTCGTTATTTAAATAACCCTATATTAAACAACTTCATTATTTATCATTAAAAATATGTAATTTTTACAATTTTAAATATTAAAGTGTCAAAGTTGAAGTTTACTAATCTTATGTGTGATCAAATAGTGTTGTTTAGTTTTGAATGCCCAATACTATTAAATATTCTCATTGTTTATCATTAATAAGATGTTATGTGTACCATTTTGAAGATTAAAGTGTCAAAATTGAAGTTTACTAATTTTATGTGTGATCAAATAGTGTTGTTTAATTTTGAATGTCCAATATTATTAAATAAACTCATGTTAAACATTCTCATTGTCCATCATTAATAAGATGTTATGTGTACCATTTTGAAGAATAAAGTGTCAAATTTAGAGTTTATTCACTTAAAAATAAGTAATTCACATTTTATTTCATCTTATGTGTGATCAACAATATTGTGTAGAGTTGTTTAGCGTTGTGTAGTCTTGTTTTATATCTAGTTGTGTAAGGTTGTTTAGGGTTGTGTAGAGTTGTTTAGAGTTGTTCAGTGTTGTGTAATCTTGTTTTATATCTAGTTTTGTAAGATTGTTTAGAGTTGTTTAACGTTGTGTAGTCTTGTTTTATATCTAGTTGTGTAAGGTTGTTTAGTGTTGTGTAGAATTGTTTAACGTTGTTTAGAGTTGTTCAGTGTTGCGTAGTCTTGTTTTATATCTAGTTGTTTAGGGTTGTGTAGAGTTGTTCATTGTTGTGTAGTTGATTAGTGTGAAAATTGCTTGAAATTCATGTATTTAATTTGCATAATTTTATAGGATTTTGTGCATTATTTACACTAATTTGACTCATTGCTCTTGATTTGGAGAAAGGGTGTTGTTTGCCATTTTTATAGGAAAAAGAACATTTTTAGAGCAAAGCACACCTCAATAATTTTGTGGAGTCAATCAAATAAATTATGGGTAATGAACGGTTGCTACATGGAGGGCCAAGGAATGTCAAGCCCATTTGTCATAGTCAATTGGCGTGAGCAACTTGATGGGAAACGAAGGAAGGAAGCCCAATGCATGCTTGAGGCCCATTTAGTGACCAAATTAGTTAATTGAATGGGATTGTTTGGGATTATTTTTGCCGACAATTAAATGGGCCCAAGTGAATTGAAGAAGCTGGCCCATTTATCAAAAATAAGAAGGCCACGGATAAATTAACCCCCACATATTATGTGTTCACCCCCACCCCCCATTTATATTTTGAACTATTACATAAAAAGACTATATTACCCCTATGTGCTGAGTTCACCCACCCATAAAAAAAAAACAGGGTTTTGCATTTCTCCCCCACCAAAAATATATTATTTTTTTATAATTGATTATATTTCATATTATTGTTTTATTTGACCGTATTGTTGCATGATTGTGTAGTTGTAATAGATATATGTGTAGTGTATTTCATTTCCGAGTTTTTTTTTACAAAAATCGCGTTTTACAAAAACTCAGCACTGGTTCGCCGAGTTTTGTGATATTTTTCGAAAAAAAGTTCCACGTTACGAATCAAAACTCGGTCAACTTTTTCACGTTTTGATTCAAAACTCGACCAACTTTTCCACGTTATGAATCAAAACTCGGCCAACTTTTCTACGTTATGAATCAAAACTCGATCGCTTAGTTTTGAATCAAAACGTGGAAAAGTTGGCCGAGTTTTGATTCATAACGTGGAACGTTTTTTTTCGAAAAATCTCATAAAACTCGGCGAACCAGTGCTGAATTTTTGTAAAACACGATTTTTGTAAAAAAAACTCGGAAACGAAATACATTACACATATATTGAACAACTAAAAGTCTAAATCATTTCCAATAACAACGAAAATTGCACGATTTCGCTCCAAGAGAGATTTTTTTTTGAATTGTGGGTGAACTCGAAATATTTTGTATTGTATATTAATTGTGGAGGGAGGGGAAAAGGTTATATGTGGTATTTTTTGGGGGTGAACTCATAATTTGGGGGAGTGAAGTCATCTAGAGGGTGAACACATAATAAATAGGGGGGCATTTATCCGTGGCCAAATAAGAATTGTTTAGGCCCAATAAATCACTTACCTTTTTTTACAGCACAGAAGCCGTGAGATGGGAAGGGGGACGCACGCAGAAAAGAGGAGATTGGCGATACAGGCAGCAGCTCCCATTGGGGAGAAAATCCTCCCCCACTCTCCCATCACTCCACTCCATAGATTAGTTTGGCTTGTTATTTCCATCTTTTAGATAGATTTCAATTGCGTATTTCATTTTATTGTGGGATTGAAGGATTTGAAGACCTAAGGTGATATTTTTCTATTATTGCAATTTTAATTTGGTATTTTCATTTTCATTCATGTCTTGTAGTTTAATTTACATGAGTTTTATTATAGTTGTTAATTTAGATATGGGGTAATCTCTTATTGTTTTGGGTGTTTGAATTATGAGGGTAATTAGTGGATTTATGAATTAATTGCATATTTTAGTCTATGTCTTGAATTTTAATTGTTTCTAGTATTGTGTTTTGCATGATTCAATTAGTTAATTCACCCTATTAGCTAGCATTGTTGATTTTGTCGACTTCAACGACCGTATTGGGTTGCATGATTAATAGTGTGTGTGTGAGCTTGAATTAATCGATTAGAATTAACATAGTAATTAGCTACACCGATCGGGGGTTGATTGCTTAGATCGACGACATTAGACACTAGTCGATTAGAGGTCGTCTATTAGATTAGTGAAAGGGCGTCTCATAAACATTAGTAACCGTGTTGAACGTGTTTATGAGACACTATCTTAGGAGCTTATGGCATTAATTAGATCCTATAATTGCTAATTAATGCACGTGTTCACCCAAGCCTCACAAGGGATTGATCTACACATATATGTGATAGCCTTTAGCATGATTCAAGACATTAGGCTTAATTATTGTGATTAGTTCGTCAATTCATTAGTGATCCCACATAAGGAAGACACCCGAAGCAATTCTTCCACTTGCACTTTCATCTTTTTTAGAGTTAGTTTTAGTTGTTTACTTAGTGTTTCTTTTTGATATTTGCTTTATCCTCCCGCTTAGCTTTTATAACACCATTTTGACTTATAGTTTTGGGGCTCCACGCTCTCCTAATTAGGTCCTTGGAACGAATATCTATTTGGTATACTTATCATACTACTATCGAACCCATACGCTTGTGGGATCGTATAGTTGTTTAAAAAGTGCAAAAAATATGAACCAAGTCAGTAGTCTTGTTTTATATCTAGTTGTGTAAAGTTGTTTAGGGTTGTGTAGAGTTGTTCAGTGTTGTGTAGTCTTGTTTTATATCTAGTTGTGTAAGGTTGTTTAGGGTTGTGTAGAGTTGTTTAACGTTGTTTAGAGTTAGTTCAGTGTTGTGTAATCTTGTTTTGTAAGGTTGTTTAGAGTTGTTTAACGTTGTGTAGTCTTGTTTAATATCAAGTTGTATAGAATTGGTTAACGTTGTTTAGAGTTGTTCTTATTTTAAATATGACAAATACTTGTATGCACTCGCATATACGGTGCATACTTTAATTTTAATTTTAATTTTAATTCATTAATTAATTTTAATTTTATCTGCACCCGTTCATTTAATGAGTTCACCCCCCAAATTATTTTTTACTATTATTATTTGCACTCACTCATTTAATGAGTTCACCCCCAAATCATTTTTTATTACGGTTATCTACACCCACTTATTCTATGAGTTCACCCCCAAATTATTGTTTTACCTCGATTATCTGCACCCATTCATTTTATGAGTTCACCCCAAAATATTTTTTTAAAAATAATCACATTTAAAAAACTATATTATCATTTTATTAATTTACACAAAATATAATGAAATAAACTCTAACTTATATATTTACAATATGCAGCAGAATTACCGTCGATTCACCACCAACTCACCCATATTTAAAAAAAAAATCGTAAAAATATAATTAATAAAAAACTATCGAAATTAGTCACAAATCTCGATTTTTTTCTTTTTAATTTTTCTTCCTCCTTCTCTTTTCCTTTATTTCTTCCCATTTTCAATTTATTTTTCAATTTTTTTATTTATTCATTTTTTTTCCTTTTACTTTTTTTATTGTATTTTGATGCCTTTCTTTTTCATTTTTTTCATGTGTATTTTTTAAATTTTAATATAAAATAATATTATAGGTATGATTTTATTATAGTCGATCGGCGGTGCACCTGAATTTCAATTTTAATTTGATGAGTAAAGGACCTGCCGGAAATCCATGTCCTTCGGCGGGTGACCCTGCCACCACCATGCCCGACCACCCTCTCGACGGCGACGACGACGCTTCCATCCCGCCCATTGAAGCCCGAGACCCCTCCTCGAATCGCAATGGTGATTCTTCACTTCCATGACAATTGACATCATCTTCCATCTCGACCGAAAACCTCTACTCATTTCGACCACCGACGCGACTGCTTCCATCAATCTCCCTTGTGTTCGCGATCCAGGATCTTCTTCGACATCAATGGCGCTCGCCTACAACACTCGGATCGACGCCGTCTCGCTCTCGTCGTTCATCTCTGTCCAAATCGAAGCTACATTGCTTCGTCTTCTTCACCCTGCTCCTGCACAGCCTCTTCCTCCGGCTGACGGCGGCCCGACGGAGGATCGTGAGTATGTTGCTGATGGATCTCTGATCGGACGGCACTCAGAGCCGATGAAATCTCAGGTGGCGATTGCTGACCTAGGGTGCCTTCCCATTGGGCTAAGATTCCGTTCAATTGGGCTTGGTAATGTGCACCCCCTATTTTCTTCAGTACACCTCGATCTGTACTCCCTCCACTTTTTTTATGATATTATTGTTAGTGATACTGGTATTACTAGTTATTGATTGTGGTATTACTATTAATTCACTATTGAATTAATATTAATGATTATTGATTACGGTATTATTGATTATTAATTGTGATATTATTGGTTATTGTTTGTGGTATTACTGATTATGTGAAATTATTTATTATTGATTAAGGCATTACTGATTATTATTATTGTTTATGGTATTACATATTATTGTTTATGGTATTACTGATAATCATGTTTTGTATTACTGAATATAATTAGATTTGTGGAATTATTTGTTATTGTGTAAGATATTACTGATCAATGTTCATGGTATTACTAATTATTGTTCATGGTATTACTGATAATTGTTTTTTGTATTATTGAATATAATTAGATGTGTGAAATTATTTGTTATTGTATAAAATTTTACTGTAATTAGATGTGTGCAATTATTTGTTATTGTAAAGATACTACTAATTATTGTTAATGATATTACTGATTACTGTTGTTTATGGTATTACTGGTTATTACTTATTGTATTAGTGACTATAATAAAATAATACATATAATATTATTTTGTATTTAATAAAAAAAAAATACTAATGAAAAAAAAATGAAAAAAATGAAGAAATAAGAAGTGTGGAATAAAAACTGAAAAATGAGAAGAAAAAAAATCGAGATCTGTGCCCAATTTCGATAGTTTTTTTTAATTATGTTTTTACGATTTTTTTTCAAAAAATATGGGTGATTTAGTGGTGAATCGACGGTAACTCGGCAATGACTCGACTGCAAGATTGTAAATGTATAAAGTAGGGTTGATTTTATTATTATATTTTGTGTAAATTAATAAAAAGATAATATAATATTTTAAATGTAATTATTTTTAAAAAAATATTTGGGGTGAACTCATAAAACGAGCGAGTGTAGATAACCGTTTTGTAAAAAATAAATGATTTTGAGGTGAACTCATAAAATGAGTAGGTGTAGATAACTGTAGTATAAATATGATTTTGGGTGAACTCATAAAATGAGCGGGTGTAAATAACTGTAGTAAAAAAATAATTTGGGGGTGAACTCATAAAATGAGATTTGGGGTGAATTCATAAAATGAGCGAGTGCAGATAACTGTAGTAAAAATATAATTTGGGGGTGAACTCATTAAATTAGTAGGTGCAAGTAAAATATAAATAAAAAATTAAAATTAAAATTAAAATTAGGGGGTACGGTGCATACGAGTGTACGCAAGTGTTACCCAAATATCTACCAGTTTTCAATAATAAAAAGAGTTGCACTCTTGTGTACCAGTTACATGTATGTAACTACTATATTCAATCCAATATATGTAATGACAATTGCTTATGTGTACCAGACTACCAGTTACATGTATGTAACTGGCTATTTACCCTCTTTTTTTAATAAATCCACACTCCTCCTTTTTTTTAGGCACTTATGTGTATAAGTTACATACATGTAACTAAATCCAATTTTTTACATGAGTTATTAGTTATTTATCTTTTTTTTTTTATTAATTTCACCCCCAATTTTTTTTAAAGAAAAATACATGTAAAATACTATATTACCATTTTATCAATTAAATTAAAATACAACTCATTAAAATTATAATTATACACCGACTATCGATTCACCAATTAATCACCACGAAGTCAAATATTATTCTATTTTTTTAACTTTTAAAAAATAAATATAAAAACATAACGAATATTAAAAAAATATGAAACTCAAAAAATAAAATTTTCAGTTTTTTTTTTCAAAAAATGACCGAAATTTAGGAAAAAAATACAAAAAAATTGAAAAAAAAAAAACTAAACTAAAATTTTCTAATTTGGGTATAAATGTATGAATATGACATGCTCACTTTCTAACTTTAATCTGATTTATAATAACTAAGATTATTTTGGTATGTCTTCATTATTTCTAAAATGATATTTGATTTGTTACAAGTTTTTTAAGGTTGTAGATTATTTTTTAAAACTAATTAATAATATAATCTAATTGAAAAATAAAATGTATATTTAGAAACTTAAATGAGTTGAGAATTGGGGAAGAAACCAGCACAATATTGCATCAGATTTATTATTTTATTTGGGGTCATCGTCATGTTGATGCATTCATATGTTTATTGAGTGTGATTGTATCTATTAATTGAATTGTGTGTTTAGTGTGATTGATTCTCACTTTTATTCTTCTTACTAGTTAGTTAATGCGGAGTATCATTTTTTTAATATTGATGTATTAATTTGCATGGTATGCCTGGAATTATAAATGTGTTAAGTTATGTATTTTTTGTTAAATATAAATATTAGTTTAAATACGATATAGTATTTAGTACGCCTATGATATAGTACTAGTTAATATATTGTATAGTACTAGAGATTAATGTGGGTATAAAAATATTACGGAGTATTTAATATATGAACTAATACTATACAATATTTGAATTTATATTATACTATATTTGAACTAGTACCATAGAGTATGTGAACTAATACTATACAATATCTGAACTAATACTATACTATATTTGAACTATTACCATAAAGTATGTGAACTTAAAACTCGAAAAAATTAAAACATGTACCAATATAAACTAATATTATACTGTATATGAACTAATATGTACAGTACTGCATATTAACTAATAATATATCATAATACTTATCAACTGTTATCATAACACTTATAAACTAAAAATTATATTCATAAAAAATTAAAATAAAGTGATTAAAAAATAAAAGTTCAAATGAAAAAAAAATTAAACAATGTAAAACGAAGTGAAATTTGTAAGGAATGAAGTAAAATTTTAAAAGGATAAAGTGAAAATTATACACCAATTAATTAAAGTAAAATAGTACCAATAAAATTGAACACTTGCGTAAGAGAGGTGAGAGTTTTATTTTTTAAAACAAATTATTATTATACTATTTAATACTTAAAAAAAACAATTAATATTATTTTTAAAATTTTCTTATTAGACTTTAAAATTTTAGAATAATTATTTATGACATAAAAAGAAAGTACGTTAAAAAAATTATCATTTGAAACACAAATGATAAACAGGAAGAAAATTAAATTTAAAAAATAATATTAAAAAGATAAATATAAATATCAATTGAGTAAAATAAAAAAATAAAATTTTAAAAAATTAATGGAGTATTATTTTTTAATGATAAAATTTTAAAAAAAATTAATTGAAGTAAAATAAAGACCCATGAAAAAATGTATGTGTTAAATTGATATAGTAAATGGGTCATGTGTTATTGGATTTGATATAGTAAATGGGTCATGTGTTATTTGTAATGAGTTATTGGATTGGATATAGTAGTTACATACATGTAACTGGTACACAAGAGTACAACTCATATGTAATTACTATATTCAATCCAATAACCCATTACAAATAACACATGATCCATTTACTATATTCAATCCAATAACACATGACCCATTTACTCTATCAATTTAACATATACATTTTTTCATGGGCTTTATTTTATTTCAATTAATTTATTTATTTTAATTTTATCATTAAAAAATAACACTCCATTAATTTTTTTAAATTTTATTTTTTTATTTTACTCAATTGATATTTATATCTATCTTTTTAATATTATTTTTAAAATTTATTTTTCTTCCTGTTTATCGGTGTTTCAAATGATAATTTTTTTAATGTACTTTCTTTTTATGTCATAAATAATTATTCTAAAATTTTAAAGTCTAATAAATTTTTTTTAAAAATAATATTAATTATTTTTTTAAGTATTAAATAGTATAATAATAATTTATTTTAAAAAATAAAACTCTCACCTCTAAGTGTTCAATTTTATTGGTTCTATTTTACTTTAATTAATTGGTGTATAATTTTTACCTTATCCTTTTAAAATTTTACTTTATTCCTTACAAATTTCACTTCATTTTACATTGTTTAATTATTTTTTTCATTTGAACTTTAATTTTTTAATCACTTTATTTTAATTTTTTATGAATATAATTTTTAGTTTATAAGTGTTATGATAACCGTTGATAAGTATTATGATATATTATTAGTTAATATGCAGTACTGTACATATTAGTTCATATACAATATAATATTAGTTTATATTAGTACATGTTTTAATTTTTTCGAGTTTCAAGTTCACATACTTTATGGTAATAGTTCAAATATAGTATAGTATTAGTTCAGATATTGTATAGTATTAGTTCACATACTCTATGGTACTAGTTCATATATTAAATACTCCGTAATATTTTTATACCCACATTAATCTCTAGTACGTTTCTTCCCCAATTCTCAACTCATTTAAGTTTCTAAATATAAATTATATTTTTCAATTAGATTATATTATTAATTAGTTTTAAAAAATAATCTACAACCTTAAAAACTTGTAACAAATCAGATATCATTTTAGAAATAATGAAGACATAACAAAATAATCTTAGTTATTATAAATCAGATTAAAGCTAGAAAGTGAGTCTGTCATATTCATACATTTATACCCAAATTAGAAAAAAATTGAATTTTTTTAGTTTATTTTTTTTTTTCAATTTTTTTTCTAAATTTTGGTCATTTTTTGAAGAAAAAAAAACTGGAAATTTTATTTTTGAGTTTCATTTTTTTTAATATTCGTTATGTTTTTATATTTATTTTTTAAAAGTTAAAAAAAATAGAATAATATTTGACTTCGTGGTGATTCATTGGTGAATCGATAGTCTGTGTATAATTATAATTTTAATGAGTTGTATTTTAATTGATAAAATGGTAATATAGTATTTTACATGTATTTTTCTTTTAAAAAATTTGGGGGTGAAATTAATAAAAAAAAGGTAAATAACTAATAACCAATGTAAAAAATTGGATTTAGTTACATGTATGTAACTTGTACACATAAGTGCCTAAAAGAAGGGAGTGTCTAAAAAAAGGGAGTGTGTATTTATTAAAAAAGGAGGGTAAATAGCCAGTTACATACATGTAACTGGTACACATAAGCAATTGCCTAATAAAAATTACACTTTTCAGTTAAAATATCTACCACTTTTCAATAATAAAAATTACACTTTTCAGTTAAAATATCTACCACTTTTCAATAATAAAAATTATATTTTTCAGTTAAAATATCTACCACTTTTCAATAATAAAAATTACACTTTTCAGTTAAAATATCTACCACTTTTCAATAATAAAAATTACACTTTTCAGTTAAAATATCTACCACTTTTCAATAATAAAAATTACACTTTTTAGTTAAAATATCTACCACTTTTCAATAATAAAAATTACATTTTTTAGTTAAAATATCTACCACTTTTCAATAATATAAATTACACTTTTTAATAACAAGAGTTACACTTTTCAATTATAAAATTGTCACTTTTCAATACTAAAACTTAGCAATAATTTCAGTACTAAAACCTAGTAATTTTGAACTGTTAGTAATAAATTAATTAAGAAGAAACAAGTGAAATGTCAACACTCAACAGTCATCACCACAAAGTATCTTTAGTTAATCTCCAAAAACAGAGTACAATCTCCAAAAACAGAGTACGTTCAATTGACAAATTTTCAAGCTCAAATGCCAAAAGCTGAAATATTCCAAAAGTTCTCAACAAATCCCTGCGTGTTTTTTATTCTTAAAAAGAAAAGGAAGTGCCAAAAAATCATTACTAACACCTTGCTTACCGCTAGTGTTTGACGGCTTATCTGTCATACGTTTTAAAATTTGTTAAATAAAGCAACCAACATCCCAGCTACTCCATCATTCCTTTTCTCGCATTCTGAATCTCTATACCGGAATCTCTAACCACTTGCCCCGAAATTGAATCAATTTTTGGATTCGACTCAACCGCCACCATCATATCGCAAGCGCTGACGTCACTCACTCACCAAGGTCGCAGACTTCTTCCGGCCGCCTTAAATGATTTCGAATCTCTAATTCAAAAGGATACCTCGAAATCGTCCGTCGTCGGCGCCGGAATCTACTCCCTGAAACTCTACGCGATGAATTACCTCTCAAATCTCGACTTAGATATACTAGTCGATTCACCGACAACAACGAAAAAACTGCTGCCGGAAACCTATTTCGAAGTCTCCGACATCCGACAATATCTCTAAAGGAGAATAGTGATGGGAAAATGGGGTTTTATATGGTTGGGTAAAAAGCGTGTGCAGGTGCAAACGTGTGCATATGAGATTTTTCCCATAATGAATGATTAACTTGTTTTGAATCTCATTACCTAAAATATATTAGTAATCTTTTTGTACAATTTCATTATTCTCATTTTTTTTATAAATAATAGAGTACTATTATTTACACTAATCATTATTTATTTATTTATATAAATTGTTATTCATTTTATTCATAAATAATTACTTTAATTATAAATGAATCCATTATACTTTATCGTACTCTCAACGTGTCTATTATATACATAACTCATAACTAAAAACAGATAGAGAAAAATCTTGAAAACATAAAGAAGCAGAAATAATAGGGTGGGACAAGTTAGAAATAAAGAATAGGGCCAATCATGTCCCATATCGATAATTGCAAAACTTCCACCAACAGTGCGCTTAGCTGGGCTGGATGTATTCAACATTTGTCTAGTCGACATTCACACACACTGTTAAATCTAAACCCACACATCAAATATAATTGAACCATAACCGACAGTCATAAAAAAGATTCTAAGAGTGTAAAAGTATATAACTAGAGTTTGGCATGAAATTATCAGTGGATTTATATTACCATATTAAAAACAAAATTTTACAATTTCTGAAGTCTGGTTACTAGTTATGGGTGAAAGAAAAAACAAAGTTTTTCTACTAAAAGGAATTGGTATAAAAGTTTGGCCAAGAATGCCATTTTTCATCACTCTATGAATTCCAATTATGTTCATCATTTGATACCTACCCTTCTCTATAAAAAGCAGATGGGGGGTTGCAGCATCCTCCCCCCATCACTAAGTTTTCATGAATAAAACAGGGGTTCATGTTTCCCAAAATAAATAAAAAAAACCCTAAAAAGGACAAAAATAAAGGTGGTTCATTGCAGCAAAAGGAAAATGATTTGAGAAGAAAAGATTATAAAAGGAAAAATGGTTAATCAAATTGGGTATTGATCAAAGAAAGCATATGCATAGTCAGCATTAGATCCCTTATATCCTCTACCCAGTACATAAAGTTCATCACAATTTCACAAAGGCCACAGCTATTAACAAACGGGTTGTTTTCGCTCAATACACCCACTACATAGCTTTATGTACAACGTGTTTATTGAGGAAAAACCCGTGTGTAAGTAGTGGCGACCTTTGTGATGATTTCACCAAATTAAATACACAAGGCATCTTGGATACACTACAATCATAGTACAACATTTCCTCGAGTCCTTCAGATTCTGGAAATGTACCTGCCAGAATCTGCCATTCCAGGATCTTAGTCACACCACCACCATTATAAAGCAAACACAATAACACATGCATACAAACTACAATATGTATTACTATAAGATACTAAACAACGCTCTATTCAAGGCCTGCAAGTGGGCATACCTTATAACTCAATGTATAAAGACTCAGCACTAATGGCTAAATATATATACGCGTTCACATTTGGATTTGAATTTAACACCTATATAAAACATCAATAGTTCCCCCCACCCACCCATACGCTATGCTTCTCCATGTCTCGTTCTCAGTTTGACCAAAAAAAAAGGAAAAGAATTCAGCTTCACTTGCCACGCTGAAAGTATTCGAAAACAATATATTTTTTATAGAGCAAGGAACCCAACGGGCTAGGGTCTGTGAAAATGTAATTAGGTCTAGGCAGAGCAAAGAACAATCACTAACCCCTCTACAGGCCTAAATTTTGACATGGAAAAGTATAGGTATGTTTGTAATTAACGTCCCACGTCCTTGTTCTACTTCGGGTTTTCACATCCTGATTTCCCCATCCAACTACACTCATTCCTAAAAATACCTATACATCCTACTATTACATCCTACTATTAACATCCCATCCAACCACTCTTACACAATTTGATTTGACATAAAGTTACATCTTATCCTACTCAAAATCCCAAAACAAACACACACAATTACTATTCATCAGGATTTTCCCCATCCTACATAATCCCAAAACAAACATACCCAAAAGACTAACAAAATGTACAACAGTATATCATACATTCAGAATTTGAATTACCCAAACAATCAAACAAATAAACAAAAAGGCAAGCAAATCAAATTGTAGATAGCAGTATTATTGAATTGTAATTTGACCGAATTTTTCATTCTTCAACCATAACAAGTCAGCCTTAAGATCAAATGAATATAATAATGTTAACACCAATGATAGCTAATCCTTCTCCCAATTTGAGATGTCTGTAACATTCATTCAAATTTACTTCAAATAAGCTTCAATACTTAATCACTCTTACCCTCTTGAGAACCAATCTCTTGAAGGTAATGTTCTGCATCTAAGGCTGCCATGCATCCTGCAAAAGTATAGCATTGGCAATCACATCTTAGTTACATAACTTTCATTGAGAAAATATGGATTGACAGGTATCAATGAGATTCATAAAAACCTACAGATGATAATAACAGCATTCTTTCTATGTAAACAACATGGTGCAGAATAGACACACTAGCATTAAAGAGATAACAAAAGCTTTAGATTCCTATTAATGATTCAAATACAAATATACTCTAGTGTTTTTCAAATGAATGGTTTATTTTTCCCCTCATATAGCAGAAGTTTGTTCCGTGTAAGAAAATTTCCAAATTTCTCTTTTTCTGAAACAGATGCGAGTAACACGTGATTTTCTTATTTGCAAACACCTACAATAATAGGAATGACTATATATGCTATCAACACAGATCTTGAAGACATGGCATGTTTTATCATGTCGCAACAATAAATTACTCTTCCATGGAATGCATTTCTTTAGGTCCTTCAGTGAGTTTTGTTCTGTTTGGTAAAACCGTAAAACAAAGCTATTGGGCATGATGCAGAAGATCTTGGTAAGGATCGTTTCAAATACATAATATTAAATCAATTTTGAACAAGCTTAAATTCTGGATATACAGGCTATTAGTATCTAGGATTCTAGAGGAATAGTTGGATATGAAGAAAGACTGTAGACAAAAGAAATCTGTTTGAAATAATTTAGGGAAGATTCAGGATAAGCATGGGGAAGATAATAACTTCTGCAAGAAAGCCAGCCATAGGAGTGGAAGAGCTGCTAACAGGACAGCGCCATTAATTATTTTGCAGTAATTAAGACTTGAAAAACTACTTCTATGAGAATTAGGAATTAGACCCAACTACAAATTACAAAAAAGAGGTGAGTGATGGTACATCCATTTGCTATTGAAATTTTGACATGAGATCTCTACAGGCTGTTCTTAAAGTACATCATACAAATTTACATTTTTTTAGTTTATTATATTATTGCACCATTCAAAGATCCTGACAAACATTTAACACGATTTAGGAGAAGTTTAGCAATGAGGTAGTGATGAAGAATTTTGACTCGAGCTTGTTTAGGACTTATAAACATAATAAGGATCAATAGAAATTAATGTGCCATGTTACTTCCTAGGTGAGGTGTAGCCATTTTTATAGCATTCATAACTCATACTCGCAATCTTTCTAATTGAAGATAGATAAGAGATAGATTCCAAGAGTTGGCCGATCACGTTCAAGGGCCAACTTTCTTTCAGCCAATGCTCTTAACATCAAGTACAAAGACATGAGGGAAAATAGTAAATAAATTGAATGAGCACCAAGATTATTCCAAATAAGCCCACACCGTGAATCCCTTTCGAAGATGATAACATTCATATTTGGGCCATGCATAGAATTAAATGTAATAAAGTTTTTAACATATGAGAAGGCATCTAACAGCTACTGTAACCATGTGTTTTAGGGGTAATTTACAATGCATAAAAGATTTATGACATAATATACTTATGTAAATCATAAAGACAGCATACTCACTTTGTAAGCCAAATATGCAGCCAGTAGAAATTTCTTATAGGGGGCATATCAAAGACAAGCCCCATACAAAATTGCATATACACCATGTTCTTAAGGATTATATCAAGCTTTAAAATATTTTAACTAACTTATATATTGTTTATACTTTATATGCGTCTTTGACTATAGAACTTTCAAATCATAGTACTTGTGAAGTTAGTACTAATATTTATGAAGTTTAAAACAAACTAACTACTTCAATATTGTATTAAGAGATATTTTCAAGCTGATTAGTTAGTAACACTATCTAAGCAGTAAGCACATATATTCCGGGTGATGATTGTGCAATTTCCAGGTGATGTTTGTTCAATTTACCTCATTAAATTCCAAGGCTACATGCTATAGACAACTCCCTTGGTCTAGTGTCAGTATTCACTGTATAAGATGAATAACAGAACAATCTGCTTTGAGTGATTAGAAACTTTTTAGTTCTTACTAGGAGATAAGCCTTTAATATTTTTGGCTCATGCTAGTAGACTCCACGTGTCTTGTGCTCTCCACAAGGTCATAGAGACTTCATTATGAAATTCTCTCCAAATCTTGTCATGAAACTTCCTTTGGAGAACCTAATGCATTCAAGTACGCACGATGCATGATGCCTCGTGGAAACAAGTCACCAGTATTCTTTCTTTCCATTACTCATTCTAAATGCATAATTAGGCACCAAACTACACATGAAACTATCATCTAAACCAAAAGATTCAAAAAAAAAAAAATCCTCTCTTGTTTCCCAAGAAAACCTACTAATCTTTAGAAACCTCTGCAGTATAGCAAGGTATCATGGATATCGGGGATTCAAATTGTCAGCTTAGGCTCTTGTTCTTCCTTGTCTATTTCAAGGAAAGTAAGTCTTTATTCCAAAACCACATCTACCATCTATACCTAGTTTGTACAGATCAAAATAGCTAAAGTACAAGCTGACCAAACTTCAATAGAAGCCATACCTTCAGACGTATTCTTTTCTTGCTTAATTAGTTTTCTTTTTTCAAAATAGTAATCGCAATTCCAAATACAAGGCATCTATCCCATAACGACTATCTTTTTTAATGTGTATAGTAATTAGTTATACCAAGATTCTTTCGATTTCACACATTGTAAACATCAGTTAACAGTATTAAACAGGAGTAACTTAAACTACTAACAGAAAGCTGTAATGTTTTTTTACTCACCGCTACCAGCAGCAGAAATAGCCTGTCTATATTTCTTGTCCTGAACATCACCAGCAGCAAAAACACCTTTGATGCTGGTAAGCGTAGAACCAGGCTTCGTGGCCACGTACCCATCTGAATCCAATTCCAACTGTCCACCAAGAAACTTAGTTGCAGGTTCGTGGCCAATTGCAAAAAATAAACCAGAAACCGGCAAATCCGAAACATCCCCACTCTCCACATTCTTCACTTTCAATCCCCCCAAAGTCCGCTCCCCATAGGCTTCTGCTACCGCGGAATTCCATATGACTTCGATCTTCGGGTTTGTCAATGCTCTGTTTTGCATTATCTTCGACGCGCGAAACTCATCCCTTCGATGAATAATGTAAACCTTAGAACCATATTTAGTTAAAAAATTAGCTTCCTCCATAGCAGAGTCTCCACCACCGATGACAGCAAGGGGCTTGTTGCGAAAGATAGGAGCAGCACCATCGCATACAGCACAGGCAGATATCCCCCGGTTCCAAAACGTCTCAGAACCCGGGAAGGTGAGGCGTTTGGCGACAGCGCCGGTGGCTACGATTACAGAATCAGCAAGAACAGTCTTGGAATCAGAAAAGATTTTAAAGGGAAACCCTGAAAAATCAACCTTAGTAACAGTTTCAGTGAATATTTCAGTCCCAAATCGAACGGATTGAGCGCGACATTTATCCATGAGCTCAATCCCCCCAATCCCTTCAGGAAACCCCGGGAAATTCTCTACTTCGGTGGTGGTCGTGAGTTGGCCACCGGGAGCGATGTCGTTCGCCATCCAACCTTCAAAGAGGATAGGCTTGAGCTCGGCTCGGGCGGCGTAAATTGCGGCGGTGTGGGCGGCGGGGCCGCTACCGATGATGCAGAGCCGAGTTTTGAGAGTCTGGAGATCGGTTTCCATGGCGGAGAATTTAGGGGGAACAACGGCGGCGGTGGTGGTGGTGAGGGTGGCGACACCGATTAGGTTACGGGCCTTTTTAAGCGTATTAAATAGCCTGTAGAAACAGCTTTGGGTCATTTGTAGAGGTGCAGTATAAAAGTAAGTGGACGACTCCGAAATCTCTCTCAAATAATTTGAGCGGGTCAAATGTTTGTGTTCGCACCACGCCAAAATTTGAAAAAGGGCCTAATAGTAATATAGTAATGGGTTATGGCCAATGGGTGTTGTATGTTTATTTAATTTCTCTTTTGTATTTCATATGAATATGATAGAATGATTCTTTAATGTTATTTTAAGGTAACACCGAGGGGCCCAACGTTTTTTTTTTTATATTTTAATTATTGAAGTTGATAATTACACCTAAAATTAAATCTCACAATCAATTCACCCCTAAAATTAAATACTAGTATGAGTATAAATTTTTTAAAAACAATCACTCACTAACCAATATAGATTAACAATTATTATGGCCTAAATGCGGATAAATCGATCAATTGTGCATGGTCATACAGCCAAGGGCCCTGATGATGATGAGGTGTGGAGTGGTTGGAAACTAACGCATCCATCAATCACCGAAGCAATATGTTCGGTGTTGGGATCGTTATAGGTGAAAAAGGCAATATTAATACGACAATGGGATATAGAAGAGTTCAATCGTCAAGTTCGATACTCGGTGTGAAATTAATTGCAATAGTGGAAGGTCTAAGGAGATGTAGAAAAAGGGACTAACAAATTGTTTGAATGAGTCACGTACATTAGCAAGAAAGAAATTATGTTGGGCTCAGAAGGTTCGACTCTCGAAAAACTTTTGAAAACTATGGACGACATTATAGTGTGCATTGTCAATTTTTTTACCAAGTTAGACATGTGAAACTATACACTCTTTCACTTTCTCGCAATTGAGATTGAGCGATGTTCTTGACTTCTTTGTTAGTTAAAGGCACAATAGAACCTGGTTGAGTTTATAAGTTTTTTATCTTATCGGCAGTGACGGACCTACATAGTGCTCCGAGGGAGCAGTGGGCCTCCCACTAATTTTATAAATTTATTAGGAGTATTTTGGTAATTTCACACATATTAAAATTAATATCCCGTCGTTATTATTTGCATACTCCTAATATATAAATAATCCATAAATTAATATATATCACAACATCATTTTATTTTTAAAATCGTCATTCATTTTGAATTTACATTTTACCCTAAATTTCACTAAATTCATTTTACATTTTATTAAATCCTCACCCAAAATGCCTCTTTATTTGACTGCTTGTCGGTATCATGTGTTGTTACTGTGCTAAAAACAAATTATATATACAGTATATATATATATATATATATATATATATATATATATATATATATTATGGTGAATATTGATCCCAAAATGTGTATTTTCAAATTCTTTTTATCTTAATTCTACTATCTAATTACACTTGTTCCATAAAACTTTGGAATATTTGATTATCTCTATTTTTTATTACAATCATAATAGTATTATTTTTCTAAATAACATACATTTCGTCACTTGTTTTTCTCGAACAATGTGTTCTCTCTGTATTACTAATTTTTTTGTCAAATAACACACTAAAATAGTTATAATTGAAACAATTTAATATTATTATTATTTTGTAAATAACTGTATAACAATTTTTTAAACAAAATTTCCATAATTAGAAAAAATTTAATATTATAGAATTATTAAATAATTTTTTTATTAAAAGCTTGAAATATACATATAAAAAAACACGTATTAATAGTATTATGTAATTTTATACCCATAATCCTTTCATCCCTTCTAAAATTAATTATTTTATATTTTGAGTGTATCACCCAAAAATACTAATCTCTTTTTTTTTTTTTTTTTTTGTCATTATCACTCTATTCTCTTTTTATACTCCATTATCCATCTTTTCTACTTTCTACCATTTTCTATTTTTTTTTTCTTATCTCGATAATTAAAAATAATTTGAAAGCTTTTTACATATTGCATTACATTACATGATTTACATTCTAGAATTGACTATT
This sequence comes from Galeopsis tetrahit, assembly GCA_963675135.1. Classification (NCBI taxonomy): domain Eukaryota; kingdom Viridiplantae; phylum Streptophyta; class Magnoliopsida; order Lamiales; family Lamiaceae; genus Galeopsis; species Galeopsis tetrahit. The sequence continues at coordinate 55,994,001 of OY776129.1, forward strand.
ATAAAAAAGGCCGCATAATCGCAGGGAGGAATCATTATAATAAAATTTTAAATGTAATACTCCCTCCTCCCAGCAATAACTTTTACATCGAAAAACTCTTTATAAATTTTATCAATTTTACTTTTACATATACACAAAATCAACTCATTCTTTTAGGTTGCGTTTGGTTGGGTGGATTTAGGCTTATGAATTTCAAATTCACAGTCCAAATTCATTCTACATGTTTGGATTATGAATGGATTTCAAATACTTAGATTTGTGTCAACAAACTTTTAGTTAAAATTGAGAGATTTCAAATTTTCACTAAAACATGTCATTTGAAATCCATGGATTTTTAATTCCTTTAATTTGAAATGTCTTCTCAAATCAAATCCCCTCATCAAAACACAACCTTATTTTATACATAGAATTTTAAAATTATTTTTTAAAACTTTACTAATTATTACATTTTCTTAATTTACATGTCCACTTACTTGTAAAAGTTATTTAGGGACGAAGAAAGTATTATAATGAAAGTCAAATGTTATTAGTGAAGTCATGAAAATTATTAGCATGTAAAAGCTTTCGTATTCTGAAGCTTGGCCTCCCCCCTTGCAATTAATAATATCAAGAATTTCATAAAAAATAAAAAAAATTATAACAATAAGCGACGGCTGCGACGCCACCACACCGCAGCAATGCTCTCTTCACCGCCGGCAGTGGCTCCACCAGCACCACCCTCATCCGACGAGGACTTCTTCTCCACCGCCTCCACATCGAACTCATCCGATTCGAAGCCGCCGTCCCCCGCCGCCCCACTGCTTCCTGAGATCCCGATCGCATGGCCCGACGGCGGAGCCCTCACCGTTGCGTGGGTTACCGACCTCATGCAGGCCTTTGAATGGGCTTCCAGAGCTATACCACCGTCTGAGCTTCCCTCCGTGCTCCCCGTCGGAGTATTCGATAAACTTGTACTTACTGCATCCAAGATTTTGCATAAAGAGCCCAATTGTGTGAAAATTGATGAGAATTTTGCGCTAAATTCGGATTCCCGTGTTGTGGTGGTCGGAGATGTTCACGGTCAGTTGCACGATGTTTTGTTTTTGTTGAGGGATGCAGGATTTCCGAGCGATGATCGAGTTTTCGTGTTCAATGGTGATTATGTGGATAGAGGTGCTTGGGGGCTTGAGGTTTTTCTTCTTTTACTGGCTTGGAAGGTTAGAATTGATGTCTTTTTTCTATTTATCTTCGGCTACGCTACTTGTTTAACTAAGGAATCGCGTTTTTTTAGTGATTGAAAGTGCTAGTTATTTGCTTCTCAGTTTAAGCTTGTTAACCTTCATACAAACTGTGATTTCTTTTGGTTTGAATTGTTTTACTTGAATCAGCATCATGCATTTCATGCCTCGTTTAATTGCTGGTTCATTGATCTTGAGCTAAGAGCACGAGTTTATGTATAATTGTATTGATGCTTCTTGAACTTTGAAGAAACACATTAGTATCTGCACCTTGTTGCAGAGTAAGAGTCTGTGAATGGTAATTTTTTTTATTGGGAGTAGATCTTACTGTATCTAGCATGTGTCAGGCTTGTAAGGAGCTCCGTCTAGTTCAACATTGATTTAGGGCCTCATTCTCCACGACTCAGCAAGCGCCATTGCATTTTGGATGCTTTCTTTTAATGCCCCCTTGATGTGCTATGTGGTTTCATTTACTTATTTTGTTTATTCTATGGCTATGCCATGTGTCTCGATGGCTTTTAGCTATGCATGCTTCTTTTTTACTCATTATGTTGTGGTGAAAAGTTTGAGAATTGGTAACTGTTGATGTTCCTGCGTTTAACTAATGAAGTTAAAGTATCCAACTGAGAAGCAGTTGCGTTATGATCCTTATTGCGCATCCCGTAGGAGTTTAAATCAACAATACTTGGTTTGTATATTGAGATTTTTTTTTCCTGATATGTGTAATGTGGAGAATGTGAAGAAAGCAACAACTATTTGAAATCTTTTACCTCCGTGGAACCTCAGCATGGAACTGCCTGCTTTTGTATATGTCGTGGGAGCTTGAATTCCACTTCCCTACATATGTCTCTGGTTAATTTTTTATTGTGTTCAGCATGTGCTAAAAGATTGAGCAGATGGGAAGTGGTGGGATGTTTGTTTGGACTTGATAAATGTGTTACTTTCATATTTGGATTTCCATCTGGAGGATTCAAGAGTAATAGTTTTGCACATCTAATTGTTCTCTGGGGATAGTGGTGCAAAAGAATCCCAAAATATCTGACTAAATTAACCACAGACATTTACTTGTGTTTTTATCATGTGTTGAATTTTCTAATATACTTTAATGTATGTTTGAATATATTTCGTGTGGTTCTTTTTACAGTTTAAGTGCCACATGAAATAAATTAAGAGTTTCATGAATAAGATGATTAGGATGGCGATATATTGTTTTAGAAGAGTTTCAATGCACAGGTTACATAATTTCTATTGGAGTTGAACGATTTTTCAATTCTTCCAACCTCTTCTACCAATTATTGTTTCTGTTAAGGGAGAATCATGGATAATTCCGGTCAATGTTTTTACCTATCTACTTGCTTCTTGTATATGACATTGTTTCATCCAGGACTATCTTGCTTACCAAAAGAAGATTATTGGTAAAATCAAGCAATCAATTTCATAGAAAAGTTCAACCACACAATAATAATCTGTTCAAATTATTACTTAAAGTTGAGATCATAATGGGTTGATGTACTTTGCAGGTTCTTATGCCTCAAAAGGTGTATTTGCTTCGTGGGAATCATGAGTCGAAATATTGCACATCTGTCTATGGATTTGAGAAGGAAGTATCTGTGAAATATGGAGATAATGGAAAGCATGTCTACAGAAAATGCTTAGGATGTTTTGAAGGGCTTCCCCTTGCTTCCATCATAGCTGGGCAAGTTTACACTGCACATGGTGGGCTTTTTCGTGGAACAGTCGTCACTCCATCAAAAAGGTCCAAAAAGAAAAATCGTAAGGTTGTTCACAACCCCGAAGTGAATTCTTTAACTCTCGGTTCATTGGATGAGTTGGCAAAAGCTCGAAGGTCTGTTCTTGATCCTCCATGGGAAGGTCCAAATTTAATACCCGGTGACGTCCTATGGTCAGATCCATCAATGAGCCCTGGTCTTTCACCAAATAAAGAGAGAGGCATTGGTCTCATGTGGGGTCCAGATTGTACTGAAGAATTCTTGAAGAAGTATAATTTGAAGGTATGCAATCTTATCCTGTCCATACAAGAATCAACTTCAAAGGTCGGTCCTCGAGCTTTCTTCACTGGAAGCAAGTTGTTTGTGGGAAGTACGAACTGTGGGTTTGACCTGCTTACATTTTGATCTCCTGGTCTCCTTTTCTGTGTACTTTCTTACTCAATGATGATGAAGTTTGTGTTGATCATGTAGTATTCATTTTCCTTGACTACAGTTGATCATGTAGTATTCATTTTCCTTGACTACAGTTGATCATCAGGTCACATGAAGGCCCTGATGCACGGGATAAGCGGTCTGATCTTGGAGGAATGGATTTAGGGTATACCATAGATCATGTTGTGGAATCAGGGAAACTAATCACATTATTCAGTGCCCCAGATTATCCACAATTCCAGGTAGCTTAGTGCTATTTGCATTTGATGCCTTTTGATTTGATCTAAAACTTGTCCTAATGGTTTGAGCTTCTTTACTAAGAGCCTGTTTGGCTAAGCTTATTATAGACATCTTATAAGTTGTTTCAAGAGCTTATAAGATGTAATTTTTAAGTAGCTTAAAGTTGTTAAAAGTGTTTGACTAGTAAAACTTAAAAGTTCTTTTTGATAATTTTAGAGATTTTTATTTTATTTTAATATAAAACAATAATTATTTTTTTGAGGGGTGGGGATGGGTACTTATTTTTTTAGAGCTTATAAGCAGTAAAAAGCTTATTTTAAGATCTTATAAGCTGTACCAAACACTTTTTGAGAGCTTATAACGTATAAGCCCCTAAACATCTTATAAGTTATTTCAAGGAGCTTATAAGCTCAACGAAACGGGCTCTAAATCTATATGCTAGTATCTTTTATTCTGATAGTTGAATAAGAAGCTGATATTTCTTTGTTGGTTTCACAGGCTACTGTAGAGAGATACAAAAACAAGGCATCATATATTGTCTTGGAACCACCAAACTTTGACACACCGATTTTTCATAGCTTTGAAGCTGTTACCCCAAGACCAAAGGTAACTATTTCTGGCCAATCCAGAGCAATACATCTCCACTAGAAGCAAATATGAATTGAAAAGGCAGACAGTGTTTTTTTTTTTTTAACACCAAAGTCTTTATCCCACTGTATAGATTATATTCTAGTATTTTGTTTGGCCAAGCAACATGATCTCATGTCATGTATAATTATAACATGTTAACAATTCCTTTTCAAGTCTCTTTTTGGACTTCTCCTTCTCTTCTTGATTTGCCTGGATGATTTTCCACCCATCGTTATATTGGAGCATTTAAAGGGTCTCCTATTTACATGCCTAAACCATCATAAGTGTGTTTCTCATAATTTTGGGGCTACCTTCACTTTCTCTCGAATGCGTTCATTACTTATTCTATCCAATTTGGTGTGTTACTCTCACCTTTTCTTAAAAAAGTCTTACTGTTATGAAATTTGATCTGTTATGCAATTGAAACATAGGTCAAGGTTTTAACCTTTTGAATGCAGTTGTAGGATATATGCAGGCTTCCTACGTCACATTATCATGAAAATAATATAAAGAGTTTGCTTATTCCATATGAACTTAAATATTTTAACATGAAAGAAGAAAATAGATTTCCATGTTTAACTGTTGGTTTAATAATCTTTGCAGGTGAACCCTTATTATGATTTCGAAGATTGTATCGATTCTGATGAAGAATTGGACCTGGTATCAATGGTGACTGAATCTGGACAGCCGCAGCCTGCTGCTTGAAAAGGCACTATTTCTACCATACTGAAGTGAATTCTTCTGTCTAGGTTGATATTTTTTTTTTGTTGTTTTAACTGTGTTTATTCAAAGAGATGCCTTCACATTTACTAATACTGCTGCTGCTCTTTTCGTACAGTGTTTCGCATGTCGAGAAGCTTACCACCTGCAACTGCTGATTATGGCTTCTTGAAAGTCATGTAGATTCAGTAACTTATTTTTTGGATTGCTTTTCCTTGTCGAGTCTGTAAAATTATGACGACGGGGAATCCAAGCTTTGAAAATCCGTCCGGGAATTATGAGAATTTAAAATTCTGGTAAATAGTGATAGTTTTGTTTTAAGATTATAATTTGCATAGAGGTGGTTGTTTTAAGACATATCAAATGCGTTGTATCAATACAGTGTGATTGTGATTTATTATGTTTGTATTGGATGTGGATGATCAGTATATGCATATATATTACATGCAACTATACATAAACGTATCGCCTTTAAGAGTATATGTGATGCCAGGTTTAATATAAAATGTAGTAAATACGCACACAATACATATGATAATAGTTATATAATACATATAAGCAATTTACTTGCATATATATATATATATATATGTTTAAAAATTGTGTAGATTTACATTCTGATTTTCTTAATGACAATAGAATTAGCAGGTGCTTTTACATCACCCTCTCATATTATATACTCGATCTGTGAAATTTAAAAAATATGTATCAAATCAAGGAACATTTTTTATATACCTACATCTAAAAAAATGTCATTAATTAAAAAAAAGAGTTTCTAGAGATACAATTGAGGGGATAAATTTGGAAGAAATGGAGAAATAACTGAAATAGCAATAATTAAAACAAAATTTAATCTCTATAGTAAGGATAGTGTAAATATGTCAAATAATAATAGAGAAATAGATATTTAAATTTATTGGACGAATTCTGAGTGGTTAAAGTCGTAAGAAAAAGGAATTGTACAAAGAAAGAAAGGGCTATAGAATTGTGAGCTGTGAATGGTAGCCAACTCTTGCTTTATGTCTTTCGAACAAGTCTTGAATTGCTTCAACGAACTGGGCATGGATTTCATCCACCTTTGTATTAAACCAAAAACAAAAACACATGGATCAGAATTTCACTAACTACACCACAAACACTCAAGTTTGTGCTCAACATGCAAATTCACAAGAAAGCAGAAAAGTGAGTGTACTGTGGGCCACATTGAAAAAACTATAAACATGTAACGTAATCTAGCAAGAAAACGACCACATAATGAGACTCAAAAAAAGATAAACGGGCCTTCTAGCAGCATAGCTTTTCCAGTAGATTAACAAAGTTCCTAAATACTATCAACATTCAAAGAATGCTTCCAAAGTCAATAATTTTTTGAGATATGGCTTAGATTAGCCATTAGCACAGAACCTACAGACTATTGTTTGTTTGCTCTATTTATTACCGTCATTACTACTCTTTTGTTTGCTCTATTTATTACCATCATTACTATTGTCTCATGCTATTGTTTGTAGCATATATATTTGTCCAAATAATAGACTTTTTATAGTTCAAAGTACATTAAAAATTTGTACAAAGGTAAATTTATGTGCATATAAGGTGTAGGGAGCATGCCTCTTGTATAGTAGGTTGTGGGTTTTTCTTGGGCACAATCGGTTGTCCAACCACCACATGCATTGGCTGCCTAAGAGGAAAAGGAGAACTGCAAAAGAGCCATCAAATTGAAAATATTAGTATAGAAGAAGTAACATCATTTATCTATATTCAGAAATAGAACATACCCCAGTACATGACCCCAGAAAATAACTGGTGCAAATTTTATGGCTCTAGCTAATTGTACGTAAAGTTTTCCCTTGGGCTTCCACCAGTTGAATACCTCAGACTGCAGAATAAATGAAACAACCCAACAATAAGTTATGCTTGAAATGTTGAAAAAATCCAAGATCCATTATGGAACAAGTAAATAATGCTCATATATTGATTGAGATGAAGATATATTTATTTTGATTTTTTTATCTTTTAACTAAAGTACATCTTTACATTTGTTAACTTTTATTTATATTGTAATTACATATTTTAGGCAGTATTAATTTGCCATTCGGATTCTAAACTCGTACGTACTATCAGTATCCAGAGGCGTTTAGGATTGGCTATATATGTAATTTCTATCCTAAAGAAAAATGCAGAAGAAAATATCTTAATACAGGTAAAAGCATAAACGTTCTCCTTTTTAGGAAATTTATTCCGATAGAGTTGACAACAGATAATTGCAGAATTCCATACGGAAGCATTTTTTAATTTTAAGATGATGAATATCAAAATACACTTTATAAGATGAGTTCAGCGAGTAATTAATGTACTGTATTATCCATGCATATATTTACCTTCTTTTTGTTCCAAACAATCAGGGAGAATGAAAAATGATTATACCTGACCAAATCCGAAAACAGGAACCAGAGGCTTGCCGGTTTCGATAGCAATACGTACAAATCCTTTTCTGTTTCGAAGATAAGCAATCTGTGTATGAAGGAGAAAGAAATTAAGATGCTAGCAGGTATTTCATCCCCAGTTTAGGAATGCAAGGAGGGAATCAGACTCATTTAAATTAAATCTCTCAATTACTAAAGAGTCATTTACCATCAGCAGACACAACCACAATAACTAAATACTCTTCTTTTGTCACTTATTGCAACCTGATAAAAAAAAAATTACGGTACATATTTGCACAAATGCACGCATATACTTTTATATAGTAAAATTAGCAAATTAAATAATTAAAGAATTAATTGAAGCTCTGTCGCAAGGCTGGAAAATGATGCTTCTGCCTTCTAAGAGCAGAATTTGTTCCCTTTTTCCAATTTGATGGCATTCACTTAAAAAGGTCACTTTATATTCTCAAAGAAAGGGCATATTATGAAACAAACAACCAGTAAGATAATAGGCTTAAGTAAGCCTAAGAAGTAACTTGAATAAGCACAAGGGTCTCAATCACCTTTTCCAGTTATGTTTTCCCCAATCCTAAGTGCCACATGCAATGACCTAATATTAGTTCCAGATTATGAAAAATAGACGATCAGAATGTTGGAAGTAAAGGATGTGTTCAGTTAATCAACATGCAAACCCACTTGTATGCAGCAAGTTAGTGAGTCGTGAAGGACAGACCTCAGAGCCATGCTCCATATATGCGGTCTCCTGGACTCCCCCAGGCACTACGATGCAGCTATACCCATGCTCCAGAAGAGAAGTAAAACTTTTCCTCGAGGCTGGAGCAGCTCCCGACCAAGACCATATATGTCTCATGAATGGAACATAGAACACCTGCTCAATTTTTTTTTCTAACTTTATTCATGGCACGTCGCTATTGTGAGTTTATAATATGGATAGGCATGTGATTCTTACGGCAGTACTCGCAAGAACCTTTATCTTCGGTAGAGGCATGAAGCCTGTAAGATCAGCAAGTGCAATAGTTCCAATAGGCCAAACTGAATGTGGCTCATAACCAAAAACTGCAAGGGAAAGGATTTAGAATCTCTGTTAAACAGAACTCTAATGTAGTAAAGTAGCAGCTTGAACCACTTCCCAACATGACAATACCCCAACTCATAACACCTTACAAAGGCAGCTAACAATGTAATCTGTATGCTGGATCAGAAGTATGCTAACAAACAAAAGGTTTGGATGCCGTATGCTTGATTATATTTTTCATATAGCTCATCAAGAAGGTTTGGAACTTGAAATAGTGGTTCAAACACCTTAAGAATATAATCACACTCCAAATCCAACCAATACACCCTTACCAAAAGATAAGATATACTAATACAATTATACAAGTCCAGGAGAAGGGCATAAGCAAAAGGCAGGGTAACACTTTACCATAGACCTCATTAGGATCAAACGCTTTAATGTCCTCCACATACAAATTCACCGGGAAATAGCCTGTCGCATTCTTAAATATAAACCTGATAAATCATTATTTACCAATCAATTTAAACTCCAATTACTACACTATTTCAACAATAAAACAAATTAAAAAGAGCTAAGAGGCTAACCTAGCTACTTTCCGACCCCAGTTGCTCCGGTCATCAACGGGAATAACCATTAATATGAAAAGCAATCCAAAAATTCTGAAATGAAGAGAAACGCAAATTATAAGAGAAACCCAGAAAAGGAAAGAGAGGCACGCACATACTCACCCGAGTGATTTCGGAAAGGGGAGGAAGATAAAAGAAGCGAGGATCATGACAAGGATAGAATGGGCGAAACCAAACCACAGTAACAAAGCCAGATATGCAGAAAGAGTGGATCCCGGAGAGCCCTGGAACTCCGCCGGGGTCGCCTCAGACGAGGGCGATTTCCGCCGCCTGACATCCCCGTTTGCCACCAACGCCATTGAAGTAGCAATAAGCAATAAATGGAGTAGTAGTATACAAATACAACTTGTATACAACCCCAAACCCAATTTTAATTAGTAATTTAAAAGCAGTACGCAAGGCAAGGCAGGCCAAATTTAGAAGTGCCATTCACTCACCACGAGTAGAGTAGCGTTTGCCAGCCAACTACTTTTCAACCAAAACACGTTCTTGAATCATTGAGACACGTGTCCTAGTCATATTTATTTTAACAATTATTTATTCGATGAAAATGAGGGTTTTCTGGCACTACCAATTATTTACACAGTTTTAAAATAATATTTTTATTAAAAAGGAGAAAAGAAGAGCCTATAAAAGGTGTAGGAAGCATGTCATTGCCATAGGACACGTGATTTGAAGATCTCAGTAACATGGGCTTTGATCGAAAACGTTTGAGAGTGTTAGGAAATGTGATATGGAAAATAAGAATAATAATTTTTTTTGTCAAATGTGACATGAAAATTTTAAATCACGTTGATGTGACGTCATCAAATTCATTAAAATGCTTGAAGGGGTATACAAATGAATAATAGATTTAAATTGCAAATACCTAAATGAGTTCTTCGGAAATCCCTTGCACTTGATGGAGTGGGACGATTGTGATAATGAACAAGACCTGCACGACAAACCGGGCCGGAGGAGTGTCCGGCGATGGACCTCCGACGCTCAAGTCAGCTAGCTTTTTAGTCAAGAAAAGTGTATTGAGTGAGGGAGAATTGTGATTGAGTTAACCTGCCTTTGTAAAAATGAATTGGGTTCCTTATATACCTTACCATGGAGGGGCATACCTATCATTTCTCCTTCTAGGGTTTGTTACAAATTGTGCCACGTCATCGTACTATCATGACACTCACTGATTATTCATGTAGTGCACCTACATTTGCAGAGATATTCTGACACATGAAGATCTCATGCTTACTTTCCTATCAGAACAAAGAGATCTTACCCTGAACCAAGACCTACTCTTGGGACCTCATTCCAGGTCCTGCTTTCAGGTCAGATCCTAAAGATGTTGCTTCCGAGAAATCACCAGATCAGATCCTGATCAGATCTTCTCATGCTCTGATGCTACCAAAGATGTTTTGAGGGCTTGGATTACTGTTCATCAAGGCCTACGCCTCATGAAAGGTATCTTCTCAGATCCTTTCGTGATATGACACGATTATGTCATATCATCCACTCCCCCCTATTTTGATGCGTTCTCTGGGTAAGAACGGATCAGAATTATTTCTCCTTTTCCCGTTTCTTTTAATTTTTCAAAAATTCTTTGTTAATCTCCACCCTCCTTTTATTGGTGACGCTTCGTGTTCCAGCATCTTGGCCCTCCACGTGTCCTGCTGGGAAGGGTCGAACGCTTCATCTTCTCTCAGTATAAAAAGAGTAAAATCCGGACCCTTTTTCACTTTTCAACTTTGCGTGATAAAAGGATTCCGACAATCTTTTTTCTCTCTCTAGAACTCCGGCCAAGTTCTCATTTTCCGGCGAAATATATTATCTTTCCGGCATCGACCTCTCATTCCAGGTATAATCCTTTTCTCGTCCATCCTTTCTTCTTTCTTTTATTCATGTCAGACTTTACTCCTTCTCCCTCTACTGAAGGGGAGAGAACTCACTCTAATTCCTCTAGTCATAGACGTGGGAGTCTGACTCCAGATGAACTCTTTCAATCGGGTCATACCGATGTTCTTTCTGATAGATACCCTAGGTCTCAACTAGGCCCAGCTCCTGGTTCTTCTTCTTCTGGGAACAGACCTTCACCTCTTCCTCTTCCTCTAACTTTGGCCTCCATGCCATCTTCTTCTTCGTCACTTGCTTTAATATCCAGACGCCCTCGTAAAATTGCAACTCCAGAAGATACTTCCAGCGACTTATGGGGTAAGGTCGCTCCCAATTCCACTCTTTCTTCAGCTGAGTTAAAAGTCCTTAGGAGGAAATGTCATAATACTCCCAATTTTCTATTTGACTTATCCCTTCCGGAAGAGAGGCCCAATTTCTTTTGCAGTCCCTCTCTCCCCTTTTTCCGAGCTCATATTGATGCCGGAGTTAGGTTCCCCATTTGCCCTTACTTGGCCGAAGTTTGTCGTCTCTTTGATATCTCCTTAGCCCAAGTTAATCCTTCTTCAGTTAGGACCTGCTTATCTTTTTATATTCTTCTCAAACATTACGGGGGTAATCCTAGTTCAGAAATGTTCGTGGCTTGTCACGAAGTGAAGTTAAAAGAAGGTTTTTTTTTACTTCAGTTCCTGTGTTAATGGTCCTCCAAATTTTATTAAGAAACCCCCTAGTCTCGAAACGGGGTGGAAACGCAAGTACTTTTGGGTTACTCCTAAAGATGGGAAATGGCCCTTCCCCACTCCCGAATGGCAATATACTAACCCCTCTTATCCTTCAATTTCCGATTTCATAATCTCTAAGGAGGACCTAGCTATCATGACCTCTTTAGAAAGACATGTGAACTTACATGGTCTCTTTAAAATAGCTCATCTTGTTCGGGATCCAGGGTTTCTCATTAATTTTGGTCTTGACAGTTCTGGAGCGGAATTATCCCCCAGAACCGGTATGCTCATCATTCCTTTGACTGCTTCTCTTTGTTTTTCTAATCACATTGATTTTCTTACTTCATTTCGCATGGATATCTTTTATTTCAGAGATGGATTTCCTCTTCAACTACGTAAAACTGGATGGATCTGATGATGAGGTCACAATTACAGGGGACACCACTGCTATTTCAGAGCCTGCTGCTGATCATTCAGGGACCGTGACTCTTGCTACCCCTGTAAACTCTGCTCCTCCTGCTCTTCCTGCTCTCTCTGCTCCCTCTGCTCCCGGATCATCTCTTCCTCCTTTAGATGCGCCTTTGGATAAAGGAAAACGTACATCAACATCTGCCATCGATACAGGTCCTGCCAAGAAGACCAAGTCTCGGAGAACCAAGGACCTTTTCACTTTAGAACTCCCTAAGGCCGTTCATGAATTTAAGGGCTCATCCAGCAGCTCCTTTGTTAAGGCTATCCCGACCACTGATGACAAGTATCACTATCGAGAACACTCTATTTCTCAACTTTGGAAGGTCCATTCCGAATCTGTTACTCAGGTACTCTTCTTTTAGAGGCTGTTCTCTTGAATTTTTCTTGTGAATGTTTCTTTTCTAATATCACCATTCTGCCTTTCAGCTCTTATCTGTCCAAGGGCTTCTAATGAGTAAGACAGAAGGTTCTGAAGATCTCGAGCGTATCCGATCAGAGCTAGTCGAGAAAGATAAGCAAGTTCAACAGGTTGCCTCTGATATGAGTTTGCTCACTGTTGAAAATGCAGATCTTAAAAAACAGGTATCCGCTGCTTTGGAACAAATGGAGAGATCGTAGACTGAGCTACAATCTCGTCATCAAGAAGAGATCTCCTCTCTAAAGGCTCAACATGCGCAAGAGATCAGAGAGGCTCATGATAAAGGTTTAAGAAGTGGTGTGGGAGTTTGCCGTCAAAAGTTGTTAACGACCTCCATGGGGCAAGAATTTTTGAAAGATCTTCATTTGGGTCTGATTGAGGCTTATCAGCAGAGTCTTCAATATATTCAAGATATGAATCCTCACATCGGTCATTTCGTTAATCATGGAGTTAAGTGTACCTTATCACAGGCGCGCACTCAAGGCCTCACCACCCCTACTATTGATAAGAGTTTGATCATCAAATCCTTGAAGCCTTCTCCTTTTTTCAAAGGAGATATTACTGTGGGCCCTAGCTATGAGTGGTGGATGCCCGTGATTCAGAAGGCTGCTCTGAAGTTAGCCTTTGAAAAAGATCTCGATGTTGATGTTCCTGCTGCCCCTTCTCTGGCTTATGATGTGTTCCCATCTCGCCAGGCCTCCATGATCAATGATGATTCGTTGCCCAATCTACCTCCCCTGGAAGGATCTGACACTCCAGATCTAGGACTAGGTACCCCTGATCCGGATCCAGCCTCCACTCCTGCCTCTGGTGTTGAATCAACTGCCAACATCTCTTAGTAGTTGTCTTTCATTTTGAGCGCATGTGCTCTTATGCTGAACTTTTATTATATTTTTTTTTTGCTTTTGTCATGTGTTTTTGTGGGACAATAGTTTAATTTCTACTCTTGCTCATATATTACTTTGATCTTTTTAGAGTAAGTGTATGTTTTTTATAAGTAAAAAACATTCAGTTCTTTCTGATCCCAGATCTTGGGACCAGATCCTGATCGGGGATCTCTTTCCCCTTAAAAAATTTGAATATTTTTTATAAGTAAAGAACATTAAGTTCTTTCTGATCCCAGATCTTGGGACCAGATCCTGATCGGGGATCTCTTTCCCCTTAAAAAATTTGAGTATTTTTTATAAGTAAAAAGCATTCAGTTCTTTCTGATCCCAGATCTTGGGACCAGATCCTGATCGGGGATCTCTTTCCCCTTAAAAAATTTTGAATATTTTTTATAAGTAAAAAACATTCAGTTCTTTCTGATTCCAGATCCTGATCGAGGATCTCTTTCCCCTTAAAAAATTTGAATATTTTTTATAAGTAAAAAACATTCAGTTCTTTCTGATCCCAGATCTTGGGACCAGATCCTGATCGGGGATCTCTTTCCCCTTAAAAAATTTTGAATATTTTTTATAAGTAAAAAACATTCAGTTCTTTCTGATCCTAGATCTTGGGACCAGATCCTGATCGGGGATCTCTTTCCCCTTAAAAAAATTGAATATTTTTTATAAGTAAAAAACATTCAGTTCTTTCTGATCCCAGATCTTGGGACCAGATCCTGATCGGGGATCTCTTTCCCCTTAAAAAATTTGAATATTTTTTATAAGTAAAAAACATTCAGTTCTTTCTGATCCCAGATCTTGGGACCAGATCCTGATCGGGGATTTCTTTCCCCTTAAAATTTTTGGAGACATGAGCAGATCTTGCTCTTCCAAGTTCTGATTTTATACTCTTCACTGAGTTATTTATACTCCTCGGGGAGTTGTTTATACTCCCAAGCGAGCAGATCTTGCTCTTACAGAGTCTGATTTTATACTCTTCACTGAGTTATTTATACTCCTCGGGGAGTTGTTTATACTCCGAAGTGAGCAGATCTTGCTCTTACAGAGTTTGATTTTATACTCTTCACTGAGTTATTTATACTCCTCGGGGAGTTTTATCATTTTGTCGTGTGCCTTGCCATAAGAATAGGATAAAGAGAAACTGCTCTCCCCAGTTCTCTTCTTCATTGAAATCTTTCAAGATACAAGTTATTACAACAGTTCTAGAAATTCAAATACGATATGCATAATTTAAAAGAAAATTCCAGATCTAGGTCTTGCCTGGTCTTCAACAATAGTACTTCTTCAACTTGCTTATGTTCCAGGGGCGTGCAACTTCTTTCCCATCTTCTCTCATTAGTTTGTATGCTCCTCCTTTTAGCACTTCACTCACAATAAATGGCCCTTCCCAGTTTGGCTCTAACTTCTTTACCGGCTTCAGTGCATCAACCCTTCTGAGGACCATATCCCCTTGGCAAAACTTTCGAACTTTCACTCGCTTATTATATCCCGCACGGATCTGGCTATTGTAGATTTCGGCTTTGAGACGTGCTATCTCCCTTTCTTCTTCTATCAGATCCAGATTTTCTTTCATCAGGGCGGAGTTCTGGGCCTCATCATAAAACATGACTCGGTGGGATTCGGATCCGATCTCTACTGGGATCACTGTTGTTGCTCCATAGACCAAGTTGAAGGGTGTCTCTCTGGTGGCTGTTTTTGGACTGGTCCTGTAAGACCAGAGAACAGAATCCAGTTCTTCTAGCCAGCTTCCTTTCTTTTTTTCCAACCTGGCTTTGATCCCTTTAACTATGGTTCTATTAGTTACTTCCACTTGGCCGTTGGCCTGAGGATGAGCCACTGATGTGAATCTTTGCTTGATTTTCATCTTTTCACACCAGTTCCTGATAGCTTTTCCACTGAATTGAGTTCCATTGTCTGAAACAAGAATTCTAGGGATCCCAAATCGACAACAGATATTCCTCCATAAGAACTTCTGAATGTTGTTCTCATCAATCGTTGCTACTGCTTCGGCCTCCACCCATTTACTAAAATAATCCACAGCCACGATAAAAAAAGATCTCTTTCCTGATCCTTCAGGGAATTTTCCCACAATGTCAATCCCCCACTTATCAAAAGGGCATGGGGAGTACATGACTCCCATCTCTTCTCCAGGAACATGGATAAGGGGTCCATATTTCTGGCATTTCTCACATTTCCGTACCAGATCCTTGGCGTCTCTAAGCATCTTTGGCTAATAATATCCAGCTCTCAAAATTCTTCTGACCACATCTCTGAATCCTGTGTGACTCCCTCCACATCCTTCATGGATCTCTCGGATAACATAATTTCCTTCTTCATTGGTTATGCACTTCAGATATGGCTGTGAAAATGATCTCTTATACAGATCCTCTCCGATCATACAGTATCTTGCGAATATTGCTCTTTTGGGAACTCCAGGTCGATCGAGCCTCTGCCCTGTTTTTAAGTAGTGGATAATTGGAACTCTCCAATCTTCATTCTCTGCCTCTTCCTCAACTGGGAACACCTCCAAGTCTATCATTCTGCTTTCTGCTGCTAAGAGGGTAATCTGACCTCTAGCTCCTTCTTCCACTGAACTGGCTAGCTTTGCCAAATAATCAGCCTTAACATTTTTTGCTCTCGGTATCTGTTCCAAAGAGAACTCCACAAATCTTACCTTGATACTTTCCACCATTCTAGCGTATTTAATCATCTTCTCATCCTTCTTTTCGTAGGATCCAGCCACTTGTTGAGCTACCAACTGAGAGTCTGAGAAGATCTTTACTTTTTGAGCTCCCAAATCTGCTAACATTCTCATTCCTCTTACCAGGGCCTCATACTCTGACTCATTATTTGAAGCCTTGAAGTCAAATTTAATAGCAAATTGCAATTCTTCTCCTGATGGAGTAATGATTATTACTCCAGCTCCACTTCCCATCATAGTAGAGCTACATCATATTCACTTATTTCCACTGCCCATTTTACCATGCGCCCTGACAGACCAGGTCTCCCCATGGTCTGCCTCAAGGGCAAGTTTGTTCTCACCATTACCTTGTGAGCCAGAAAGTATGGCCTCAGCCTCCTAGCTGCTACCATCACTGCTAATGCTGACTTCTCCATTTCTGAGTATCTTTCCTCTGGCCCCTGGAGCATCTTACTCACGTAATATATTGGCCTTTGATGACCCCCTTCTTCTCTTAGGAGAACTGAACTCAAAGAATGTTCTCCTACAGAGAAGTACAAGAACAGAATCTCTCCAGGAACCGGCTTAGTGAGCAGTGGCAAGGCTGAGAGATGATCTTTTAATTCTTGGAAGGCCTTCCTACATTCCTCGCTCCATTCGAAGTTAGACCCCTTTCTCAAAATCTTGAAGAAGGGTAAACTCCTCTCTGCAGATCTAGAAATGAAACGGCTGAGTGCTGCTATGCGACCATTCAGCCTTTGGATCTCTCTTATGTTTCTGGTCTCTGGCATTTCTAGGACAACTTTCACTTTCTCCTTGTTCACCTCGATTCCCCTTGGTGTGACCATATACCCCAAGAACTTCCCTGATTGGACTCCAAAAGCACACTTTGAAGGATTAAGTTTCATTCCACTGGCTCTAATCACCTTGAAAGTTTCCTCCAAATCTTTCACGTGATCCTCTTCTTTTACGCTCTTCACGAGCATGTCATCCACGTATACTTCCACATTTCTTCTGATCTGATCTTTAAAGATTAAATCCACCATCCTTTGGTATGTAGCTCCCGCATTTTTCAATCCAAAGGGCATGTCTACATACCCATATGTTCCACAACATACTACAAAGCATGTTTTAGCTACATCTCTTGGATCCATCTTGATCTGATGATACCCCTGATAGGCATCCATCATCGAAATTAGTTCGCATCCTGACGTTGAGTCCACCAGTTGATCTATCCTGGGGAGTGGATAATGATCTTTTGGACAAGCTTTGTTAAGATCTCTGAAATCTATACACATCCTCCACTTCCCAGAGCCTTTGGATACCATTACGGCATTAGACAACCATTCTGGGAACTGGATCTCCTCAATAT
Source organism: Galeopsis tetrahit (assembly GCA_963675135.1). Classification (NCBI taxonomy): domain Eukaryota; kingdom Viridiplantae; phylum Streptophyta; class Magnoliopsida; order Lamiales; family Lamiaceae; genus Galeopsis; species Galeopsis tetrahit. The sequence goes on from OY776129.1 coordinate 56,011,477, forward strand.
GCTTAGCCATCAATAATTTATCCACCTCTTCGATGATGATCTTGTCTTTCTCTGGACAAAACCTCCTCAATTTCTGCTTTATAGGCCTCATTTCCGGATTTACATTTAGGCTATGCAAAGCCAGAGCAGGGTTTATGCCGGTAAGATCTGCTGAGTGGAATGCAAAGATGTTCGAGTTATTTCTAAGACACTGTATCAAGCGCTGAGCCACCTCGTGGCTCATTTGTGTTCCGACCTTTGTTGCACACCCAATCTTATGAGGTAATAGCTCCACAGCCATAGTCTCCTCTTCGGGTCTGATCTGCAAGTTTGGGTCCTCTTCCATCCTCTCCTCTGATCTCATTCTCTTCCCTACAGGATCATCCCCTCTGCTCTGATCTCCTTTGAATAATTTATCAGCCTTGTTTATAGTGTCCACATAACACCTTCGAGCACTAGTCTGATCTCCTGTGACCTCTCCCACTTCATCTCCAACAGGGAACTTGATTTTCATATGGAAAGTAGATACAATTGCTTGTAACTAGTTCAGAGCCGGCCTCCCCAGGATCACGTTATAGGAAGATGGGGCATCCACAATTAGGAAATCTACCATCCTGACCTTCTGCACCGGATACTCTCCTATTCTGAGTTGTAGAGTGACCTGCCCCCAAGGCTGGATGGCTCCTCCAGTAAATCCATACAAGGCTGTCTTCACAGGTAGCACTTTCACGTTCACGTCCATCTTATCGAAACATTCTTTCATCATAATATCAAAGAACTTCCCGTATCAATAAAGATACGCGCCACGTCATATCCTCCGATCTCTGCAGTGACGACTAGAGCGTCATTATGGGGTTGTACCACCATCCCCATATCTGAAGGACCAAATTGAATGTTAGGTGTTCCACTAAGGTCCACCACACTTTGAACTTCAGATCTCCAAGCCCCCACTTCTCTCACAAAAGCTTTTCGAGCTCTGTGTGAATCTCCATCTGTTGGTCCTCCAGTGATCATGGTGATGTTCCCCTTTTTTGGTGGAGGAGCTCCTCCTTTCTGAGGCTGCTCCATCTGGGCCTTTCCTTTCCCCTTATCCTCTCTCCTGGCATAGTGCTTATCTCTCTCTGCTTTCACATACTCCGCTAGTTGCCCTTCTCTTATCAATATTTCAATGGCATCTCGAAGATGATGACATTGATCCGTATCGTGACCATACTCGTTATGGTATTTGCAAAATTTATCGGATCTTGGATTCTTAGGTCCATCTTTGGAAGAATAAGGGAACCTAAATCCAGGTCGGTTCTGCACCACTTCCAAGAGTTCTGACGGCTGTTTTGTTAAGGGCGTGTGTTTTCGAAAGTGCCTCGTTTCCACTCGAGATCCATTTTCCTCATACTTTCTTTTCCTATCCCCCGAACTCTCCTTTTTGTGATTGGGGTTCAGATCTTTTGCTTTTTTCGTGCTCCGAATCTCTTCTAAATTAATATACTTTTCAGCCCTGGCCAGGAGCTCATCAAAAGTTAATGGAGGTCTCTTAGCCAAAGACTTGAAAAGATCTCCATCAGCCAATCCTTGTGTTAAGGCATTAATCTTCACCTCACCAGTCGCGTTCGGCACTTCCAGAGCAGCTTTATTGAATCTCCCTAGGTAAGTTCTCAAACTTTCTCCTGTCTTTTGTTTCAGGCTCATCAAAGACAAGGACGTTTTGAGTTGTCTTCTAGCACTAGCAAACTGGTGCATGAACACAGAACTCATTTTCGCAAATGAACTGATGGAGTTAGGAGATAGTTGCGCGAACCACTGTTGCGCGGCTTTAGTTAAGGTCGTCAGGAACACACGACACTTGACTCCGTCAGTGTATTGGTGGAGTAGAGCTCCATTTTGGAATCGAAGGAGGTGCTCCTGGGGATCAGAAGTTCCATCATATTCATATGAAAGCGCCCTGAATTTTTTTGGGAGTGGGTCCATTAAGATTTCAGTGGAGAATGGTGAACCCACAACTTTACTTCCTGATCCCGGATTCTTCCCATACATATCCTTCATTTCTTCCATTTCCTTCCTCAATGCAATGATCTCCGTATTGACACTATCTCGAGCGGAAGATTGAACGTACTCTTCTCCGGAACTATCCTCCTCTTCATTAATCTCTCGGAGTGCAGACTTCCCTCTTTTCTTACGGCCATTTCCCCCAGTTACTATTTGGGTTGATCCTTCTAATACTGGGTTCTTTTCCGGAACGACTGGTTCGGGCTCATTCGGAATCGGTGGGGTGACAGGAGTGCCTTGGACGGACACCCCTCTCCTTAATAGCGCATGATCAACCGCTGCTGCAATCAAATCCCTTAGGCCTTCTAAGGGAAGAGTAACCATGGACCCTAAAGGGGAAGATGGATTCGGCACATCCCCTCTCTGGCCCATAGTGATATTCTCGTCTCTGGCATCGTTGGGTGGGTCAGTGGCCACCCTATCGAAAGCTTCATTCAGATTTTTATGTAGCTGGTTCTCCATCACTAAATGAGTTCAAACCATAAGAAACACAGAATTCAGTTCCTCCGCTCACATAATCAAAACAGATCACATGAATGAGTTTTTTTTTTTTAGAACGCTTGCATGAATGGAAAAACCTCACGCCTTAGTCAGATTTTCCTACAGACGGCGCCATTTGATGTGACCTCATCAAATTCATTAAAATGCTTGAAGAGGTATACAAATGAATAATAGATTTAAATGGCAAATACCTAAAGGAGTTCTTCGGAAATCCCTTGCACTTGATGGAGTGGGACGATTGTGATAATGAACAAGACCTGCACGACAAACCGGGCCGGATGAGTGTCCGGCGACGGACCTCCGACGCTCAAGTCAGCTAGCTTTTTAGTCAAGAAAAGTGTATTGAGTGAGGGAAAATTGTGATTGAGTTAACTTGCCTTTGTAAAAATGAATTGGGTTCCTTATATACCTTACCATGGAGGGGCATACCTGTCATTTCTCCTTCTAGGGTTTGTTACAAATTGTGCCACGTCATCGTACTATCCTGACACTCACTGATTATTCATGTAGTGCACCTACATTTGCAGAGATATTCTGACACATGAAGATCTCATGCTTACTTTCCTATCAGAACAAAGAGATCTTACCCTGAACCAAGACCTACTCTTGGGACCTCATTCCAGGTCCTGCTTTCAGGTCAGATCCTAAAGATGTTGCTTCCGAGAAATCACCAGATCAGATCCTGATCAGATCTTCTCATGCTCTGATGCTACCAAGGATGTTTTGAGGGCTTGGATTACTGTTCATCAAGGCCTACGCCTCATGAAAGGTATCTTCTCAGATCCTTTCGTGATATGACACGATTATGTCATATCACACGTATAATTATAAATAACAAACTGATTTCAGTTATTTTACAAAAAGGAACAACAATATTATAAACATGCCATTTTCATCTCACAAAAGAGTTCTAATACAAAATACAATAATATAAATTTTAATTTATTTATTTAATACAAAAACACAGACCTTTATGATGTACATTATATAACTGTTAAAATGGTTATAAAACACAGACCCGGGCTGGACCCGACCCGACGCCTAGTGAGGGGCGTCTACCACTCGCACAAGTCTCTTTCTTGTCATAGTTGTAATATTAATGGTATATGTACTCATTTTCGATCCATTTTTAAAAAAAAAATCACAAAATTAATATCTTTCACATACATTAATAATTAAATTCTTAATCTATCTTTATTGTAAATTTAATTTTTGCAATTTATATATTTTAAATGTTATTTTTAAAAGTTTAATTAAAATTCTAAAATATTCATATTTTTAATAAATTTTTTAAAAAAAATTCCACAAAATTAATTTTTTTTCACACTTTTTAGTTGTAATTTAATGATAAATAAACTTTTTTAAATTGTACATCTCATAAAATAATTAGCTTACATCAATTTAATATTCATCTTCTTCCTCTTCATCTTCTTCATCTACATTTTCATTATTTGCCTCATTTTCCTCCTCTTCATCATCCTCCTCCTCCTCTTCATCATCCTTCTCCTCTTCATTTTCATTCTCTTCCTCATTTTCACTATCGTTTTCAATTTCGATCAATTATGGATTTGCAGTCGTCAAGTCTACGTAAAGATTCAAATCTCCCGTAAAGACTTAAGTTCGACTCTCTATTTGTTCCGTTTGAAACGGAGAATCATCTTCATTACTCCTTTTCTTTTTAGGGACTTCTACCATTGATCTTGCTTTTACTTAATTTGCAAACCAACGTGCCATTTAATATTACTACATGATCGTACTGGATACGTGCAGTAGTATACTTGAGATGAGATACTTGATGGGCAAATATAAATGGATCTTCCCCGCTATACCTCCTTTTCAGATTAACATCCACGAGCTTGTACTCCGAATGAATCCTTGTTTCTAAAGGGCCTGAATCAAACCAATGACACTTGAACAACACTATAGTCTTTGCTGGATATCCCAAATATTCTACTTCAACGACTTCGTGCAACACCCCAACGTAGTCACTTGCATCTGCATTGTAATTCGCACTGTTAATGCAAACACCACTGTTGGTTGTCGCTTTTCTTGATGCATACTCGGATGAAATCAGTAGCCATTCACAATATAGTTGTTGTACGTCTTTACACGACGTAGTGGTCCTTTGCTGAGATCCCTTAAGAATCGACTCTCAAAATCGTGTGACCGTCCTTATACAGTTCAAATAATTAACATTAATTATGAATCATATTTATTTACGTAAAATTAAGGATATTGTACTCACATAACGTTGGAACCATCGGACAAATTCACGTTGAAAACGAGCATCTATATTTGTATCTGAGATGCTTTGTTCTGCTCGTTGTAGTTCTTGAGTATACATCCTAATTCACAACATCCAACCACAATTAATATTAAATTACATAAATGAAGTAGCTAGTATTAATTTTCTTAGATGATAAAAATATGAAATACTTACTCAATGTAAGACTGAACTTCATCACAATTCAATAACACATACGTTTGTGCTATTTCTGCCTCTCTGTTCGTCTCCCAATCTCGTTTGGTGAATTTTCCTATAGGTCGTCCCTTAAACTTGGATATAGACAACATTACATCGACCTCTTCACCGATATTGTCTGTACCTCTACCACCGTAGTTACGTGGTTCACTTCTCAACCGAGTGTTCACAACAAAAAAATTGCAAAATACTGACAGAATTTTACCAGACGGATTAACAAAGTCAACCGATTTATCGACGAAATTTATTTTTCGTCGGTAATTACCGACGGATATTCCGTCGGCAATCACAAAAAAAAAAAAAATATGTGTGATTACCGACGAAAATTTCTGTCTCTAACCACAAATTTTTTTTAAAAAATTAAAAAAAAATTGTGATTACCGACGAAAATTTCCATCGCTATTCACAAAAAAAATAAAAATTGTTAGCTATTAAATTATAATTGATTAAAAATAGAAAATTTGTGTTAGCTACATTTACAATTTAAAATTTTTAAAAAATTAATTACAATAATTATAAGCCACAAATTTAGTGATTAATATAAGTGAAATAATGTTTAATCAAAACAAAAAAAATTATACATGTGAATTTTAGAATTTTAATTAAAACAAATAAAATACATTTACAATTTATAAATTAAAATATTAATTTTTCAATAATTATAAGTCATAAATTTAGTGATTAATATAAGTGAAATAATGTTAATTATTAAATGAATTTATTTTTAAAATTTTTTTGAATAAAAATATGACGCATGCATACATTAAATTGCTAATATATTATTCATATACTATTTGAAAATAAGATTCACACAAATGTTATAAGTCACAAATTTAGTGATTAATATAAATAAAAGAATGTTCAATTATTAAATGGATATGAACTTTTTAGATTTTTTTAGAATTTTTAAGTAAAACTAGTATAAATGATATGAACTTTTTAGAATTTTAATCAAAACACAAAAAATAAATAAATTAGATTTACAATATATAAATTAAAATAAATTAAATTTACAATAGTTATATATCACAAATTAAGTTATATTAATATGGAAAGAAATTAATTTTGTGAATTTTTTTTAAAAATATAGGTCGAAAATGAGTACATATACAATTAATATTACAATTATAAACGAAAAACAGACTTGTCCGAGTGGTAGGCACCCCTCTCTAGGCGCCTACACACTAGGGTTCGAGTTCCATGAAGGACGAATTTCGAGTCCCATGAAGGACGAATTTCAGCCATATAATGTGCGGGCCCTCGCGGGTTGGGAGCGGGCCTTGTCTGTTCCGTGTTCCGGGCTGGGCTGGCCTACACACAAGGACGAATTTCGAGTCCCATGAAGGACGAATATTCAGCCATATAATGTGCGGGCCCTCGCGGGCTGGGAGCGGGCCTTGCCTGTTCCGGGCTGGGTCAGCCCGTGGACGTGGTCCTATGTTTTAATATATATATATATTTTGAATTTAATTTAAAAATTAAAGAAAAAAATTCGTCGGTAAAACTTACCGACGAGGTTAGCACCGACAGAATTTTTCCGTCGAAAAACACTGTTACCGACTGAAATTCCGTCTCTATTTTCGTCGGTAAAACGCCTCTTTTTTTTTAGTGGTTGACATGGTCTTCAAAATAATAAGAACAAAACATGCCAACCTCTTCATTCAAATATGCATTAACAATCGATGCTTCCACATTTGCCTTTTGTTTAGCATTGCGTTTCAAGTTGTGGAAATATCTGATATATATATAAAAAAATTAAGTGAACATGTATAATAATAAATGAAGCAAGTAAGAGTTTACCTTTCAAATGGGTACATCCACCTATACTGCACTATACTACCAATTCTGGCTTCATACGCTAAGTGAACGGGTAAGTGTTCCATCGAGTCGAAGAAGCTAGGTGGAAAAATTCGTTCCAACTTACACAAAATCACTGGAATGTCTTGCTCCAAACGAATCATATCATCGATCTTGATTGTTGAAGATGTTAAATCTCTAAAAAGAGACTTAGTTCAGTGGTAGCCCTCCACACATTGAAAGGAACAAGGTCTCAGAACGCAATCGGTATCAAGCGCTGCATAAAAACATGACAATCGTGACTCTCAAAAGCATGCCTCTATCTGGTCAGGAGACATCCCCAACGATCGACCCATATTGCTACTTAGCTTTCAGAAGTTGTGGTTGAAGACGACCATTACGTTCGGGTCCGGAACTGCAGTGGAGGATATAGAGGCCTGCGATGCACGCTGGGACGAACTAGACGATCTCATAGTGCTGCTCAACTGGCCAAGGCCAAGGACCCGTCCTCGGCTAGTCGTGTATTTTGGGGTATTTTGCATAATTATTATATTAGTAGTGTAATTTTACTGAAAGGGTATTTTAGGGTTTTACATAATTATTATATTATTAAATTGAGTGGGGGAGTGCATCCATCTTAAATGGAGGTGTAAATAGTCATATCCCTTGTTTTACTCACGTGAATGATAGCAAATGGGCCGCCATCATGCTTCAGTTTTAATTTAAATGGGCTACTATTGATAGGCTAAAAGACGGGCCTTCAATTGGTTGAAATTAATGCCTTCAAAATGGCTATTAATTCATGAATTAAATGGATCTGTTTCATTCTTGAACTCAATTTCTTTCTTTGTTAACTTTACTAAAAATTAGGTACATATTTTACTTCTAAAAATGCTCAATTTACCTATAAAAATAGCAAATCAATACTTTTATCACAATTAAATGCAATTAATCAAATTTGAGCCATAAAACATGAAATCATAGAAAAATTATACTCAAAGTGTGTCATAAAAATATACAAATTCCACCCGAATCAAACTCCCCTAAACTTAAAATGTTGTTTGTCTCCAAACAAATAAATAATTAAAACATGAGGATGGAATGATTACAATGGAATGCTCAATGAAAATCACACATGCAAGTGAAATGTGGTAAATTTTATTCCCCAAGATGCCTTCTCAAAGATGATCACAAGCTTCTTATTGAATATCAAATTTATTGGTCAAAGACACTATAGCACACAACAAATTGTGATAGAGTAAACAATATCCAAATGTTCAAGTTTCTCTCAAACACTCAAAAAAAATTGAGGATGTGTATGCACTCATCAATTGAATCATGTTTTGCAATCACCATAAGTTTGCCCAAACTCTACTCTCTCTACCACTAAAATTTTTTCAACAATGTGATCAATAGGACTTTATTATGGACGTAACATTGACTCTTTGGACAAGGTGAGATGAATTTGACTAAAGTCACTCGTATAGTGGAGGACAAAGATTGTTATTTCACATTTCGTGCTTTTGCTCTCAAGGTTTACAACCTTTATCCTCACTTTTCATTATTGTTTCCTCACATGCATTTATCACCTCATCTTTTTTAGTCAACTTTTCTTTTTAAGCTCTTGAGGATCTTTGTCCCTTTTTTCTTTCTCATCATTTTTTTTTTCACTTTATCTCCGTCCTTTTTTTTCCTCAACAAAAAAAAAAAAAAAATTCAAACTAAAGACATTCAAGCACGTGTTTAACCACTTTATCTTTTATCCTCCACTAGATATGGACAATCAAAGGCCCAAAAAAGTTAAGTGATCAAACATTGTAGGTTGTCAAGAAAAATGAGAAATCAAGCTCAAGTGGATTAACTACGGAAAATTACTTTGATTTTCGTAATTTTTTGGCTAAGTGACTTTTAGTACGAAAGATAGCCTAAATCATATCACAAAGTTTCACAAAATTATGATCTAAAGCAAGAACTTGGTAAAGTTCTAGAATAATAGTAATGACTCGATCCACTCTCAAATGAAATAAATCGATTTAATGTTCGATACAAGACTCAATTTTTACCAGCTCATTCAATGTAACTCAGACATCCATCAATTATCTCCCAATCAACAACAAGTCATGCACTCTTAGCATCAAAAGCCAACAAAGATGAACAACAACATAAGCATCATAGTTCATCAAAAATCACGCACCCATTTAAGGAATCAAAATCACCACAAATCATCAACTATGAATTTCAAGGATCACCAATTCTCAAATTTCACCACACACAACCCAATTATATGATCAAAAGCCAACTCAACAAATTTAAACACATGAGATGCAATCGTGCGTCGGTGTAAAATGTGAATCAAGTAGAATGACGAACCAGTGCAAGGTATAACAAACTAGTAAAACAATAATAGAAAAATAACTCCCCCAAACTTAGAATTTTACCATGTAAAAATACGAAGTTTGGGGCTAAAACTTGTACCTCCACCCTTGCACATCCAAAGCTTATCTTAAAGATCACCATTGCATCAATTGCTCTCCATTTCCATAGTTGACTTTGATTCTTCTCTCAATTCTCAAAGAAATTGGATCTAAAATGTTCATTCTCCACACCTACAAAATCAACTAAACTATCAAATCACTACTAAAAACAAAGGCAAAAATAAAATTAAAGTAATAAAATCGTGGGTTGCCTCCCATGTAGCGCTATTTTTAACGTCCTATGCCAGACAGACTCTCTTAAGATTGATTTTTCAATTCACCCCATCATCATCCATGTCCTTCTACTTCTTTTCTCCTCCATTTTTCTTGAGTCCTTTAAAACAACAACAAGCTTGCTCATCTCCAAATCTTTGGTTTCCACCTTGAAGTTTTCCTCTATAAGATTGACCTTAAACTGTTCTTCAATCTTCTATTTCACGGGTGTTTGATTGTAATCGCTCTTGGGGCACTCATACTCTTCCTCTTCATCATCATGAAATTTTACGGCTCTATAAATGATGAAAGATATCTTCCCATCACCAACATATAATTCAAACTCTCCATTTCGCACATTGATTATAGCTCCCCCGGTTGCTAAGAACGGTCTTCCCAAAATTAAGGGAATTTCCCTATCTTCTTCCATGTCTAGCACAACAAAATCAATCGGAAAAATGAATTTGCCCACCTTTACAAGTACATCATCGACTATGCCTAAGGGATAAGTCATGGAGCGATCCACCAATTGAAGATTCATGGTAGTAGGCTTCAATTCTACCAAGCCAAGTGATTTGAAAAGTGATAACGACCTGAGATTTATGCTTGCTCCAAGACCGCACAAAGCACGGTAAATTTTCTCCTTGTCAATTACACATGGTAATGTAAATGTAGCTTAGCTTGAATGATCTCACTACATTCTTCAGTGAGGTTCACGGTTTTAAAGTCTACCATATTCCTCTTGTTGGACATTATTTCTTTAAAAAACTTGGCATAATGATGCATTTGTTCAAGAGCCTTCACAAACGGGATATTGCTGTGAATCTTTTTTAATACCTCCAAGAATTTAAGAAATTTTACATCTAAACTTTTCTTTTTCATTCTTTGAGGATATGGAAGTGGAGGCGTGAAGACATACTTTTCTTCTCACTTCTCTTCTCCTTGTCGTTTTCTTCTTCTTGAGCTTTCTTTTCTTCAACAATCTCAGTTTGTCCCATCTTTTTTACTTGGCATCTTAGGGCCCTCATAAATTGTACTGCTTCTCAAATGGATACCGTTACAATGGTCATTTGGATTCAACTTCGTATTGGATGAGAGTTGACTCGACTCATATTGCCTTCCAACAATGTTGGCGCTCAATTTGCCCAACTTGCACTTCAATAGCTTTCATGTTGTTTTTTAGGTCTTCCATTTCTTGAGCCATTTGATCTATCCTCTCATCCATCCTATCAAACATTTGTCTTGTTTCTCTCATGAAATTCGTTGTCTCTCCCATAAAAATGGTAAACATTTCCTCCATGGTTAACTTATTGAAAAGCTCTTCAATGTCTCCAACCCTCACACTACAATTTCTCGGTGGTTGAATTGCATATTCCTCGAATTTGAATAAGAGTTATATTCATGATTTCATAGCAAAATTGAAATAAATCTAGAAAATTTCATAGAAATTTTTTAACAAACCCAGAAAATTTATAAAAAAATCGAAGAAACTTGTAATCGCATAAATCAACAAAAAATTTATCGATTAAAATTTTGAATTGGATTATAGATATAGAAATTAATCGATCAATACAAGGAAATCTAATTTGAATTGGATTTAAAATTCAAACACACTCTAATTCATTTGAGCGTAAAAATGAAGAATATCATGTTTAAAACGAAAATACGTACATATACATGGAAGGGTTTCTAAAATTAAGTTATAAGTTAAGATTAATACTCTAAGTGGGTATTTGCAAACAAAACTATGTGCTTAAAAGCACTTCCTTTTTAAATAGAATCATTTTTGAAGTGTTTGTAAACACAAGTAAGTGATTAAATTAATTACTTAAAAGCATTTTTGGTCAAGCACCCCTCCCCATGCTTCTAACAACTTCTAAGTGCTTCTAATCATTACACTCACTAATTTTACAATTTTGCCCTCACAATTTAAATAATATTTTATTTTTACCCATTATTTATTCAAATGTAATAGGGGCGTTTCTTGTAAAATTATAAAAAAGTGATTTGTATGGCATACACCACAAAATTTAAAAAATTGATTAGAAGTGCTTATTTTTAAAACACTATCTACTTTCAATTTTACTACAAAAATCAACTTTAATCACTTTGAATCAATTACTATTGTTTGCAAACACACCCTAAGAGAAGAAAACGATAGAATAACACAATTAATCCTAAAAGCTATACAAAAAGAAAATGTTTGACCGAAGAAATGAATTGATTGTAAGTTTAAGGAGTATTTTTGGTTTATTGCACATCAATTTAAACCTATTAGTAACTTAAAATATTTTTTGAACTAGAATGCTTTAGTTAGGTGGTTTTAGCATTTATGAGTAACGACCTTCGCAAATTGACGAGGATTTTCTCGCACTCGCTGTTATTTTAGCGAGAAACATTTGGGGGAGGTAAAAAAATCCTCTCTAAATCCCTCGTTACTTTGTTTAGCGAGACATTTTTCCTCGCCGTGTCCTCGCGATTTTGCAGTTTTTTTTAGCGAGATTTGAAAATATTAAATTAAAAAGTACAACTAATCTTTAAATTATTCTAAAAAAAATCAATTAAAACTCATTACATATTTTGCACTAATTAATTAAGATGGAGTGTATGTATATTTCATTAAATCAGTGTACAAAATTTATGAGCTAGTAATTTTTATAGATAGACTCACGTAATTGAATATCTCTTATTTATTTAATTACGAATTTTAACTTTAAATCTGTTTATTTAATGATCAAATTGGCCCATTAATTTTTTTATTTTTAAATCGTTCAATGATCAACTATATTGATATAAATTATGCATACTTACGGGAAAATGCATAATATATCATGTTATTATTTTTAATTAATTTTTCCAAATATAACTAATTATATCTCCAATATTTTTTATTTTTTTTTCGAAAACCGCAAGGCTTAGTTTCCATTATTATTGCAAACGCAAGGCGTAGAGAGTAGCCCAACCACAATATCCGGTGGGTCTACCCAATAAAATTGGCTATCGAAGCTTCGAGCTTCTCTAGCTAGAGTGTGTGCTACTAGGTTAGCATTTCTTCTAGTGTGAGACACAGAAACATTTGTGAATTGGGAGATTAGATCCCTACATGCAAGAACGAAGTCCCCGAATGTTGAGTCAATCGTCTCTGTTGAGTTGATCGTGTCAACAACCACCTTGGCGTCTCCCTCGATGATGCAATTGTCCATGTTTTTCTCTTTAAGCCAAGATAACGCTTAAAAAAACCCATGGATTCACCAACTTCCACTTCAAATAGACCCCTGAAGACCATAGTTTTCCCTTGAACAAAATTTCCGTGACAGTCCCGTATGATGAGCCCCACACCAGTTTGATTGGAGTCGTTGAAGAAAGCAGCGTCGGAGTTTAATTTCAGCATTCCCGGTGGGGGGGCATGCCAGACCCCGCATTGCGCGACTTGTCGTTGCACTCTGTTCTCTCTTGGTTTGGCAGCAGCTTTCCATTCCATCCAATAGGTGGCTGCAGCAAAGACGGTTTCACTCGGACTTCTCTTGGAGCCATTCCACACCATGAAATTACGTTCCTTCCAAATTTGCCATAAAGTCATTGCAAAACTGGCGCTGAGAACTTTGTTCGGGCTTTTACACATTGACAACACAAAGGCACATAGGTCGATCGAGTCGTTGCTGCATTCTAACACTTTCGAGAGCAGCCCAGCACCTCGCCAGCAATCTTGTGCATAAGTGCAAGTCACAAACAAATGCCATCCATCTTCGGTTCCGTTGTTACACATCACGCATGATGTGTCCTGAATAATCCGTTTGGCGTGGAGATTCAATTTCGTGGGCAGACAATTACGCCCACTTCGCCACATGAGTTCTCGTATTTTTGGTGGTACATCAAGTTTCCAGATGTCCGACCAGTTGCCCTCCACTTTAAGATCAGATGGGATCCTCAGTTGCATTATAGATTTGTAAGCAGATTTCACAGAATACGTACCTCGCGGGTTGAATTTCCAGGTCAGTTTGTCAATAGCGCCAGCGGGCGGGATCGGTGTGTTTAGGATCCTGTAGCTCTCATCCGGAAGTAGCTCGTGCACAAGGTGTTCGTCCCAAGTGCGTGATTCGGGGTCGAACAATGCAGAAACCGTCAATTCTTCAAGGCCCTCTAACGGCTCGGCGGTTACCAGATTGTTACCATCTCCATTAATCCAAGGATCCTTCCAAACATTAATTGTTTGGCCAGAGCCTAACTTCCATTTCAGGCCGTCGCTGATTAGGGTTTGGCTGGCATAGATACTGTACCAAGTGAAGCTTGGATTATTTCCAATTTCTGCATTGATGAAATCACACCTGGGAAAATACCTCGCTTTGAGTATTCGGCATACCAAGGCGTCTGGTTCCGTAATGAGTCGCCACCCCATTTTACCGAGTAGTGCCACATTGAAGCTGTGTAGATCACGAAAGCTTCGTCCACCATCCGTTTTATCCACGCATAATCTTTCCCATCTCATCCAATTTATCCCTTTTGCTTCATTGGGAGAATTTCCCCAAAAAAAATTGTTAATCATGATTTGTAGCTCGTTTAGGAGCGTTGTAGGGAGCAGGAACGTAGTCATGCAATACGTTGGGACTGCTTGAGCAGCTGCTTTGATTAGGATCTCCTTTCCAGCCTTTGACAGCTTACGGCTCTTCCATCCCTGTAATTTGTTTCTTAGTCTTTCCTTGATGTAATCAAAGATCTCCCGTTTTCTCCGCCCAATAAGAGATGGGAGGCCAAGGTACCTGCCGGTGTTGATGTTGTTTTGTATCCCAAGGATTTCCATGATTTCAGCCCTGCAAATAGTACTCACATTTTTGCTAAAATACACACCAGATTTCTGGTAGTTAATGGCCTGGCCAGATGTGCGTTCGTAAGCATCCAAAATGCTCTTCAATTCTTGAGTTTCCTGCATCGTGGCTTTACAGAATAGGAGACTGTCATCTGCAAATAGGAGGTGCGTTACTCGGGGTGCCAAGCGACCAATTCTATTCCCGTGCAAGGAGCCAGTTGAGCTAGCATGGGTTAGAGCTGCTGATAGGCCTTCTGAGCAAAGTATGAATAAGTAAGGCGATAGAGGGTCCCCCTGACGGAGGCCCCTACTCGGGATGATAGGGCCAATTTCATCGTTGTTCACCAAGATTGAATAGCGGACTGATTTGACACACATGAGCATCCAAGTTACCCATTGATCAGAGAAGCCAAGTTTGGAGAGGATCGCCTCTAAATATGACCATTCAACTCGGTCATATGCTTTGCTAATATCAATTTTGACAGCCACATCCCCAGTGATCCCGTATCTCCTGTTCTTCATCGAATGCAAGGCCTCAAAGGCAATAAGAATATTATATTGAATGGCCCTCCCGGAGACGAAGGCTGATTGAGCTGTGTTCACTAAATCTGGTAGCACCTCTTTCAAACGATTGCATAAAACCTTCGATATAATCTTGTATACGACGTTGCATAAAGAGATGGGCCTCAAATTGCGTACCTATTCTGGGGAGTCGATTTTTGGAATGAGGGTCACATTGGTGTTGTTCAATCCTGGAGGGAATTCGCCTCGGTGGATCCAGTGAGTTCCAGCAGTGAAAATGTCCTCACCCAATATATCCCAATGGTGTTTATAGAAGGACGGGTTGAAACCATCAGGGCCCGGAGCTGTGTCCCCTTTCATTTGGTTGATGGCCAGGCCAAATTCCTCTTTCGTAAATTCTCGGGTCAATGAATTGTTCTGTTCGTCGGATATAGATCGCTCAACGTGCTGCAGGAAATCAACACTATCTTCGTTGTTTGGGTTTTGTTGGAAAATGTCAGTGAAGTACTCTCTGATCACTCCACATAGGTCCTCCTGTGAAGAGACCCACTCGCCGGTGTTGTTCCTCAGCTGCGTTATTTTATTCCTCTTTTTACGGGTGGTAGCCGTTTGGTGAAAGAATCGGGTGTTCATATCTCCGCCGCGGAGCCAGTGGATTTTGGCTCTTTAACGCCAATACAATTCTTCCTGCCGAAGGAGGATACCCAACCCAGTTCGGGCTGTGCGGTAATCATTTCGCCCAGAACTGCTCATATCTCCCTGGAGTCTCTCAATTCGTCGTTCCAGTGCTTTCTTAGAATATCGGAACTTCATGTCGATCGATTTCCCCCAGTGAGACAGGGTGTTACTCGTCGCCCGAAGTCGTGTAGTGATACTCAAGTCTTTAAAACCATTCCAGCAGCTAGTGATGATATTTCGGAGGTCCGGTTCCTCAAGCCAACGATTTTCAAATTTAAAAGATTTCTTTTTCAAGTACACCACGGTGGGGGTCGTGGTGAGGAGAATTGGTGAGTGGTCGGATACCGGAGCTACTAAGTTAAATAACTCAGCGTGGGGATAGAGGTCATGCCAGTTCGGATTGGCCATGGCTCTATCGAGTCGTTCTTCAACGGCAGTGAGGGGGTCACGTCCGCGACTCCATGTGAATTGGTGGCCTTGGATTGGGATATCAGTAAGGTGGCAATCATAGGCAGCATCGCGGAACCCCCGAAATAGGTGTTGAGGGTGAGGGATGCGGCCTCTCTTGTCAGCCGGGGAGAGTAGATCGTTAAAATCTCCGATGCATACCCAAGGAAGTGGGTTATCTCGGGCAATCGATCTTAGTAGATTCCAAGAGAGATGACGTCGACTTCTTTCCGGGTAGCCATAGAATCCATTGAGTTTCCAGGTACCATTCTCATCGGACACAGCAAGATTAATGTGGTTCTGAGAGTAATTCAAAATCGAGTAATTATTATTATTCCAAAGCATGGCTAAACCGCTACTGTGGCCAATACAATCGACAGTAAAGCAAGAGGAAAAATTCAGTTTAATGCGGATAGCTTCTAATCGAACACCATAAGAAAAAGTTTCAGCAAGAAAGATAATATCAGGCCGTCGAACTCGAACAAGTTCGCACAACGCCGGAACTGCAGTTGGATGGCCCAGACCCCTGCAGTTCCAACTCAAGATTTTCATTGGTCCCGGCTGGCCACCGAGCCGGGACCAGCCGATAAAAAATAACCATTCTCGCCTTGAGCACTGGTGTGAGCCGTGCCGTGCATGGTGTTCATTCTCTTTCGTTTCTTAAGTTCCAATGCAGCAATGTCATCCTCTGCCTCGTCAGCAGCATTAATGTGGAGTGCACTATAAATGGGGTTGTTAATTGCATTAAACAAGTCAGATTCTCCACGTGTAACCCCCAGGTGGCAATTATTGTTTGTGGGAATGATTGCTTTTGACCTGCCGTTATTTCCTCCTTGGATTGGGTCATTGACATTAAACTCATTGCCGTTAGAGCCGCCCTCACCATCATTGACATTAACTCCAACCGTTTCCTTAGGCGTGGGACACGGATCAGAATCTTTGCACAGCCACTGTTCACCGGCTTGAATCGGACGGCGACGGTCTGGGGCGACCAGCGTAGCCTTCCATGCATAAGAACTTGGTTCTGCTGCCGCATCAAAACGATCCGTGCAGAAATGGACCGTGTGGTCGAGTAAACCGCAGTAGAAGCAGAAGGTTTTCAGCCTCTCATATTTGAAATTCACCTTAGCAGCAACACCGGTGTCGAGTCTGATTTTTTTGGTCCTTTTCAGCGGGATAGTGACGTCGATTTCCACACGAATACGCTTGTACCGTCGCCATTCTGCGTTTTTGTTGGACGGGTCGTATTCCAGAAAACGGCCCACAAAGTTACCGAGCATACATCCAATTTCCTCAGAGAAATATCCGATAGGTATATCGTATATTTGGATCCAAAACGCAATGGCCTTTAAGGGAACCTGAGAGGGAATGTCCCCTCTTTGTAGATGATGTAGGATGAGCATGTGATTATCCACATGCCACGGTCCACCTTGGATGATCCTGGAAAGATCCATCATGTGGTTGAAATGACAAAGGAGGTGGCCTTCACCTAGGGGTGGGAAAATATACCGAAATTTCGGTATACCGGGCTTATCGTACCGAAAAATACCGAAATTATCGAAATTTTCGGCATACCGAAATTTTCGGTACAGTATGATAACGGTATGGAAAATGGTCATACCGCGGTATTTCGGTATATACCGAAAATTTCGGTAAGTTTGGTATACCGAAAATATCGGTATATCGGTATATACCGAAATATCGAAATATTAATAAAATAATTATTTAATAATATAATTAAAATTTTAAATTAAAAAATAATTTTTATATGACTCTACAACTACTTACGCGTTATGCACTTTACTTATATACTTATGCTTATAGCCTTATATCATATACAATATCAAAAAAAGTAAAATATTAATTTTTTTAACCCTCTTCGTAAGATCAAAAAATAAACCCTAGCCGCTTACACCGTCCACAGTACACTCCCGCGTCGCCGCCGTCTCCGCTGCACGGCCCCGTGTCACCGCCGCTGCACAGCCCCGCGTCGCCGCCGCTGCACGGCCCCGCGTCGCCTTCTCTATACGGTGCTCGTGAGTCGTGTCGTCGCTCGCGTCGCTGTCTCTGTACGCTGCCCACGTCGCCGCCTCTGCACGCTGCCCACCACCGGCTCAACACCTTGCTAGACATCCGTGTCAAACACATAAGGTATGAATCGGCATGCCGATATTTCGGTATATACCGAAAATTCGGTATGGTACGATATACCGAATTTTCGGTACGACATTCGGTATGAGATTTTTTATACCGAATTTTCGGTATACCAAAATTTTCGGTATGATAACGGTATCAATATTTTCGTTATCGAAATTTTCGGTATGATAACGGTATGGCGCGGTATAGTTCGGTATACCGTACCGTCCACCCCTACCTTCACCCACTTCGTTGATTGACATACCACACCTTGTAACAACAAATTTCGTGAAATTAATATAATAACACGAATTTAAAATACAATTTTATTTCTTTCGGATTAAACCGAGAAATTTTGTGGATTTACAAGTCTCTAATTTTATCCTCTGATTCTTCTCTTCGAATCTTGACTTTTGACTTGGAGATTTTGAGGGCATGATTCTCGCTTTGATCTTGACCACGATTGAATTTGAAGATTTGTAACGTTTATCCAAGGACTTGACGTCTTGTTTTGGATCAAACGCTGATTTGGGGAGCTTTCGGACGAACACCGCTGAAGATCGTTGAAGATCCACGAAGAACTTCCTTGAATAAACGCCGATTTGAGGGGCTTAGCACCTTGATCTCGAATCGAACGCTGCTTTTGGCCGGTTTGCACGAAGAACGCCTTTGAAGATCGTTGAAGATCCACGAAGAACTTCCTTGAAGAAACGCCGAATTGAGGGGTTTAGCACCTTGATCTCGAATCGAACGTTGCTTTTAGATGATTTTGCACGAAGAACGACTTTGAAGCTCCTCCGAATGCTGAAGAACACTCTAAATCTCTATAGAGAACTTTAGAGTCTTGAAAGCTTCTTGTGTTGTGTTCCAAATGAATGAGGGGAGGACTCTATTTATAGGGTGAGGGGGGTGAAGACCTTCCTTCTTTATCATGCCACGTGGCGCCGTCTTATTGGCTGATGCCGATTTGATTGGCTTGATTGATTTAATTTAATTCTCTTCCATTTTTAAAGAGATGTGATTTGATTCCCCCCCATATATGGTAAGTCAAATTTTGTTCTTACCAACTACGAGTATTTCGATACTCGTATGATTTGATCGACTTGTATCGTGTATATTAAATATCACTAATTTAACTATTTAATTCGAGAATTAATTTAATTAAATTCCAAAATTTAAATAGAAAATTAATTTGATTTTAATATATATTTGTCCACGTGTCGCCATTTGACTGAGTGCAAATTTAATGTGCTTACAAATGCCCCCTCGTGCTTTGTTCACAAACGTTTTATGTCTTGGAGTGAATGAAGCACGAAATTTGTTGGATTTTAGAAAGTTTTCGCTCTTATCAAGGAGCTTTGATTTGGTTGACTCGATTTGAGAGTTTCAGACAGTTTAGTCTCTTGTCAAGGAGAATGACTTGAGGGGCTTTAAATGGTCTCATCCCACACAATTTCTCCTTGTTGGACCAATTGCATGATCTTTTCCTTGAATGTGACACAATCATGAATCGGATGGCCTATTAGTCGATGGTACTTGCAGTACTTTGGGTTATCAGTTTGTCCAGGTTCTTCTGGTCTTTTCATCATAGGCAACTCAATGAGCTTTGCTTCGAGCAAGTCGTCAAATATCCCAGAGACATCAGAGTCTAGAAATGGATACTGTTTTTGTCGCATTTCTTTTAATGTCAACCCACTTTGCCCCCAGTCTCGAGGCATGTCTGTAATGTATTCTTTACTTGAAGGTTTAACATAAGGCTTACTGCGAAGCTCTTGAACCGACGGTGATGCGACTCCACTAGAAAACATGCTTAGCTCCATGTCGTGAGCTCTTGTTGCTAACTCTTCAAAAGTATTTGGCCGGATTCCTTGCAGGATGTATCAGAGGCCCCATTGCATTCCTTGAATGCACATTTCGATTGCAGAAGATTCACTCAACCTATCTTTACAGTTCAGGCTTAAGTTTCTCCATCGATTGATATAATCAATCACAGGTTCGTCTTCCATTTGACGAGTGTTAGTCAACTCGATCATGCTAACCGTTCTCCTTGTACTGTAGAAGCGGTTTAGGAATTCTCGCTCCATATGATCCCAGCTATCAATGGAGTTAGCCTCCAAATCGATGTACCAATCGAAAGCGTTCCCTTTCAAGGAGCGGACAAACTGTTTGGCAAAATGATCGCCATAAGTTCCGGCGTTATTGCATGTTTCAACAAAGTGAGCCACATGCTGCCTTGGGTTCCCCTTACCATCAAACTGTTGGAACTTAGGGGGTTGATAGCCTGGTGGCATCCTTAAACCATCAATTCTCTTAGTCTATGGTTTAACATAAGTGAAGGATGACTTTGAGCTTTCTTCAAATCTGTCTTTGATTGTTCCCAATATAAGTTCCTTGAGTTGATCAACATCCATCCCTTTCTTAGAAAAAGTCTGGAGCTCTCTAGCAGTGATTTCGGTTTCAGCTGCTTGATGTTTGGTTGAGGTCTCTTCATCAACTTGTTCCTCAACTTGCTTTCCATTCGTACGACTAGTATCACCGTTGTCCACTTTATTCATCAAGTGGGAAATCTGAGTATCTTGATCTTGGACATGCTTTGAGAGTCCTTCAAGGGCTTTCATGATGCTAGTCAGTTGCTCTTCAATAGTTGAGGCGTTCGTCATCATGGCTGGAGCAACGCTTGAAGTTGATGAATGGTCCGACGAGGAGCGAGGAGTGGAGTTAGTGGAATTTTCTTCTTCACCTTCAGCAACGTAGTATGGAGACTGGTTTGCAGTCGTTCCAGTTGAAGTATTTTCTCCTGAAAAAACATGGGACAACGATCTTTTAGTCATGCTTCTTGTGACGACATTGACATCAATAGTCTTGGAAGGACTTGTCCTTATAAACAAGATCTTGTGCGGAGACATCTTGATGGTCTTTGAATTTCCTTGGTGAAGAGGAGAGATGAGAGGTAGAGACGTCCCACCGGGCGTGCCAAATTTGTAACAACAAATTTCGTGAAATTAATATAATAACACGAATTTGAAATACAATTTTATTTCTTTCGGATTAAACCGAGAAATTTTGTGGATTTACAAGTCTCTAATTTTATCCTCTGATTCTTCTCTTCGAATCTTGACTTTTGACTTGGAGATTTTGAGGGCGTGATTCTCGCTTTGATCTTGACCACGATTGAATTTGAAGATTTGTAACGTTTATCCAAGGACTTGACGTCTTGTTTTGGATCAAACGCTGATTTGGGGAGCTTTTGGACGAACACCGCTGAAGATCGTTGAAGATCCACGAAGAATTTCCTTGAATAAACGCCGATTTGAGGGGCTTAGCACCTTGATCTCGAATCGAACGCTGCTTTTGGCCGCTTTGCACGAAGAACGCCTTTGAAGATCGTTGAAGATCCACGAAGAACTTCCTTGAAGAAACGCCGAATTGAGGGGTTTAGCACCTTGATCTCGAATCGAACGTTGCTTTTAGATGATTTTGCACGAAGAACGACTTTGAAGCTCCTCCGAATGCTGAAGAACACTCTAAATCTCTATAGAGAACTTTAGAGTCTTGAAAGCTTCTTGTGTTGTGTTCCAAATGAATGAGGGGAGGACTCTATTTATAGGGTGAGGGGGGTGAAGACCTTCCTTCTTTATCATGCCACATGGCGCCGTCTTATTGGCTGATGCCGATTTGATTGGCTTGATTGATTTAATTTAATTTTCTTCCATTTTTAAAGAGATGTGATTTTATTCCCCCCATATATGGTAAGTCAAATTTTGTTCTTACCAACTACGAGTATTTCGATACTCGTATGATTTGATCGACTTGTATCGTGTATATTAAATATCACTAATTTAACTATTTAATTCGATAATTAATTTAATTAAATTCCAAAATTTAAATATAAAATTAATTTGATTTTAATATATATTTGTCCACGTGTCGCCATTTGATTGAGTGCAAATTTAATGTGCTTACAAATTTAATTGGATGTTGATCAACTCAAGGAACTTATATTAGGAACAATCAAAGACAAATTTGAAGAAAGCTCAAAGTCATCCTTCACTTATGTTAAACCATACACTAAGAGAATTGATGGTTTAAGGATGCCACCAGGCTATCAACCCCCTAAGTTCCAACAGTTTGATGGTAAGGGGAACCCAAGGCAGCATGTGGCTCACTTTGTTGAAACATGCAATAACGCCGGAACTTATGGCGATCATTTTGCCAAACAGTTTGTCCGCTCCTTGAAAGGGAACGCTTTCGATTGGTACATCGATTTGGAGGCTAACTCCATTGATAGCTGGGATCATATGGAGCGAGAATTCCTAAACCGCTTCTACAGTACAAGGAGAACGGTTAGCATGATCGAGTTGACTAACACTCGTCAAATGGAAGACGAACCTGTGATTGATTATATCAATCGATGGAGAAACTTAAGCCTAAACTGTAAAGATAGGTTGAGTGAATCTTCTGCAATCGAAATGTGCATTCAAGGAATGCAATGGGGCCTCTGATACATCCTGCAAGGAATCCGGCCAAATACTTTTGAAGAGTTAGCAACAAGAGCTCACGACATGGAGCTAAGCATGTTTTCTAGTGGAGTCGCATCACCGTCGGTTCAAGAGCTTCGCAGTAAGCCTTATGTTAAACCTTCAAGTAAAGAATACATTACAGACATGCCTCGAGACTGGGGGCAAAGTGGGTTGACATTAAAAGAAATGCGACAAAAACAGTATCCATTTCTAGACTCTGATGTCTCTGGGATATTTGACGACTTGCTCGAAGCAAAGCTCATTGAGTTGCCTATGATGAAAAGACCAGAAGAAGCTGGACAAACTGATAACCCAAAGTACTGCAAGTACCATCGACTAATAGGCCATCCTATTCATGATTGTGTCACATTCAAGGAAAAGATCATGCAATTGGTCCAACAAGGAGAAATTGTGTGGGATGAGACCATTTAAAGCCCCTCAAGTCATTCTCCTTGACAAGAGACTAAACTGTCTGAGACTCTCAAATCGAGTCAACCAAATCAAAGCTCCTTGATAAGAGCGAAAACTTTCTAAAATCCAACAAATTTCGTGCTTCATTCACTCCAAGACATAAAACGTTTGTGAACAAAGCACGAGGGGGCATTTGTAAGCACATTAAATTTGCACTCAGTCAAATGGCGACACGTGGACAAATATATATTAAAATCAAATTAATTTTCTATTTAAATTTTGGAATTTAATTAAATTAATTCTCGAATTAAATAGTTAAATTAGTGATATTTAATATACACGATACAAGTCGATCAAATCATACGAGTATCGAAATACTCGTAGTTGGTAAGAACAAAATTTGACTTACCATATATGGGGGGAATCAAATCACATCTCTTTAAAAATGGAAGAGAATTAAATTAAATCAATCAAGCCAATCAAATCGGCATTAGCCAATAAGACGGCGCCACGTGGCATGATAAAGAAGGAAGGTCTTCACCCCCCTCACCCTATAAATAGAGTCCTCCCCTCATTCATTTGGAACACAACACAAGAAACTTTCAAGACTCTAAAGTTCTCTGTAGAGATTCAAGGCGTTCTTGAGCATTCGAAGGAGATTCAAAGGCATTCTTCACCCAAAATCATCTAAAAGCAACGTTCGATTCGAGATCAAGGTGCTAAACCCCTCAATTCGGCGTTTCTTCAAGGAAGTTCTTCGTGGATCTTCAACGATCTTCAAAGGCGTTATTCGTGCAAAGCGGCCAAAAGCAGCGTTCGATTCGAGATCAAGGTGCTAAGCCCCTCAAATCGGCGTTTATTCAAGGAAGTTCTTCGTGGATCTTCAACGATCTTCAGCGGTGTTCGTTCGAAAGCTCCCCAAATCAGCGTTTGATCCAAAACAAGACGTCAAGTCCTTGGATAAACGTTACAAATCTTCAAATTCAATCGTGGTCAAGATCAAAGCGAGAATCACGCCCTCAAAATCTCCAATAATTATTGAAAACAAAATTAAGCAAAAATCACATCCCTTATGAGAGAGAGTTTGTTTTGTTGACCTTAAGTCAATCTTTAAAATATGCCTAACTGATGTGTCATTTGTAGAATACGTACATGGGCATTTATTTGGGGACGGGATCTCCTGTTACACAATGGTGTTACATCTCCTGTTACACCATTTAAATTTACGCCACGTGTCCATCCATCAAAATTTACAAATAATAGAATAACACCCTAACATAACCCTTTACCCTATTTAAGGAATGATATTAATTAATTAAAATAATTTCCTTCCAAAATTCTATCCCAAAAAATCTTATAAATATCTATAATAATTTTAATTATAATTGAACCCACCAAATATTAATTGGAGTGGCATATATTAATTAACTATAACATCAATTATTATTATTATATAATTAATATTATTATTATGGAGGTCAGAAGAAAAATATAAACTTAACCATTTAAAAATATTGGAAAATTACAAGCTCTTAAAATACACATAAAATTGATAGCATATAATTAATATAAAATTTCTACGTGAATAATATAAAATTTACGTAATTATTATAATTCTTTAGATAACTAATAATCTTAAAAAATAAAAAAAAATTGGAAGGATTATTAGTTATTATTCACAATTTTTATTTTTATTTTTTAAGATTATTAGTTATCTAAAGAATTATAATAATTACGGTAAATTTTTATATATTCGTGTAGAAATATGCTATCAATATTATTACGTAAATTTTATATATTAGTTAACTAATCAATTAATAAAATTGTGAATAATAACGAATATATAAAATTAAGAATTATAATATAATTCTTTAGATAACTAATAATATAAAATTGATATCAATTTTATGCTATCAATTTTTAGATAACTAGTAAATTTTATATTATTCACGTAGAAATTTTATATTAATTATATGCTATCAATTTTATGTGTATTTTAAGAGCTTGTAATTTTCCAATATTTTTAAATGGTTAAGTTTATATTTTTCTTCTGACCTCCATAATAATAATATTAATTATATAATAATAATAATTGATGTTATAGTTAATTAATATATGCCACTCCAATTAATATTTGGTGGCTTCAATTATATATATAATTAAAATTATTATAGATATTTATAAGATTTTTTGGGATAGAATTTTGGAAGGAAATTATTTTAATTAATTAATATCATTCCTTAAATAGGGTAAAGGGTTATGTTAGGGTGTTATTCTTATATTTGTAAATTTTGATGGATGGACACGTGGCGCAAATCTAAATGGTGTAACAGGAGATGTAACATCATTGTGTAACAGGAGATCCCGTCCCATTTATTTGGTTGAGTTCATTTTTTATGAAAATTAAATGTATAATTAATGAGAGAATAGGTCAACGACTTACGCGTGACCATAATATAATGTGTTTTTCATTTGAGTTTTATTTTAAAAATGAAAAAAAGTTAGATCCACATTAATGATTAAAATCAATTACTACATTATTAATGCTTTAATATAATATAATTTTGATCTAATTTAATTTTGGAAAATTATTTTCAGTAACCCTTTTCACTTTAAATTTTGTTTAAATGGTCTTTGACTAATATTAATCAGAAACCCCCCTAAATTTCCGTCACAAGACAACGTAAAAGCAGCCAATTATTTAAAAAGAGGGCCATTTAAATAAAAAATTAAAAAGGAAGGCCTTTTAAATGAGGTTTTATGTTGACTAGGCCTTTAAATAAATATTCCAATTTTCAAAATAAATTTCTTATTTATTTAATTTTTACATATTTATTTTATTATTTAAGTTTAATATAAATTATATTATTACACAAATATCAAAACGCACCGATCATGTAATTCCATTACATACTAATACTAGATGACTCCCCGCGTATTACGCGGTATATTGATAAAAGTTACGGAGTAATATTCAAAATAATATAACTCATATTTTAAAAAATACACTTATAAAATTTCATAGGTAAATTTACTTTTCATAATTTTTTATTTTGAATAATTTTTTTAAGTATAATTAGTAATTTTATCAATTAATTTATAATATATATTCAATTACTGATAAAATTATATACAAATGAATTTATCTTATTAATTAATTAAATTGATATATTCTATAAAATGTATAGATATATTTTTAGACAAAAGAACAAAAAAGAGAACTTAATCAAAATAAAATATTAATTGATTTTAATTTTAATTTAGGTAAGACTTTCCATTTTAATATCAATGACATATGTATTAACCAATAGTTTAATTACACATTAAATTAAAAAAAAATTAATTTAATCTCCATGCGACACATCATCACATTTAAGCATATGATGACACGTGGCAATATTAAATTCCATATCAGTATATAGGGGCGATGGAGTTTTGTTTGCTGTGTCATATTCTAGTTGATTTTGCTAATGTGTCGTCCTCTTCTTTATTTTGTACGATGTGTCATATTTTTAAATGTCATTATATATGGTAGTATTATTTAGGTGTCATCATAATTAATGTTGTTGATTTTAAATAATTATGATGATATGTTAAATATATGGTGAATATTTACTATATTTAACAATAATAGTTTAAAAAAAAAAAGAATTATTTGAGAAATTACTCAATTATTAAATTATACTAATAAATTAGTAAATAAATTTAATTCATTGATTTTAAAAGATACGAAGTAGAAAATCATTTGTCCATTTGATTCTATTGGTCGAATTTTTTTATTTAGATTTTTTTAAATAATTTAAATATACAATATATTATAAATATTATTATTAACATTTCACGTAATACATGAATGCACATCTAGTAATAGTATAATACCAACGTAGGGTACTGGATTGAAAGCTATTAATATATTGTTGGAAACTATACGCCGTGATAGTGTAAACTGCAATATCGAAGATTCATATAACAAATAAGTCGAGTCAAGGGAAACCCTTTTCTCGCAGAACAGAATACGCCAAGGATAGTGCTCGACTGGTATGGCGTTCCGTTCCCAAAGGTAAAACGACTTTTACTTCGTAAACAGTAGCACCACTGTAGACGAAGCCTCAACGAACGTACTCGGTACGAACTGAACACTCTCGGATATAAATCCGGCACAAGAAAGAACAGTGTAAGACTTTCGGGAGCTCAACACACTGCGTAGGGACGAGAGGAGAGAAGAAGGAGAGAGGGGCGAATTTCAGCGTAAGGATTTATGAGGGAAGAGACTGATATTTATAGGCAGAAGAAACCCTAGGAGGTAGTTGGAAAAACGCGTGGGTCCAGGCCCGATTCTTGGGATAATATCGCGAAAATATCGCAAAGATTGCGAAAATATCGCGCACGTGGATAAGTCTTGAAGACCGAGTCTTGAAGACCAAGTTTGAGACTTCCAGATAATTCTGGGACATTCTTGAAGTATTTCGAATGGGCCGAACCCATTCCTGAGTTGGGCTTTCGGAGTTTTTGGGTCTGCAAAAAGATAGGCGGGCCCCAAAGACCAATTGCCAAATCCGAAGCCGAGCCGAGCCGGGCGGGCGGGCGCGCGCGCCTGTGGCTGTTAGAGGAGTGTACCTCTTTTACATAGTTGAACTTCAATGCCTTTAAACCTCATAAATGTTTTGTAGGCTTCCTATGTGGGACAATTTCCCACATACCTCAAACTTCAAAGTTGAAACTCTCAACTTCAACAATTAATTTCTTACTCACCTTAACTCGGTTTTGAGATATTAAATATACCACGTTCATTTACTCCGCGAGTAGATCGACTATGTCACGTTCAATTATTTTATAATTAACATTTTAGTCCATCTAATTAATTAATTAGATAAGGGTGTCAAAACACAATTAATCCCATTAATTCCAACAATCCCCCACATGAGTGAGAATCGTATCTATATAACATCAGACTTAGTGTTCAGTTCGATTGAGATCTCCGTGCGTCCGGAAAAGTAGTTTTTGGCTTTGAACTTTCTGTAGCCAAACACTATCGGGTACACCGGCGGCTTAGTGGACGCAGTGCCTTGAACTACTCCTCCATAGTGTATACCTAATCAACAGTGTCAGCACACTTCAATCTCGTCTTTGTAACGTTCTCACGTTTTTGTCCATTTTGGCCATGGACGTCCTTTGTCTTCATAAATGTTTGGTCGAAGCGGCCCTCACTTCTCATTTATATAGGTAACCTCCTTTCGAGTATCCCGTTATACTCTAGGAATCATTAAGAGTCAAAGACTCAACCTCTACCACATCTTACGGGTCGTTAACACTTGAGATAGTGCTGTCAGGAATAGTCGTGTTTTTCAAGTGTTTTATCACTAACTTCCACAGTTTCGTTTTCCCATTGAACCAAGTTCTTGAGATCTCCAGTCATCATGGTTGGGTTTTCACTGCTTTAGTTTTTTCTTGTGGGTTTTAGACCCATTCCTTCTACCAGCTTGTTCAATTGATCTCGGTTTATGCTCTTCATGAGCGGATCCGCTATATTGTCCTTTGTATTGACATAATCAATGGACATTACTCCAGTGGAGATCAATTCTTTAACGGAGTTGTGTCGACGACGTATGTGTCTCGACTTTCCGTTGTACATGACATTCGTAGCTCTCCCAATGGCAGCTTGACTGTCACAGTGTACCGTCACCGAAGGTACCGGTTTATTCCAACATGGAATGTCTTCTAGAAAGTTACGCAACCATTCAGCCTCTGCAGCGGCTAAGTCTAAAGCGATAAATTCTGATTCCATTGTGGAACGGGCAATACAAGTTTGTTTCTTGGACCTCCACGACACTGCTGCTCCTCCAATAGTGAATACATATCCACTAGTGGATAACGAGTCTTTAGTGTCTGATATCCAATTTGCATCACTGTATCCTTCGACTACAGCTGGATGTCTTGTGTAGTGAAGCCCATAATCAAGGGTGTACTTCAAGTAATTTAATACCCTTTTCAATGCTTTCCAGTGCTCATGACTTGGATTGTTCGTGTATTGACTCAACTTGTTTACCGAACATTCAAGATCAGGGCGTGTACAGTTCGTGATGTACATCACACTTCCAATGATCCTTGCGTATTCCAGTTGAGCCAATGGTTCTCCTCTATTCTTTTTCAAGTGAAAATTGAGTTCCAAATGTGTCTTAGCAGGTGGATCGTCAAAGGCATTAAATTGCTTTAGTACCTTCTCCACATAGTGAGATTGTGTCAAGAAAATTCCATTGGACGTTTTCTCTATCTTGATTCCAAGAATCACATCTGCTAATCCCATATTTTTCATGTCAAAGTTTCTACTTAACATGTTCTTCGTATTAACTATGATATTGTGATTGTTACTCATGATTAACATGCCATCGACATATAAGCACACAATAACAAATCCATTAGGTGTATCCTTCATATATACACACTTATCGCATTCGTTAATTCGAAACCCATTTGACAACATTGTATGGTCAAATTTCAAATGCCACTGCTTTGGAGCTTGCTTAAGTCCATACAGTGATCGAACGAGTTTACACACCTTTTTCTTGTTTCTAGGAGCAACATATCCTTCGCGTTGATCCATGTATATTTCAGCATCCATCTCACCATTAAGAAACGTCGTCTTAACGTCCATTTGGTGTATTTCGAGATTGTGCAAAGCAGCAATAGCGACTAACACCCGAATGGAGGTGATCCTTGTCACTGGTGAGTATGTATCGAAGAAACCATACCCTTCCTTTTGTTTAAAACCCTTTGCAACTAGACGAGCTTTGTACTTATCAACAGATCCATCTGCTTTGTACTTTCTTCTAAGGATCCACTTGCATCCTAAGGGCTTACAACCTTTAGGGAGGTCGACCAACTCCCATGTGTGATTTAACAGAATAGACTCGTATTCACTTTTTATGGCTTCCTTCCAGAGGTGTGCTTCTGGTCTTGCCATAGCTTCTTTGATAGTTTTAGGTTCATCTTCCTCCAAAACATAAGTAATGAAGTCTTAACCAAAATCTTTATCAATTCTAGCTCTCTTACTGCGTCTCGGTTCTTCACTCTCTTGAGTGGAAGGACTAACAGTGTCGTCTGTTGCTTCAAGAGTTCTCTTATTCGAACTCACTTCCTCTTTTTCCTTAAGAGGAAAAACGTTTTCAAAGAATACTGCGTTCCTTGACTCAATTGTAGTGCCTTCTGTCATATCCGGTACTTCGGATTTGTGAATCAGAAATCGATAGGCACTACTGTTTGAAGCATATCCTATAAAGATACAATCGACGATTTTAAGGCCGATTTTAACTTGTTTAGGAAGCGGTACTTCAACCTTAGCCAAACACCCCCACACTTTGAGGTATTTGTATGAATGTTTTCGTTTCCTCCATATTTCATAAGGAGTTTGATCCTTAGTTTTATGAGAAATCTTATTCAGAATGTGGTTAGCCGACAGAATGGCTTCCCCCCACAAGTTCTGAGGTAGACCAGAGCTGATTAACATTGCGTTCATCATCTCCTTTAGTGTTCGATTTTTCCTTTCCGCAACACCATTAGACTAAGGTGAGTAAGGGACTGTCGTTTGATGTATAATCCCTGATTCAATACATAATTGTTCAAACGGAGCTACGTACTCTCCACCTCTATCACTACGAATTGATTTAATTCGAGTGTCCAATTGATTCTCTACTTCATTTTTATAACGTTTACAAGCTTCTATAGCTTCATCTTTACTTCTTAAAAGATAAATGTAGCAGAATCGTGTACAATTATCAATAAAATTAATAAAGTACTTTTTCACTCCTCGTGTGGAGCTTTTACTCGAATGTGATTTTTCAAGATGAACAAATCCACATTACTTGTGAAAAACATTCCACTGAATTCAACCATTTTAGGTTTTTCCATATTTAGCTTTAAGGTCACACCTTAGCTACCCTTTTCATTCAAGTATGTCGACGGAGACCTCTCTCCCTCACATTTGAATGTATCCATGTGAGGAGATGCATTTCCCCACATTCGAGTTGCTTGCCACTTTATTTGTAAATTCCTCTTATTCACCAAATTTGGACACAGCCTCGATACATTTAAAAAAATATAGCGTTGATTTTTCTTTTATTGGAATTATTTCCAACTTCAAAATTAATTTAATCTTTGGTCAACCTACCAAAATTAAATTCAATTTCAAATGTGACTTTTATTGTCACCCGTGACTCGAGCATAATTTTCGATCAAATTATACTAGTCAAAATCTTTTGAACTAAATTCAAAACAAATTTATGCTCTCGAGCACAAATATTTAATTCCATATCAAAATATAATTTGACACTCCTTCTTTGAGCCCAAAAATTAATCCATTAATTTTTGTTGACAGCTTAAGATTCAGTCAATTTGAATCAATCATGAATTGATGGCTTACAACCCAAAATTCAATCCAAACTTTGCCACTTCTTCTGAAATGGTTGTCGTATATTGTAGTTGTGATAACTTCTCAGTATTGGACCAATTTTCAAATAATATGACTTATTCAAAAATAGGAGAAATAACATCATGTTTCAATTCTCTCCTTTAATTTGTCAACAAGTGCAATTCCAATTTAATCCTCTTGATTAATTGATGTGATTAAATCCAATTTAATCCTCTTGATTAATTGATGTAATTAATCAATTTGCCAGCACATGTGCAATTCCAATTTAATCCTCTTGATTAATTGATGTGATTAAATCCAATTTAATCCTCTTGATTAATTAATGTAATTAATCAATTTATCAGCACATCCTCTAATTTAATCCTATAGATTAATTGATGTGCAATTCCAATTCCAATTTAATTGGATTTCCAGGCATGCCCCGCGAGTAAGCGCCTGCAGCTCAATGGACAACTCAATGATGATAGAGCGTATATATTTTTTTTTTCTTAAACAGAAAATCCCAGTCAATCGTCCGAGCTGTACGGACTCTCTATATCTAACAGAAGATATTGCACTAATTAATTAACAAAGATATATTCCAGTAATTATTAACAAAAATATATTCTAGTAGTTATCCAAAACATTAATTAATTAAATAGATGAATAAATTAATTAATATCTATTCTGTTATGCGATTGTTGGAAACTATACGCCGTGATAGTGTAAACTGCAATATCGAAGATTCAGATAACAAATAAGTCGAGTCAAGGGAAACCCTTTTCCCGCAGAATAGAATACGCCCAGGATAGTGCTCGACTGGTATGGCGTTTCGTTTCCAAAGGTAAAACGACTTTTACTTCGTAAACAGTAGCACCACTGTATACGAAGCCTCAACGAACGTACTCGGTACGAACTGAACACTCTCGGATATAAATCCGGCACAAGAAAGAACAGCGTAGGGACGAGAGGAGAGAAGAAGGAGAGAGGGGTGAATACGCGTGGGCCCAGACCCTCGCGCACGTGGATAAGTCTTGAAGACCAAGTTTGAGACTTCCAGATAATTCTGGGACATTCTTGAAGTATTTCGAATGGGCCGAACCCATTCCTGAGTTGGGCTTTTAAGTCGAGTCAAGGGAAACCCTTTTCCCGAAGAATAGAATACGCCCAGGATAGTGCTCGACTGGTATGGCGTTCCGTTTCCAAAGGTAAAACGACTTTTACTTCGTAAACAGTAGCACCACTGTAGACGAAGCCTCAACGAACGTACTCGGTACGAACTGAACACTCTCGGATATAAATCCGGCACAAGAAAGAACAGTGTAAGGCTTTCGGGAGCTCAACACACTGCGTAGGGACGAGAGGAGAGAAGAAGGAGAGAGGGGTGAATACGCGTGGGACCTCGCGCACGTGGATAAGTCTTGAAGACCAAGTTTGGGTCTGAGGAGAGAAGAAGGAGAGAGGGGTGAATACGCGTGGGCCCTCGCGCACGTGGATAAGTCTTGAAGACCAAGTTTGGGTCTGCAAAAAGATAGGCGGACCCCAATGGCCAAGGCCAAGCCGGCCAGCCGAGCGCGCGCGCATGTGGCTCTTAGAGGAGTGTACCTCTTTTACATAATTGAACTTCAATGCTACTTCAATGGCTTTAAACCTCATAAATGTTTTGTAGGCTTCCTATGTGGGACAATTTTTTACATACCTCAAATTTCAAAGTTGAAACTCTCAACTTCAACAATTAATTTCTCACCCACCTTAACTCGGTTTTAAGATATTAAATATACCACGTTCATCTACTCCGCGAGTAGATCGACTATGTCACGTTCAATTATTTTATAATTAACTTTTTAGTCCATCTAATTAATTAATTAGATAAGGTTGTCAAAACCCAATTAATCCCATTAATTCCAACAATATCAACGTACCAAACTTAAGGCACATATCAATTTCATCAATACCACCAAAGTTTGTAGATATTCATGTGATGATCGAAACGTTTTATAATTGTGTGGTTGTGATGATATTCTGATTAATCGATTAATAGATCATATGATATCATGTCTAACTTAATTGGTTGAAAGTCGATCACAGCAAAACCTAGTTGTCCAGTGTGGGGCTTCAATCAATTACGTACATACATTTTCAGCCTTCCCAAAAAAATATCATATCATACGT
This sequence comes from Galeopsis tetrahit, assembly GCA_963675135.1. NCBI lineage: Eukaryota > Viridiplantae > Streptophyta > Magnoliopsida > Lamiales > Lamiaceae > Galeopsis > Galeopsis tetrahit. The sequence goes on from OY776129.1 coordinate 56,045,060, forward strand.
AGGGGGGAGTAGATGAGTAATTTCTAGGCTGTGTTTGGATAGGTGTATTTGATCTGAGGAGGTATTTCAAATGAAAGAATTTAAAAATAGATGGATTTCAAATGAAAGGATTTAAAAATAGATGAATTTTAAATGACATGGTTTTAGTGAGGATTTCAAATCCTTTCAATTTTAACTAAAAATTGTATGAGAAAAAATCGAAATATTTGAAATCCATTCATAATCCAAACAAGTGGAGTGGATTTAAAATTCATAGGTCAAATCCCTCAATTCAAACGGAGTCTTAATGAAAAAAACTAGAACCGATGCGTATGTAAAATTTGTTGGTTGTGGTCCGGGGAGATGATATACCGGTAAAATAACCTGTTATAACAGGTCGAATGACAAAAAAAAAGTTGAGAAGGTGTAAGTTAATTACATGATTCAAACTATATATATATATATATATATATATATATATATATATATATATATATATATATATAAAAGATTATATATATTATGGGGTAAATTTTGTATTTAAAAAAATAGTATATGTTATTGTAGTAATTATTATTTTATATTTTCAAACTTTGTATGCATGATTCATTTTTATAGGTTTAAAAAATATTGATTATCGATCTATATACATGAGTTAGAGAGTATTATATATGGAGTATTGTGGGTCCAATTTTAAATAAAGTAATTGAGTATGAATAAAGTGAATAGCAATTTGAGTAAATAAATGATGATTAGGAGGGTGATGATAAAAATATTATTTTCATTTTGAAACATACATACGTACTAAGTTTAAGCGGATAAAAAATGAATACTTGCATGTTTGACCGGAGATAAAAAATTTCCCCATGTATTTTTCTTCTCAAATTTATTTCTTAATACTCCAAAAATATATATATATATATATATATATATATATTTAATAGAGTCAACATTATATATTGATAGTGTATTTGAATTTATTGTCTAAATTTTTGCTAAGACTTACAAAAATGTCCTTAAAATTGAATAACATTTTTTTACTATTTTAAAAAAATAGTTAAATGTTTTTACAATTTTGCACATTTATAGTTAAAGTAAGTATATTGAATTATAGAACATTTTAATGAGCTAGTCTTGAGTGAGATCGTCTCACGAAATGAGATTCGTGAGACGGTGATGGTCCCTTGAAAAATTGAAAATTTACGAAATTTATGCACGATTAACTGATTTGGTGTCAATTGATATAGATGAGTAGTTAAAATCAGCTGAATTCTTGATCACGGTGTCAGAATTTTGTCCATAATATATTTTCGGAATCAGAACAATGAGCTGATAACCCCATGCACCTTTTCTTTTACAAGCTATAAAAAATAAAACTACAACGAGTTTGTGCACCGCACATAAAAATATGTTCTAGTATTTTTTTTAAGACAAATTTTTGTGTGTAATTGAATTTTAAGTGATTTTATTATAAATTCTCTTATTAAAATTATGGTTCAATTACACATAAGAATGAGTGTGATTGCGGATATAATATAAAAAGTAAAAAATACGATTATAATGGATTAATTGAATTAAATATATATTTCAAGTAGTATATAATTGTAAATTTAAAACTACTTTGTAAGACTAATCTTAGAAGAAAAAAAAAAAAAAAAGAGTTGGGTAAAGAAAAAGTGTTGGCTTTAGGTAGGCATTGTCAACCTTTCAATTAATTACTATACTTACCCTAATACTTAGCTAGGTATAGTGATGCATATTGTGAATAAAGTGATTTTGTTAGTAAATAAAATTGATGACAATTTGAGTAATTAAATAATGATTGAAGGGTGTTTGGTTTCCATAAAACGTATAGGACTACATTTTGTAGACGAAGAATATAAGACAAACGAGACTACATTTTGTGGATAGAGGGAGTATAATATTCCCTCTGTCCGTTTATAAGCTTTCAATTTTATCATTTTGGTATGTCCGTCTATAATTTTTTTTAATTTTTTATTCTTATACTTCACTTTATATTTTACTTTTTCTCTCTAGCTATCTCAATCACATTTGTACTATTTTTATAATTTAATCACTTTCATTAATCTATATATCCAAAAGTAGTGAAAAACTTAGAAGGAATATATGTGTAAATTGTAATGTTGTTAATTTATTTTCTCCTAGCTAGCTAGCTCCATTTGATGTGACGAGGACATGTGCTCTAGCCTCTATGAAAACCTCTATAAAACCCAACAACAAAATAATTGAAATTAAATAAATTAAACCTAGCATTAATTTTATTAATTATTATTATTATAACATGTCTGCAGGCATGATCATAAGTATCAACAGTAGTAGTGTATTCATGAATTGGTCCTCCGGAAACAGTAGTAGTAGTAGTAGTTCCATGATATTAAGGACTACTCGTCGACGAGCTAAAACATTAGTAAAATATTCTTCGGCAAAGTTTGGGAGGTTTGGAGGAGCCTTCGTGCCTGAAATACTAGTCACTTGCCTCACCAACCTCGTACATGACTTCAATCTAGTCCTGCGTGATCCCCACTTTCAGGTACTCAACTCGACTCGACTCAATTAGCTTACATACATTAAAATGAATGAATGAATATTGGTTGGTGCAGGGGGAGGTTGCAATTGCGCTGAGAGATTACGTGGGGCGTGAAACGCCTCTATATTTAGCTGAAAGGCTCACCCATCATTACAAAGGCCCTCAAATTTACCTCAAGAGAGAAGATCTTAACCACACTGGCACTCACACCATTAACAACGCCCTTGCTCAAGCCATGCTCGCCAAACGCATGGGCCGCAAAAGAGTCGTCGCCGCCTCCGCCGCCGGCCACCATGGCATCGCAACGGCCGCCGTATGTGCTAAGCTGGATTTGGACTGTACAATATTCATGGGAAACGTGGATATGGACACACACTCATCAAACGTCCTCTTAATCAAACATCTTGGTGCTCAGGTACCCCTACTCTATTTCATTTGACCTACACACGTGTCGATCGTATGCGGGGGCACAAATCTTTTTTTTTTTTTTTTAAAAACAGATGTGTAAAATCAAAATCAAAATCAATTGGTTTCGATTCGTAACTTTAAAATTAAGGTTCGATTTTGATTTCAAATATTTGAAACCTAAACCGTCGATTTTTTCTTTTATTAGTTCGTTTTAGCTCACTTTATAGGATTTTGTACCTTATGTTATTTTATATTCAATTTTAGTAATTTATTTTCAAAAAAAAAAGAGAGAAACTAATACTCCATCTGTTCTATAAAATTTTGTTCATTTCTTTTTATATGTATTTTTAAAAAAATTATATATATTTTGTGAACCCAAAAATGATATGAGCAAAATTACAAGCAGTTTTTTAAAGGTACCAAACCGGCCGAACCAGACTGTTAACAATTTTCCCAAATTGAAATAGACAGTTTCTAACCACGTGCTCTTCTACCACAACCATTTTTTTTGGTAAAGTTCATTGTTATTTCAATTTGATTTATTGAATTTTATTTAAATGATTTTTAAAAAATATATTTGCAATTGTGCAAAATTGAATTATAATTTTAACTTGGTTAATGTCGTGAGTTACAAGTGTAATACAGTACATGTCTATTGTATTTGTATGCAGGTGAAAAGTGTTGAAGGCACGTTCAAGGATGCAACGTCAGACGCAATCCGAGAGTGGGTGGAAGACTTAGAGAGGAGCTACTACTTGGCGGGCACGGCAGTGGGGCCGCATCCATTGCCGAGCATGGTCCGGGAGTTCCAATCGGTGATCGGGAAAGAAACGAGAAAACAAGCCATGGACAAGTGGGGCGGGAAGCCGGACGTGTTGGTTGCGTGCGTGGGGAGCGGGTCGAATGCGCTGGGGATGTTTCATGAATTTGTGAGAGATGAACAAGTGAGGTTGATTGGAGTTGAAAGTAAGCATTCAGCAACTCTGGGTAAAGGAGAGGTAGGAGTGTACCATGGAGCCATGACCTATTTGCTACAAGATGATGATGCCCAAATTATTGCCCCACACTCAATAGCTGCTGGGTAACTAATTAAGTCTACATATTCAACTCTAATTTATTTCTAGCTCTTAGATAATAAAAACATACAAAATTATCTGAAAATGATAGTAATTTTTACATTAATTAATATATGGTAGAATTAAATGAATAATGTATACAAAGAAAATGGTAAAAATGTCACATTAATTACCCCCATATATTTATGGTTATTTAATGAATTTGTGTGAAAATTCTAAGATGGTTGGTCGCAGGCTAGAATGTCCAGGGGTTGGCCCGGAGCTGAGCTTTCTCAAAGACATTGGGCGTGCAGAGTTCTACACGGTCACAGATAAAGAAGCTCTTGATGGTATGTATGTATGATTTCATAGATATATATTCCTTTTGTCCCTTCAAAAGTTGCAAATTAGTTTTGTCATTTTATAAGTCGTTCCAAACAAATTAGAACGTCCTTTATATATATATTTTTCTATTTCTTTTTATATCAGCAACACATTTAATGATTTAATTTAAGATCTAAAATATGGATACTGATGAATTGCAGCGTACTCGTTGTTGTGCCGATTAGAAGGTATATTTCCAGCGCTAGAATCGGCTCATGCGTTGGCGTATCTTGAAAAACTTTGCCCCACATTGCCTAATGGCGCAAAGGTGGTTGTTAATATCAGTGGTCGGGGCGATAACGATGCAGTACACACACTACTCCATCTTCAACCACACAAACATGCAGCATACTACTAGCTAGCTAATTTCTTGGATGATATATTTATAAATGTAATTTTATAACAAAACTTAAACAAGATTTCGGAAAACTAGATATGTTACTTCTAAGATTATTTTAAATAAAATCTTATATATTGTAGTACGTGTGTTTGTTTTTTTAATGTTGAATAGAATTTGGTGTAATTAATTTTATGTGCTATATGATGTATTAATATATTATTGTTGAATAAATTTTTATGTTAAATTAGATGTGTAAGAATTTTGATAGTATTGAAAAAGCTTTATATCAAATTAAATGTTTAAGGGTGAATTTCTTTTTCTTGTTAAATTAAGCAAGAGGTTGAAAGCTATTAATACCAACGTACCAAACTTAAGGCAGAAATCATTTTCATGAATACTCCCCATGCACCAAACTTTGTAGATATTCTTTCAGGTGATGATCGAAACGTTTCTTTGTGTGGTTGAGATCATATTCTGATCACTATCGATTAATATATATATATATATATATATATATATATATATATAACTTAATTTGTGGGGCTTCAATCAATTACATACATTTTCAGCGTTCCCAAAAAATCACATACCGATCCAGTACATTATAATTCTTGTTGGATATATTTTAAGAAAAAAACATTGTTTATATAAAAAATAAAAGTTTGAGAGTGGAGAATAGATAAAGTAGTGTGTATTAGACACGGGCGGTTTCTAATCGGCGAACCGCCAAAACCGGCGGTTTCGGTTTCGAAACCGCACCGTAACCTTAATTTAACGGTTCGGTTACGTTCCCCATTTGATGAACCGGCGGTTATATGTTTTTTTTTTAAAAATTTTTTTTTATATACAAACATTTAAATAGATACATTTTAAAATTAAATACTTAACATTTCACTTAAACTTAAATTAAGAGTTTTTTTTTTTTTTTTGACGATTACACAGGAATAAACTTTTACGAACCACACTAAAATTTCCTATGAATCTAAACGAAAAACTACTCCATCTCAATCACGAGAGATGGTAGAGTTAACAGCAGCTTGAGCCAGTCCATGCGCTTGCGTATTTCTGCTCCTAGGAATATATTTGAATCTGCACACTACAAATTCTTTTGACATCTGTTGTATCCTATTTGCATGATTTCTCTCCAGCCCAGCGCCCGGTCACATCTTTGAGCAAAGATCAATTGCTTGTTGGGAGTCCGAATGAATTACAATTTTCCTCCAATTTAGTTTTCGTGCTTCAACTAAAGCTCTCTCAATGGCGTGTAATTCCACTCCCAGAGGTCCCCTCTGCGGACCAATTCTTTTGGAAAAAGAGAAAATAACTTCTCCATCTTCGTTCTTTCCAACTCCCCCAATTCCATATTTACGAAGATCTCCATTGAACGCTCCATCCACCTCGAAACTTGACACAACATTTATGTGATCTAGATCGTTGTTTAAACTTATAGATCCTTCCTTGACTTCCGACGAGAATTGTCGATAACTATCTAGATACATTAGTACTCTCCCCCCCACATTTTTACTACATCTTCGTCGCGCTTTATCAACATCATCGTGAGTAATCTTACATCTCTCTCTCCATACTCCCCAAGCTATAATGATTAATTCTTCCAATCCTTCTATCTTTCTTTCAGCAACAACTCGTTCCAGAAACTGTAAAGTAGTAAGATACTTACCTTTAAGAACTAACTCCCACCAACCAAGCCCCTTCCATATGTGTCGAACACCCACACAAGTGAACACCGCGTGCACCGTATTCGGCAAGAATGTTCCACAAAGGTAGCAATTTGGATGCGCCCCTTCAAAACGGCTTGCTAAATTACCCTCCGTTGCAATGAAATCCCATGCCATTTTCCACCCAAAAATACGTATTTTTGGAGGTAACTTTAGTTTCCAGCATGTCTTCCACCATCTCGTCCATGTTTCCTCTTCTGGATTCGAAGTACCACCATTCTTCTCATACGTACCCTCCCTAATAGCCCAGTATCCAGATTTGACTGTATATTGTCCTTTTGTATCAAGCATCCAAAAGCGTCTGCCTACGTCTTCTTTTTCCCCCACCATAGTACGTAAGACTCCCTCAGCCTCAAACGACCAGAAAGCTTGTCTCACCAAGTGTTCTTTCCATTCTCTCTTTTCATCCAACATGTCCACCACTTTGTACCCCGAGACAATACGTGACCGAATAAACCCATCCTTCAGGCCAAGTACCCAGGCATGTTTATGCATTGTGATTATGTCACCATTACCGATAATCCATCTTGTACCTTTTCTAACAATATCACATCCCGACCAGATGGACCGCCATATGAAAGATGGATTAACCCCAATCTCCGCGTCCAGAATATCCTAATGTTTGAAATATCTCGCTTTCAAAACTCTTGCCACTAAAGACCCTGGATTTTCAATGATTCTCCAAACATGTTTAGCCAGGAGAGCCTCATTAAATTGTGTCATTTTCCTGAAACCCATACCTCCTTCAGATTTAGCTTTACACAACGAGTCCCACTTCATCCAATGGATTCGGTTACGCCTTTCATTCTGTCCCCACCAAAAATTAGCCATCAGAGATTCCATCTCCTTGCAAATCTGAACAGGCAACCTAAAGCATGACATTGCATAGGTTGGGATAGCTTGCAGAATAGACTTTATTAACGTTTCTTTCCCCCCTTCAGAGAATTCCTTGTTTTTCCAATCGTCAATTCTTTTACGCATTCGATCAACTAAGTAAGCAAACTGCACCCTCTTTCCTCTAACCGAAAAAGTTGGTAACCCCAAATACAAATGATGACCTTGAGACGATCTGATATTTAGGATCTCATGAATATCCTTTTTATTCTGCTCGAGAGTTGCAGGACTAAAAAGAATTGAGGATTTTTCAAAATTGACCAGTTGTCCCGAAGCTGTTTCGTACTCCTTTAATGTGTCTTGTAGAGCTTGACCACACTCCTTTTTTGCCTTAAAGAAAACTACGCTATCATCCGCAAAGAAAAGATGTGTAATCATCGGAGCCCCCCTTGCTACACGAATACCTTCTAGATTCCCTTTCCGGACCTTCTCCTTCAAACTAGATGAAAAACCTTGTGCACATAAAACAAAGAGAAGGAGACAGTGGATCTCCTTGTCTCAAACCCCGCGAAGGGGTCACTTCTCCAGCAACCTTTCCGTTAATGTAAAAAGCATACCTAACAGTTGTAACACATTTCATAATAATATTGACCAAATTATTCGGGAAATTCATTTTCTCCATTTGACACCGGAGGAAGTTCCATTCGATTCTGTCATAGGCCTTGCTCATGTCCAGTTTTGCAACTGCATACCCTCCTTTACTTTTATTGTGTCGAAGCCAGTGCATACATTCATAACTCAGCACTATGTTGTCTGTTATCAATCTGTTCTTGACAAAAGCACTCTGATTCTCATCAATAACCTCTGGGAAAACCCCTTTTAAACGACCCACAATAACCTTTGCTACAATACGATAGCATACATTACTAAGACTAATAGGCCTATAATCACTCACCATTGAAGACTTCTTCTTCTTCGGGATTAAGGTAATGATGGTTTTGTTCCAATCTCCAATATCTTTACCTTCATTTAGAATTCCTAAAATCTGACGAGTCACCTCTTGACCTATGACATCCCACATCTCTTGAAGAAAATTTGCATTGAAGTCATCCGGTCCTGGCGCCTTATTCGGGTTTAAACCGAACACCGCTTCTTTTACTTCCATTCCCGAGAACACACCACCCAGCACCCTTTTCATATCGTGATTAACCACAGGTTCTGTGTGCTTGGTTATACACTCAATTTGGTCCAAGGAAGGCTTAGAGGATTGGTATAGTAATCCAAAAGTTGATGTCAAAATTTTCAATATTCCATCCGGTTCCTTGTACCATCTTCCATTCTCATCTTGAAGTTCCATAATAGCATTTCGATTTCGCCTCTCCGTCGCTCGTTTGTGGAAATAAGAGGTATTTCTATCTCCACATCTCATCCAATTGACTCTCGATCGTTGATGCCATATTTCCTCTTGTTGTGTAAATAATTTTTCCAAATGATTTTCCAACCTCAAATATTCCTCCTCATCTTCTATTTCATCTAACCCTTGAATTTCCTTAGATAAAAAATGAATTCTCTTATCAATATTGCCTACTGTCTTAGCAGCCCACCCTCTGAATGCCTCCCCTAAAATACCCATCCGAGCAGGTATACTCAGGTTTGCATCCATTAACCCCCAAACACCTTGAACTTCATGCTTGAAAGAGGCTTCATGAAGCCACGCATTTTCACACCTAAAAATAGGAGATGAACATCTCTCCCACCTTAAACCCTTTTTCGTCACTGTTAGGGCAATCGCCCGATGATCCGAGCCAAAAAAATGCAGATTTTCGACCGAAAAGGACTCAACGCAGCTGTAGACGAGTAAAATTCAAATACGAATTAAACCGCGACACGTGGAAATTACGGGTTAAATATTAATTAAATTTATTATTTATTTGTTGGAATAAAATTAATTCCTAAAAATAAATATATAATTAATTATTATTCCCACCAATTAATTTGGGTCTCCAAAGCCCAATAAATCAATTGAAAATTCAAGACGGACCTCTAAAGTTCGGTAAATTAATATGGGTCTCTAAAGCTCGATAAGTAAAGACGGATCTCTAAAATCCAGAAAATCCAAACAGGCCTCTAAAGTCCAACAAATTAAATTGGGCCCAAGTTTGATAATTCAAGCCCAAAGGGCATTCTTAGCCCATCAAACAATTCAAAATTTTGAATTAAAAGCCCTAACTACTTGCACAAAAATCTCCAGGCCTACACCTATAAATAGAGGCCTCATTTCATTCATTTTCATCATCAAGAAATCAGAAGCATTCAAGGCTCTAAAATTCTCTGCAGAGATTTTAGAGTGTTCTTCAGCAATTGGAGGAGATTCAAAGGTGTTCTTCGTGAAAAGCAGCAAGAAGTAGTGTTCGAGTGGAGATCAAGGTGCTAAGCCTCTTCGATTCGGTGTTTCTTCAAGGCGTTCTTCGTGAAAAGCAGCAAGAAGCAGTGTTCGAGTGGAGATCAAGGTGCTAAGCCTCTTCGATTCGGCGTTTCTTCAAAGTTCTTCGTGGATCTTCAACGGAAAAGTCCCAATAAGTCCCGGAAAAGTCCCAAAAAGTCCCGAAAAGTCCCTAAATTCAACGTTTAATCCAAAAATACGGTGCTAAGCCTTTGGATTAACGTTATAAAAGCCCCAAGTACAAGATCGGAAAGGATTCGGCTGCGGATCCAGTTCCAAAAGCTCAAGAAATCCAAGTGAAATTCAAGAAGAGAGAATCAGAGGAACAAATTAAAGATTGTAACCCACAAATACTCGGTTTTAATCCGAAATTAAATAAAATTGTTCGCATTTTCGCGTTTTTATATTTAATTCACGAATCTGTGTTTACAAATTGGCACGCTCAGTGGGACTATCTCTACCTCTCATCTCTACTCTTCAAGCAAATCAAGTCTCGACGATGACACCAATCAAGATTAAGATCAAGAGAGGTGTTGCATCCGGATCAGCTGGTCTTGACTTTGAAGACGTGAACGTAGTCACGAGGTGTATGTCAAGAAGCTCCAAATCATCGTCTTCTTCAGAGAAGGCTACTGCAGAGGGTCCACCACCCAACACTGTGAATGAGGAGAACAATCCAGCATGTTCCCCTACTCGTTCCACAGCGAGTTCATCGGATTCAAGCACAGCCTCAGCAATGGCGACAGACACTACGACTGTTGAGGAGCAACTGGCAAGCTTAACTCGAGCCATAGAAGGACTCACAAAACATGTCCAAGAACAGGATGCCCAGATTGCTAAGCTGATAAGCAATGCGGACAAAGGAAAGCAAGTAGAAGGGCATGATGCTGAGACGTCTGGTGAACGCCATCCAATGGAAGTTGACCAAACTCTTAAGGATTTACAAGTTTCTCCCGATGGTTTGGTACCCGTTGACCGACTGAAAGAAATCATACTTGGGGCAATCAAAGATAAATTGGAGGAAAATCCCAAGTCTTCATTTACCTACAACAAGCCTTACACGAAGAGGATTGACGGTTTGAAGATGCCAGCTGGCTATCAACCTCCAAAGTTGCAGCAGTTCGATGGCAAGGGCAACCCAAAGCAGCATATTGCTCACTTCGTAGAGACTTGCAACAATGCCGGAACTTACGGAGATCACTTGGTAAAGCAATTTGTACGCTCTTTAAAGGGCAATGCATTTGATTGGTATACCGATTTGGAAGCTAGCTCGATTGACAGTTGGGAGCAAATGGAGCAGGAATTTCTCAACCGGTTTTACAGCACTCGTAGAACGGTAAGCATGATTGAATTGACGAACACTCGTCAATCAAAGGAGGAATCGGTGATAAATTACATAAACCGATGGGGGAATTTAAGTTTGAATTGTAAGGATAGATTGACCGAAGCTTCGGCAATCGAGATGTGTATTCAAGGAATGCAGTAGGGTCTTCGATATATCCTACAAGCAATTCGACCAAGGTCGTTCGAAGATTTGACGACTAAAGCTCACGATATGGAGCTGAGTATGTCTACAACCAGAGCTGGAGGGCCGCCAACTCAGGAGCCTTGGAAGTTCAAAGACAAGCAGAAAGCTAAGAAAGAGGGCAAGCCTTTCATTAAAGATTCGAATAAAGAATCAATGGCAGTGACCGCTACTATTGTCAAATTCAGAAAGGGTGAAATTGATGCAGGGAGTAAAGGAAAAGGCGTCACCCAAGAATGGGGGCAAAAGAGAACAAGTCTAAGGGAATTGCAACAAAAGCAGTATCCATTCCTAGACTCTGACATCCCCGGAATGTTCGATGACCTGATCAAGAACGATCTCATCGAATTACCAGAAATGAAACGACCGGATGAAGCTGGGCGAACGGATGACCCAAAGTATTGCAAATACCATCGGTTGGTAGGGCATCCAATCCAAGACTGTTTCATATTCAAGGAGAAAGTTATGCAGCTAGCTAAAGAAGGAAAGATCTTGCTAGAGGACAGTGAGACAACGGCGAATGCTGTCACAATTGAGAACAACAACGAATGTAGAGATCTCTCTTGCCACATGACTAGCGAGGAAGATGATGAACGACCTCAGACCAACGATGGTCTTGATGACAAAGTTAATGATTATTTCTCAACGATAGCTTTCACGGATGAAGACTTAATGCTTGGTTCAGAATCCCATAACAGGCCACTATTCGTAGTTGGCCATACTCGAGAGCAGAAAATAAATCGGATATTGATGGATGGAGGTTCTGGGGTAAACATTTTACCCTTACGGGTGATGAAAAAGATGGAGATACATATGGATGAACTCGCAGGCAGTCGTTTGATGATACATGGATTTAATCAGGAAGGACAGAGGGCCCTCGGCACCATAGTGTTGGATTTGCTAATTGGTGGGATGACATCGACTGTAACTCTCCACGTCATAGATGCCAGGACTTCATATAACATGCTTCTAGGGCGTCCGTGGCTGCACGAAAATGGCGTAGTTCCTTCTACCCTACATCAATGCTTCAAATACTTTAGTCAAGGGGTTGTGAAAACAGTGGTCGGAGATGATAAACCTTTCACAGAGGCAGAGTCGTACTTTGCTGATGCCAAATACTTCTTTCGAGGTGCGAAAGAAACAAAGAACGAGGAAGGTCCGACACGGAAGGATTGCAAGGAGGCGTCAACATCTCGACCCAAAGAGAACAAATCGGTTCCCTCTATTGTTGAGGCATTGGAGGAGTTAACATTGTCGTTAACTAAACTGGATGGAAAGAAGCCATCTTCACAGCCAATTAAGGGGTTTGTTCGTCCTACTCAAGGACCTAAGGTGGAACATGGAGAGGTAATGGGACAGGATGTTACGAAGTTTTACGGTCCTAAAGCTTACAAGCTTTTAGTCAAAGCCGGGTATGATACACGGGAAAATTGTGCATTGGGGAAGGTTGTTAGTCAGTCAGAACATGGACTTAATGACACCCAGAAAATGTTGAGAAAGAGCAGCTATGCCGTCAAGAGTACCAAAATGGGACTTGGTTATACTACGAAGAATCCGGTTCGCATTGCAATTAAAAGAGCTAATGCCAACCACATTTCTGAAGAAGAATACTCATCGACAAAGGATGCGTTCGATGAAGATGGTAAGAAGGTAAGACGACTTTCGGTGTTTGAGAGACTTGGAAAGTCTGCTAGCAAGAATAGTAAGAAGAAGAAATGCCCCTCAGTCTTTGATAGACTCGGGCCACAGACCCATCATCAAAAGCTGGGTGTTTCCAAAGTTCGGAGCTCAAAGCAATCCCGCATAAAGAGGCAACATACGTTGACAATAGCATATGGGGGAGGATCCAAAGCCAGAAGGCAAACCATTGTTCTCGCTCAAGAGTACAGCGACGAAGAAAATGATACAGAAAGTGTAGCTTCTTCCAATTTCGTCAACACCTATGACATTCGGCAGCAAGTGTCACAAGATATGAGATCACGTGTGGATCTTACGAATACAAACGAATACAATGAAGACATCGCAACTGTGAATCACATCACCGAATGCGAAGATGTTCAAGTGGAGGAAGTGGATGCAGAGGATGCTCCTCCAGAACTCGAAGAGGGCGTCAAGACAACTATTGATGAGTTGAAAGAAATTAACTTGGGTGATGTTAACGACCCGCGACCAATCTATGTGAGTGCTTTATTGTCCGATGATGAGGAAGAAACTTACATTGAACTGCTACGTGAGTTCAGAGATGTATTTGCATGGTCGTATAAAGAGATGCCAGGATTAGACCCAAAAGTTGCAGTGCACCATCTCTCAGTAAAGAAGGGAGTTCGACCAGTCAAGCAGACTCAACGTCGATTCCGACCAGATCTTGTTCCATTGATTGAAGCTGAGGTGAGCAAGCTTATCGAAGTCGGTTTCATCCGAGAAGTAAAGTATCCTACATGGATCTCAAGCATTGTCCCAGTGAGAAAGAAGAACGGACAAATCCGTGTGTGTGTTGACTTTCGGGATTTGAATGTTGCATTTCCCAAAGTTGATTTTCCGTTACCTATTCCCGAACTTATGATTGATGCAACAACGGGTCATGAAGCTTTAAGTTTCATGGATGGGTCATCGGGTTACAATCAAATTCGCATGTTGCCAAAAGACGAAGAGCTCACTGCTTTTCGTACCCCAAAAGGAATATACTGCTACAAAGTGATGCCATTTGGTTTGAAGAATGCAGGCGCAACATACCAAAGAGCCATGCAAAGGATTTTCGACGACATGCTTCACAAGAATGTTGAATGTTACGTTGATGACTTAGTCGTAAAATCAAAGAGGAGGAATGATCACCTCCAAGACCTGAGGGTTGTTTTTGAACGCTTGAGGCGTTACCAGCTTAGGATGAATCCTTTGAAGTGTGCATTCGGAGTCAAATCGGGAAAGTTTCTGGGATTTGTGGTTCGCCAGCGAGGGATTGAAATCGAGCAAGCAAAGATTGACGCAATCTTAAAGATCCCGGAACCTCGAAATATTCATGAGCTTAAAAGCCTACAAGGAAAGCTGGCATACCTCAGAAGATTCATTTCAAACTTAGCCGGACGATGTCAACCATTCAGCCGTCTCATGAAGAAAGATACACCGTTTGAATGGGATGAATCTTGCAGTAATGCTTTCAAAAGCATTAAGTCATATTTGATGAAGCCACCAGTATTGATCGCTCCGGTGCCCGGACGTCCGTTGATTCTTTATATCGCTGCTCAAGAGCGTTCAGTTGGAGCCTTGCTGGCACAAGAAAACGAATCAGGAAAGGAGAGTTCTTTGTACTACCTGAGCAGAATGATGACTCCAAATGAATTGAAGTACTCTCCAATTGAGAAGCTGTGTCTAGCTCTTATATTCGTGATTCAGAAATTAAAGCATTATTTCCAGGCCCATACCATCCATCTTGTATCGAGAGCAAACCCGCTGAACTATGTTATGTCTAGGCCAGTTCTCTCGGATTGACGCAAGATGGTATCTCCAGTTGCAACAATTTGAGATCATTTACGTCCCTCAAAAGGCTGTTAAGGGACAAATTTTGGCCGATTTCTTAGCCGATCATCCAATGCCTGCAGAATGGGAGTTATGTGACGACCTTCCAGACGAAGACGTCCTAACTGTTGAAATAACTCCCCCATGGAAGATGTATTTTGATGGGTCCGCTCATAAAGAAGGAGCTGGCGCTGGAGTTGTGTTTGTAACATCTGATGGAGAAGTCTTGCCCTATTCTTTCACTTTAATAGAGAATTGCTCAAACAATGTTGCTGAGTACCAAGCACTCATACTTGGGTTGGAAATGGCAGTCGACATTAAGCAACTACACCTCAGGGTGTATGGGGATTCAAAGTTGATAGTGAACCAGATGCTTGGATCATACGAGGTTAGGAAACCAGAGTTGCTCCCTTACCAAAAGTACGCTCGACGACTCATGAATTATCTCGGAGATGTGGAAATTGAGCATGTCCCAAGGAAAGATAACAAACAAGCGGATGCTCTAGCAAAACTTGCTTCGGCAATTGCATTGCCCGAAAGTAAAGCTCGTATCCCAATATGTAAAAGTTGGGTTCTGCCTCCTATATTTGAGGATGACGGTGATGAAGAAAGTGAAAGTCATGTCATCGAGGTGTTTGAAATTGAAGAGGAAGATTGGCGACAACCATTTGTCGACTACTTGAAATACGACAAGTTGCCAAGTGATCTGAAGCGAAGAGTGGATATCAGACGTCGAGCCCCTCGATTCATATACTACAAGAGTGTGCTTTATAGACGATCATTTGATGGGGTCTTCTTAAGGTGTCTCAGTAATGGCGAAGCCGCCCACGCAATGGAAGAAGCACACACCGGTATTTGTGGCGCTCATCAGTCAGGGCCAAAGTTACACTTTCGAGTGAAGAGGATGGGTTATTACTGGCCAACAATGGTGAAAGACTGTATGGATTACGCACGAAAATGTCAAGCTTGTCAGTTTCAAGCCAACCTTATCCATCAACCCCCAGAATTGTTGCACCCAACCGTTGCCTCGTGGCCATTCGATGCTTGGGGTCTAGATGTGGTGGGACCACTAACAAAGTCATCAGGTGGTCATCTGTACATCCTAGCTGCAACCGATTACTTCTCTAAATGGGCGGAAGTCGTACCTTTGAGAGAAGTGAAGAAAGAAAATGTTGCTGATTTTATTCGAGTCAATATCATTTTTAGATACGGGGTCCCTCGGTACATCATCACCGATAATGGAAGATCGTTCAGTAACAGTCACATCGACAAACTTTGTGACAAGTTTGACTTCAAACAAAGGAAATCTTCTATGTACAACGCAGCTGCTAATGGACTCGCTGAAGCTTTCAACAAGACTTTGTGCAACCTCTTGAAGAAAGTAGTCTCCAAGTCAAAGCGAGATTGGCATGAAAAGATGAATGAAGCTCTATGGGCATATCGAACTACTTATAGAACACCTACACAAGCTACTCCCTACTCGTTGGTGTATGGTGTTGAAGCAGTTGTTCCCCTTGAGAAGCAGATTCCATCTCTAAGGATGGCGATACAAGAAGGGCTGACGGAAGAAGAGAATGCACGTTTGCATCTTGAAGAGTTGGAAGCCCTAGATGAGAAAAGATTGGAAGCACAACAAAGGCTTGAATGCTATCAAGCCCGCCTTTCCAGAACATTTAACAAAAAAGTGAGGATACGTTCTTTTCAAGTTGGTGATTTGGTGCTTGCTGTGAGAAGACCCATCGTAGTAACTCACCGTGTTGGGAATAAATTCTTGCCTAAGTGGGATGGCCCCTATGTTGTTAAAGAAGTTTACACAAACGGCGCCTACAAGCTGATTTCTGAAGATGGCGTGAACATTGGTCCTATAAATGGGAAGTTTTTGAAACGCTACTACGCGTAAGGAAAACAAGTACGCTCCATAAACGCATGAGCCTAAACTGCTTGTCGCTCCAAGAACGCATGAGCCTAAACTGCTTGTTGCTCCACGATGCACGAGACTAAACTGCTTATTACTCCTGGTCCGCACGAGTATAAACTGTGTACGACAACCACCAAAGGTAAATACATGTGGTTAAACTGTTAACTTACTCCACTAAAGGCATTTTAAGTGGTTAAATGCTTAAATCCCTACTTTGTCTACAGTAGTTAAAGAATAGTCACTCCTGGCCCGCATGAGTATAAACTGTGAACGGTCCCCCCCCCCCCCCAAATATAAATCATATTTTGCTTGAACTACGTTATGGCTTGATCCTCTTTAAAGAGGTACGTAGGCAACTTAGTATATTTCTAAGTACAGTCATAAGTTAAATCGAGTTGTTCGAGTAAGTCGGATCGATGAATACAAAAGTGACGAACATATGAAGCATGAAGAAAACAAAGAAGGAAGAAAGTGAAGGGGGCAATGCCCAAACCTCATTTTGCCTTATATTTCCGGTTTTGTACTTCAATTTTGTAGAGGGGTGTACCTTTTCCCTTGACCCAGGTTTTATCCCTAAGGAGGGTTTTCCGAGGCAAGGTTTTAATGGCGCTCCGGCCTCTGGTTCGACATGTGAACTTATGGCTTTAGGATTTTCTTTTAATAGATAATCTTTATTCTCCAAAAGGGCCAATTCATTTGTCTCGATGAATATACAAAAGCAAGTATTGAAGAATATGAACATATGAGATATAGACGAAGAAAATAAATTTTTAATCAAAGTGCCAAAGCAAAAAATGAAATAGATACATGGAGTGTGCAAAGCAAAATATCCATGAAAAACAACAGATAAATCAAGGAAATCATAAAAGTCATAGAGCAACTAAAAAAAGAGGCCTAAACCCTTAAACTCTTCTAAAGCCTCTTCTAGCTCGGTCTCCGTCTTCTTCAAACCTTCAATTACATCATCTTCTATCAGGGGCGTATTGTTGATAGTGGAGATTTCGTCTTGAAAACTTAGGATCTCGGTGTCAAAACCTTGAACTAATGTTTCTTTCTCCTCCAGTGACTGAGCCAATACTTTCTTCTCCTTCTTCAACTCTTTCAAGCGGCGCACCTTATCCTTGACTTTTTGAAGCTTTGTTTGGATAGCCTCGACTTGAGAAATATTTTCAGCACGTTTCTCCTCAACCTCGTGAAGGGCATGTTTAACTTCGGTCAACCGTTTATTAAGAACCTCCTTAGGACATCCATCAGAAGATTTAGACTTCATCCTATCATGAGCATCGGCTCTCTCGAACAAGGATATCAAAGACGCCTCTATAGCCGGGAGTTCAGTTTGGGCATAAGTCTGTAACCTCGTGAATGCAATAAGCACTTCCTCCTTCATAGAAGATAAGAGGTTAATAAGGGTTCCCATGATTCTTGCTTGAAGAGCTTTCCATGTAGACAAAACAAAGTCCCGTTCACGATCAAGAAAGAACTTATCACAGTGAAATACCGAAACTGCTTGAGTACACTGCTTCTCAACGTTGATAGGAGAAGAAGCTTTCAAAACCTTCACTGAAGACGATACTTCTTCCTCATCTGATTCACAATCACTACCAAAGATGTTTACCATCGCCTGAAAAAGTAGACATGTGAACATAATTAGTAAAGTAGTAGTAAAGAAAAAAGTGGAAAGTAAGAAAAGAGTGAGTGACAAAAAACCTCTTTCTTCAGGGAGTCGTTAACTGATTCCTCCAAAGGCACTAAAGCTTTGGTAACCTTCTTGGCCCGTTTCCAATGGCGATCATCGTCTTCACCTTGACTCTCTTCCGAACATGGAGAAATACTCTTTCTCTTGCTAGTCTCAACCACTGGCGCTACTTCAGGAATCAAGGGAGGATCAACCGGCGTTCGAGAAGTGTCTTTATCAAGCTCTCCACAAAGATCATGACTATCAACAACCAATACTTCTTCTTCCAAGACATTGTCATGCTTCAAGTTGATCAAGTCGTCAACATGATTTTCTAAGTAAGTACCATGAGCTTGGGCCCACCACTTCTTGTAATCTGGTGAAGAATACGACTTAGGATTCACCGGGGCAATCGGAAAACACACCTTAGCACGAGATCCGCGCAAAGCACAAGATTGCCAATAATGCGTCCCGTTATCTAAAGGGGTATCACGAAGATCAAAATTCAACTCTCCCGGAACTTCTTGGTAAAAGCCGAATTGACGGCTAAATCGATGTGGGCTATAAGGTTCAACAATAAAGCGATTACCTTGTCTCCAAGTGAGGTAATTGGATCGGATAGCGATAAAGTAACTCCAGTTAGCCCGTTGACCAGTTCCGGAATCAACATAAGAAATAAGTTGCTGCCGATTTAACATATTGCATGTCCATTCGGCATACTCTCCTCTATGAATCCGTGTACGAGCCTCCGCAGGGTTATGGTACTTAGCACCATTCTCTCCAGAATACTTCACCATCATAGGGGCACGGTGATCATGAACAGCAGGGTAATGAGTCCTAAAATATCGGGCTAACCAAACGTACACAAAATGAACCGGAAAAGCAGATCGAGCTCGGGACGGTTCGGGGTGCAGCGAAATCCGATTCAAACCCCTATAAATATTAACCAAGACCGGTACGACAAGATTAACTGTCTTACCCGCAGCCATCAAACTAGCCATTTTGAAACTAGCAGGACGTATCATATTCACTTCACCATTAGGAAGGGCGAATACGCAAAGCCAACAAGCTAAATGAGCAGCAAGATATGTCTCTTCTTGCTGGGCCGGTTCAATCTTGAGTGTTTTAAACAAAGTAACTTCTGCATCGGACCACGGCTTATGGACTCCAAGACTCCCAAGTGGATTATGAGTCGACTTAGGGCGACAACTTCTCTTTTTCTCACTTCGTGTGGGAGGTTGACGATACTTTCCAGTTCTTTTTGACCAAAATTCAATCCACCGATCAATCAATACGCCGCCCCTAGAAACGCTCCCACGAAGCATGTGGTAAGCGTGGAGTAAATATTTGCAACTCTTTGGAAGGCATAAGTCCCCAGTTTCGTCAAAAAGTTCGGGCGCGTCAGGAATCACCTCGTCATATAGATAGCCGTCTAGAGGAAGACCAGTTAGCTCATGTATGTCCCATAATGAGATGGACATCTCTCCAAAAGTAGTGAGCAACGTATTTGTAGACGGACACCATGCCTCACAGAAAGCTTTGATAATTTCGGAATTAAAGTCATAAGTAAAAAGGGAGGCAAAGACAGCGTAATAAATCCTGGCGTCTTTGAGGGTATGTCCACATCGGCTCAAAACGTCTTCAGTCCACACCCAATATCCTTTGTGATAACCGAATTCTCCAGAAAACTCTATAGTTCCTCTCCAGTTGTCCTTGCCCATAACTATACGCCTCCCCAAGGTTGGCAGATGGCTCACATCCTCTTCACTCTCATTACGATGAGAAGTGTTGTCAAGAACCCAAGCTTTCGTCGATTTGTTCAAGGATATCTCATGCGACCAATTGTCCAAGTGAAGTCCGACATTTGATAAAGGCCAAGGTTTTGCAGAGTTACCAATAAGGGTCATTTCTACACGTAAATGCGTCCCTTTCTCTAAGGGTTGACGTTTATCATTGAGGATCACCAAATAACGAGCTCCAGAAGAAGTAACATTATTTTTAAAGTGGACAATTTTTAAGGAACCTGAAGAGAAGAAGAAAATTATTAGAAAATTTATCATAAAAGACGACAATTAATTAAAGCTTAAAAAGTCCATTATCCTAAATTAATTTAACAAATGAGGAGTTTCTTTTGTCTAAATTAATAAGGAGTTGGGCCTGCTTTAATTAATTTTATCCAAAGAGCCAATTGGCGTTGGCTATATACCCCTCCAGCTCTGTTAAGTATACTCCCCCTCTACATTTATTAATTTAATATTAATGTGAAATACCTAAACTACCCTTATATTAAAATAAACTAAAATAATCATGATAAATACACTCCCCCACTTTTAAAACCCTAACCCTAATAGTTGTCGTCGCCGCCGCCTCCTCCGGCGACCAACACCAACTAATTTACCAACGACAGAGATTTTAAAACATAAAATAAAATTCAAAAACATATTTTCGACAAACCAGGGTCGACGGAATGCATTATCGTCGACAAACTGTCGTCAACGATAATGCATTCGGTCGACACTAGTTTGTAAAAAAAAAAACTTAAAATTTTCGACGAACCAGTGTTGAAGAAATGCATTATCGTCGACAACAATTTACCAACGACAATGCATTCCGTCGACAACAATTTACCAACGACAATGCATTCCGTCGACAACAATTTGCCGACGAGAATGCATTCCGTCGACACTGGTTCGTTGAAAGTTAACAAAAAAAGAAAAAAGAGGACTTACCGCGTAAGGTATACACTCTCGTCTTGTTGAGGAAAAAAAAAACTTTTAGGGCAGAAAATGCGCAGATGAGGAAAAAAAAGAGCCGCCGTGAAGAAGGAGGGCCAAAGACTTTGCCGTGAGTGGGGGGAGGAGGGGGCGGCGCCGCCGCAAAGAGTACAGAAAAGAAAAAAAAAACCCTACCTTCGACGGCGGCGAGGGAGAAGGCGGCGTACTGGGAGGCAAGGAGAAGGAGGCTTCGCGGCAGGCGGCGCTAGGCAGGGGGCCGCCGCCGCCGCATTAGCAGAAAAGGAAAAAAAAAACGAAACCTACCTTCGGTGGCGGCAATGGAGGCGGACAATAGCGAGAGAGGAGGACGACGCTGGCTAGGAGGCGGCGGCGTTGGGAGGATCCGGTGTTGGCGGCGGCGGCGTTGGGCAGAACCGGTGTTGGAGGCGGCGGCGCTGAGTTTTTGGGTGAGGAGGAAGAAATGTTTGTGGGAAGAGGAAGAAGAAGGAAATAAAATCAGGGTTTTTTATGATTTAGTAGGGGGGGAGTGCATCTATAATGGTAGATTAGGTATTTTATGGGGGGAGTGTATCCAACGTGTGCCATTTTAGGGGCGTACGAAAATCTGGGGAGTATATTTAACAAGGCTGGAGGGGTATATAGCCAACGCCGAGCCAATTATTCTTCTCACACATTGGGCCTATTTTGAAATCAATTAAATAAATAAGACATGGGCCCATTTCCTTAATGAATCAATCCCAAATCCATCATATGCTGCCCTATTTTTTTTTTACTTAAAAGGCAGAATCATTAAACCCAAATTATTTTGGTATCTCCAGTCGGCTGTCTCCTCGCCGGTGAACCATAGCCGGAAATCGAACGTCGTCCACGCGCCTCCAGTGCTGCCGTGCTCCGCCTAAAGCCAGTGCCGCCGCTGCACTCCAGCTGCCCGCCGCCTGCCGTCTGAAGCCCGTCGTTAACCACAGTCCGCCGCCTCGCCCAGAACTGTCGACACACCGTTGCAGGCCGTCGCCGTGAGTCGCCCGCCGCCGCACACCGCCTGAAGTCCAGTCGCCGCTACAATGGTCGTCGCCTACGCCTGAAGCCGACGCCGTATCGCCTGAAGTCGGTCGCCGCCGCACACCGCCTGAAGTCCAGTCGCCGCTACAATGGCCGTCGCCTCCGCCTGAAGCCGACGCCGTATCGCCTGAAGTCGGTCGCCGACCGCACCCCACCTGGGT
The DNA here is from genome assembly GCA_963675135.1 of Galeopsis tetrahit. Taxonomy (NCBI): domain Eukaryota; kingdom Viridiplantae; phylum Streptophyta; class Magnoliopsida; order Lamiales; family Lamiaceae; genus Galeopsis; species Galeopsis tetrahit. The sequence goes on from OY776129.1 coordinate 56,067,373, forward strand.
CTAGTCGTCGTCCGCGCCCCGCCTGGGTCTAGTCGTCGACCGCGCCCCGAAGCTCCGTCGCTGACCGCGCCTCGCCTAGAGACGCCCAAAACAAGTAATTCCAAAGTCCAACTCCATCTCAAATTGTCCAAATTCAAAGAGATTGATATACCAACGACCGAAAACCCACTATCTCTTTTGATTTTTTTCAATTTGATTAAGAAGGGATATTGAAAGAAAGTTGATTTGGGCGAAAATAAGTTGTGGATTCTTCCAGTTCATTAAAATCCACAGATTCGAAAGAGTAAAAAGACCCACGGGATACCCACATTCTCTTTCGAATTCTGTGAATATTTAAGAAAGCCTTCGTTGCATTGGTGGTGTTAATTCTTTTTCGATATTCACAAGTTTCAAAGAGAGTAAAAAGACTCAAGGGACACCGACATCTCTCGTTTGAAAACCCGTGAAATCGATAAGAATTCGTCACAGGGGTATGAAGTAATCGGATCACAGTGCATGAACATAATATATTTTTTGGGCAATGCATATATGTAGTACAAAACAATGAAAGGAAAAGCAGAATAGTTTTAAATTGATACGGATACATACATACATATACGTGCAAAAAAAAAAAAAATTAAGAGAATGTTGCAAGAAAGGTTACCTCGTGAACTCTGAGTCTTTGACAATTGCTTTCTGATAATTGTTTTGCTTCGTGACAATTGAGCTCTGATAATTACTTTGCTTTTTTGTGAATGTGATAAATTATGAAGTGATAATTGAAGGAGACATCCTTTATATAGGCTTGAAAAGGTGAAAAGATAAAGATCAACAAGCATATATTTTGGTGTATTTCAACTAAATTCCAAAATTCTTGCAAAATCATATTTCAAAGATTTGGTGACACATATTTTGTGATTTACGAGATGAAAGATATTCAAATACAATTGGGCCTTCTCCTTGGACTAGATTAATTGTAAGAAAGAAAAGTTGGGCTTTGAAGTACTCTGTACACTCATGAACTTGTTTGTTCATTTTGGCCCAAAAGACTACACTATTTGAGTCCATAAGATAAATTTTATTAATTGTGACAATTCATAAAGTCCAATAATACAAAATTTAGGTATGGGGAAAACATTGAAATAATTTCGCAATTCATCCACTTCAAAGACAAATGTACTCGTGGATGAAATGCGAGGGGGCAATTTGTAGATGAGTAAAATTCAAATACGAATTAAACCGCGACACGTGGAAATTACGGGTTAAATATTAATTAAATTTATTATTTATTTGTTGGAATAAAATTAATTCCTAAAAATAAATATATAATTAATTATTATTCCCACCAATTAATTTGGGTCTCCAAAGCCCAATAAATCAATTGAAAATTCAAGACGGACCTCTAAAGTTCGGTAAATTAATATGGGTCTCTAAAGCTCGATAAGTAAAGACGGATCTCTAAAATCCAGAAAATCCAAACAGGCCTCTAAAGTCCAACAAATTAAATTGGGCCCAAGTTTGATAATTCAAGCCCAAAGGGCATTCTTAGCCCATCAAAAAATTCAAAATTTTGAATTAAAAGCCCTAACTACTTGCACAAAAATCTCCAGGCCTACACCTATAAATAGAGGCCTCATTTCATTCATTTTCATCATCAAGAAATCAGAAGCATTCAAGGCTCTAAAATTCTCTGCAGAGATTTTAGAGTGTTCTTCAGCAATTGGAGGAGATTCAAAGGTGTTCTTCGTGAAAAGCAGCAAGAAGCAGTGTTCGAGTGGAGATCAAGGTGCTAAGCCTCTTCGATTCGGTGTTTCTTCAAGGCGTTCTTCGTGAAAAGCAGCAAGAAGCAGTGTTCGAGTGGAGATCAAGGTGCTAAGCCTCTTCGATTCGGCGTTTCTTCAAAGTTCTTCGTGGATCTTCAACGGAAAAGTCCCAATAAGTCCCGGAAAAGTCCCAAAAAGTCCCGAAAAGTCCCTAAATTCAACGTTTAATCCAAAAATACGGTGCTAAGCCTTTGGATTAACGTTATAAAAGCCCCAAGTACAAGATCGGAAAGGATTCGGCTGCGGATCCAGTTCCAAAAGCTCAAGAAATCCAAGTGAAATTCAAGAAGAGAGAATCAGAGGAACAAATTAAAGATTGTAACCCACAAATACTCGGTTTTAATCCGAAATTAAATAAAATTGTTCGCATTTTCGCGTTTTTATATTTAATTCACGAATCTGTGTTTACAAATTGGCACGCTCAGTGGGACTATCTCTACCTCTCATCTCTACTCTTCAAGCAAATCAAGTCTCGACGATGACACCAATCAAGATTAAGATCAAGAGAGGTGTTGCATCCGGATCAGCTGGTCTTGACTTTGAAGACGTGAACGTAGTCACGAGGTGTATGTCAAGAAGCTCCAAATCATCGTCTTCTTCAGAGAAGGCTACTGCAGAGGGTCCACCACCCAACACTGTGAATGAGGAGAACAATCCAGCATGTTCCCCTACTCGTTCCACAGCGAGTTCATCGGATTCAAGCACAGCCTCAGCAATGGCGACAGACACTACGACTGTTGAGGAGCAACTGGCAAGCTTAACTCGAGCCATAGAAGGACTCACAAAACATGTCCAAGAACAGGATGCCCAGATTGCTAAGCTGATAAGCAATGCGGACAAAGGAAAGCAAGTAGAAGGGCATGATGCTGAGACGTCTGGTGAACGCCATCCAATGGAAGTTGACCAAACTCTTAAGGATTTACAAGTTTCTCCCGATGGTTTGGTACCCGTTGACCGACTGAAAGAAATCATACTTGGGGCAATCAAAGATAAATTGGAGGAAAATCCCAAGTCTTCATTTACCTACAACAAGCCTTACACGAAGAGGATTGACGGTTTGAAGATGCCAGCTGGCTATCAACCTCCAAAGTTGCAGCAGTTCGATGGCAAGGGCAACCCAAAGCAGCATATTGCTCACTTCGTAGAGACTTGCAACAATGCCGGAACTTACGGAGATCACTTGGTAAAGCAATTTGTACGCTCTTTAAAGGGCAATGCATTTGATTGGTATACCGATTTGGAAGCTAGCTCGATTGACAGTTGGGAGCAAATGGAGCAGGAATTTCTCAACCGGTTTTACAGCACTCGTAGAACGGTAAGCATGATTGAATTGACGAACACTCGTCAATCAAAGGAGGAATCGGTGATAAATTACATAAACCGATGGGGGAATTTAAGTTTGAATTGTAAGGATAGATTGACCGAAGCTTCGGCAATCGAGATGTGTATTCAAGGAATGCAGTAGGGTCTTCGATATATCCTACAAGCAATTCGACCAAGGTCGTTCGAAGATTTGACGACTAAAGCTCACGATATGGAGCTGAGTATGTCTACAACCAGAGCTGGAGGGCCGCCAACTCAGGAGCCTTGGAAGTTCAAAGACAAGCAGGAAGCTAAGAAAGAGGGCAAGCCTTTCATTAAAGATTCGAATAAAGAATCAATGGCAGTGACCGCTACTATTGTCAAATTCAGAAAGGGTGAAATTGATGCAGGGAGTAAAGGAAAAGGCGTCACCCAAGAATGGGGGCAAAAGAGAACAAGTCTAAGGGAATTGCAACAAAAGCAGTATCCATTCCTAGACTCTGACATCCCCGGAATGTTCGATGACCTGATAAAGAACGATCTCATCGAATTACCAGAAATGAAACGACCGGATGAAGCTGGGCGAACGGATGACCCAAAGTATTGCAAATACCATCGGTTGGTAGGGCATCCAATCCAAGACTGTTTCATATTCAAGGAGAAAGTTATGCAGCTAGCTAAAGAAGGAAAGATCTTGCTAGAGGACAGTGAGACAACGGCGAATGCTGTCACAATTGAGAACAACAACGAATGTAGAGATCTCTCTTGCCACATGACTAGCGAGGAAGATGATGAACGACCTCAGACCAACGATGGTCTTGATGACAAAGTTAATGATTATTTCTCAACGATAGCTTTCACGGATGAAGACTTAATGCTTGGTTCAGAATCCCATAACAGGCCACTATTCGTAGTTGGCCATACTCGAGAGCAGAAAATAAATCGGATATTGATGGATGGAGGTTCTGGGGTAAACATTTTACCCTTACGGGTGATGAAAAAGATGGAGATACATATGGATGAACTCGCAGGCAGTCGTTTGTTGATACATGGATTTAATCAGGAAGGACAGAGGGCCCTCGGCACCATAGTGTTGGATTTGCTAATTGGTGGGATGACATCGACTGTAACTCTCCACGTCATAGATGCCAGGACTTCATATAACATGCTTCTAGGGCGTCCGTGGCTGCACGAAAATGGCGTAGTTCCTTCTACCCTACATCAATGCTTCAAATACTTTAGTCAAGGGGTTGTGAAAACAGTGGTCGGAGATGATAAACCTTTCACAGAGGCAGAGTCGTACTTTGCTGATGCCAAATACTTCTTTCGAGGTGCGAAAGAAACAAAGAACGAGGAAGGTCCGACACGGAAGGATTGCAAGGAGGCGTCAACATCTCGACCCAAAGAGAACAAATCGGTTCCCTCTATTGTTGAGGCATTGGAGGAGTTAACATTGCCGTTAACTAAACTGGATGGAAAGAAGCCATCTTCACAGCCAATTAAGGGGTTTGTTCGTCCTACTCAAGGACCTAAGGTGGAACATGGAGAGGTAATGGGACAGGATGTTACGAAGTTTTACGGTCCTAAAGCTTACAAGCTTTTAGTCAAAGCCGGGTATGATACACGGGAAAATTGTGCATTGGGGAAGGTTGTTAGTCAGTCAGAACATGGACTTAATGACACCCAGAAAATGTTGAGAAAGAGCAGCTATGCCGTCAAGAGTACCAAAATGGGACTTGGTTATACTACGAAGAATCCGGTTCGCATTGCAATTAAAAGAGCTAATGCCAACCACATTTCTGAAGAAGAATACTCATCGACAAAGGATGCGTTCGATGAAGATGGTAAGAAGGTAAGACGACTTTCGGTGTTTGAGAGACTTGGAAAGTCTGCTAGCAAGAATAGTAAGAAGAAGAAATGCCCCTCAGTCTTTGATAGACTCGGGCCACAGACCCATCATCAAAAGCTGGGTGTTTCCAAAGTTCGGAGCTCAAAGCAATCCCGCATAAAGAGGCAACATACGTTGACAATAGCATATGGGGGAGGATCCAAAGCCAGAAGGCAAACCATTGTTCTCGCTCAAGAGTACAGCGACGAAGAAAATGATACAGAAAGTGTAGCTTCTTCCAATTTCGTCAACACCTATGACATTCGGCAGCAAGTGTCACAAGATATGAGATCACGTGTGGATCTTACGAATACAAACGAATACAATGAAGACATCGCAACTGTGAATCACATCACCGAATGCGAAGATGTTCAAGTGGAGGAAGTGGATGCAGAGGATGCTCCTCCAGAACTCGAAGAGGGCGTCAAGACAACTATTGATGAGTTGAAAGAAATTAACTTGGGTGATGTTAACGACCCGCGACCAATCTATGTGAGTGCTTTATTGTCCGATGATGAGGAAGAAACTTACATTGAACTGCTACGTGAGTTCAGAGATGTATTTGCATGGTCGTATAAAGAGATGCCAGGATTAGACCCAAAAGTTGCAGTGCACCATCTCTCAGTAAAGAAGGGAGTTCGACCAGTCAAGCAGACTCAACGTCGATTCCGACCAGATCTTGTTCCATTGATTGAAGCTGAGGTGAGCAAGCTTATCGAAGTCGGTTTCATCCGAGAAGTAAAGTATCCTACATGGATCTCAAGCATTGTCCCAGTGAGAAAGAAGAACGGACAAATCCGTGTGTGTGTTGACTTTCGGGATTTGAATGTTGCATGTCCCAAAGTTGATTTTCCGTTACCTATTCCCGAACTTATGATTGATGCAACAACGGGTCATGAAGCTTTAAGTTTCATGGATGGGTCATCGGGTTACAATCAAATTCGCATGTTGCCAAAAGACGAAGAGCTCACTGCTTTTCGTACCCCAAAAGGAATATATTGCTACAAAGTGATGCCATTTGGTTTGAAGAATGCAGGCGCAACATACCAAAGAGCCATGCAAAGGATTTTCGACGACATGCTTCACAAGAATGTTGAATGTTACGTTGATGACTTAGTCGTAAAATCAAAGAGGAGGAATGATCACCTCCAAGACCTGAGGGTTGTTTTTGAACGCTTGAGGCGTTACCAGCTTAGGATGAATCCTTTGAAGTGTGCATTCGGAGTCAAATCGGGAAAGTTTCTGGGATTTGTGGTTCGCCAGCGAGGGATTGAAATCGAGCAAGCAAAGATTGACGCAATCTTAAAGATCCCGGAACCTCGAAATATTCATGAGCTTAAAAGCCTACAAGGAAAGCTGGCATACCTCAGAAGATTCATTTCAAACTTAGCCGGACGATGTCAACCATTCAGCCGTCTCATGAAGAAAGATACACCGTTTGAATGGGATGAATCTTGCAGTAATGCTTTCAAAAGCATTAAGTCATATTTGATGAAGCCACCAGTATTGATCGCTCCGGTGCCCGGACGTCCGTTGATTCTATATATCGCTGCTCAAGAGCGTTCAGTTGGAGCCTTGCTGGCACAAGAAAACGAATCAGGAAAGGAGAGTTCTTTGTACTACCTGAGCAGAATGATGACTCCAAATGAATTGAAGTACTCTCCAATTGAGAAGCTGTGTCTAGCTCTTATATTCGTGATTCAGAAATTAAAGCATTATTTCCAGGCCCATACCATCCATCTTGTATCGAGAGCAAACCCGCTGAAGTATGTTATGTCTAGGCCAGTTCTCTCGGATTGACGCAAGATGGTATCTCCAGTTGCAACAATTTGAGATCATTTACGTCCCTCAAAAGGCTGTTAAGGGACAAATTTTGGCCGATTTCTTAGCCGATCATCCAATGCCTGCAGAATGGGAGTTATGTGACGACCTTCCAGACGAAGACGTCCTAACTGTTGAAATAACTCCCCCATGGAAGATGTATTTTGATGGGTCCGCTCATAAAGAAGGAGCTGGCGCTGGAGTTGTGTTTGTAACATCTGATGGAGAAGTCTTGCCCTATTCTTTCACTTTAATAGAGAATTGCTCAAACAATGTTGCTGAGTACCAAGCACTCATACTTGGGTTGGAAATGGCAGTCGACATTAAGCAACTACACCTCAGGGTGTATGGGGATTCAAAGTTGATAGTGAACCAGATGCTTGGATCATACGAGGTTAGGAAACCAGAGTTGCTCCCTTACCAAAAGTACGCTCGACGACTCATGAATTATCTCGGAGATGTGGAAATTGAGCATGTCCCAAGGAAAGATAACAAACAAGCGGATGCTCTAGCAAAACTTGCTTCGGCAATTGCATTGCCCGAAAGTAAAGCTCGTATCCCAATATGTAAAAGTTGGGTTCTGCCTCCTATATTTGAGGATGACGGTGATGAAGAAAGTGAAAGTCATGTCATCGAGGTGTTTGAAATTGAAGAGGAAGATTGGCGACAGCCATTTGTCGACTACTTGAAATACGACAAGTTGCCAAGTGATCTGAAGCGAAGAGTGGATATCAGACGTCGAGCCCCTCGATTCATATACTACAAGAGTGTGCTTTATAGACGATCATTTGATGGGGTCTTCTTAAGGTGTCTCAGTAATGGCGAAGCCGCCCACGCAATGGAAGAAGCACACACCGGTATTTGTGGCGCTCATCAGTCAGGGCCAAAGTTACACTTTCGAGTGAAGAGGATGGGTTATTACTGGCCAACAATGGTGAAAGACTGTATGGATTACGCACGAAAATGTCAAGCTTGTCAGTTTCAAGCCAACCTTATCCATCAACCCCCAGAATTGTTGCACCCAACCGTTGCCTCGTGGCCATTCGATGCTTGGGGTCTAGATGTGGTGGGACCACTAACAAAGTCATCAGGTGGTCATCTGTACATCCTAGCTGCAACCGATTACTTCTCTAAATGGGCGGAAGTCGTACCTTTGAGAGAAGTGAAGAAAGAAAATGTTGCTGATTTTATTCGAGTCAATATCATTTTTAGATACGGGGTCCCTCGGTACATCATCACCGATAATGGAAGATCGTTCAGTAACAGTCACATCGACAAACTTTGTGACAAGTTTGACTTCAAACAAAGGAAATCTTCTATGTACAACGCAGCTGCTAATGGACTCGCTGAAGCTTTCAACAAGACTTTGTGCAACCTCTTGAAGAAAGTAGTCTCCAAGTCAAAGCGAGATTGGCATGAAAAGATGAATGAAGCTCTATGGGCATATCGAACTACTTATAGAACACCTACACAAGCTACTCCCTACTCGTTGGTGTATGGTGTTGAAGCAGTTGTTCCCCTTGAGAAGCAGATTCCATCTCTAAGGATGGCGATACAAGAAGGGCTGACGGAAGAAGAGAATGCATGTTTGCATCTTGAAGAGTTGGAAGCCCTAGATGAGAAAAGATTGGAAGCACAACAAAGGCTTGAATGCTATCAAGCCCGCCTTTCCAGAACATTTAACAAAAAAGTGAGGATACGTTCTTTTCAAGTTGGTGATTTGGTGCTTGCTGTGAGAAGACCCATCGTAGTAACTCACCGTGTTGGGAATAAATTCTTGCCTAAGTGGGATGGCCCCTATGTTGTTAAAGAAGTTTACACAAACGGCGCCTACAAGCTGATTTCTGAAGATGGCGTGAACATTGGTCCTATAAATGGGAAGTTTTTGAAACGCTACTACGCGTAAGGAAAACAAGTACGCTCCATAAACGCATGAGCCTAAACTGCTTGTCGCTCCAAGAACGCATGAGCCTAAACTGCTTGTTGCTCCACGATGCACGAGACTAAACTGCTTATTACTCCTGGTCCGCACGAGTATAAACTGTGTACGACAACCACCAAAGGTAAATACATGTGGTTAAACTGTTAACTTACTCCACTAAAGGCATTTTAAGTGGTTAAATGCTTAAATCCCTACTTTGTCTACAGTAGTTAAAGAATAGTCACTCCTGGCCCGCATGAGTATAAACTGTGAACGGTCCCCCCCCCCCCCCCCAAATATAAATCATATTTTGCTTGAACTACGTTATGGCTTGATCCTCTTTAAAGAGGTACGTAGGCAACTTAGTATATTTCTAAGTACAGTCATAAGTTAAATCGAGTTGTTCGAGTAAGTCGGATCGATGAATACAAAAGTGACGAACATATGAAGCATGAAGAAAACAAAGAAGGAAGAAAGTGAAGGGGGCAATGCCCAAACCTCATTTTGCCTTATATTTCCGGTTTTGTACTTCAATTTTGTAGAGGGGTGTACCTTTTCCCTTGACCCAGGTTTTATCCCTAAGGAGGGTTTTCCGAGGCAAGGTTTTAATGGCGCTCCGGCCTCTGGTTCGACATGTGAACTTATGGCTTTAGGATTTTCTTTTAATAGATAATCTTTATTCTCCAAAAGGGCCAATTCATTTGTCTCGATGAATATACAAAAGCAAGTATTGAAGAATATGAACATATGAGATATAGACGAAGAAAATAAATTTTTAATCAAAGTGCCAAAGCAAAAAATGAAATAGATACATGGAGTGTGCAAAGCAAAATATCCATGAAAAACAACAGATAAATCAAGGAAATCATAAAAGTCATAGAGCAACTAAAAAAAGAGGCCTAAACCCTTAAACTCTTCTAAAGCCTCTTCTAGCTCGGTCTCCGTCTTCTTCAAACCTTCAATTACATCATCTTCTATCAGGGGCGTATTGTTGATAGTGGAGATTTCGTCTTGAAAACTTAGGATCTCGGTGTCAAAACCTTGAACTAATGTTTCTTTCTCCTCCAGTGACTGAGCCAATACTTTCTTCTCCTTCTTCAACTCTTTCAAGCGGCGCACCTTATCCTTGACTTTTTGAAGCTTTGTTTGGATAGCCTCGACTTGAGAAATATTTTCAGCACGTTTCTCCTCAACCTCGTGAAGGGCATGTTTAACTTCGGTCAACCGTTTATTAAGAACCTCCTTAGGACATCCATCAGAAGATTTAGACTTCATCCTATCATGAGCATCGGCTCTCTCGAACAAGGATATCAAAGACGCCTCTATAGCCGGGAGTTCAGTTTGGGCATAAGTCTGTAACCTCGTGAATGCAATAAGCACTTCCTCCTTCATAGAAGATAAGAGGTTAATAAGGGTTCCCATGATTCTTGCTTGAAGAGCTTTCCATGTAGACAAAACAAAGTCCCGTTCACGATCAAGAAAGAACTTATCACAGTGAAATACCGAAACTGCTTGAGTACACTGCTTCTCAACGTTGATAGGAGAAGAAGCTTTCAAAACCTTCACTGAAGACGATACTTCTTCCTCATCTGATTCACAATCACTACCAAAGATGTTTACCATCGCCTGAAAAAGTAGACATGTGAACATAATTAGTAAAGTAGTAGTAAAGAAAAAAGTGGAAAGTAAGAAAAGAGTGAGTGACAAAAAACCTCTTTCTTCAGGGAGTCGTTAACTGATTCCTCCAAAGGCACTAAAGCTTTGGTAACCTTCTTGGCCCGTTTCCAATGGCGATCATCGTCTTCACCTTGACTCTCTTCCGAACATGGAGAAATACTCTTTCTCTTGCTAGTCTCAACCACTGGCGCTACTTCAGGAATCAAGGGAGGATCAACCGGCGTTCGAGAAGTGTCTTTATCAAGCTCTCCACAAAGATCATGACTATCAACAACCAATACTTCTTCTTCCAAGACATTGTCATGCTTCAAGTTGATCAAGTCGTCAACATGATTTTCTAAGTAAGTACCATGAGCTTGGGCCCACCACTTCTTGTAATCTGGTGAAGAATACGACTTAGGATTCACCGGGGCAATCGGAAAACACACCTTAGCACGAGATCCGCGCAAAGCACAAGATTGCCAATAATGCGTCCCGTTATCTAAAGGGGTATCACGAAGATCAAAATTCAACTCTCCCGGAACTTCTTGGTAAAAGCCGAATTGACGGCTAAATCGATGTGGGCTATAAGGTTCAACAATAAAGCGATTACCTTGTCTCCAAGTGAGGTAATTGGATCGGATAGCGATAAAGTAACTCCAGTTAGCCCGTTGACCAGTTCCGGAATCAACATAAGAAATAAGTTGCTGCCGATTTAACATATTGCATGTCCATTCGGCATACTCTCCTCTATGAATCCGTGTACGAGCCTCCGCAGGGTTATGGTACTTAGCACCATTCTCTCCAGAATACTTCACCATCATAGGGGCACGGTGATCATGAACAGCAGGGTAATGAGTCCTAAAATATCGGGCTAACCAAACGTACACAAAATGAACCGGAAAAGCAGATCGAGCTCGGGACGGTTCGGGGTGCAGCGAAATCCGATTCAAACCCCTATAAATATTAGCCAAGACCGGTACGACAAGATTAACTGTCTTACCCGCAGCCATCAAACTAGCCATTTTGAAACTAGCAGGACGTATCATATTCACTTCACCATTAGGAAGGGCGAATACGCAAAGCCAACAAGCTAAATGAGCAGCAAGATATGTCTCTTCTTGCTGGGCCGGTTCAATCTTGAGTGTTTTAAACAAAGTAACTTCTGCATCGGACCACGGCTTATGGACTCCAAGACTCCCAAGTGGATTATGAGTCGACTTAGGGCGACAACTTCTCTTTTTCTCACTTCGTGTGGGAGGTTGACGATACTTTCCAGTTCTTTTTGACCAAAATTCAATCCACCGATCAATCAATACGCCGCCCCTAGAAACGCTCCCACGAAGCATGTGGTAAGCGTGGAGTAAATATTTGCAACTCTTTGGAAGGCATAAGTCCCCAGTTTCGTCAAAAAGTTCGGGCGCGTCAGGAATCACCTCGTCATATAGATAGCCGTCTAGAGGAAGACCAGTTAGCTCATGTATGTCCCATAATGAGATGGACATCTCTCCAAAAGTAGTGAGCAACGTATTTGTAGACGGACACCATGCCTCACAGAAAGCTTTGATAATTTCGGAATTAAAGTCATAAGTAAAAAGGGAGGCAAAGACAGCGTAATAAATCCTGGCGTCTTTGAGGGTATGTCCACATCGGCTCAAAACGTCTTCAGTCCACACCCAATATCCTTTGTGATAACCGAATTCTCCAGAAAACTCTATAGTTCCTCTCCAGTTGTCCTTGCCCATAACTATACGCCTCCCCAAGGTTGGCAGATGGCTCACATCCTCTTCACTCTCATTACGATGAGAAGTGTTGTCAAGAACCCAAGCTTTCGTCGATTTGTTCAAGGATATCTCATGCGACCAATTGTCCAAGTGAAGTCCGACATTTGATAAAGGCCAAGGTTTTGCAGAGTTACCAATAAGGGTCATTTCTACACGTAAATGCGTCCCTTTCTCTAAGGGTTGACGTTTATCATTGAGGATCACCAAATAACGAGCTCCAGAAGAAGTAACATTATTTTTAAAGTGGACAATTTTTAAGGAACCTGAAGAGAAGAAGAAAATTATTAGAAAATTTATCATAAAAGACGACAATTAATTAAAGCTTAAAAAGTCCATTATCCTAAATTAATTTAACAAATGAGGAGTTTCTTTTGTCTAAATTAATAAGGAGTTGGGCCTGCTTTAATTAATTTTATCCAAAGAGCCAATTGGCGTTGGCTATATACCCCTCCAGCTCTGTTAAGTATACTCCCCCTCTACATTTATTAATTTAATATTAATGTGAAATACCTAAACTACCCTTATATTAAAATAAACTAAAATAATCATGATAAATACACTCCCCCACTTTTAAAACCCTAACCCTAATAGTTGTCGTCGCCGCCGCCTCCTCCGGCGACCAACACCAACTAATTTACCAACGACAGAGATTTTAAAACATAAAATAAAATTCAAAAACATATTTTCGACAAACCAGGGTCGACGGAATGCATTATCGTCGACAAACTGTCGTCAACGATAATGCATTCGGTCGACACTAGTTTGTAAAAAAAAAAACTTAAAATTTTCGACGAACCAGTGTTGAAGAAATGCATTATCGTCGACAACAATTTACCAACGACAATGCATTCCGTCGACAACAATTTACCAACGACAATGCATTCCGTCGACAACAATTTGCCGACGAGAATGCATTCCGTCGACACTGGTTCGTTGAAAGTTAACAAAAAAAGAAAAAAGAGGACTTACCGCGTAAGGTATACACTCTCGTCTTGTTGAGGAAAAAAAAAACTTTTAGGGCAGAAAATGCGCAGATGAGGAAAAAAAAGAGCCGCCGTGAAGAAGGAGGGCCAAAGACTTTGCCGTGAGTGGGGGGAGGAGGGGGCGGCGCCGCCGCAAAGAGTACAGAAAAGAAAAAAAAAAACCCTACCTTCGACGGCGGCGAGGGAGAAGGCGGCGTACTGGGAGGCAAGGAGAAGGAGGCTTCGCGGCAGGCGGCGCTAGGCAGGGGGCCGCCGCCGCCGCATTAGCAGAAAAGGAAAAAAAAAACGAAACCTACCTTCGGTGGCGGCAATGGAGGCGGACAATAGCGAGAGAGGAGGACGACGCTGGCTAGGAGGCGGCGGCGTTGGGAGGATCCGGTGTTGGCGGCGGCGGCGTTGGGCAGAACCGGTGTTGGAGGCGGCGGCGCTGAGTTTTTGGGTGAGGAGGAAGAAATGTTTGTGGGAAGAGGAAGAAGGAAATAAAATCAGGGTTTTTTATGATTTAGTAGGGGGGGAGTGCATCTATAATGGTAGATTAGGTATTTTATGGGGGGAGTGTATCCAACGTGTGCCATTTTAGGGGCGTACGAAAATCTGGGGAGTATATTTAACAAGGCTGGAGGGGTATATAGCCAACGCCGAGCCAATTATTCTTCTCACACATTGGGCCTATTTTGAAATCAATTAAATAAATAAGACATGGGCCCATTTCCTTAATGAATCAATCCCAAATCCATCATATGCTGCCCTATTTTTTTTTTACTTAAAAGGCAGAATCATTAAACCCAAATTATTTTGGTATCTCCAGTCGGCTGTCTCCTCGCCGGTGAACCATAGCCGGAAATCGAACGTCGTCCACGCGCCTCCAGTGCTGCCGTGCTCCGCCTAAAGCCAGTGCCGCCGCTGCACTCCAGCTGCCCGCCGCCTGCCGTCTGAAGCCCGTCGTTAACCACAGTCCGCCGCCTCGCCCAGAACTGTCGACACACCGTTGCAGGCCGTCGCCGTGAGTCGCCCGCCGCCGCACACCGCCTGAAGTCCAGTCGCCGCTACAATGGTCGTCGCCTACGCCTGAAGCCGACGCCGTATCGCCTGAAGTCGGTCGCCGCCGCACACCGCCTGAAGTCCAGTCGCCGCTACAATGGCCGTCGCCTCCGCCTGAAGCCGACGCCGTATCGCCTGAAGTCGGTCGCCGACCGCACCCCGCCTGGGTCTAGTCGTCGTCCGCGCCCCGCCTGGGTCTAGTCGTCGACCGCGCCCCGAAGCTCCGTCGCTGACCGCGCCTCGCCTAGAGACGCCCAAAACAAGTAATTCCAAAGTCCAACTCCATCTCAAATTGTCCAAATTCAAAGAGATTGATATACCAACGACCGAAAACCCACTATCTCTTTTGATTTTTTTCAATTTGATTAAGAAGGGATATTGAAAGAAAGTTGATTTGGGCGAAAATAAGTTGTGGATTCTTCCAGTTCATTAAAATCCACAGATTCGAAAGAGTAAAAAGACCCACGGGATACCCACATTCTCTTTCGAATTCTGTGAATATTTAAGAAAGCCTTCGTTGCATTGGTGGTGTTAATTCTTTTTCGATATTCACAAGTTTCAAAGAGAGTAAAAAGACTCAAGGGACACCGACATCTCTCGTTTGAAAACCCGTGAAATCGATAAGAATTCGTCACAGGGGTATGAAGTAATCGGATCACAGTGCATGAACATAATATATTTTTTGGGCAATGCATATATGTAGTACAAAACAATGAAAGGAAAAGCAGAATAGTTTTAAATTGATACGGATACATACATACATATACGTGCAAAAAAAAATAAAATTAAGAGAATGTTGCAAGAAAGGTTACCTCGTGAACTCTGAGTCTTTGACAATTGCTTTCTGATAATTGTTTTGCTTCGTGACAATTGAGCTCTGATAATTACTTTGCTTTTTTGTGAATGTGATAAATTATGAAGTGATAATTGAAGGAGACATCCTTTATATAGGCTTGAAAAGGTGAAAAGATAAAGATCAACAAGCATATATTTTGGTGTATTTCAACTAAATTCCAAAATTCTTGCAAAATCATATTTCAAAGATTTGGTGACACATATTTTGTGATTTACGAGATGAAAGATATTCAAATACAATTGGGCCTTCTCCTTGGACTAGATTAATTGTAAGAAAGAAAAGTTGGGCTTTGAAGTACTCTGTACACTCATGAACTTGTTTGTTCATTTTGGCCCAAAAGACTACACTATTTGAGTCCATAAGATAAATTTTATTAATTGTGACAATTCATAAAGTCCAATAATACAAAATTTAGGTATGGGGAAAACATTGAAATAATTTCGCAATTCATCCACTTCAAAGACAAATGTACTCGTGGATGAAATGCGAGGGGGCAATTTGTAGATGAGTAAAATTCAAATACGAATTAAACCGCGACACGTGGAAATTACGGGTTAAATATTAATTAAATTTATTATTTATTTGTTGGAATAAAATTAATTCCTAAAAATAAATATATAATTAATTATTATTCCCACCAATTAATTTGGGTCTCCAAAGCCCAATAAATCAATTGAAAATTCAAGACGGACCTCTAAAGTTCGGTAAATTAATATGGGTCTCTAAAGCTCGATAAGTAAAGACGGATCTCTAAAATCCAGAAAATCCAAACAGGCCTCTAAAGTCCAACAAATTAAATTGGGCCCAAGTTTGATAATTCAAGCCCAAAGGGCATTCTTAGCCCATCAAACAATTCAAAATTTTGAATTAAAAGCCCTAACTACTTGCACAAAAATCTCCAGGCCTACACCTATAAATAGAGGCCTCATTTCATTCATTTTCATCATCAAGAAATCAGAAGCATTCAAGGCTCTAAAATTCTCTGCAGAGATTTTAGAGTGTTCTTCAGCAATTGGAGGAGATTCAAAGGTGTTCTTCGTGAAAAGCAGCAAGAAGCAGTGTTCGAGTGGAGATCAAGGTGCTAAGCCTCTTCGATTCGGTGTTTCTTCAAGGCGTTCTTCGTGAAAAGCAGCAAGAAGCAGTGTTCGAGTGGAGATCAAGGTGCTAAGCCTCTTCGATTCGGCGTTTCTTCAAAGTTCTTCGTGGATCTTCAACGGAAAAGTCCCAATAAGTCCCGGAAAAGTCCCAAAAAGTCCCGAAAAGTCCCTAAATTCAACGTTTAATCCAAAAATACGGTGCTAAGCCTTTGGATTAACGTTATAAAAGCCCCAAGTACAAGATCGGAAAGGATTCGGCTGCGGATCCAGTTCCAAAAGCTCAAGAAATCCAAGTGAAATTCAAGAAGAGAGAATCAGAGGAACAAATTAAAGATTGTAACCCACAAATACTCGGTTTTAATCCGAAATTAAATAAAATTGTTCGCATTTTCGCGTTTTTATATTTAATTCACGAATCTGTGTTTACAAATTGGCACGCTCAGTGGGACTATCTCTACCTCTCATCTCTACTCTTCAAGCAAATCAAGTCTCGACGATGACACCAATCAAGATTAAGATCAAGAGAGGTGTTGCATCCGGATCAGCTGGTCTTGACTTTGAAGACGTGAACGTAGTCACGAGGTGTATGTCAAGAAGCTCCAAATCATCGTCTTCTTCAGAGAAGGCTACTGCAGAGGGTCCACCACCCAACACTGTGAATGAGGAGAACAATCCAGCATGTTCCCCTACTCGTTCCACAGCGAGTTCATCGGATTCAAGCACAGCCTCAGCAATGGCGACAGACACTACGACTGTTGAGGAGCAACTGGCAAGCTTAACTCGAGCCATAGAAGGACTCACAAAACATGTCCAAGAACAGGATGCCCAGATTGCTAAGCTGATAAGCAATGCGGACAAAGGAAAGCAAGTAGAAGGGCATGATGCTGAGACGTCTGGTGAACGCCATCCAATGGAAGTTGACCAAACTCTTAAGGATTTACAAGTTTCTCCCGATGGTTTGGTACCCGTTGACCGACTGAAAGAAATCATACTTGGGGCAATCAAAGATAAATTGGAGGAAAATCCCAAGTCTTCATTTACCTACAACAAGCCTTACACGAAGAGGATTGACGGTTTGAAGATGCCAGCTGGCTATCAACCTCCAAAGTTGCAGCAGTTCGATGGCAAGGGCAACCCAAAGCAGCATATTGCTCACTTCGTAGAGACTTGCAACAATGCCGGAACTTACGGAGATCACTTGGTAAAGCAATTTGTACGCTCTTTAAAGGGCAATGCATTTGATTGGTATACCGATTTGGAAGCTAGCTCGATTGACAGTTGGGAGCAAATGGAGCAGGAATTTCTCAACCGGTTTTACAGCACTCGTAGAACGGTAAGCATGATTGAATTGACGAACACTCGTCAATCAAAGGAGGAATCGGTGATAAATTACATAAACCGATGGGGGAATTTAAGTTTGAATTGTAAGGATAGATTGACCGAAGCTTCGGCAATCGAGATGTGTATTCAAGGAATGCAGTAGGGTCTTCGATATATCCTACAAGCAATTCGACCAAGGTCGTTCGAAGATTTGACGACTAAAGCTCACGATATGGAGCTGAGTATGTCTACAACCAGAGCTGGAGGGCCGCCAACTCAGGAGCCTTGGAAGTTCAAAGACAAGCAGGAAGCTAAGAAAGAGGGCAAGCCTTTCATTAAAGATTCGAATAAAGAATCAATGGCAGTGACCGCTACTATTGTCAAATTCAGAAAGGGTGAAATTGATGCAGGGAGTAAAGGAAAAGGCGTCACCCAAGAATGGGGGCAAAAGAGAACAAGTCTAAGGGAATTGCAACAAAAGCAGTATCCATTCCTAGACTCTGACATCCCCGGAATGTTCGATGACCTGATAAAGAACGATCTCATCGAATTACCAGAAATGAAACGACCGGATGAAGCTGGGCGAACGGATGACCCAAAGTATTGCAAATACCATCGGTTGGTAGGGCATCCAATCCAAGACTGTTTCATATTCAAGGAGAAAGTTATGCAGCTAGCTAAAGAAGGAAAGATCTTGCTAGAGGACAGTGAGACAACGGCGAATGCTGTCACAATTGAGAACAACAACGAATGTAGAGATCTCTCTTGCCACATGACTAGCGAGGAAGATGATGAACGACCTCAGACCAACGATGGTCTTGATGACAAAGTTAATGATTATTTCTCAACGATAGCTTTCACGGATGAAGACTTAATGCTTGGTTCAGAATCCCATAACAGGCCACTATTCGTAGTTGGCCATACTCGAGAGCAGAAAATAAATCGGATATTGATGGATGGAGGTTCTGGGGTAAACATTTTACCCTTACGGGTGATGAAAAAGATGGAGATACATATGGATGAACTCGCAGGCAGTCGTTTGTTGATACATGGATTTAATCAGGAAGGACAGAGGGCCCTCGGCACCATAGTGTTGGATTTGCTAATTGGTGGGATGACATCGACTGTAACTCTCCACGTCATAGATGCCAGGACTTCATATAACATGCTTCTAGGGCGTCCGTGGCTGCACGAAAATGGCGTAGTTCCTTCTACCCTACATCAATGCTTCAAATACTTTAGTCAAGGGGTTGTGAAAACAGTGGTCGGAGATGATAAACCTTTCACAGAGGCAGAGTCGTACTTTGCTGATGCCAAATACTTCTTTCGAGGTGCGAAAGAAACAAAGAACGAGGAAGGTCCGACACGGACGGATTGCAAGGAGGCGTCAACATCTCGACCCAAAGAGAACAAATCGGTTCCCTCTATTGTTGAGGCATTGGAGGAGTTAACATTGCCGTTAACTAAACTGGATGGAAAGAAGCCATCTTCACAGCCAATTAAGGGGTTTGTTCGTCCTACTCAAGGACCTAAGGTGGAACATGGAGAGGTAATGGGACAGGATGTTACGAAGTTTTACGGTCCTAAAGCTTACAAGCTTTTAGTCAAAGCCGGGTATGATACACGGGAAAATTGTGCATTGGGGAAGGTTGTTAGTCAGTCAGAACATGGACTTAATGACACCCAGAAAATGTTGAGAAAGAGCAGCTATGCCGTCAAGAGTACCAAAATGGGACTTGGTTATACTACGAAGAATCCGGTTCGCATTGCAATTAAAAGAGCTAATGCCAACCACATTTCTGAAGAAGAATACTCATCGACAAAGGATGCGTTCGATGAAGATGGTAAGAAGGTAAGACGACTTTCGGTGTTTGAGAGACTTGGAAAGTCTGCTAGCAAGAATAGTAAGAAGAAGAAATGCCCCTCAGTCTTTGATAGACTCGGGCCACAGACCCATCATCAAAAGCTGGGTGTTTCCAAAGTTCGGAGCTCAAAGCAATCCCGCATAAAGAGGCAACATACGTTGACAATAGCATATGGGGGAGGATCCAAAGCCAGAAGGCAAACCATTGTTCTCGCTCAAGAGTACAGCGACGAAGAAAATGATACAGAAAGTGTAGCTTCTTCCAATTTCGTCAACACCTATGACATTCGGCAGCAAGTGTCACAAGATATGAGATCACGTGTGGATCTTACGAATACAAACGAATACAATGAAGACATCGCAACTGTGAATCACATCACCGAATGCGAAGATGTTCAAGTGGAGGAAGTGGATGCAGAGGATGCTCCTCCAGAACTCGAAGAGGGCGTCAAGACAACTATTGATGAGTTGAAAGAAATTAACTTGGGTGATGTTAACGACCCGCGACCAATCTATGTGAGTGCTTTATTGTCCGATGATGAGGAAGAAACTTACATTGAACTGCTACGTGAGTTCAGAGATGTATTTGCATGGTCGTATAAAGAGATGCCAGGATTAGACCCAAAAGTTGCAGTGCACCATCTCTCAGTAAAGAAGGGAGTTCGACCAGTCAAGCAGACTCAACGTCGATTCCGACCAGATCTTGTTCCATTGATTGAAGCTGAGGTGAGCAAGCTTATCGAAGTCGGTTTCATCCGAGAAGTAAAGTATCCTACATGGATCTCAAGCATTGTCCCAGTGAGAAAGAAGAACGGACAAATCCGTGTGTGTGTTGACTTTCGGGATTTGAATGTTGCATGTCCCAAAGTTGATTTTCCGTTACCTATTCCCGAACTTATGATTGATGCAACAACGGGTCATGAAGCTTTAAGTTTCATGGATGGGTCATCGGGTTACAATCAAATTCGCATGTTGCCAAAAGACGAAGAGCTCACTGCTTTTCGTACCCCAAAAGGAATATACTGCTACAAAGTGATGCCATTTGGTTTGAAGAATGCAGGCGCAACATACCAAAGAGCCATGCAAAGGATTTTCGACGACATGCTTCACAAGAATGTTGAATGTTACGTTGATGACTTAGTCGTAAAATCAAAGAGGAGGAATGATCACCTCCAAGACCTGAGGGTTGTTTTTGAACGCTTGAGGCGTTACCAGCTTAGGATGAATCCTTTGAAGTGTGCATTCGGAGTCAAATCGGGAAAGTTTCTGGGATTTGTGGTTCGCCAGCGAGGGATTGAAATCGAGCAAGCAAAGATTGACGCAATCTTAAAGATCCCGGAACCTCGAAATATTCATGAGCTTAAAAGCCTACAAGGAAAGCTGGCATACCTCAGAAGATTCATTTCAAACTTAGCCGGACGATGTCAACCATTCAGCCGTCTCATGAAGAAAGATACACCGTTTGAATGGGATGAATCTTGCAGTAATGCTTTCAAAAGCATTAAGTCATATTTGATGAAGCCACCAGTATTGATCGCTCCGGTGCCCGGACGTCCGTTGATTCTTTATATCGCTGCTCAAGAGCGTTCAGTTGGAGCCTTGCTGGCACAAGAAAACGAATCAGGAAAGGAGAGTTCTTTGTACTACCTGAGCAGAATGATGACTCCAAATGAATTGAAGTACTCTCCAATTGAGAAGCTGTGTCTAGCTCTTATATTCGTGATTCAGAAATTAAAGCATTATTTCCAGGCCCATACCATCCATCTTGTATCGAGAGCAAACCCGCTGAAGTATGTTATGTCTAGGCCAGTTCTCTCGGATTGACGCAAGATGGTATCTCCAGTTGCAACAATTTGAGATCATTTACGTCCCTCAAAAGGCTGTTAAGGGACAAATTTTGGCCGATTTCTTAGCCGATCATCCAATGCCTGCAGAATGGGAGTTATGTGACGACCTTCCAGACGAAGACGTCCTAACTGTTGAAATAACTCCCCCATGGAAGATGTATTTTGATGGGTCCGCTCATAAAGAAGGAGCTGGCGCTGGAGTTGTGTTTGTAACATCTGATGGAGAAGTCTTGCCCTATTCTTTCACTTTAATAGAGAATTGCTCAAACAATGTTGCTGAGTACCAAGCACTCATACTTGGGTTGGAAATGGCAGTCGACATTAAGCAACTACACCTCAGGGTGTATGGGGATTCAAAGTTGATAGTGAACCAGATGCTTGGATCATACGAGGTTAGGAAACCAGAGTTGCTCCCTTACCAAAAGTACGCTCGACGACTCATGAATTATCTCGGAGATGTGGAAATTGAGCATGTCCCAAGGAAAGATAACAAACAAGCGGATGCTCTAGCAAAACTTGCTTCGGCAATTGCATTGCCCGAAAGTAAAGCTCGTATCCCAATATGTAAAAGTTGGGTTCTGCCTCCTATATTTGAGGATGACGGTGATGAAGAAAGTGAAAGTCATGTCATCGAGGTGTTTGAAATTGAAGAGGAAGATTGGCGACAGCCATTTGTCGACTACTTGAAATACGACAAGTTGCCAAGTGATCTGAAGCGAAGAGTGGATATCAGACGTCGAGCCCCTCGATTCATATACTACAAGAGTGTGCTTTATAGACGATCATTTGATGGGGTCTTCTTAAGGTGTCTCAGTAATGGCGAAGCCGCCCACGCAATGGAAGAAGCACACGCCGGTATTTGTGGCGCTCATCAGTCAGGGCCAAAGTTACACTTTCGAGTGAAGAGGATGGGTTATTACTGGCCAACAATGGTGAAAGACTGTATGGATTACGCACGAAAATGTCAAGCTTGTCAGTTTCAAGCCAACCTTATCCATCAACCCCCAGAATTGTTGCACCCAACCGTTGCCTCGTGGCCATTCGATGCTTGGGGTCTAGATGTGGTGGGACCACTAACAAAGTCATCAGGTGGTCATCTGTACATCCTAGCTGCAACCGATTACTTCTCTAAATGGGCGGAAGTCGTACCTTTGAGAGAAGTGAAGAAAGAAAATGTTGCTGATTTTATTCGAGTCAATATCATTTTTAGATACGGGGTCCCTCGGTACATCATCACCGATAATGGAAGATCGTTCAGTAACAGTCACATCGACAAACTTTGTGACAAGTTTGACTTCAAACAAAGGAAATCTTCTATGTACAACGCAGCTGCTAATGGACTCGCTGAAGCTTTCAACAAGACTTTGTGCAACCTCTTGAAGAAAGTAGTCTCCAAGTCAAAGCGAGATTGGCATGAAAAGATGAATGAAGCTCTATGGGCATATCGAACTACTTATAGAACACCTACACAAGCTACTCCCTACTCGTTGGTGTATGGTGTTGAAGCAGTTGTTCCCCTTGAGAAGCAGATTCCATCTCTAAGGATGGCGATACAAGAAGGTCTGACGGAAGAAGAGAATGCACGTTTGCATCTTGAAGAGTTGGAAGCCCTAGATGAGAAAAGATTGGAAGCACAACAAAGGCTTGAATGCTATCAAGCCCGCCTTTCCAGAACATTTAACAAAAAAGTGAGGATACGTTCTTTTCAAGTTGGTGATTTGGTGCTTGCTGTGAGAAGACCCATCGTAGTAACTCACCGTGTTGGGAATAAATTCTTGCCTAAGTGGGATGGCCCCTATGTTGTTAAAGAAGTTTACACAAACGGCGCCTACAAGCTGATTTCTGAAGATGGCGTGAACATTGGTCCTATAAATGGGAAGTTTTTGAAACGCTACTACGCGTAAGGAAAACAAGTACGCTCCATAAACGCATGAGCCTAAACTGCTTGTCGCTCCAAGAACGCATGAGCCTAAACTGCTTGTTGCTCCACGATGCACGAGACTAAACTGCTTATTACTCCTGGTCCGCACGAGTATAAACTGTGTACGACAACCACCAAAGGTAAATACATGTGGTTAAACTGTTAACTTACTCCACTAAAGGCATTTTAAGTGGTTAAATGCTTAAATCCCTACTTTGTCTACAGTAGTTAAAGAATAGTCACTCCTGGCCCGCATGAGTATAAACTGTGAACGGTCCCCCCCCCCCCCAAATATAAATCATATTTTGCTTGAACTACGTTATGGCTTGATCCTCTTTAAAGAGGTACGTAGGCAACTTAGTATATTTCTAAGTACAGTCATAAGTTAAATCGAGTTGTTCGAGTAAGTCGGATCGATGAATACAAAAGTGACGAACATATGAAGCATGAAGAAAACAAAGAAGGAAGAAAGTGAAGGGGGCAATGCCCAAACCTCATTTTGCCTTATATTTCCGGTTTTGTACTTCAATTTTGTAGAGGGGTGTACCTTTTCCCTTGACCCAGGTTTTATCCCTAAGGAGGGTTTTCCGAGGCAAGGTTTTAATGGCGCTCCGGCCTCTGGTTCGACATGTGAACTTATGGCTTTAGGATTTTCTTTTAATAGATAATCTTTATTCTCCAAAAGGGCCAATTCATTTGTCTCGATGAATATACAAAAGCAAGTATTGAAGAATATGAACATATGAGATATAGACGAAGAAAATAAATTTTTAATCAAAGTGCCAAAGCAAAAAATGAAATAGATACATGGAGTGTGCAAAGCAAAATATCCATGAAAAACAACAGATAAATCAAGGAAATCATAAAAGTCATAGAGCAACTAAAAAAAGAGGCCTAAACCCTTAAACTCTTCTAAAGCCTCTTCTAGCTCGGTCTCCGTCTTCTTCAAACCTTCAATTACATCATCTTCTATCAGGGGCGTATTGTTGATAGTGGAGATTTCGTCTTGAAAACTTAGGATCTCGGTGTCAAAACCTTGAACTAATGTTTCTTTCTCCTCCAGTGACTGAGCCAATACTTTCTTCTCCTTCTTCAACTCTTTCAAGCGGCGCACCTTATCCTTGACTTTTTGAAGCTTTGTTTGGATAGCCTCGACTTGAGAAATATTTTCAGCACGTTTCTCCTCAACCTCGTGAAGGGCATGTTTAACTTCGGTCAACCGTTTATTAAGAACCTCCTTAGGACATCCATCAGAAGATTTAGACTTCATCCTATCATGAGCATCGGCTCTCTCGAACAAGGATATCAAAGACGCCTCTATAGCCGGGAGTTCAGTTTGGGCATAAGTCTGTAACCTCGTGAATGCAATAAGCACTTCCTCCTTCATAGAAGATAAGAGGTTAATAAGGGTTCCCATGATTCTTGCTTGAAGAGCTTTCCATGTAGACAAAACAAAGTCCCGTTCACGATCAAGAAAGAACTTATCACAGTGAAATACCGAAACTGCTTGAGTACACTGCTTCTCAACGTTGATAGGAGAAGAAGCTTTCAAAACCTTCACTGAAGACGATACTTCTTCCTCATCTGATTCACAATCACTACCAAAGATGTTTACCATCGCCTGAAAAAGTAGACATGTGAACATAATTAGTAAAGTAGTAGTAAAGAAAAAAGTGGAAAGTAAGAAAAGAGTGAGTGACAAAAAACCTCTTTCTTCAGGGAGTCGTTAACTGATTCCTCCAAAGGCACTAAAGCTTTGGTAACCTTCTTGGCCCGTTTCCAATGGCGATCATCGTCTTCACCTTGACTCTCTTCCGAACATGGAGAAATACTCTTTCTCTTGCTAGTCTCAACCACTGGCGCTACTTCAGGAATCAAGGGAGGATCAACCGGCGTTCGAGAAGTGTCTTTATCAAGCTCTCCACAAAGATCATGACTATCAACAACCAATACTTCTTCTTCCAAGACATTGTCATGCTTCAAGTTGATCAAGTCGTCAACATGATTTTCTAAGTAAGTACCATGAGCTTGGGCCCACCACTTCTTGTAATCTGGTGAAGAATACGACTTAGGATTCACCGGGGCAATCGGAAAACACACCTTAGCACGAGATCCGCGCAAAGCACAAGATTGCCAATAATGCGTCCCGTTATCTAAAGGGGTATCACGAAGATCAAAATTCAACTCTCCCGGAACTTCTTGGTAAAAGCCGAATTGACGGCTAAATCGATGTGGGCTATAAGGTTCAACAATAAAGCGATTACCTTGTCTCCAAGTGAGGTAATTGGATCGGATAGCGATAAAGTAACTCCAGTTAGCCCGTTGACCAGTTCCGGAATCAACATAAGAAATAAGTTGCTGCCGATTTAACATATTGCATGTCCATTCGGCATACTCTCCTCTATGAATCCGTGTACGAGCCTCCGCAGGGTTATGGTACTTAGCACCATTCTCTCCAGAATACTTCACCATCATAGGGGCACGGTGATCATGAACAGCAGGGTAATGAGTCCTAAAATATCGGGCTAACCAAACGTACACAAAATGAACCGGAAAAGCAGATCGAGCTCGGGACGGTTCGGGGTGCAGCGAAATCCGATTCAAACCCCTATAAATATTAGCCAAGACCGGTACGACAAGATTAACTGTCTTACCCGCAGCCATCAAACTAGCCATTTTGAAACTAGCAGGACGTATCATATTCACTTCACCATTAGGAAGGGCGAATACGCAAAGCCAACAAGCTAAATGAGCAGCAAGATATGTCTCTTCTTGCTGGGCCGGTTCAATCTTGAGTGTTTTAAACAAAGTAACTTCTGCATCGGACCACGGCTTATGGACTCCAAGACTCCCAAGTGGATTATGAGTCGACTTAGGGCGACAACTTCTCTTTTTCTCACTTCGTGTGGGAGGTTGACGATACTTTCCAGTTCTTTTTGACCAAAATTCAATCCACCGATCAATCAATACGCCGCCCCTAGAAACGCTCCCACGAAGCATGTGGTAAGCGTGGAGTAAATATTTGCAACTCTTTGGAAGGCATAAGTCCCCAGTTTCGTCAAAAAGTTCGGGCGCGTCAGGAATCACCTCGTCATATAGATAGCCGTCTAGAGGAAGACCAGTTAGCTCATGTATGTCCCATAATGAGATGGACATCTCTCCAAAAGTAGTGAGCAACGTATTTGTAGACGGACACCATGCCTCACAGAAAGCTTTGATAATTTCGGAATTAAAGTCATAAGTAAAAAGGGAGGCAAAGACAGCGTAATAAATCCTGGCGTCTTTGAGGGTATGTCCACATCGGCTCAAAACGTCTTCAGTCCACACCCAATATCCTTTGTGATAACCGAATTCTCCAGAAAACTCTATAGTTCCTCTCCAGTTGTCCTTGCCCATAACTATACGCCTCCCCAAGGTTGGCAGATGGCTCACATCCTCTTCACTCTCATTACGATGAGAAGTGTTGTCAAGAACCCAAGCTTTCGTCGATTTGTTCAAGGATATCTCATGCGACCAATTGTCCAAGTGAAGTCCGACATTTGATAAAGGCCAAGGTTTTGCAGAGTTACCAATAAGGGTCATTTCTACACGTAAATGCGTCCCTTTCTCTAAGGGTTGACGTTTATCATTGAGGATCACCAAATAACGAGCTCCAGAAGAAGTAACATTATTTTTAAAGTGGACAATTTTTAAGGAACCTGAAGAGAAGAAGAAAATTATTAGAAAATTTATCATAAAAGACGACAATTAATTAAAGCTTAAAAAGTCCATTATCCTAAATTAATTTAACAAATGAGGAGTTTCTTTTGTCTAAATTAATAAGGAGTTGGGCCTGCTTTAATTAATTTTATCCAAAGAGCCAATTGGCGTTGGCTATATACCCCTCCAGCTCTGTTAAGTATACTCCCCCTCTACATTTATTAATTTAATATTAATGTGAAATACCTAAACTACCCTTATATTAAAATAAACTAAAATAATCATGATAAATACACTCCCCCACTTATTGGCTCATTCTCTTTAACACACATACGCTAACCAAGATTTGGAGTGAAGGGGAAGATTTAATAGCAATGATTACAGATTTTGGATACTCAATCCAAAAACGTAAAGAAAACATTCTGAAAATTTTCTGGGAAATCGCACCTCCCAACGGTGTGAATCGCACCTACCTCCCACAAATCGCCTTATCCTGGCGCGTGCATCCCCATCCCCTCCTACATACTTAAAGAACATTTAACACCTAAACTTAAAGAACAAAGATAAGATAAAATAAATTAAAACACTTCAAATAAATGAAATACTTAACACTAAATAGTAAATACTATTATAATAATACTTAAATACTTAATAGAATCGAGGGGGAAGTCCCAATGCCTTCAGATGATTTCTTTCAATGTGTGACTTGAAATCTCCGTATCCTCCACGCTTAAATTTATATTTTATTGGGCAATAGTTACAACAAACTTCACGTGTATTGTCTAATGGATTTATATCACTCACACAAAAGTGATTTTGCAAAATAGGGTGAATGTTTGGTTGAATTCAAGGCGGCGGTTGATTGACTTCCTCTTCATCACGTACAACAATATTGACATTTGTAACACCGGATGATCCTTCCGTTGCCATTTGAGAAAAAATGAGAGACTTTGAAGTTGAAGACTTGAAAAGTAAGAAAATAATGAGAAATGAGAAAGATTTGAGCTTTGATGTGAAAAATAAGATGGAAAGTGCCACATTTATAGAGCAAAAAACTGTTTTTTTATTAAAAAAAAAAATCGGTAAAACCGGCGGTTTGACCACCGGTTGGGAATTTGAAAATCTGACCGTTGGCGATTCAACGGTCCAGATTAAAAGCGGAAATAATTAAAAAAAAAATCAACGGTCAAAACCGGCGGTTAACCGCCGGTTAGACCGGTTTTCCAGAAATTCAAAATTATAGCCGTTGGAGATCAACGGTCCAGATCATTTGACCGTTGAATCTCAACGACTACGATCAATTTGGCGGACGGTTAACCGCCGGTCCGATTAGAACCGACGGTTTGCCGAATTTTTTTTTTTAATTCCTAAATTAAATCAATTTTCACCTATAAATACCCCGTTTTCTCTTCTCATTTTTCACACCAATTAACCTCAACTCTCTTATCTCAATTCTCTCATTCTATCAATTCTCTCAATTAATCAATTCATTTCTCTCATTCTCTCAATTTACTAATATGTCTTCTTCAAGATCATCATAAGGAAAGGCTATTGTATCTTCTTCACAACAACCTCGACGAAGACGTGTTCTATTGTTCAACGACGTCGATGAAGAAAATCAAAATATGTGTAGAATTCTTGGTGACAATGTCATCGACCACGTAAATGACATTGCGACGGATGATAATGAAGAAGTTGAAGGTGGTCCAACTCAAGAAAGTGCAAGCGAAATTCCACCACCACCACCTTCGGCGCCTTCAACCGAAATTCCACCACCTACTTCTTCACAAGCTCGAAGTTTTAAATCCGAAATTTTTGCACGTCACTTTCAAAAAGTTCCAACCGGTGAAGTCGATAGGTTTATAATTCATTGTAATTATTGTCCAAAGGAATATAAATTTAAGAAGGGAGGAGGATATGGTACCTTCAAGCTCCACTTGGAAAACCACCATCCGGATAGAATGGGAATTGCAACGAGTCAAATGCAACTACGAGGATTTACCGGGTCCTCCGAAGGCGGAGTTCAAGGTGAGGTAAGTAATCCGACTTCTCTTTTTAAATATGATCAAGCATATTTTAGAAAAATGTTAGCTAAAATGATAATTGTGTTCAACATCTTCCTTATAGTTTTGTTGAAAATTTTGTTTTTAATAATTTGGTACAACTTTCACTACAACCAAGCATGAAAAAAATTTCTCGTTCAACGGTTACTCGTGATATTGCTAATATTGTTGGTGAATATAAACTTGCTTTGATCACTACTTTTCGTTCACTTAAGAGTAAAGTTTCTATTTGTTCCGATATTTGGAGTGATGATTTTCAAAAACATTCATATATGGGAGTTACTTGTCATTGGATTGATGATTCTTGGACATTAAACAAAAGATTAATTGCTTATAGGGATTTTGATTGTATGCACTCGACCGAGGCTATTAAAAAGAAAATTGTTGAAATTTTAAAATCGTATGGTTTAATTAACAAAAAAATTTCAATTGGTTTTGATAATGCTAGTGCTAATAATGCTAGTATCGAGCAACTTCGTAATGCATGTCAACCGTATGTTGGTGGAAAAAAAATTCATATTAGATGCATGTGTCATATTTTAAAGAGTTTATTAACAAACTAAGACAATCCACAAGTCATTTAAACAAAGTAAGACAAAAATTTTGAGTAAAACAATTAAGACCAAAATACAATACAAAATTTCATTTATGCCATGCAGTTATAAATAATCGAAATTAATTAAAATTTCAATTAGTCTTTTAACATTATTTCCTTTCTCCCCCAAATTTCGGTTACACCTTCCTTTTTCGAATTCAATCTAATTTGAATTCAATTTAATTCAAATTGAAGATTGTATTGTTACTTGTCGTCGATTAGTTTCCAAAAACTTGATGCATTTCCATAGTGTATGATTCACACAGTGGAGGTGTAAATCGCTGCCCAGCCAACATCTCTCCAAGCTCTGATCCGCCCCCTCCTTCTCGACGACAGTGGAGGTGTAAATGAGTTTATATACAATATAAGACAAGATGTAAGACCCATAAAAAAAATGAGACAAAAAAAATTAACAAAACAATTAAGACCAAAAGAAGTTACAAAATTACAAATCTGCCCTGCATAATTAAAATACCCTCATAATTACATTTTAATATCCCATTTACGGAAATTGATTGAAACACTACTCCATTGTGAGCATTTTCACACAGTGGAGGTGTAATTCGCCGGCCCAACAACAACTTGCATAAACCCTACCCACATCCGGCCACTCTCATTTGTATGATCCACATCTCCGACGAGCCTGATTCGAAGGTGACTTTTGAGTGCGATTTTGAGTGTGGATCACTCATCAATCATCACCACCATATTTTCCCCTTAAATTTCAAGAATATTCATCATCATCATCAATCAAATTATGAAATTATAATCCAAAAAACATGCATCGTTCAATTAATTTACAAAATTCACTCCCTGATGATATTGCCCTCACAATAGCCTCATCCCTTCCAGGTACTTCTTTCTTACACTAAAATTCTTTAATTTTGTTTTTGTTTCCCTTAAATTGGCGTAAAATCAATATCAACGATGTGGGTTTTGACAAAAAAATTAATCTTGATTTCAGGTTTTTGATTTCAGAATTTACGGAGTACGATCTCAATGGTGGTCATTCGGCGACGGTTGAAGGGAGAGAGACAAAGGCAACAATCTGAAGGTGGTGGTCGATCGGGGAGAATTTTGTGAAATTCACAATTTCGCGGTCCTCTCTCGGCTAGCCATGGCGGCCGCCGCCGCAACCTAGCCCCCTGACACCTCACTCGGGCCGGCGGGCTGCACCTCCGATTGTCGTTTCCTTTTCTTTTATTGAATAGTTAAACAAAACTATGTGCGGTGAAATTGTTCGATGAAATGCCTGAATGAGCATACATTGTAAATTATGCAGAAATTGGTTCATTTTCGCTATTGGGAATTTTATCTAAATCGCGATTGGGGATTTTGGCCAAGGGTATTCCTTCATTTTCGACTTCATTGGATCAGAGGTGAGTTCCTTCATACATTACAGTTCCTTTTCCAATTAATTAAATGACTAGCAGAAGTGGTTACTTGGATTAAGAATAGTTGAATTAATCTGTATTTTTTGATAATTAAAGTGATTTCTTCTAAATATGAGTTTGTTGTATTCTTCCTTTTTTTTCATTAATCCTTTCGGTTCGCGTGATGAGGGCTCTCTGGAGTTTAATATTTTCATCATCCAAGTTCATGTGGTTTTTGCATATTTCAATGGTGAAACATTTGGCTATTCCATTTTTTTATGAGTTAAATGCATTTTTCTAGGTGGAGACATGGAGCCTTCGAAACCAAAGGATAGACTAAGCAGAGATATTGAGAAGGTGACTGCAGACAATGGTGATAGACTAAGCATATTTCATAAGGGACTTTTCTTGGATTGTGGAGGATTGTTTAATGCTTGTTAATTGTTTGATGAAAAGAAAATTGGGAAATAATGAGTTTAAGATTAGAATGAAGGGTTTAATTTAGTCTATTTTTAATACTATGGGTGCACAATAAAATCAAGAATCACCTTCTCTTTACGCAATTCTCTGTTTTCTATGTAATTTCATTTGCACAATAAAATACACCTTTTTGCAGGGATTGAGAAATTGACGGTGGAGTGGAATTTCGAAGGAATTCATTATTTCGATAACGGTTCTCTTACTGTTCAATATCTGCTTGTGTTGGATGCACTCAATTTGGAGACGTGCTTACTTACTTTTGAATGCAGTTTGGAGACGTGCTTGCTTATTTGAACTATTGTGTAATGTCATTTCAGTTTGTAAGTCATGTTATGGGTTATTGCAAGTTGCACTTTTGCCTATTTGAAATGAAAACATGATGAAATGGAGGATAAAGTGTTATATTATTGTAGGTCCCGAAAGTTGAGTTAATAACGAGTAAGCTAGTGAAAATGTCTATAGGGGGGGTGAATAGACTTTTCAAAAATCTATCGAAATATCAGAATACAATGTGCGGAATACGAAATTAACAATGAGCCCAATCTAAGTTTATACTCAACTTATTAAATTCGAGAACTCTGTTCTATACTCAACTTGTTTTGTTCAGTTATGTGTGTAAACAATTAAGCAATTAAACAAAACAGTAAAGTAAACAACACAAACAATTTATAGTGGTTCGACAACTTGTCTACATCCACTCTCACAACCCAGTTGTGATGTTTCCACTAAACTCTTCCAATCGAGTACAAAGTGTAAGTATTCCTGTGATTTTAAGTCCCAAGAAGAAGACTTAGATCTTCTAAGACTATACCACCAGATACGTCTACGATCTTACTAGAATTTTAACAAGTATCTAGCAACTTGATAAAAACAACAAAAACAAAAACTTATTCAGTAGCAGTCTTCTGATTCTTCACTTGTCTTCTGACTTGCTTTCTGAACTTCAACGAACTCTGTGAGTAATCTTCAGTATATCTTCAGTATGTATCAGTATGCGCATTTACAGTAACAGTAGTCTTCAAATGATAAACACCTTGAGGTATTTATAGACTTCAGAAATCAAGAACTAAGTTAGTTGTAACCAACTCTTCTTGAAAACTAACTTTGTAACTGCATCTTCTTATCTATCCACGCGTTTCTTGTTACGAATTAGTTATTTCTAACTAACTTCTTCATCCTTATCTCTATACGCGCTTCACTTAGACTTTACTTCAAGTTGACCCGTCTTGTGTAGTCTGATATGCACTTGTCTTGTAGTCCACCTGTCTTGTGTAGTAGACTTCAACTCTTCTTCTTCAGTCTTCATGTGCAATCTTCAATAGAAAACTATTCTATCCTAACAAGACTATTACATTACTTTAAGCTTACAATTCAGCTTAGTCAACTTATAAACTATACAATCAGTCTATCTATTACATTCAAAATCATGAGCTCTATACAATGATTATTCATAGCTCAACAACAATCTAACATATACAAATAGCACATATGAAGTACTTATAAATCGTACTTATCTTTTAATAAGAAAACAATACTTTCTTTTCATGTGAACTCTACTGATCTGTTCAAGATGACTTCAACTCAACTAGACTAGATTAGTCAACACTTAGAAAATATTCCAACTACTTTTGGCTTATCAAAACTTCATCTTTTATCAATATTTAGGACTTGTCTAGGATTCATATCCCAACAATTTCCCCCTTTTTGATGAAGCCAAAACTACTTGAATCTTTTCTTCAACAGTAGACTAGTTAAGTAGTTATCTTGTCTTAACATCAAATAATACTTTATCTTTTCATTCATTCAAAATAAGAACAGTAGATATTACACATACTTAAAAAAATAAGTATCAGAGCAAAAACAAAAATATCATATAAGAATTCAACTAATCTGAAAGAGTACCTCCTTCTGGATTTGGAACATTGAACGCATCTAGAAGTCTTCTGTGAATAATACTGATATGATCTTCATCTTCGATCTTTTCTTTATCCAACAGCTCTTCTTCAAATTTTTTGATTTGATTCATATCAACTCTTCTACCAGAGCTTGTCATAGGACATTTCCATTTTGGAAATTCAGGAACACAAATATTGAAGTTTGCTCCAGCGGATATCCTCAAAATCAAATTCCTTAGCATTCTGTTCTGACCTTCCAAAAATTTATCGAACAAAGAATATAACTCATCTGGACTTTCAGAGTCACCATACTTCCTGATTATCCAGTGATCAATTTCCCATTGTCTCTTCACTTTCATCCATTCAGATCGATGTTCTTTGTCAATGAAGTAGTCAATGAATTGATCTTCCATCTGATCTTCATCTGCTTTCAGCTTTTGCAACCTTTCAATATGTTTTCCAATCTTCTTTTGGCTAGCATAGTGAGCTTCATCATTCGGATCAACAACCTTTTGCTTCTTCATTTTTGTTGTTGTCTCAGCTTCTTTCGGCTCTTCTATAACAATAGACTTTCTTTTTGACATTTGTCTTGTTTCAGCTTCTGCTTCTGGAGATGCAACATCTTTGCCTTTCTCCTTTCTCTTTAACTCAACTGCTTCAGCTTTAGCTTGCTGAAGATCTACAGTTTTAACCAACTTCCGTCTCTTCGGCCTTCCTAGATCTTGCATAGTTGTAGCAGCTTCCTTAGCTTCTGGTTCAGCACTAGACTTTGCTTTTTCACCTTCAGCAATAACTTCAACTCGACTTGTCTCTTCCCCCTTTTTGGCTTCATCAGTCGCCTTGAGAGAGAATAGAGAAGTAAACCGAGTCATCTCTTCTAACATAGCTTGCTTCATAAGGTTCGTAGCTCTTTCAATCTGCCTTTCATGAGAACCATCTTGACTCAACTTGTCTAGTTTGGTTGCCACCAACTCCAGCTTCTGAGTAGACAAGTTCAACTCATTTTTAAAATGTGTTGCAGTCAGACGCAGCTTCCTGTTCTCTTCAGTCATAGCACTGATAATTTCTTTTGCTTGTGCTAACTGATCAAAGGCTTCTTTTCTCTGAACATCAGCAACCTCGATTTTGGCTCTATTGACTCTTTCCATCTTTCTGGATTCAGTAGCTAGAACACGAGCAAAATCAACAGAGCTCTTCTCCGAATATTCAACTTGATTCTGAAGAAATCCTTCAATTTGATTAAACATCTCTTGTCTGAAATCATTATCCAACTGATTGACTTCATTCATAATCATCTCTTTTGAACTTGTCACAAGGACACTATTCTGTTCAACAAGAGTCTTCTTAAGCTCGGATTTGAGAAATTCATCAATAGACGACTTGATAACAGCTTTCAAGTCTTCCTTCAATTCATCTATTGAGGCAGCTGGGATAGCTCGAGACGATTGTCCAACTTCAATATGAGTAGCCTCTTCCATAATCACATCATCTGGAGTTGACAATACTTCCACCAACGGGCCTTCTGGAGCAGCAGTCAAGACCTCGTCTTCAACTACTTCAGCTTCTGGAAGCACACTTCCAGCAATAGTTTTTAAATTCAGTTGGGGAGAATAAGGAATTATAGCTAACCTTGCTTCATGAGCCTTCCTTTCAGCAATAGCTAAGTCCTTTTTCAATAAGTCATGCAGCTTCTCCATATATCCACAAATCTCAATGGGAAGCATTAGATCAGTATATCGGTTGATAAAGGCAAAATCTGACCTTGGACCGTTAGCATGATCTACTTGGAATCTGAACACAATGCCTCTCAACTGGTCTGAGACATTGTCGAGCTCTACTACAGGATCAGTAGAGTGAATCTCCTCAGCTGGTGCAGCTTCAATCATAGCTACATCTTCAATGAAATCTGATTCTGAAACTTGAACACCCATGTCAAATTGTGATTCTGAACACATCAGATCATCATAAATATTCAGCAATCTCTTCGCTAGAGCAGTAATGGCGTGAGCTGGAAATAATTCAGAGTGATCTCGAACACCACTGTTCTCCTTTTGTTCCATCTCCCAATCCATGAAATTCGAAATTCCACCCTTTCCTAGGATGACTTCGAACAAGTCGTCTGTTGAAGACTTCTTTAATGCAACCCAGGTGCATATACGTAGAAGCTTCTCAAACTGCTCTGACGAGTAGTCGACTTCGATAGATGAGAGCTGCTTCTTCAGATTCTTGCTCATCTTCGATCGAATTCTCCTCTCTCTTAAAAACATCGGGTAGTAGACCAAGGATTCGAATCTAACTTCAGACGGGGTCTGAGTAGGTGGGGTCCCTAACTCAGCTGTTGCAGTGGCAACTGGCGTCTTGTCTGAAGTAGATGGGTTGATAGGTTCAACATATTCTGTTGACGGTAAGGATAGAATTTGGTCTGTGGTTTCTGTGGGCTTTGATGTGTCTAGGATTGGTGTGACAACTGTCGGAGTATCAGTTGTGTCAATTATGGGAGTGTTTAGGGGTAGGCTGGCTCTCAGCGGATGTGCTGCCAGCACTTGCGAGGTTGAGGTAATAGGTCTGGGCCTAGATCGATGTGATCTAGCCTTGGTTCGAACAGAAGAGTGAGAGAGAGGAATTGACAAAGGTTGAGAAGATGTACCAACCTGAATACTTGACTCTTCTGGTGGAGAGGACGACCCAACTTGCACAAGAGTGTACAATTCTGGAATTTGAGCACTTGGCTCCTTTTCTCGTTCGGACTCCTTTTCCGACTGAGTCTTCTCAGAGTCATCTGCACTAGACGAGTCTTGTGCAGCCTTCTTCGATTCTTCAATTGACTCATCCTCCGATGCACTAGTCGAGGCAGCATACGGCAAGGCTTCCATAGGATCAATGCGAGCTTGCCTAGGTGCAGCTGGCCTAGCAGCAGCCTGCTTCTTCAAGGCTTCCTTTTTCAAATAAAACTTCAAAGGATGGAATGGCTTACCCTTACTCCATTCCGACTTGTTTGGCATTAATAATGGAAATAGAATGCTAAGCTTGTTTCCATATCCAACCACATTAGATACCACCCAATTACGAGTATCGGTGTCCACCCGAACACTTCGCTCGAAATACATGATCCGATCAGCTATCAATTTGAACCAATTGCCTTCTGTAATACCATCATAAATGGCAGTCATCACCCTTGCTTTTCCCAAGGTT
This sequence comes from Galeopsis tetrahit, assembly GCA_963675135.1. Lineage (NCBI taxonomy): Eukaryota > Viridiplantae > Streptophyta > Magnoliopsida > Lamiales > Lamiaceae > Galeopsis > Galeopsis tetrahit. The sequence continues at coordinate 56,103,773 of OY776129.1, forward strand.
ACAGAGTCATGGGAACCAGTGGCACATAGCAGGATTTTGCTGGCTATGTCCAAAAGGGTTCGATATTTCTCTAGAAGTTCCATCTTCTTGACGGCAGGTAGCTTGCCATCTGGTTTCAGCCTCATCTTTCTTCCACAAAATATACTCAGATATTTTGTCTCTTGCCCAATGGCATAATTCTCTACATCAATTGTTCCGGTGGGCAACTTCAGATGCTCGAACATGGCTTCTCGAGTAATTTCTACTGGACTTCCACCAATAAAGGATCCAATTGTGTCACCTCGTCTGGTGGCATTGGCATAGAACTCCAGTACTTCCTCTTCCAGAACGACTTGAGGAAACGCCTCCAAATAAGGCTTTAGACCACATCTGGTGCATTTGGACAGAATTTCGGCATTTCCATCTGTGTGATTGCCCTCAAAGAACACAGAAGGTTCAACATGCACTTTATTGTCGGAAATGTATCTCCCTAGATCGAATGTAGCCTGCATGTTAGTTCTCACATCGAAAATAGAGCGAGTCGACATTCTTAAGAGTTTGAATAAGAATGAATAGCTTGGATTTGCAAGAGAACAAATGCTTGAAAGTAGGAGAGTTAAGAAATTGTGGGGTAAGACGTGTGTAAGTGTTGGGTTTTGTTCAAAACAGAATTTTTGATCCAATGGCCAAAATCGAAGGATTACATCCAACGGTTGGGGCTTTTGGTATTCGGTTACGGAATCGAGAATATTATGAGATTTGATATTGGAAAATTTGAAATCCGTCTCTTCTTAGTTAGGACAGGGGAGTGAACTCATCTGCCCTAGTAAAGTTGAGTACGAATTGGGTGAATACACCTCATTAAAATGGAGTGTATAAATCCAATTCTGGGGTTTTCAAATTTTGGCATTATCGAATTACTATAATACCCTTAATTCGTTTTGATTAAACACTTAACATATTTCAAAAAGAGCACTTAGCTTGTCTGTTCGAGTCTATCCAGAACAGACGAGTAGACTTAAGCTTCACAAGACGAGTTGGCTTAAGTACACAAGACGAGTTCCCCCTTCGCCTGTGCTTGTCTATTCTGAACGTCGAACGACTTCATGTACCTATCTTATCATTTGCAATGTGTAATCGTAGGTACAAGTAGAGTAACATAAATAAGATGAATATCAATCTAAAGCAATGGTCAAGGTTTTGAACAGGATGAATGTTAACAAACATAAGAGTCAACATAAGGTTATTTAAGAAATCAAAGATTCCCCCTTAATTGTTTATTCTCTTAGTATTACCCTCAGCTTTACCGGCTTCCTCATCGGGTTGTTTGGTCATCTAGTCTAGCCTTGTATACCTGTCTGTTGCGTGAGTAGACGAGTGCTCTGGTCTAGTGATCTTGTCTCCTTTTCTTGATGTACCTGTCTGGTTAGTACATAGCTATAGGCAAGTAGGGTCTAGATCAATTAGCCCTAAACTAATGCATAGCTCACGAAAACGTGCTTCAGCTAATGGTTTTGTGAAAATATCAGCTCTTTGAAAATCAGTATGAATCTTTTCCATGCGAATATCCTTCTTTTCTACATGATCACGTATGAAATGATGCTTCACATCAACATACTTACAACGTGTGTGCAAAACAGGATTTTGTGTAATGGCAATTGCACTATTACTATCACAGAAAATAGGAACATTTGATTCATGTATGTTGTAATCACGAAGCTGTTGAATGAGCCAGAGTAGTTGACTACAACAGCTACCAGCAGCCATGTACTCGGCTTCGGTAGTAGAAGTAGCAACACTAGTCTGCTTTTTAGAAAACCAAGATATGAGTTTTGTGCCTAAAAATTGATAAGAACCTGAAGTAGATTTCCTATCTATTCTACAGCCTCCAAAGTCTGAGTCTGAATAGCCACTTAAGGATAGATCATCATTTGATGGATACCATATACCACGATTGATGGTCCCTTTTAAATATTTCAAGATACTTTTGGTGGTTTCCATGTGACTTTCTTTTGGATTGGCTTGGAATCGAGCACAAACACCAACAGAGAATGCAATGTCTGGTCTACTGGCAGTTAAGTACAATAAGGAACCAATTAATCCACGGTAATAAGATTGGTCAGCACATTTACCGTTTTCATCTGGGTCCATTCTGTAAGTTGGTTGCATTGGTACGCCAGTGGACTTACAAGTTTTGATCCCATACTTGTCTAGAAGATTTCTAGTGTACTTCGCCTGATTTATGAAAATACCTTCTGGAGTTTGTTTTACTTGAAGACCAAGAAAGTAATTCATTTCACCCATCATAGACATCTCAAATTTACTTTGCATGAGTGTTGAAAAACTTTCACTCAGCTTTTTGTTAGGTGACCCAAAAATGATGTCATCTACGTAAATTTGGACGAGTAAAATGTCTTTCCCTTCTTGTCTTCTGAACAAGGTTCGATCGACCTTGCCCTTAGTAAAACCATTTTCCAATAGAAAGAGAGAGAGAGTATCATACCATGCTCTTGGAGCTTGCTTTAGTCCGTATAGGGCCTTCTTTAATCTGTACACCTGGTCGCCTTTGACTTCGAAACCTGGAGGTTGTTCAACATACACTTCTTCCGCAAGAATACCGTTAAGAAATGCACTTTTAACATCCATTTGATATACAGTAAACTTCATGTGAGCAGCATATGCAAGGAACAAACGAATGGCTTCTAGTCTAGCAACAGGAGCATATGTTTCATCATAGTCTATGCCTTCAGCTTGTGAATAGCCTTGAGCAACTAGTCTAACCTTATTCCTAACGACTAAATCATTCTCATCTTTCTTATTCTTGAAAATCCATCGAGTGCCAACTACATTATGATGTTCTGGTCTATCGACAAGTTCCCAGACGTCGTTTCGAACAAACTGGTTCAACTCGTCTTGCATAGCGATGATCCAATTACTATCAGCCAATGCCTCTTTAACAGTGGTAGGCTCAATAGATGAGAGGAAACAACACCAACAAAACATAGTTGGACTCGGCTGTTCTTGCGACTCAAAGAGTTGTCGTCTAGTCTTCACACCAATAGTAGAGTCACCAGTGATATTTTCAGTATCATGCGCAGATTTCCATGTTTTTCTATTCTTAACAGGAATACTAACATCATCTATATCATGTACAGCATCATGCATGTCAACATCATTTGTATCATCAACAGATTTACCAGGAGTAGATGAGTCAACTAGAGCAGGCATGTCAACTGGTCTAGAAGACTTACCTTGAGCACTTACTTTCTCCTTGTCATCAGATTCGAGAGCTTTCATGAATGGATTGTAGGCTTGAACGGATTCATATACCTCTGAATCTTTGTCAGATTCGATCGTTAGATCAGTTACCTTCTTACTGATCTTGTCGGCAGACGAGTCCTGTCGAGATTCATCGAAAACTACATGTGGTGTTTCTTCCACACAAAGAGTTGAGTAGTTGAATACCCTAAATGCTTTGCTAGTCGAGGAGTATCCTAAGAATATCCCCTCGTCTGCTTTAGCATCGAAAGCATTCAACTTGCTCTTTCCATTGTTGTGAATGAAACACTTACAACCAAATATATGGAAATATGAAACTCTGGGTTTTCTACCTTTCCAAACCTCATAAGGTGTCTTGCCTAGAGCTTTGTTGATCGCACTTCTGTTCTGTGAATGGCATGCAGTATTGATAGCTTCAGCCCAAAACTTTTGAGGAGTGTTGAACTCAGCTAACATGGTCCTACAGGCTTCTTTAAGAGTTCGATTCCTTCTTTCGGCTACACCGTTTTGTTGTGGTGTCCTGGCTGCACTAGTAAGATGCTGGATACCACGTTTAGCACAAAAGTCTTTGATATAGCAATTAATGAACTCAGTTCCCTTGTGACTACGAATCTTGACAATGGACTGGTTCTTCTCAACTTGTAACTTCTTCAACAGTTCAGGCAGAAGTGTTTGTGTATCACTCTTCTTGTATAGAAAGACTACCCAAGTAAACTTAGAATAGTCGTCTACAACAACAAGTGTGTACCTTCTTCCATTTAAGGTTGGAGGAGTTATTGGACCATGAAGATCCATATGTAGAAGTTCTAGGACTCTACTAGTTGAGAGAGTAGGAATTGACTTAAAAGAACCTTTAACCTGTTTACCCTGCTGACAGGCCGTGCATACATGTGACTTGTAGTAAACTTCATTGGGAATACCTTCAACAAGGTACTCTCTGGCTATTTTATTAAGAACCTTAAAGTTTAGATGACAAAGGCGTCTATGCCAGAGCCACCCAAGCTCTTTAGGATTCTTAGTAAGTAGACAGGTGTCCCTCGGACAACTGTTCCAGTTCACTATGTACACACTTCCTTGTCTTACGCCGACTAGTAGGACTGTGTGCGTCCTTTTGTCAATGATTTCGCATTTGCGGCTCTTGAACTGCACCTTGTAACCACGATCACAAAACTGAGAAACAGAGAGTAAATTATATTTCAAACCTTCAACATATGAGACATCTTGGATCTCAACGTCTCCATTCCGGATGTAACCAAATCCTTTAGTGACAGCAGTGGAGCTATCACCAAATATCACTTTTGGTCCTTCTTGCTCATGGTAGCTTGATAAGAGAGCCTTGGTACCAGTCATGTGGTGCGAACAACCACTGTCTATGTACCAGGTTTCTCCTACTGAGCCACCCTTCTTATACAAGTCAAGTCGACCCTGCAATGAAGATATTCAATAATTTAGGTACCCATTTGTTTATTGGGGTCCTTGGGGGTTAGTCGTGTTCAGAGGAATCCAAATATACATTGGAGTCTTGAACAAGTTCGATCTTTTAAGCTTTCGCCCATATTTGTTACAAAATAAGACCTTGTTGTCCTTAACTGGTCTATCAGTCGAGTTCGGGTCTACTCTTTGGAGATAGCCTTTCGACTTAATCTCTACTTGAGCAGGCACTGGTCTATAATAGTCAGAGTAGGGCTTGTAAGCATTAGGTCCATACGGTTTATAGACGCGTTTGGGTCTTTCCTCACTAATGATATCATATGATAAAGGTGGAGGATATAGAACAGCTTGTGTACGATATTTTGGAACTACTTGTCTAGGTCTAGACGAGTAGAGCTGAGACTGCCTTATGAAAGGAGGTCTAGGATCTTGTCGTCTAGTCTGTACCTGTCTCGTGCTCGTCTCCTCAGGGTACCAATCCTCGTATCTGACCTGGTTGGGTCGTCCACGATTAGTGGTCCTTTGAAGATTAGTTCTAGGTTGAACAGGCTTGCTGTTACCATTCTTTTTACCTCCCTTGGTAATCGGAATGTTAACTCGAGCTTGTTTAGGTACAGTACCTTGAGATGGAGTACCAATATCGTATATCATAGGTCCTTTTCCTTTATCATTTGGCAAAAGTCTTGCGCTAGTAGTAGTAGGGTTCTTAATGACTCGAGTAGACGAGCTAATTGACTCAGCACCTATACCTGTCTTGTCACCTGGATCTCTATACCTATCTGACAGTTCAAGGTTAATCTTTGAAGAGTTAACCAGGTCAGTAAGTTTGAGATCTAATGTGACAACCTCGGTTTCTAAGAACTTATTACGTTCTTCAAGTCTATTGCACTTGCTCTTTAAAACATTAAATTCATTTCTCTCAGTTGCATGTGTCTTAAGTAGGTCTTGATATAACCTGTCTGTCAATGCACACTTTTCTTTGAGTTGTCTTAACTCTTCAGTCAAACGTTCATTTAGGACTGTTACATTAGGATCTACTTTGGACTGAGCTTCCTTAAGATCAATGATTTCTTGTTTTAATGCAATGTTTTCATCACTGACTTCGATGAATGCTTGGTTAGCAAGTAGAAGGTCGTCTTCAATAGCACTAGTCGAGTGCTGAGGACTACTTCCTACTTCACTACAAGCAGTATCACTTTCATCAGTTTCTGAATCATCACAAGATTGAAAAGATGTAGCAGATGATACCTCTTGGTCGATTTTAGCCATGCAGCATAGGCCATCATCTACTATGAATGCTTCGTCGTGATCTCGATCAGTCGAGTGGCTAGATAAGGACGATGGCAACTCGTCTGAATCCGAATCAGAGTCATCATTGGCCATCATTGCCTTCTTGCCACGGTTGTATCTTCTTTCCCTTCGAGCTTTACGTTCTTCTCGATCGTCAGTGCTCAGGTCTGGACATTCATATATGTAGTGACCTGGCTTTTCGCAGTTGTAGCACAAGAGATCATTAGTAGCCTTTTTAATAGGAGATTTATCCCTACGCTTATCACGTCTATCGGAACGTTGAATCTTCCTATCGTCAGACTCTCTATCTCGTCTATTACCTTTCGAGACTTCGTCTCTCCTTTCGGATGAGTTTCGGTCTCGTCTGGTCTCAGACGAGTTCTTAGAAGTAGACGCTCTATGATCCCTATAGAACTTCTTGTATCTTTCGAAACGTTTATTCAGCCTATCAAACTTTCTAAACATGAGGCTCACCTGATCCTTCAAACTAAGATCAGTATCTAACTCGTCTTTTACAGAGGCAGACTTAGTCTTAGGCTTAGACCTATCTACCTTAGAAGACTTAGAAGAGCTAGACTTAAAGGCAACGTTCTTAGATACAGCATGTTCTCTGTCACTACTGGCTAGTGGTTCATCTTCGTCTAAATCAAACTCATGAGCCTTCAGAGTTTGAAACATGGTCTCTGCACTCCAAGCATTTATGTCTTGGGTATTCTTAACTATCATCTTTACCATTTTCCATCGAGAATCTAAGCTCTTAAGAATCCTAAGATTGATTTCACGAGGAGTATAAGTTTTACCAAGAACTTCAAGGTCATTCATGATTTTAGTGAAACGAGTATCCAGCTGGTCGATAGTTTCGCCACCTTTCATTCGAAATGATTCAAATCTTTGGACAGCAGTGGATAATTTGCTCTCTTTGATCAGGGATGTCCCTTCACAAATGATAGCTAATCTGTCCCACATCTCTTTGGCAGTTTTACATTTTAACACTTTTCCTAGATACTCGTTAGGAAGGGTGTGTAAAATATAATTCTTCGCCAAACTATCCAAATTATTTTGACGCATTTCTTCTGAGGTTAGATCAGACCTTGGTTTCTTGACGAGTGTGCCAATTGGTTTGTCTCTGTCAAGATTTGCAGTATTTGGGACCATTGTCACGATCGGTCCCTCGGTCACAACAGAGATCATTAGATCATGCGTGGAGCTGAAAATTGCTTCCATTCGCAGCTTCCAGTAGTCGTAATCCTGAACCTGGAACTTGGGCAATTTGTTAGCGCTAATTTCCAACGACATGATTTCAAGAAATAAGTGCTAAGCAGATTTATGATCAAGAAGCAGTTAAGTCAAGAACAGGGAACAAGAAACAGATATAACTGGAGTATAGATCAAGAACACGTAGGCAAGTACAATCACGGACCAAGACTTCACCCTTAGTCTTAAGTCGGTTATCAAGAAACAGCAGTTCGAAAACCACTGCTCTGATACCACTTGTAGGTCCCGAAAGTTGAGTTAATAACGAGTAAGCTAGTGAAAATGTCTATAGGGGGGGTGAATAGACTTTTCAAAAATCTATCGAAATATCAGAATACAATGTGCGGAATACGAAATTAACAATGAGCCCAATCTAAGTTTATACTCAACTTATTAAATTCGAGAACTCTGTTTTATACTCAACTTGTCTTGTTCAGTTATGTGTGTAAACAATTAAGCAATTAAACAAAACAGTAAAGTAAACAACACAAACAATTTATAGTGGTTCGACAACTTGTCTACATCCACTCTCACAACCCAGTTGTGATGTTTCCACTAAACTCTTCCAATCGAGTACAAAGTGTAAGTATTCCTGTGATTTTAAGTCCCAAGAAGAAGACTTAGATCTTCTAAGACTATACCACCAGATACGTCTACGATCTTACTAGAAAAGACGCATATTTAAAAGTATATGCACTTGTCGGTTGCATATAAATAAAAATATGCATCTATGCATCTTGCAAAAATATTATTTGTTAATACAAGTTGTTCAGCAAATTATTTAAACACTTTTAGAGGTGTATCGAGTAAAAAATATTTTTTGAATGTATTAATTTTATTAAGTATTTCATAATATAATTTATATTTTAATAAATATATGGTGTGCAAAATAATAACAATATGAATATTTAATTAAAGTATATTTTCGATTAATAAGAAAATCATTGAATAAATAAAAATATGAATGTGGACCAACAAAAAGTATGATATCGAATTTTAGGAAAGTAATTTGAATTGTAAATTGTGCTATAATCGAGGGATAGTCTCTTAGTTTTAAAAGAGGTTTGACTTTGCATATTTGACATTAATTAATTTAATGATTTGAAAATTCGAAATTAATGGTAAGACAAGGGTAAATTGGTACAATTAGGTATCATTTTGTCTTTAATTGTATCATTTAAAAAATTTAGCTTGAATCACAAAAATTAGGAGTGGTTTGTCCTATATTGTTTTTTCCCCTTAAAAAAGAGTTTATTAACAATATAGACCAAGATTCAAGCCCATCTTTTAAATCAAGACAAAAATTCTGGATATTACAACTTAAGACAAATCTATATTTTATATTCCTAATATGCCCTCAACCCAATATATTAAACGAATTAATATTATTTAGCTAGACAATTAATTTTGAAATTGAATAAGTCTCTCTTAATTATAGTCGACCTTTCCTTGTACCGTTTATTTCCAATTGAATCACTCATTTCCATTTTTTCATTACTACTGTAATCAATTCATCTCGTTCTTCGTTTTCAAAAATCTGCAATCAATTTCAGCGTTTATCTCCATGAATCGATGATAACCTCTATCATCCTCATGCATTTCTGTTAAAATTTGGGGATAATATAGCATCAATTGTCTTATCAATTTCAAGCCCATCTGCCATGGATTATAATATGTTCCTGAAGGTTGATTTCGAAGAAAAGTGTAAAATGATTCTTGTCACCGCCGGGTCCTCTTTCCAAGAGATTGTTGATCAAATTACTGCATCGTGGCCTCATATATCTTCAGGTAATCTGACAATCTTATACTCGGTTGGTGACATTAATAAATGTTGTTTAGACTGATTCAGATTTATTGGGGATGATAGAGTTATGCATATATTTCAGCTATATGCACTACATTATCGCATACTATATTACATATGCACTACTTTGTCCATAATAATTATGCATATTATATATTATAAGTATTGTTTGTATTTCCAAATAACAATACCGAAACTATTAAATTAAAGTATATATATTCGATCTTTTTATGTATAATAGTATTGCATATTATTTAATATATGTATATTTCTATGCATATATTTCAGCTATATGCACAACATTATCGCATGTTATATTTTATATGCACTACGTTGTGCATATGTTATGTACCCCTACGTTTCTTTTTCTGTGCATATTTAATTATACTAAAACAATAATAATGTATATACCTTTTGTTTGTACTTTTTTATGTTTCTAAATAATTTTAATTAAAAGAAGTATATATTCATTGTGGATAATAATTTCCGTATTTATCCATATGATTGTGTATACCGAATATTTAATTTGAAAAAAATTATGTATTAATTAATGAAATAGTTTTTCTTGTTTTGCAGGAGATGATTTTTACACTAAATACCTTGAATGATTCTCGGCACAAGGGTTCTTCTTGCTTTCCGTTTTCTTCTTTCAGCTTTAATGGAGAAAGAATGATCAATGTTTTAGGAATTAACTAGTATTTCTTCCGTGCGATGCACGATTTATAAATTAATAAACTTATATAAGAATAGTGTAAGAATTTTTTTTTGTATACATACAATAGTGTAAGAATTTTTGTTAGGACCATCAATTTTAATATTTTATTTGAAAAATAAACGTCACAATAATATCGGATAAAATTAAGATTTACCAAAAATAATTAATAAATATTCATTTTATATCATTTTTAATAAGTAATAATTGTTGGGATATGAATCCTAGAACAAGTCCTACATGATGATTAAAGATAAAAGATAAAGTTTTGATAAGCCAAAAGTAGTTTGAATATTTTCTAAGTGTTGACTAATCTAGTCTAGTTGAGTTGAAGTCATCTTGAACAAGACCAGTAGAGTTCCCAAGAAAAGATAAGTGTTATTAAAAGATAAGTACGAATTTATAAGTACTTCATATATGTTTTTATTAACTGTTAGATTGTTATTGAGCTATGATAATTGTTGTATAGAGCTCATAATGTTTTGAATGTAATAGATAGATTGATTATATAGTTTTTAAGTTGACTAAGCTACAAGCTTAAAGTAATATAATAGTCTTGTTAGGATTAGAATAGTTTTCTATTGAAGATTGCACATGAAGACTGAAGAAGAAGAGTTGAAGTCTACTACTCAAGACAGGTGGACTACAAGACAAGTCAAGTGCATCTACTAGACTACACGAGACAAGTCAACTTGAAGTAAAGATTAAGTGAAGCGCGTGTAAAAGATAAGGATGAAGAAGTTAGTTAGAAATAACTAATTCGTAACAAGAAACGCGTGGATTGATAAGAAGATGCAGTTACAAAGTTAGTTTTCAAGAAAAGTTGGTTACAACTAACTAAGTTCTTGAAGATTGAAAGTCTATAAATACCTCAAGGTGTTTATCATTTGAAGACTATTGTTACTGTAAATACGCATACTGAGATATACTGAAGATTACTCACAGAGTTCGTTGAAGTTCAGAAAGCAAGTCAGAAGACAAGTGAAGAATCAGAAGACTGCTACTGAATAAGTTTTTGTTTTTTGTTGTTTTTATCAAGTTGCTAGATACTTGTTAAATTTCTAGTTAGATCATAGACATATCTGGTGGTATAGTCTTAGAAGATCTAAGTCTTCTTCTTGGGACTTAAATCACAGGAAAATACACTTTGTACTCGATTGGAAGAGTTTAGTGGAAACATCACAACTGGGTTTGTGAGAGTGGACGTAGACAAGTTGTCGAACCACTATAAATTGTTTGTGTTGTTTACTGTTTTAATTGCTTAACTGTTTAATTGTTTACATACTTAACTGTACTAGACTAGTTGAGTATAGAACAGAGTTCTCGAATTTAGAAGTTGAGTATAAACTTAAATTGGGCTCATTGTTAATTTCGTCATTCCGCATATTGTATTCTGATATTTCGATAGATTTTTGAAAAGTCTATTCACCCCCCTCTAGACATTTTCACTAGCTTACTCGTTATTAACTCAACTTTGGGGACCTACAAGTGGTATCAGAGCAGTGGTTTTCGAACTGCTGTTTCTTGATAACCGACTTAAGACTTAGGGTGAAGTCTTGGTCCGTGATTGTACTTGCTTACGTGTTCTTGATCAACATTCTTGTTCTATTTGTTTCTTGTTCCCTGTTCCTGATCTATCTGCTTCTTAATCATAAAACTACTTAGCACTTATTTCTTGAAATCATGTCTCTTGAGATCAGCGCTAACAAGTTACCCAAGTTCCAAGTTCAAGACTGAGACTACTGGAAGTTGCGAATGGAGGCTATCTTCAGCTCCACGCACGATCTAATGATCTCTGTTGTGACCGAGGGTCCGATCGTGACAATGGTTCCAAACACCGCAAATCTTGACAGAGACAAACCAGTTGGCACACTCGTCAAGAAACCCAGGTCAGAGCTAACCTCAGAAGAAATGCGTCAAAATAATTTGGATAGTTTGGCAAAAAATTACATCTTACACACACTTCCTAACGAGTATCTAGGAAAGGTGTTAAAATGTAAGACTGCCAAAGAAATGTGGGACAGACTAGCTATCATTTGTGAAGGGACATCCCTAATCAAAGAGAGCAAACTCTCCACTGCTGTCCAAAGATTTGAATCATTTCGGATGAAAGCTGGCGAAACTATCGACCAGCTGGATACTCGTTTTACTAAGATTATGAATGATCTTGAAGTCCTTGGTAAAACATATACTCCTCGAGAGATCAATCTTAGGATTTTGAAGAGTCTTGATATTCGTTGGAAAATGGTAAAGATGATAGTTAAGAATACCCAAGACATAGATGCTTGGAGTGCAGAGACTATGTTTTAAACTCTGAAGGCTCATGAGTTTGATTTAGACGAAGATGAACCACTAGCCAGTAGTGATAGAGAACATGCTGTATCTAAGAACGTTGCCTTTAAGTCTAGCTCTTCTAAGTCTTCTAAGGTAGATAGGTCTAAGTCTAAGACTAAATCTGCCTCTGTGAAAGACGAGTTAGATACTGATCTTAGTCTGAAGGATTAGGTGAACCTCATGGTTAGAAAGTTTGATAGGCTGAATAAACGTTTCGGTAGATATAAGAAGTTCTATAGAGATCATAGAGGATCAATTTCTAAGAACTCGTCTGAGACCAGACGAGACCGAAACTCGTCCGAAAGGAGAGACGAAGTCTCGAAAGGTAATAGGCGAGATAGAGAGTCTGACGATAGGAAGATTCAACGTTCCGATAGACGTGATAAGCGTAGGGATAAATCTCCTATTAAAAAGACTACTAATGATCTCTTGTGCTACAACTGCGAAAAGCCAGGTCACTACATATATGAATGTCCAGACCTGAGCACTGACGATCGAGAAGAACGTAAAGCTAGAAGGGAAAGAAGATACAACCGTGGCAAGAAGGCAATGATGGCCAATGATAACTCTGATTCGGATTCAGACGAATTGCCATCATCCATATCTAGTCACTCAACTGATCAAGATCACGACGAAGCTTTTATAGTAGATGATGGCCTATGCTGCATGGCTAAAATCGATCAAGAGGTATCATCTGCTACATCTTTTCAATCTTGTGATGATTCAGAAACTGATGAAAGTGACACTGCTAGTAGTGAAGTAGGAAGTAGTCTTCAGCACTCGACTAGTGCAGTCGAAGACGACCTTCTACTTGCTAACCAAGCTTTCATTGAAGTCAGTGATGAAAACATCGCCTTAAAACAAGAAATCATTGATCTTAAGGAAGCTCAGTCCAAAGTAGATCCTAATATAACAGTCCTAAATGAACGCTTGACTGAAGAGTTAAGACAACTCAAAGAAAAGTGCGCATTGACAGACAGGTTATATCAAGACCTACTTAAGACACATGCAACTGAGAGAAATGAATTTAATGTTTTAAAGAGCAAGTGCAATAGACTTGAAGAACGTAATAAGTTCTTAGAAACCGAGGTTGTCACATTAGATCTCAAACTTACTGACCTGGTTAACTCTTCAAAGATTAACCTTGAACTGTCAGATAGATATAGAGATCCAGGTGACAAGACAGGTATAGGTGCTGAGTCATCTAGCTCGTCTACTCGAGTCATTAAGAACTCTACTACTACTAACGCAAGACTTTTGCCAAATGATAAAGGAAAAGGACCTATGTTATACGATATTGGTACTCCATCTCAAGGTACTGTACCTAAACAAGCTCGAGTTAACATTCCGATTACCAAGGGAGGTAAAAAGAATGGTAACAGCAAGCCTGTTCAACCTAGAACTAATCTTCAAAGGACCACTAATCGTGGACGACCCAACCAGGTCAGATACGAGGACTGGTATCCTGAGGAGACGAGTACTAGACAGGTACAGACTAGACGACAAGAGCCTAGACCTCCTTTCATAAGGCAGTCTCAGCTCTACTCGTCTAGACCTAGACAGGTAGCTCCGAAATATCGTACACAAGCTGTCCTATATCCTCCACCTTTGTCATATGATATTATTAGTGAGGAAAGACCCAAACGCGTCTATAAACCGTATGGACCTAATGCTTACAAGCCCTACTCTGAATATCATAGACAAGTGCCTGCTCAAGTAGAGATCAAGTCGAAAGGATATCTCCAAAGAGTAGACCCAAACTCGACTGATAGACCAGTTAAGGACAACAAGGTCTTATTTTGTAACAAATATGGGCGAAAGCTTAAAAGATCGAACTTGTTCAAGACTCCAATGTATATTTGGATTCCTCTGAACACGACTAACCCCGAAGGACCCCAATAAACAAATGGGTACCTAAATTATTGAATATCTTCATTGCAGGGTCGACTTGACTTGTATAAGAAGGGTGGCTCAGTAGGAGAAACCTGGTACATAGACAGTGATTGTTCACACCACATGACTGGTACCAAGGCTCTCTTATCAAGCTACCATGAGCAGGAAGGACCAAAAGTGATATTTGGTGATAGCTCTACTGCTGTCACTAAAGGATTTGGTTATTTCCGGAATGGAGACGTCGAGATTCAAGATGTCTCATATGTTGAAGGTTTGAAGTACAATTTACTCTCTGTTTCACAGTTTTGTGATCGTGGATACAAGGTGCAGTTCAAGAGCCGCAAATGCGAAATCATTGACAAAAGGACACATACAGTCCTACTAGTCGGCATAAGACAAGGAAGTGTGTACATAGTGAACTGGAACAGTTGTCCGAGGGACACCTGTCTACTTACTAAGAATCCTAAAGAGCTTGGGTGGCTCTGGCATAGACGCCTTTGTCACTTAAACTTTAAGGTTCTTAATAAGATAGCCAGAGATTACCTTGTAGAAGGTATTCCCAATGAAGTTTACTACAAGTCACATGTATGCACGGCTTGTCAACAGGGTAAACAGGTTAAAGGTTCTTTCAAGTCAATTCCTACTCTCTCAACTAGTAGAGTCCTAGAACTCCTACATATGGATCTTCATGGTCCAATAACTCCTCCAACCTTGAATGGTAGAAGGTACACACTTGTTGTCGTAGATGACTATTCTAAGTTTACTTGGGTAGTCTTCCTACACAAGAAGAGTGATACACAAACACTTCTGCCTGAACTGTTGAAGAAGTTACAAGTTGAGAAGAACCAGTCCATTGTCAAGATTCGTACTGACAAAGGAACTGAGTTCATTAATTGCTATATTAAAGATTTCTGTACTAAATGTGGTATCCAGCATCTTACTAGTGCAGCTAGGACACCACAACAAAACGGTGTAGAAGAAAGAAGGAATCGAACTCTCAAAGAAGCCTGTAGAACCATGATAGCCGAGTTCAACACGCCTCAAAAGTTTTAGGCCGAAGCTATCAATACTGCATGCCATTCACAAAACAGAAGCGCGATCAACAAGGCTCTAGGCAAGACACCTTATGAGGTTTGTAAAGGTAGAAAACCCAGAGTTTCATATTTTCATATATTTGGTTGTAAGTGTTTCATTCACAACAATGGAAAGAGCAAGTTGAATGCTTTCGATGCTAAAGCAGACGAGGGGATATTCTTAGGATACTCCTCGACCAGCAAAGCATTTAGGGTATTCAACTACTCGACTCTTTGTGTGGAAGAAACACCACATGTGGTTTTCGATGAATCTCGACAGGACTCGTCTGCCGACAAGATCAGTAAGAAGGTAACTGGTCTAACGATCGAATCTGACAAAGATTCAGAGGTATATGAATCCGTTCAAGCCTACAATCCATTCATGAAAGCTCTCGAATCTGATGACAAGGAGAAAGTAAGTGCTCAAGGTAAGTCTTCTAGACCAGTTGACATGCCTGCTCTAGTCGACTCATCTACTTCTGGTAAATCTATTAATGATACAAATGATGTTGACATGCATAATGCTGTACATGATATAGATGATGATAGTATTCCTGTTAAGAATAGAAAAACATGGAAATCTGCACATGATACTGAAAATATCATTGGTGACTCTACTATTGGTGTAAAGACTAGACGACAACTCTTTGAGTCGCAAGAACAGCCTAGTCCAACTATGTTTTGCTGGTGTTGTTTCCTCTCATCTATTGAGCCTACCACTGTTAAAGAGGCATTGGCTGATAGTAATTGGATCATCGCTATGCAAGACGAGTTGAACCAGTTTGTTCGAAACGACGTCTGGGAACTTGTCGATAGGCCGAAACATCATAATGTAGTTGGCACTCGATGGATTTTCAAGAATAAGAAAGATGAGAATGATTTAGTTGTTAGGAATAAGGCTAGATTAGTTGCCCAAGGCTATTCACAAGCTGA
Source organism: Galeopsis tetrahit (assembly GCA_963675135.1). Classification (NCBI taxonomy): domain Eukaryota; kingdom Viridiplantae; phylum Streptophyta; class Magnoliopsida; order Lamiales; family Lamiaceae; genus Galeopsis; species Galeopsis tetrahit. Next base: position 56,119,755 of record OY776129.1, read on the forward strand.
AGGCATAGACTATGATGAAACATATGCTCCTGTTGCTAGACTAGAAGCCATTCGATTGTTCCTTGCATATGCTGCTCATATGAAGTTTACTGTATATCAAATGGATGTTAAAAGTGCATTTCTTAACGGTATTCTTGCGGAAGAAGTGTATGTTGAACAACCTCCAGGTTTCGAAGTCAAAGGCAACCAGGTGTACAGATTGAAGAAAGCCTTGTACGGACTAAAGCAAGCTCCAAGAGCATGGTATGACACTCTCTCTCTCTTTCTATTGGAAAATGGTTTTACTAAGGGCAAGGTCGATCGAACCTTGTTCAGAAGACAAGAAGGGAAGGACATTTTACTCGTCCAAATTTACGTAGATGACATCATTTTTGGGTCACCTAACGAAAAGCTGAGTGAAAGCTTTTCAACACTCATGCAAAGTAAATTTGAGATGTCTATTATGGGTGAAATGAATTACTTTCTTGGTCTTCAAGTAAAACAAACTCCAGAAGGTATTTTCATAAATCAGGCGAAGTATACTAGAAATCTTCTAGACAAGTATGGGATCAAAACTTGCAAGTCTACTGGCGTGGTTTAATTGGTTCCTTACTGTATCTAACTGCTAGTAGACCAGACATTGCATTCTCTGTTGGTGTTTGTGCTCGATTCCAAGCCAATCCAAAAGAAAGTCACATGAAACCACCAAAAGGATCTTGAAATATTTGAAAGGGACCATCAATCGTGGTATATGGTATCCCTCAAATGATGATCTATCCTTAAGTGGCTATTCAGACTCAGACTTTGGAGGCTGTGGAATAGATAGGAAATCTATTTCTGGTTCTTGTCAATTTCTAGGCACAAAACTCATATCTTGGTTTTCTAAAAAACAGACTAGTGTTGCAACTTCAACTACCGAAGCCGAGTACATGGCTGCTGGTAGCTGTTGTAGTCAACTACTCTGGCTCATGCAACAGCTTAGAGATTACAACATACATGAATCAAATGTTCCTATTTTCTGTGATAGTAATAGTGCAATTGCCATTACACAAAATCCTGTTTTGCACACACGATGTAAGCATGTTGATGTGAAGCATCATTTCATACGTGATCATGTAGAAAAGAAGGATATTCGCATGGAAAAGATTCATACTGATTTTCAAAGAGCTGATATTTTTACAAAACCATTAGCTGAGGCACGATTTCGTGAGTTATGCATTAGTCTAGGGCTAATTTATTTAGATCCTACTTGCCTATAGCTATGTACTAACCAGACAGGTACATCAAGAAAAGGAGACAAGATCACTAGACCAGAGCACTCGTCTACTCACTCAACAGACAGGTATACAAGGCTAGACTAGATGACCAAAATACCCGATGAGGAAGCTGGTAAAGCTGAGGGTAATACTAAGGGAATAAACATTTAAGGGGGAATCTTTGACTTCTTAAATATCCTTATGTTGACTCTTATGTTTGTTAAAGGTCATCTTGTTAGAAACCTTGATCCTTGCTTTAGATTGATATTCATCTTATTTATATCACTCTACTTGTACCTTAGATTATACATTACAAATGATAAGATAGGTACATGAAGTCGTTCAACGTTCAGAATAGACAAGCACAGGCGTAGGGGGAACTCGTCTTGTGTGCTTAAGCCGACTCGTCTTGTGAAGCTTAAGTCTACTCGTCTGTTCTGGATAGACTCGAACAGACAAGCTAAGTGTTCTTTTGATTCTACAATACTAAGTGTTTAATCAAAACGGATTAAGGATATTATAGTAATTAGATATTGGTAAATTTTGAAAACCCCTGAATCAAATTTATACACTCCCATTTAATGTGGTGTATACATCCAGTTCACACTCGTCTACACTAGGTCAGATGAGTTCACTCCTCTATCCTAACTAAGAAGAGGCGGATTTCAAAGATTACAATATCAAATCACATAATATTCTCGATTCCGTAACCGAATACCAAAAGCCTTAACAGTTTTTTATCAAAACCCCCACATTCTCACACGTCTTACTCCTCACTTCCCTAATTCCCTTTCTCTCAAGAAGTTACTTTCTCTCCATTTTCAAGCAATCTGATTATACTCATATCATCGTTATGTCTATTCGATCAATTTTCGATCTAAGAACCAACATGCAGGTCACATTCGACCTAGGCCGATACATCTCCGACAATAAAGTAAATGTTGAACCGTCTGTATTTTTCAAAGGAAATCACTCAGATGGCAATGCCGAGATCCTGACCAAATGCACCAGATGCGGGCTAAAGCCGTATTTGGAAGCATTTCCTCAAGTCGTCTTGGAGGAGGAGGTGCTAGAGTTTTATGCTAATGTCACCAGACGAGGTGATACAATCGAGTCTTTCATTGGTGAGAATCGTGTGCAAATCACTCGAGAAGCAATGTTCAAACATCTAAAGCTGCCCACCGGAACTATTAATGTTGAGAATTACGCACTTGGGCAAGAAGTTCGATATTTGAGCATTTTCTGTGGCAAGAAGCTGAAACCGAAACCAGATGGCAAGTATGCTGCAGTTAAGAAGGCAGATCTTCTAGAAAAGTATCGCACATTATTGGATATAGCCAGCAAAGTTTTGCTAAGTTCTACTGGTTCTCATGACTCTGTGACTTTTGGAAAGACAAGGGTTATGGCTGCGATATACGATGGTATTTCTGAAGGTAACTGGTTCAAGCTAATTGCAGATCGAATCATGTACTTTGAAAGAAGTGTTCGAGTAGATGACAATACTCATAATTGGGTGGTGTCTACGGCTGTTGGATACGGTAATAAGCTAAGTATCCTATTTCCTCTTTTAATGCCAAACAAGACAGAATGGAGTAAAGGAAAGCCATTCCATCCTTTAAAGTTTTACCTAAAGAAGGAGGTCCTGAAAAAGCAAGTTGCTGCTAGGCCAGCTGCACCTAGGCAAGCTCGAATTGATCCCATGGAAGCCTTGCCTTATGCTGGTGCGTCTGGTTCTTCAGAAGATGAGTCTGCTGGAGAAGAGTCGATGGAAGCCGCACAAGACTCATCTCAAGAGGACTCTGAGAAGACTCAGTCGGAAGAGGAGAAAGATCCAAGTTCTCAAGTACCCGAGTTGTATACGCTAGTGAGAATTGGAACACATCCTCCTCCAGAAGAGTCGAGTTCCAAGGTTGGTACTTCCTCTCAAGATTTTTCTTTTTCTCCCTCTTCTGTTCAAACCAAGGCAAGATCTCATCGATCTAGGCCAAGACTTGTTACCTCAACCTCACAAGTGCTGCCAGCACATCCGCTGAGAGTCAGCCTACCCGAAAACACTCCCAAAATGGATACAACTGATACTCCTACAGTTGTCACACTAAACCTAGACACGTCAAAGCCCCAAGAAACCACAGACCAAATTCTATCCTTACCCTCAACAGAATATGTTGATCCTATTATCCCATCTACTTCAGATAAGACAACAGTTGCCACTGCAACAACTGAGATAGAGACCCCATCTACTCAGACCCCGTCTGAAGTTAGATTCGAATCCTTGGTCTACTACCCCATGTGTCTACGGGAGAAGCGAATCCGTTCTAAGATGAGCAAGAATTTGAAGAAACAGCTCTCATCCGTCGAAGTCAACTACTCTTCAGAACAGTTTGAGAAACTGGTTAGAATATGCACTTGGGTGGCCTTGAAGAAGTCTGGTACAGATGATCTCTTCGAAGTCATCTTAGGGAAAGGTGGTATTTCTAACTTCATGGATTGGGAGATGGAGCAGAAGGAGAATAGTGGTGTTCATGATCACTCCGAGCTTTTCCCAAATCATGCTATTACTGCTCTTGCTAAGAGGTTACTGGGTATTTCTGATGACTTGATGAGTTCAGAATTTCAGTTTGATGTGGGCGTTCAGGTTTCAGAATCTGACTTTGTGCAAGATATTGTGATGATTGAAGCTGAACAAGCTGAGTTGATCCAGTCTACAGATCCGGTCATAGAGCTAGACAATGTCTCAGATCAGTTGAGAGGCATTGTGTTCAGATTTCAAATGGACCATGCTGACAGTCCAAGGTCAGATTTCAAGTTTATTAATCGATACACTGATCTTCTACTTCCCATTGAGATATGTGGATACATGGAGAAGTTGCATGCTTTATTGAAAAAGGAATTGGCTGATGCTGAAAGGAAGGCTCATGAATCAAGGTTAGCTATCATTCCTTACTCTCCCCAACTAAACCTAAAAGCTATTGCTGGAAGTGTGCTTCCAGAGGCTGAACTAGTTGAAGACGAGGTCTTGACTACTACTCCAGTAGGCCAGTTGGTGGAAGCTTTATCGATTCCAGGTGATGAGATTATGGTAGAAGTTGTTCATGTTGAAGTTGGACAAACATCTCAAGCTATCCCAGCCGCTTCAATAGATGAGTTGAAAGATGACTTGAAAGCTGTCATTAAGTCGTCTATTGATGAATTTCTCAAGACTGAATTGAAAAAGACTCTTATTGAACAGAACAGTGTCCTTGTGACAAGTTCAAAAGAGATGATCATAAACGAAGTCAATCAGTTGGACAATGATTTCAGGCAAGAAATGTTCAACCAGATCGAAGGATTTCTCCAGAATCAAATTGAATATTCAGAGAAGAGCTCAGTTGATTTTGCTCGTGTTCTAGCTACTGAATCCACGAAGATGGAAAGAGTGTATAGAGCCAAAATCGAAGTAGCTGATGTCCAAAGAAAAGAAGCCTATGATCAGTTAGCACAGGCAAGAGAGATTATGAGTGCTATGACTGAGGAGAACCGGAAGCTACGTCTGACTGCAACCCATTTTAAGAATGAGTTGACCTTATCTACTCAGAAGCTAGAGTTGGTGGCGACCAAACTAGATAAGTTGAGTCAAGATGGTTCTCATCAAAGGCAGATTGAAAGAGCTTCTAATCTGATGAAGCAAGCTATGATGGAAGAGATGACTCGGTTCACTTCTCTATTCTCTCTCAAGGCATCTGATGAAGCCAAAAAGGGGGAAGAGATGAGTCGAGTTGGTGTTACTCCTGAAGGTGGAAAAGACAAATCTAGTACTGAACCAGAGGTTAAAGATGCTGCTGAAGCTATACAAGATCTTAGAAGGCCTAAGAGAGGCAAAGGCAAGTTGGTTAAAACTGCAGAACTTGAGCAAGCTAAGCAAGCTAAGGCTGAAGCAGATGAGTTGAAGAAGAAGGAGAAGGGCAAGGCTATTGCATCTCCTGAAGCTGAAGCTCAGACAAGATATGTATCAAAAAGGAAGTCTATTCATATAGAAGAACCTACTCCTGAGACAACAGTCGTGAAGAAGCAAAAGGTTGTTGATCCAAGTGATGAAACTCACTATGCTAATCAAAAGAAAGTTGGAAAACACATAGAGAATTTGCTGAATCTAAAGACTGATGAAGATCTGATGGAAGACAAGTTCATTGACTACTTTATTGACAAAGAACATCGTCAAGAATGGATGAAAGTGAAGAGGCAATGGGAACTAGATCACTGGATTATCAGGAAGTTTGGAGATTCTGATAACTCTGATGACCTTTACTCTGTATTTGACAAATTCATGGAAGGACAGCATAGGATGCTCTGGAATTTGATCATAAGGATATCTGTTGGTGCAAACTTTAACATTCTTGTTCCTAGTTTTCTGAAATGGAAGTGTCCCATGACTAGTTCTGGAAAAAGGGTTGATATGAATCAGATCAAGAAGTTCGAAGAAGAACTACTCGAAAAAGAGAAGATTGATGATGAAGATCATATCAGTATTATTCACAGAAGACTTCTAGATGCATTCAATGTTCCAAATCCAGAAGGAGGTACTCTTTCAGATTAGTTGATTATATGGTTTGATATGAAAGTTTTTTTTTGCTCTGATACTTAGTTGTTTTTTATGATTAAAGTATGTGTAATATCTACTGGTATTATCTTGAATGAATGAAAAGATAAAGTACTATTTGATGTTAAGACAAGATAACTACTTAACTAGTCTACTGTTGAAGAAAAGATTCAAGTAGTTTTGGCTTCATCAAAAAGGGGGAAATTGTTGGGATATGAATCCTAGAACAAGTCCTACATGATGATTAAAGATAAAAGATAAAGTTTTGATAAGCCAAAAGTAGTTTGAATATTTTCTAAGTGTTGACTAATCTAGTCTAGTTGAGTTGAAGTCATCTTGAACAAGACCAGTAGAGTTCACAAGAAAAGATAAGTGTTATTAAAAGATAAGTACGAATTTATAAGTACTTCATATATGTTTTTATTAACTGTTAGATTGTTATTGAGCTATGATAATTGTTGTATAGAGCTCATAATGTTTTGAATGTAATAGATAGATTGATTATATAGTTTTTAAGTTGACTAAGCTACAAGCTTAAAGTAATATAATAGTCTTGTTAGGATTAGAATAGTTTTCTATTGAAGATTGCACATGAAGACTGAAGAAGAAGAGTTGAAGTCTACTACTCAAGACAGGTGGACTACAAGACAAGTCAAGTGCATCTACTAGACTACACGAGACAAGTCAACTTGAAGTAAAGATTAAGTGAAGCGCGTGTAAAAGATAAGGATGAAGAAGTTAGTTAGAAATAACTAATTCGTAACAAGAAACGCGTGGATTGATAAGAAGATGCAGTTACAAAGTTAGTTTTCAAGAAAAGTTGGTTACAACTAACTAAGTTCTTGAAGATTGAAAGTCTATAAATACCTCAAGGTGTTTATCATTTGAAGACTATTGTTACTGTAAATACGCATACTGAGATATACTGAAGATTACTCACAGAGTTCGTTGAAGTTCAGAAAGCAAGTCAGAAGACAAGTGAAGAATCAGAAGACTGCTACTGAATAAGTTTTTGTTTTTTGTTGTTTTTATCAAGTTGCTAGATACTTGTTAAATTTCTAGTTAGATCATAGACATATCTGGTGGTATAGTCTTAGAAGATCTAAGTCTTCTTCTTGGGACTTAAATCACAGGAAAATACACTTTGTACTCGATTGGAAGAGTTTAGTGGAAACATCACAACTGGGTTTGTGAGAGTGGACGTAGACAAGTTGTCGAACCACTATAAATTGTTTGTGTTGTTTACTGTTTTAATTGCTTAACTGTTTAATTGTTTACATACTTAACTGTACTAGACTAGTTGAGTATAGAACAGAGTTCTCGAATTTAGAAGTTGAGTATAAACTTAAATTGGGCTCATTGTTAATTTCGTCATTCCGCATATTGTATTCTGATATTTCGATAGATTTTTGAAAAGTCTATTCACCCCCCTCTAGACATTTTCACTAGCTTACTCGTTATTAACTCAACTTTGGGGACCTACAATAATGTTTTACAATAGTTATATTTATAGATACAAAGAAGCATATCTATAAAACATAAAGTTTTGATCAAATATACTAAAAAGATAGATATGAATGATACATATTATTATATTCCAGAAAATAATGAAGAAATCCAAAGAATAAAAATTGAGTGGAATAGAGAGAGAGGAGAGAGAAAATGAAAATAAAAGAAGAGAGAGAAAATGAATTTTAAAAGATGATATTTTACTGTGGGTCCCACAAAACAATATTTTACTATTACAATATTTTAGGCGGAAACTTGTCAAAGAAACCACTATTCTGTTATCCCCTTATATACTAATAGGGAGTTTAAATTGATGATGTGTAATCTTGTGGTTAATTTGGCTTATGTGTCATTTTGTGGTTAATTTGGCTTATGTGTCATAATTTAAGGAGGTTGTTAATTTTAAAAAGGGTTAATTGCAAATTAAATCATCACCTTTTGAACATTTGCAATCTAATCTAAAGCTTAAAATAATTGCAAATAAATTACCAAGTTTAAATATTATTATAAATTAGACTTTTTGGAAGTCTACTTTGTCCCTAAATCATGTCTTTTGATATTTAGTTTGATTAAAAAATAATATTGTTTTATTAAGGAGTTGTTATGTCATTAAAAACTCTAAATTATCTTAGATTCGAACACAATTGAAATTGTAAAAAAGACTAAATTGCAACAATATTTAAAGTTTATGATTTTTTTTTACAATTATCTTAAAGTTTAGATTAAATTGCAAATGAGGAAAAGGTTGTGATTTAATTAGCAATTAACCAAAATATTTATTTATTTATGGTGTTGTGGTTGATATTGAAGGGTGACTTATAATTTATTAAGAGTTATTTTATTATTACTTAATTTGTTTTTTTTTTCTTCAAAATTTTATAATTTTTTTAAAAGTTGTTTTTATATTTATTCAATATTAAAAATTAAACGTCTCATTTCGTCTGTTTCTCACCCATTTTATTTGAAATTTACTTTATAAAATTATTTATAATATAAATATTTATTTTATTAACTTTTCGCGTAATACGCGGGTGCTAATTTAGAAGGATATATATATATATATATATATTTATTTATTTATTTATTTTACCAATTATCTTAAGTTTACTTTATTTTACATTCTGATATTAAGTCTTTCAAATCATACAAGTAAAGCTTGAGAAAGCAGATCTCTGTTCGTTTGTGTTTTTGCGATGATCATTAATAAAAATAAAAAAATATACTTTTTTTCAACGTCGTTAATTTTAAAAAGGATTAATTGCAAATTAAAACACCACCTTTTGAACATTTGCAATCTAATCTAAACCTTAAAATAATTGCAAATAAATCACCAAGTTTAAATATTATTGCAAATTAGACTTTTTGAAAGTCTACTTTGTCCCTAAATCATGTCTTATGATATTTGGTTTGATTAAAAAATAATATTGTTTTATTAAGGAGTTGTTATGTCATTAAAAACTCTAAATTATCTTAGATTCTAACACAATTGAAATTGTAAAAAAGACTAAATTGCAACAATATTTAAAGTTTGTGATTTTTTTTGCAATTATCTTAAAGTTTAGATTAAATTGCAAATGAGGAAAAGGTTGTAATTTAATTAGCCATTAACCAAAATATTTATTTATTTATTTATGGTGTTGTGGTTGATATTGAAGGGTGACTTATAATTTATTAAGAGTTATTTTATTATTACTTAATTTTTTTTTTTCTTCAAAATTTTATAATTTTTTTAAAAGTTGTTTTTATATTTATTAAATATTAAAAATTAAACGTCTCATTTTGTCTGTTTCTCACCCATTTTATTTGAAATTTACTTTATAAAATTATTTAATTATTTATAATATAAATATTTATTTTATTAACTTTTCGCGTAATACGCGGGTGCTAATTTAGAAGGATATATATATATATATATATTTATTTTACCAATTATCTTAAGTTTACTTTATTTTACATTCTGATATTAAGTCTTTCAAATTATACAAGTAAAGCTTGAGAAAGCAGATCTCAAGCTTGAGAAAGCAGATCTCTGTTCGTTTGTGTTTTTGCAATGATCATTAATAAAAATAAAAAATATACTTTTTTTCAACGTTGATTTATTTTCTTTAAGACCTGTATTATCACATAACAATGTTGTTTGAAAAAAAAGTTCCAAAATCTCAATTAAATTACAACACAATCTTTCCATTTATGTGTTTTCGTTTATTAATTTATTTTGAATGGTATAATATAATTACATTTACATTAGTTTATCTATTACATTATAATAGTTGAATTTAAAATTATATCCAACCAATTTTTTTAAATATAATTATAATAACATATCATGCTAAAAAAAAAAATTAGATTACGCAAATAAATTAAGATATAATATTGAATATTAAAATATTTATTTAAAATCCCGTGTAATACACGGGTTCTACACTAGTTATATATATATATAGATGTTGGCTGAGGTATTAGGAATGTTTAGAATCATGCGCAATTATGGAGCAAAAAAATCTTCCAGATTTTTATTAATGTGTTTGATTTTAGTTGACTTTCCATTAATTAAATTATTTAAATCTAATTATTTCGAAATTGAAATTCTTATCAACATAGTAGGGGTATAATTGTACTTCAATTGGTTAATTTGTCTTGATTTGTAACTGCAATAAAATTTTCCTTGATTTACAAAAACTTAGGGTGAAATGTCCTATAGTGTAATTCTCCCGGTGTAAATCGCTGCACCAGGCCAGCCACCCATTGATTTTCACACAGTGGATGTGTAAAAAACCCCCCACCCACCCCTCTCAGTTCTCTCTTTCTTCCGTCTCTTCCGCGACCATAGAAACAGATACGTCGCTCTCCAATATTATATGACTCTTCAATTACGGCTATGAGACTCAGATTCGTTTTTTCGAATGATTTATTTTTTTTTTTTATCTAGTTATTTGTATATTACTTGTAGGAATTTGGAGATCTAGGTGCTAGTTCATACAAGTATCCATTTTATTTGGTTCTATGGTTTATAAGATTTTTGCACTATTCAAATGGATTGAAAAGTGAAGCAAAAAAATTCTTCAATTTATCTTTGAAATCCTGTGTTTTCTAAGGCAGTGTTATTCAATCTATGCAGTTGGGGAAAAAAATGGAGGGTACAGTGTTTGCCCCTGCTTTGGATTTGGATGGAATGAAGCATGTCAAGTCAGAAAATGGAGTAGTGAGTATCTGCAAAATTGAAGTTTGCTCCTTAGATGAACATATCATATACAGTAGTAGTTAATTAAGCAGAAATTGCAATAATCTTAGATTCATTTGATTAGTTGCTTTGTAGAAATTGATTTTATATATTGGAAAGTTTGGAGTCTGATTAGTGTTAAAATTGCTCGAAATTCATGTATTTAATTTGCATAATTGTATAGGATTTTGTGCATTATTTACACTAAATTGACTAATTGCACTTGATTTGGAGAAGTGGTGTGGTTTGCTATTTTTTTCTAGATAAATGGGGTGTTTTGAATCAAATCACGAAGAATCCAGCCGTTGGATCGTGTCAATGAGTGGACCACATGAAAGAAGTCGAAGAGAGGATCGTAATGAAATAAGAATCAAGCCGATCGGACCTCCGGATCAAAAGTTATGCCCAAAGCAAATCAAGGACAGAGTGCCACTCGGGCGAGTGAGCCCAACTCGGCCGAGTCGGACCAAAACTGCAAATTTCGATTTTTTGAACACTCGGTCGAGTGAGCCAACTCGGTCGAATCTGAGAGTTTCAGCAAGACTGCACACTCGGCCGAGTGAGCCAACTCGGCCGAGTCACGGGTGGACAAAAGTGTAACACGCTTTTTAACAAGACGACTCGGCCGAGTGAGCTCACTCGGCCGAGTCACTGCTCATTTTTTGCCCTCTTCCAAATTAGACCTAGGGACACGTGCCAAGCTCAAGGGGGAGGGTATGAAAGGCCACAAATTCATTTTTAATGAGGGGGCAGCCATTGGAAGAGTTCTCAAGCTCCCCAAATCCAAATTTCACCATCATTTGCTCATTCTACTTAGTTTTAGCCATAGATAATAGTAGTTTCCATAGTTTAATTGTATTGTGGGTTGTAATTTCATTTCAAGCAAGAATTGAAGACTCCATTGAAGCATTTTAAGGTTTTTGTCTACATTTTCAATCAAAGAGGTGATACCTTTACTTTTATTCAAGAATTTTGTGTTATTAATTATGGGTATGTTTGATTTCTCACTTTTCTTTCTTAATTTCCCTAAATTAGCCATGGGCTAAGCATTTAGGTGTTTGGGTGTTGTAGAATTGTGATGGAATTAATTTTTTTAGCTTGATTTCAATTGTGGAATTCATTGGTGGGTTTATTGGTTAGGTTTATGGGTTTTGAGAGATCATTTTACAAGAACTCAATTATTAGGTTGTATTAGAAGCTCGATAAATGCAACGAGAGTTGGTTAATTGGGGTAGATAGTATAATCAAGGGTTGAGAATCGAGTGAATGAGTTAATATTGGTTTATCGCAACGAGAGTTGGGTAAATTTCATTAGAACCCCATTTATCTACATTAATTGCTTTAATTAACATTTAAGTGATTAGTGAGAAGACCATAGGAGCTTGGTTGTTAGTATTCAAGTGGAAAAGCATAACTAGGGATTAGTTTAGTATAAGTTAGGTAGAGTCGAACCCCCTAATCGTGTGATTACCCGGGTAAGAAAACCTCTATTCATCCTCTCGATCCTAGGTGCTTTGCTCGATATATGCCTTAGCGATTGCTTCTACCAAATTCCATCCAATGAATTACACATAGACTTCGACTTTTAACATCGATTCCACACAAGGACGAACACCCGAACACTACCTCTCTCACTTGATTTTTATCATCATATCTTTAGTTATTGCTTATCATTAGTTGTTATTTGTGAATTTCATTTACATTTCCTTGCACAAAACATGACTTTTTACTATATTCAAAGAACAACATACACACTAAGGCTACTTGATCAATCTAGTCTAGCGGATCGATAATTTAACCGGGCCTTGCTTTTATTACATACGAACCTCTTATACTTGAGGGGAACGTGTTGGTAAAATCACGTGTCAGAGTCATGATAATTGTAAAACGTCTTTTCGTTTGATTTATATGAGGCCTTCGAGCTTTAAATCTATTTCTTGAAATATCTTATACAGGGGAGTAAGACACCAAGAACATGAATTTTTTAAATTTGGGGAGCTTGGAAACAAGTGCACCTAATTTACTAGAGTAGGGTCAATTGTAGATACAAGTAATTTGGGAAGTATATGCAATTATCGGTTGCATATATAAAAAAATGCATGTATATTTGAAATTATATGCACTTATCGGTTGCATATAATAAAATATGCATATAGAATTTATGATACAGTCTTATATTATTATTATGCAATGCACATATTTGATATATGCATCCCCTATAAATATGCAATGCACATATTTGATATATGCATCCCCTATAAATATGCAATGCACATATTATGTATATGCATCAAAGTTTCAAAAATATCATACAAATATGCAATGCACAAATGCACAGCTTAAAAAATCAACGATTTCTTACATGCGAAAACTCCTTTGTACAATCAAACGAGTAGATGAAAAGACGAAACAAACATACCTTCAATCATTTTCCTTCAGCTATAATCTAGGGATAATCTCTTAGGGCTAGTTTGGATTCATGGATGGGAAAACATGGGACAAATTAACTCACCATTCCCCTAGGACTATTAGTCCCACAAATGCATGATAAATAGTACAAAATTAGCGGGCCTTGCATTAAACCCGGGCCCAAATCAATCAAACCAAACGTTTGATTAGTTAGGAATAAAAAGTCAATCAAGCCTAATTCATGATAATCTAACAAACCAAACATACCCTTACCTTTTTAAAATTTAATTCATTTGACTTTTCATATTTTACATTAATCAAATTAAATGATTCAAATCAGAAATTAAGTATAATTATTTCAATTTCGAGCTTTGAAACATCGAATAAGGAAAACTACTTAAAAAAATTAAGTGTAATTAATTGCATGTTTAAGTTTAAAAAGAAAGAAAAAATCTTAGCATTGCTTAAAAAATAAAAAATTTAGTGAAGTGATGGTTACAAAATTCATAGAGCTAATTCAAATTTACCGAGAACGATTTCGATTATGCAACGCTTGAAATCTTCAAAAACTTATATGGAGATGAGCACAGTAATCGAATATGCACTAAATGAAGTTTTGTGAAATATTTTAGGAATGTTCATTTGAATTAAAACCAGCGCGAGATTTTAGGAGAAATATCTCCTAGCTTAATTTAAAATTCAAATGTTGACTTTCCTAAATTTATATTAACATAATTAATTGAATTTGAAATCCTTAATTAATTCGAAAACAGGGGCATAATCGACTATATAGGTTTCATTTTGTCCTTAATTGTTTTACTAAATAAATTTGGTTTGAATCTTAAAGTCTTAAAGTGAATTGTCATATTCTGTTTTTTTTTCCTATTTTAAATTTATGTGTTCAAGATGGTTTAAATGCTTTGAGAATGCATATTGCTCCTATTAAAGATGCTATTACTTATTTGACGAGGCGTAGTAGTATGATGAAAAAAATGGAAACATTTTTGTAGAAGTAAGAATATGCATCCAAAAACATTTTCTCTTGATGTGTCAACACGGTGGAATTCTACTTATAAATTGTTAAAAGAGTCGGTTGATTATAAAGAGGCTCTATGTGATTTTTTTTAAGAAGAAAATTGTGAGTTTGGTTTATTTCCTCAAGATTGGAATCATTGCATAAAAATTATTAAGGTTTTGAAAACTTTTAATAATGCTACTTTTGCTATGTCTAAAGTTTACGAACCTACTTCTCATTTGGCACTTGAACATTGTCTAAAAATTGTTGGAGTTTTAGCACGTTACAAAAACGATCCACAATTACATCTTGCTATTGCTCCTATGTTGAAAAAATGGAAAAAATATTTTACTATAATTCCCCCTATATTTTTAGTTGCTAAAGTTTTTTATCTTAAATATAAGTTAGAGGGTCTTAAAGATAGGTTAACCTTGTATTATAAAAAATTATATCCTATTGTCGAATATCCTAATGAACAACCGAACACCGAACATTTCATATTTGAAGTTCAACAACTTATATTATCATTAATTAAGGAGTATATGGATACACATGGTTTATCCTCTTCCAGTTCTAGTTCTAGTGCTAGTGTTGACGAACAAAATGATTTGATAGACAATATGGATGATGTTGATAGCTTTCTTTTTCAACGTAATTGTAAAAGATCAAATGTTACATATACTCAAGAATATGAAAGCTATGAAAGGAATACATCAATGAAAAATATGGAAGGAGACTTTGACATACTAAGGCGTTGGTCGACGGTGACTCAAGTATTTCCGGCAATGTCAATGCTTGCAAGAGAAATTTTTGCGGCTCCCGCCTCAACCGTTGCCGTTGAGCAAGCTTTTAGTGTAGGAGATTATACTTTGGATGCAACGAGGTCCAATATTACCGTTGAAAACGTAGAGAACCAATGCTTACTTGATGATTGGATAAGAGCCGAAAAAATAGCTCAATCGTTAGAAGAAGATAATGAAGAAGACGAGGAATGGACCTCTACGGGCGGAAGTGAAAAATGAAGAATCGAGTCATCATTCAACAACAACGAGGTAAGTTGAGGTAAGAGAACTACGTGGACTTTGATTCCAATTTCCGTTGGATTTGGATACGTAGGCAACTTAATTTTAAATTTTTTAACTTAGAATTTCTAAGTTTAATTTTTAAAATTAAGCTAAGTCCAATTTCTTTTAACCCGTTCTCAAATTTATTATAATTTATTTTGTAAGTTGTATTGTTGTAACTTGTAATTCTAAAGTTTTTAATTTATACAAGTTTTATTTATTTTTTTAAGTTGTAACTTTGTAAGTTATAAATTATAATTAATTTATTTTTTTAAGTTTTTATCACTGGCATAAGTTACATTAAATTTATTCTCTTAATATTTAATAATTTAAAGTTGTATACAAATAATTTTAACTTAAAACGATCGAAAAAAGAGTCGAAAACGATAAAAAAAAAAAAAGTAAAAAACGAATCGAAAACGAGCTAAAAAATAATAATAATAAAATAAAACGAACCGTCCGTTTGAAAACTCTAACCGGCGGTTTGCGGTTCGATTACAGTTCGCCCAAACCAAAAACCGAAACCGGCGGTTTTCAATTGGCGCACATGTCTAGTGTGTATTACTAAAAGTTTAATTTATTCCACAACGTGAATACGTATTCTAAGAAAAGCAAAACAGCATCAAACAAGATAATACAACAGAAATGTATATAACAAACAAGCTGATCATTTTACTACAGAATTTTCAGCGGTGAATGGTAGCCACTCTAGCTGCTTTAATTATGTCTTTCAAACAAATCTTGAATTACTCCGTGGAATTGGGCATGGACTTCATCCACCTTCGTATCAAGCATGATAATACAACAAACGAGCTGATTTCACTACAGAATTGTCAGGTGTGAACGATAGCCAACTCTTTCTTTATGTCTTTCAAACAGATCTTGAATTGCTTCAACAAACTGGGCATGAACTTCATCCACCTTTGTATCAAAAAAAAAACACAGACACGAATCAGAATTTCACAATCAAGACGAGCAACAACACCCCATCAACCAGAAACACAGACCTTTATGATGTACCATTATATCTCTTGTTAAAATGGTTCTGTTGTCACCTATCTTAGAATCAAGTTTATGTTGATCGTGCAAATTTAGAAGAGAACACATAACCTAATCTAGCTAGAAAATGAATATAATGAGACTCTTAAAAGATAAAGGGACCTTCTAGTATCGCTTTTCCAGCACATTAACAAAGTTCCTAAATACTCTCAACATTCAATAGAAATATATATCAAAGAATGCTACCAAAGTTGAAAACTGTTAGAGATACGGCATAAATTAGTCATTAGTGATTAGCCTTGGGAAAATCTTTCCAAGGCACCTACGGACTCTTGTTTGCTCTATTTATTCACATAATTACTACTATCTCGTACTATTGTTTGCAGCATATCCGAAACTTACGCATATTTGTCCAAATAATAAACTTTTTACAGCATAATAAAAAAATTGTACAAAGTTAAATTTATGTGCATAAAAGGTGTAGGGAGCATGCCTCTTCTGTAGTAGGTTGAGGGTTTTTCTTGAGCAAAATAGGTTGACCAACCACCACATGCATTGGACACCTAAGAGCCACGGGTGTACTGCAAAAGAGCCACCAAATTGAAAATTTTAGTACAGAAGAAGTAACATCATCGATACTCATGATCAGGTAGCACAATCTTCAGAAATAGAACATACCCTAGTACACCCCAGAAAAATACTGGTGCAACCTTTATGGCTCTAGATAATTGTTGGTAAAGTTTTGCCTTGGGCTTCCACCAGTGGAATGCCTCAGACTGCAGAATAATTGTAACAACCAAACAATAAGGTACGTTTGAAATGTTGAAAAAATCCAAGACGAATTATGGAATAGTAAATCATGCTCAACATTCTAATATAGATGAAGATATGTTTTGATATAATATTTTTTATCTAGACAACATCTTTTCTTTTGTTAACTTGTATTTATGTTTATCTATATTGGAATTACATATTTTAGGTAGTACTCCGTATTAATTTTCCATACACAAATGCTATTGTACTTAATTCATTAGGATTGGTTAAAATTGTAACCTTTATTCTAAAAAATAAGTAGAAGAGAAAATCTTAATACAGGTAAAAGGATCAAAGCTCTCATTTTTAGGAAATTTAATCCGACAGATTTGACACAGATAATTGCAGAATTCCATACAGAAGCATTTTTAGTTTTAAGATACTGAATGTACATCAAAATACACTTTATACGATGAGTTCAGAAAGTACTTAATTGCATTACTATTTACTCATGCACATATTTACCATATTTTTTTGTTCCAAACAATCTGAGAGAATGCAAAATGACTATACCTGACCAAAGCAGAAAACAGGAACCAGAGGCTTGCCCGTCTCGATAGCAATGCGTACAAATCCTTTTCTTTTTTTAAGATAAGCAATCTGTGTATGAAGGAGAATGAAACTAAGACACTAGCAGGTAGGTCATCACAAGTTTAGGAATCAGATGCAGTTACTACAAGTCATGTACCATCGGCAGACTGATAGAGTGAAGATGATTTCAGAAAATAAGAATTAAATTACTGGAACACCTCAAAACAAGGCCCACAGAGAATGAACTCTGCCACAGTGATTACGTTGGCAGCTATCACTGTGGCAGAGTTCATTCTCAGTCGGCCTCGTTTTGAGGAGTTTTCTTTCCAGTGATTTTAATTCATATTTTCCGAAATCATCTTCACTCTATCACAGACACAACCCCAACTAAATACTCTTTTCTTTTGTCACTCATCTGCTATTGCAGCCTGATAAATAAGAGAATATATATGTATATGTGCATGTATATACTTTTATATAGTGAAATTAGCAAATTAAATATAAGAGTTTCAATTGAAACTCTGTCACAAGGCTGGAAAATGATGCTTCCGCCTTATTGAAATATCAATCCCTTCTTTTTGCCGCTCTTGTTCCCTTTTTCCAATTTGATGGCATTCACTTAAAAGGGTCGCTTCATATTTATTAAGAATGATCATATAATAAAACAAATGATCAGCAAAATAAAAGTTTAAGTGCCTGCAGAAAAGAAACTTGAATAAGCATTAGGGTCTCAATCACCTTTTCCAGTTGAAATTTCCCCGATCATAAATAACACATGCAATGGCCTAATATTAGCTCTAGATTATGAATATGAAGTAAAGGTATATTTATGGCACGTGTCTTCCAAAAATAGTTGGAATTAAAAGATTCCATGTTCAGTTAATGTACAGGCACATCCACTCGTATAACACTATAACAATGTACTATGCAGCGAGTTAGTTAGTTGTGAAGGACAGACCTCAGAGCCACGCTCCATATATATGACCTCCAGGATTCCCCCAGGCACTACAATGCAGCTATACCCAGATTCCAGAAGAGAAGTAAAATTTTCCCTTGTGGCTGGAGCAGCTCCAGACCAAGCCCATATATGTCTCATGAACGGAACCTTGAACACCTGCTCAATTTATTTTCATAATTACATGTAGTCATGGCATGTCGCTGTTGTTAGTTTATAACATGGATAGGCATGTAATTCTTACAGCATTACTCGCAAGAGCCTTTATCTTCGGTAGATTCATAAAACCTGTAACATCCGCGAGTGCAATAAGTCCAATAGGCCAAACTGAATGTGGCTCATAACCAAAAACTGCAAAGAATAACAAGATTTTTAGAATCTCTGTAAAAAAGAATTCTACTAATATATAAGCAAGACGTGTCTAGCAGCTAGAACCACTTCCCAATACCCCAACTCATAACATCTCACAAAAAGGCAACTACTGAATCAGTAGTATGTGTAATGTTAATAAACAAAAGGTTTGGATGTCTTATGTTGGATTATATTTTTCACAATAGCACAGCAGGAAGGTTTGGAACTTGAAATTAGTGGTTTGACTTTACCTTTTATCAACAATAACATTACATATTCTTCTTCTGTTATGTGGTTGCTGGTGGAAGTTAAGCAATATATGAAATGAAACAGAATTAAAATTACTCCAGATCCAACCACTACACCCTTACCAAAAGAATAGAATTATACATCTCCAGGAAAAGGGCATAAGCAAAAAGAAGGGTAGGGTTTTACCATAGGCCTCATTAGGATCAAAGGCTTTGATATCCTCCACATACAAATTCACCGGGAAATAACCTATCGCGCTCTTAAATATAAACCTGACAAAACATTAGTATTTACCAACCAATCAACAACTTTTAACTCCAATCACACACAATCTCAACAATAAATTATCAATCAATAAATAAAGTGGAGGGAGGGAGGCTAACTTGGCTACTTTCCGACCCAATTTGCTGTTCTCATCAATAGGAATAACCTCAGCTATCAAAAACAATCCAACAACTCTGAAATGAAGAAGAAGAAGAGCAACAACATAAATCAAATCAAACGAAACAGTGGCAGAAGCACAGAAACAAGAAACTCACCCGAGTGCTTTGGGAAAGGAGAGGAAGATTAAGGAAGCGAGGATAACGACAATGGTAAAATGGACGAAACCCATCCACATAAACAAAGCCAGATATGCTGAAAGAGTGGAGCCCGGAGTCCCCTGAAACTCAGCCGGAGTTGGGGCCGGCGATTTCCGGCGCCTGAGATCCCCGTTTGCTGCCGACGCCATATGAGGAATAGCGTATGTAACCCAAATTTGGAAAGTGTATTTATCATTGATCGAGAAAGCCAGCCAATCACCGCCTTTTTTTTATTTTGACACAACTCGTGATTTCACAAATTTACACGTGCCATAATAATTAACAATATTTTTTCTCGATGAAATTAAAACAACACTTTCCTGCCACCCACCAAGAGTCATCATCAACTTTCATTCATTGAGAAAAATATCACCAATATTATATTTATATGCAAATATTGCCCATTCTATATATTTTTCTAATTCTTATTGTGTCCAAAGTTCAATCTTTTTTTGTTGTTGTTCATTACTACTACTTTTTTCACACACTTCTGTAAACTTTACTTTGTTTACATTTTCAATTGCGTCTATTTAAACGTGAGTCATGTGAAATACTGTATTAATTAATTTGAATAATATTGTTTCTTAGTTTATTTTTTCATTTTAAAGAAAAAGAATTAAACTACTAGTATCAGTATCAGTATCAGTCATCACCCGGCCACCATCCATTTCTGGCCAGAGTTTTTGGGCCTTTTATTGGGTCCCATATCTTTGTGAATGAGACGAATGAGGGCCATATAAGGCATGTGAGAGTAAATGCACCATCTTTCATGAAAAATGCACTCCGTATGAGACAAATCTTAAAAAATACGGAGTACTACTAAGTAAAACGAATAAAAACAAACAAGTAAAATAATAACACAATTCTGCGTTTTCTTTATTTCTAAAACTTAGTAATTCCATGATTATTTGTCCACTTTTTTTTATTAGGACGTGTCAAAATTATTTGCACACTCTACAAAATTAATACCCTTTTAACATCATTTTATTTTTAAAATTGACACTCCTTTTTTGCATCATACATTTTACTTTACACTTCATCAAATCACCTAAAATACTTTTCATTTATCTTACATCACCCACCACTAAATCATCTTTTCTTAAAAATTGTGATTGTCAAACTGTGCAAATAATTCCGGAGCCCAGAGAATATTAAGATACATTGCTTAAGTGCATTGTAGTTGACGTAAACACAAAATGTATGGCTTTGGTACAATCTACATTTCTTTACGGATATTCTCTTCTGGATGACATTCTAATAGCATAAATATCAACACTAAATGTTGAAATAAAATTGAGATGGAGAAGTAATTTAAAAAAAAAAAAAAAAAAAAAACTCCATATTATAATAATATTTTGATAATTTTATATTTTTTTTATAAAAATTAAATATTTTAACTAATGACGAAGTGCGACCACCCTTAACAAAACTAGATGACATATCACACCAATATTGAACATTTATTGTAAGACCATCTCCAACGGTGCACTTAAAATGGAGTTTTACTTCATTTATGAAGTTTTGCTCCCTTCAACCGTACTGTATTTTGAAGTTTTGAATAGTAAACTCTATATATGAAGTTTACTATTCAAAACTCTATATTTTATATCTACTCCCTCCGTCTCAAAGGAATTTGCACATTTTTCATATATGGATGTCTCATACCAATTTGCACACTCCATAAAAGAAAATATATTCATAACCCTCACCCTTAAAATATACTCATATTTACTCATATGTCATTACTTTTCCACACTCAATCTACCTTTTATTTTACTTTATTTATAAAAGTTTACAAAACTACCCCTCAAAACATCATTCATTACACTTTTTTCTTACACATTTCTTAAAATGTGTGTCGTCCCAAGGGTGTAACTGTGCAAGTTCCTCTGGGAAACATCATTCATTACACTTTTTTCTTACACATTTCTTAAAATGTGTGTCGTCCCAAGGGTGTAACTGTGCAAGTTCCTCTGGGACGGAGGGAGTATTATTTTATTAATATTTATAATTCTTTATTACAATTCTATATTAATAATTTGTTAAATATAATTACAATTCTATTGTTATACTAATTTATAATTTAATTTTAATTGTGTAATTAATTTTTTTTATTTTTTTTTTGTATTATTATTACCTATAAAAAAATAACGTAAAATACAATAAAATATACATTACATATTAAAACGGGCATACATGCATTACCTAGCTACATATAACACCGACATATTTAAATAAAAGTAATATTTGAAAACTACAAGTTTATTTACATTTTATGATTTTGATAAAATTAATAATATTTAATTTATAATTTAATTTACTAATTGAATATTTAATTGTATAAATTAATTTAAATACGAAGATAAATATATTATTTAATGATTGTAATATATTGAAAATGATTAAAATAATAAATAGAGTAAGATATATAGTTTCATGGTTGGAGAGGGTTTTTAAAATAGAGTTTGAAAAAGTGTATTTTGAAGTTTAGAGATCTTCATTTGGAAGTTTATGGTTGGAGATGGCCTAAGATAGCGCAAACACTTTGTCTCTCGGTATAAAAATTCTAAAAAGTAATACTTCTTCCATCCACATAAAATGTGCTTTTGTTTACATAAATTTTAAGAAATATTGTTTCATACAAATATTTGTCTATGTCACTCACACCAATATGAAAAGGGAGGAATTCGGTAGTTTTCAGTAATTCAAATTTCGTGGCGGAGGATGCGGTTGAGGAAATCAAGAATCGAATTTGGGAATGGATATCGGTGAAGGAGCCTTCAATACTACATAGATCCATTGAAGAATGGGGAGAGGACCCTATAAATGTTTTAGGAGCTTGACACATAAATCTCATAATTCTGTTTCTGTTCTTAATGTAAGTATGCGAAACTTGTAATCTTCTGTGTTTTGGCTATGTCTTGTAGGCAAAACACGGGGGTAATAAAAATTCATTTTCACTGGGCAAAAAAAAAAAAAAGTGATACTCCATATGCATTATTTTATTGTATTGACTGAGCGAAAGTGGGAGAGCCTAGGAGGAAAAATAAGTAAGAGAAAAGTGATAATGCTGATTGAAATTGAATTTTCTAAAAATAAATATATTAAGTCGGTATATTTTATAGGAGTGAATGTAAAAATATGGAATTTGAAAAATCCAGAAACAGAACATGAGATGGATATTAGTTCTTAAAATCTAGTAAGAACAGTGTAAATATGTTAAAAAAATACGCAGACTCTTCCATAATAGTCACAAATTATACAATAATACAGATTTTAATTTATTCCACAACGTGAATTTTCTTGAGTGGTTCAAGTTCATTTATCACTAGAAGAGATGATGAATACGTATTCTAAGAAAAGCAAAACAGCATCAAACATGATAATACAACAGAAATGGATACAACAAACAAGCTCATTTTACTATGTGAATGGTAGCCAGTCACTCTTGCTGCTTTATTATGTCTTTCGAACAAATCTTGAATTGCTCTGTGGAACAGGGCAGGGACTTCATCCACCTTCGTATCAAGCATGATAATACAACAAATACGAATACAACAAGCGAGCTGATTTCACTACAGAATCGTCAGTTGTGAACGATAGCCAACTCTTTCTTTATGTCTTTCAAACAGATCTTGAATTGCTTCAACGAACTGGGCATGAACTTCATCCACCTTTGTATCAAAAAAAAAAACACGAATCAGAATTTCACAATCAAGACGAGCAACAACACCGATCAACCAAAAACACAGACCTTTGCTATGTACATTATATCTCAGTTAAAATGGATTTACTGTCACCTATCTTAGAATGAAATTTATGTTGAACTTGCAAATTTAGAAGAGAACTGAAAGGTGAGTGTATCTCAATCTAGAAACATGTAACCGGACCTTCTAGTATCGCTTTTCCAGTACATTAACAAAGTTCCTAAATACTCTCAAAATTCAATAAAAATATATTGATAATTGTTTGAGATATGGCTTAAACCAATCAATAGTGAAATAGTGATTAGTCTTGGGGAAACCTTTCCATGACTTGTTTGCTCTATTTATTCGCATCATAACAAATGTCTCATTCTATTGTTGTAGCACATCCGAAACTTAGGGGCATATTTGTCTAAATAATAAACTTTTTATATTAAAAATCTGTACAAAGTTAAATTTATGTGCATAAAAGGTGCAGGAAGCTTGCCTCTTCTGTAGAAGGTTGAGGGTTTTTCTTGAGCACAATAGGTTGACCAACCACCACATGCATTGGACACCTAAGAGCCACAGGTGTACTGCAAAAGAGCCACAAAATTGAAAATTTTAGTATAGAAGAATCGATATTCAGCAGAAATAGAACATACCCAAGAACGCCCCAGAAAAATACTGGTGGAACCTTTATGGCTCTAGATAATTGTTGGTAAAGTTTTGCCTTGGGCTTCCACCAGTGGAATGCCTCAGACTGCAGAATAATTATAACAACCAAACAACAAGTTATGTTTGAAATGTCTAAATACACTTTATATGATGATGAGCTGAGCAAGTACTTAATTGCGCTACTCATGCACATATTTACCTTTTTTTAGTTCCAAACAATAAGGGAGTGAGAAATGACTATACCTGACCAAAGCAGAATACAGGAACCAGAGGCTTGCCCGTCTCGATAGCAATGCGTACAAATCCTTTTCTTTTTCGAAGATAAGCAATCTGTGTTTGTAGGGGAAAGAAACTAAGACACTAACTAGCAGGTAGATCATCGCAAGTTTAGGAATCAGATATTCTCTATCTCATTTACTACAGAGTCATGTACTATTGGCAGACTGATAGAGTGAAGATGATTTCAGTTACTTGAAAAGAAAACACCTCAAAACAAGGCCCACATAGAGAATAGAATGAACTCTGCCACAGCGATTACGTTGGCAGAATTCATTAAATGTCGGCCTCGTTTTGAGGAGTTTTCTTTCCAGTGATTTTAATTCTTATTTCTGAAATCATCTTCACTCTATCACAGGCACAACCCCAACGACGATATATTCTTTTCGTTTGTCACTCATCAGCTATTTGATAAAAAAAAAGAATATATATACTGTTAGAATATCAATTGAAGCTCTGTCACAAGGCTGGAAGATGATGCTTCTGCCTTCTTGAAATACAAATCCCTTCTTTTTACTTAAAGGGGGCGCTTCATGTTTATTAAGAATGGCCATATAATAAAACAAATGATCGGCAAAACAAAAGACTTAAGTGCCTAAGAAGAAACTTAAATAAGCATTAGCTCTAGTATTATGAAACATAGAAGATCAGAATGTTGTGCAGAATACGATGTAAAGATATCTTTACGGCACGTGGCTTCCAAAAACAAAGGATACAAAATAGTTGGAAATAAAAGATTCCGCGTTCAGTTAATGTACAGGCACATCCACTCGTATAATCATGTACTATGCAGCGAGTTAGTTAGCTGTGAAGGACAGACCTCAGAGCCATGCTCCATATATATGACCTCCAGGATTCCCCCTGGCACTATAATGCAGCTATAGCCAGATTCCAGAAGAGAAGTAAAATTTTCCCTCGTGGCTGGAGCAGCTCCCGACCAAGCCCATATATGTCTCATGAATGGAACCTTGAACACCTGCTCAATTTTGTCATAATTACATGTAGTCATGGCATGCCGCTGTTGTGAGTTTAAAACATGGATAGGCATGTGATTCTTACAGCATTACTAACAAGAACCTTTATCTTCGGTAGAGGCATGAAGCCTGTTAGATCAGCAAGTGCAATAATTCCAACAGGCCAAACTGAATGTGGCTCATAACCAAAAACTGCAAGGAATGTAAAAAATGAATTCTAATATATAAGCAAGACATGTCGTTGTAAAGTAGCATCCACCCAATACCTCAACTCGTAACATCTCACAAAGGCAACTATGAATGTGATAACATTCAATTTCTTGTGTTTTTCAACCACTACACCCTTACCAAAAGAATAGAATTATACAAGTCCAGGAGAAGGGTAGGGGTTTACCATAAGCCTCATTAGGATCAAAGGCTTTGATATCCTCCACATACAAATTCACCGGGAAATAACCTATCGCGCTCTTAAATATAAACCTGACAAAACATTAGTATTTACCAACCAATCAACAACTTTAACTCCAATCACAATAAATTATCAGTAAATAAAGTGGAGAGGCTATATAACTTGGCTCTGCTCATCAATAGGAATAACTTCAGCTATCACAAACAATGCAACAACTCTGAAATGAAGAAGAATAAGAGCAGCACAAATCAAAGAAAAATCCAGAAAACCAAAAACTCGCAGACGCACAAACAACAAACTCACCCGAGTGCTTTGGGGAACGGGAGGAAGATAAAGGAAGCGAGGATAACGAGAATGGTAAAATGGACGAAACCCACCCACATAAACAAAGCCAGATATGCTGAAAGGGTCGACCCCTGGAACTCAGCCGACGCCATTCAGCTTCAAGTAGTAGCAATAAATAAATTGTCTCTATATAACCCAAACAAATTTACAAGTGCATTTATGAACTATGAGTGCCTTTTGAGAGGTGCTTTTCATACACATTAACAACAATTTTGGTTGACGAAAAGTTGAAAACCTGGTATCAATACGACCAGGAGTATGATTTCATTTACGTCATGTTTGTTTGGAGGTTCTGTTTCTTTTTTTTAGATCATCTTAACTTTCACACGAATGAAAATTCATTGTAAAATTTACTCTCCATCCTCACAGTATCTTTAATTATATACAAAGTGTTGTATTATTTTTTACTCACTCTGTTACACATACATTACAAATCAACTCTTTTATTTACTTTATAAATAATATTTATATAATTATCGAGGGCAGACCTGAAACTTAATGATTCAAAATACTAACATGTAATACTACATGTTCAAAAAAATACTAAAATAATACAAAAATGATCATTTTTTTATCAACAGTAATTTCAAACATGTAAAATATAATTTTTTAAATCAGTTTTACCATTAAAATACATACAAATAATTATTTGGTAAAGTCTAGTATGCACTCGAGTGCATGCTGTGCACCCTAGTTCATGTGCACTTTTCAGTTTACTGACTTATACTTTTTAGTAAATGGTGTTCAGTGACGGAGCCAGGAATTTTAGATTGGGGGGCCCGATTTACATTACTATAAAGACAAAATAATATTATATTTAATTCATTATAAATTTTGATTGTTCCAACTCATAATAGGTGAAACGGTGTTAAAATTATTAGACAAATGTATAACTTAAAATATATTCCCTCCATCCCGTAATGACTTGAATACGTTGATAAGTTCACTTTTTAAGAAATGTGAATTTAGTGAGGTGTATTTTTGGTGATTTAGTGAGGTATAAAAGAAATTTAATGAGGTGTTAAAAAAAAATTAGTGAAATGTAGGGAAGAATGTAGATTAAAATGAGTGACAATTTTAAAAATAAAATGATGTAGTGAGAATATTAATTTTGTAGATTATTGTACAAATAATTTTGAAACATCTCAAATAAAAAAAAAGTATACAAATAATTATAAAACAGAAAAAATATACATAAAAAAAAAAATTGGTGGGGGGCCCACTGCCCCCGCTGGGCCCTATGTGGCTCCGTCATTGATGGTGTTGCACTTTTCAATTATTACTTATACAGTTTAATAATTGAAAAGTGCATGATTAAACACCATTTACCAAAAAAGTGTAAGTCAGTAACTGAAAAGTGCGACTAGGGTGCACAACATGCACTCGAGTCCATAGCAGAACAACCCTAATTATTTTTATACATAAGTACCAAAATTGCATTAACAAAATTTGTTTTTAGATAACTTTTTACAATAAATCCACTATTACAATTATTTATTAAATTAATTTATATTTATTTAATTTAAAAATAAAAAATTTAAAAAACTAAATTTTAATTTATATATATAGGTGGGTGGGGTGGGGTCCGCCCCTAATAATTACCCTCAAATTTTTTTTCATTATTATTTTTTTAAAATTTATTTGCCTCTCTATACGTGAAAGTTATTTCGGGAGGAGGAAGTAATATATGCATTTTTAAAAAGGGCTTTTTAATTGATTTTTTTAAAAAAATTATATTATAATTGTGTAATGATTGAATTTATTATATTATTGTTGAAAAAAGTTATAATGATTGAAACTAGAGGCAATTTTTGGTGATTCTTAAAAATCAGATTTATGTGCAAAAAATAAATTTGAAGCGGATTTATATGCAAATATTGCCCATCCCTTTTTTTTTTTAAAACACCCATCCTATTATTTCTTATTTTATTGTTCATTATTTCTCATTCATTTTTTTCTTTTTTCTCACGTGTTTTCATTTACTCTTTCTCGCTTTCACACTTGTTGTTCAGAGATTTATACTCTTTCTCGTTTTCGTTGGATTTGATCGTCTCTTCCTGTGGTCACCACCAAAAGTGTTTTCTCTTTTTTTTTTTTACTATTTATTTAAGATTTATGTGCGTGTTTTAATTATTTTGGATAAAAAAAATTTTTTGAAAACGGCCAAATTGATTATTTTGGACAATGATTGCATTATTTAATCTTTTGATCCAAAATTAATTAGGATAATATAGTTTCGTGGTTTATTTTATTTTATTTTGTTTAGTTTTTTTTTTTTTTTGACGGGTTCGTGGTTTATTTTTCATTTTAAAGAAAAAAAATTAAACTACTAGTATAACACCGCCCACGCCAATCACCCATCACCCATTTCTGGCCTGAGTTCTTGGGCCTCTTTTTGGGACCCATTTCTTGTGATTTGTTTTTAACGATTTTTCATCTACACTTTGGAATTGTATTATTGATAGTGCCCAAAAAAAAATGTGTAACAAGTATTTCTTTAAGTCTCGCTATTATTTTGGAAATCAATCTCGTCAGTAAACGGATGCCCCCTTAAAATTAGTGCAAAACTCTTTGTGTATGACAAACATTTAAATACATATAAAAAAAAGGTTAAATGAAAAATATATGTACGAGACAAATGAGGGCCATATAAGGCATGTGAGAGTAAATGCACCATCTTTCATGAAAAATGCACTCCGTATGAGACAAATCTTAAAAAAAAGTACAAAGGAAAAAAAAAAAACGAGATAATAATAAGTAGGGTGGACATTCGGTAGGTTCAGTTCGGTTTTGACCTTTTTTCAACCGAATCGAAATAACCGAAGTTTTAAAAAATCGAATCGAACCGAAATTATATAAAAATCGAACCGAACCGATTTACAATTCAATTGGTTCGGTTCGAACCAAATTTTTCCTGCCTAAAATTTAAAAAAATTATTTAAACAAATAAACATTTTAAGAAATTCAATTCTGCATAACATAATTCAGCCACATAATCTACAATATCAGAAGAATTCTACGTAACAAACTTAAACATGCAAACTCGAAGAAGATCTTTGAGCTTTCGGTGTTAACCGGGGTCTCATTGTGGAAATTATTACATTTCATAGAGTATATATATATATATATATATATATATATTGAAGGTTTTTTTGATGTCATTTTTTGTTGCCAAAAGTTTCTTTTGATGTCATTTCTAAGATAATTTCACATGTGCTCTCCCCTGACCTTCGAGAGAGTATTCGAGTTTGTATGTTTAAGTTTGTTATAGTTTGTTTTCTATAAATTGATCATTTAATTCGTATTTTTTTTAATTCTCATTGAAAATTAAACATTGTTAATTGTATATATAACAAATTCTACATAACACATAACATAAGTTTAACAAATTTAATTGTTTACTGTTAGATTAGATTTAGAGTTTTATTTATATATATATATATATATATATATATTTATTAATTAATTATATTTATTTTTATTTATAATTCGGTTGGTTCGATTTATTCGATTTTTAGAAAATATAAACCGAACCGAAAAAACCGATATTTTAAAAAATTTCAATCGAACCGAACCGAACAACCGAATAAACCGGAAATCGTCGGTTCGGTATTTCGGTTTTCTTGGTTTTTTGCCCACCCCTAATAATAAGACAATTTCTGTGTTTTCTTTATTTCAAAATTTTAGAATTAAGTGCTTTGTTGTTGACTTTAAACACAAAAATCTACATTTGTTTAGGGATATTCTATTCTGAATAACATTCTTTATAATAGAATAAATATCAACGCTTTGTAATAGGCTTAAAGCAAAACTTTTGGTTTTGGTGGATAAAACACAAGATGTTATATTCTAAATAACATTCCAATAGCATTTGAGAATATCCACTCCATGTCACTTAAAATTGGCATTAACAAGTTAGAGTTTTTGGACAAGCTATTATAGAGAGTTGGAGAGTTTGGACAAGTTATTAATTACTTTCAATCGAGTTTTCTTTAGTAAGAAAACTTGCAAGGCGAGGCCTGAAATACTTATTTAATTGATTATCATTGTATAAATATTTTTTTTTACTGTCATCTTCTTCAGTGGAAGAGCTCCAACGAATGCTGGATATATTTTGGGTGGGATAGGGAGATATTATTAGTTTGCATGAAGTTATACTTAAATTAAGGAATTGAGATTGAAATAAGTTATTTTTTGTGGTGGATTGACATAACTCCATCAAAGTGTGATGATTATGAGTTAGAAATTTAATTTGTTGTTGCTTTTGTTTAGGCCTGCCCTACAGGCTAAACGGGTTAGGGCCTTAACCGGTTCATACTTAACGGTCCTACAATTTTTGGGACCTAACCCTAATCCTAGCGGGCCACGGGCTAAACGGGTCACTAACGGGCTACAATAATTTTTTTTCTTTTAAAATCAAAGGTTCCAATTGGCACGTCCAACAAGAAAATAAAATAGAAAAATATATAATTAGTTAATAATAGATAAATGAGAAAACAAAGTATGATTTAAACACAATTCTAGAACTAATTGGTCCCTAATATGGTCAAATAAAGCTAAAAAAATTTCATAATCTAATAAAAAAATAGTAATAATAACTAATAAATGATAATGGACTGCTTAATGCTTATATAGGTAACAACTCGGGCTAGCGGGCTAACCGGTCCGGGTCAAAAAAGCCCGGATTTAAACGGGCCTATAATTCTTGAACCCTAACCCTGTATTTTTCAGGGTTAAACGGGCCAGCCCGGATAAACATCTCTACTTTTGTTTAACTTGAAAAATATTTTATTTTGGGCATTTAATTTTAGTCATTGTAACAAAATACAATATTGTTAGTAGGAGTATAATTTTTCACGCTTTTTTTTGTGCACTTGAAATTTTTTATTATTGCATGGAGTTTAAATTTTGTTGACAATCTTCTTAAATTCATTGTTCTGATTAGATTACTTTAAGCTTTTTTTTTTCAATTTAAAAGAACGTTTTATTCAAGAGAACGAAGAACAAATGTCGAGTTTATTCACAAAAGATTAAAGGTTGGACCCAACAATAAAAGCTGTTGTGTACAATATATTGTCTTATGGCCCTTATCCACCCCATATAACAAAACTAACACGTCGTAATGAGCGCGGCATATACTCTTGAAAATTCATATTCATTTCTTGGCCAATTTGGAGCCACACGCGCCAGCGCCAACACACAGCAATATTTTTCCAATAAATTGAATAAATAAATAAAAACTAAGAAAAACAAAAAAGAAAGCAAAATTAACACACTCACACAAAATTTATGATAATGGCTTCCTCCACAACCAGACCTTCCTTCACATTCTTCACTCTCTCCACCCCGTCTCCGCCATCTCAGCCGCCGCCGCGGCTATCCCCAAATCTCCATCCCACATTTCTTAAACCTGTCCACAGAACCAAAATTCACTATCCAATCAAATCCATCGATGTCTCCAAAGAAGACAAGCAAGAACAGCCCATCTCTTTCGAAGAAGAGCAGCTGCAGCCCGAGGAGACAATTGACAATAGAAGGCTGGAGGAGAAGTTCGCCGTAGTGAATACCGGAATTTACGAGTGCCGATCTTGTGGTTATAATTACAATGAGATCGCTGGCGACCCTTCCTATCCAATCCCGCCGGGCCTCCCCTTCGCTAAGCTTCCCGACGACTGGCGCTGCCCCACCTGCGGCGCTTCCCAGAGCTTCTTCCAGAGTAAGAGTATGGAGATTGCGGGTTTTGCCCAAAATCAGCAGTTTGGATTGGGCGGTAATACGCTTACTTCGGGTCAAAAGCTTGCGCTTATTTATGGTAGCTTGCTTTTAGGGTTTGCGCTCTTCTTATCTGGCTATTTTCTTCAATGATCAATGGTTTTGATGTGTTAAATATTGAAATTTATGGCTTTCTTTTTTTGGCTGTCTGTTTAACAACTGCTCTGAAGAATATATGTATATTGGATGGAAATTATGTTATTAGTGTTGTATATTACTGGAAATTGGATATTCCCTGATTACATAGAGTGCATTTTCTTTAGTTAACTTTGGGCCAATTTGTTGTTACAAAGAATGGAGTTCTCACTGTGAACTTCAATTCTGTAATATCAGCTCCAAATGCAAATGGTAGCTTAGGTTAGGATAGTCAAAACAAAGTCTAATGGACATGTATGATGTATCTCCATTTCTATATGGTGTTTTGGAGGAAGTCTTAAAACGGATAGTTTCATACTAATTTGAAGATTAGGTGTCTATCGACGCCCAATAGCTAAGTTATGAATCCTAACAATAGGTTTCCTGCTGTGCTATCTGCTTCACTTTGGTCTCTTGAAGAAGCTGAGTTCAGTTTGTATAGGTGAATCTGTCTATGAGATTAACCCAATCGAGATTATTGCACCCTAATTGTTCTTGGCTTTTTAGTGAGTGAACCAAACAGCAAACTTCGTGTATTTCTTCTAGTAATATAGACTTATGCACACATCTAGGCAGAAGAAAAAAAATCAATTGCTAAGAAGAAGAGAACTTGGGTCTTGACAAATAGTAAGAAGTTGATACTATTTAGATGCAACAAGTGAGATATTCATTGCCTAATGCGACTTTTCTAGAGCTTCTTACCAAAATGATCAGCTTCACTAGGCGTCCATCTCGTCTGAAAGATGTAGTTACTGCACCGATTTCTCCCTTTGGAGCACACCACTTTCAGAATTGATCCAGCTTCTGAGCCAGGCCAGCCTACTCCCATTAGTTCCTTGTCCTATAGGCACTACCGCCATTGACTTATTCTGATATATAGAAACTTACTCCAGTTTCTACAACTCTGTGTGGCTCCTTCCAAATGTTACCATCTCTTTGGATGTGATTCGACTGTCTTGCTTATTATCTGTCATTACTTTCTGGGTTCCAGTGAGATCAGATTCTGTTGCAAAATGAGGCTAACAACATCCTCCATGTTAGGCCAAAAAAGAAGAAGAACCCCCTTAAGTAGTATGGAGTTTTGTTTCATTGAAGCTTTATATCTGTAGTCATGTAAGATGTACTAAGTAGTTATGGACTTGAAAATCCTTCACTCTAACAAGTCTATGAAGACAAGCAAGATATGAATCATCTCCATTTCCTTTTATATGAAGTCCTTATAAATTTGGAGACAGAAAGACACAGAAAATAATTTATGTGGGTTCCTTTTTTTTTTTTCCTAACTCGTTTTTTTTCTTTCTAAATTTACAAGAAATGGAGATGATCCATTTCCACTAAACCTATTGTTTTTCTCAGAAAAATCTCTTTCCGTCTCTACCAATTAAACAAACAAAAAAATCGAGTCTTTTATTCTAAATAATTGAGATAGACTACGTAAACCAATAATAGAATCAGGTTGAGTTTCGTGACTGAATTAATTTTCTTCATTTGGTTCCTTTTTTAAGTAGGACACTGAAAAGAATTTGCGTGGGTGCTTTTTTTTTTTTTATTTAACTCTTTTTATTATCATGTTTTTCTTTTCCTCAAAATTTGCAAGAATCTATGCAAAGGAAGTGAAGATGATCCATCAATTGCTTGTAACCACCATCTTATCTAGGGGTGGGAATGAGCCAGGCCTTGGTAGGCTTTAAGTAAAAGGGCGCGGCTAAAGGCACCCGGATTTTCTATGAGTACACCCACGCGAACTTTTTTTTGTCACAAGGGTGTTGCGAAATGACGTATTTACCCCTCATGTACTTTTTTTAAAAAAACGTTGGATGAGTACACCCACCTCCTATCTAAACGCGGGAATACATAGGGTCATCACTTTCTACGCAATTCCAAATTTCCTATTCTGCAAATTCGATTTTGAGAGTGAGGATGGAGTCGAAAATGGTCGATTATGATGTAATAACTACTAGTGGTGGTGCCAAAGACTCATTTGTAAGTTATTTATCATGTTTTGAAAGTTTTTTTTTTTAAAGTGAAAGAGTTTTTATATTTAAGGTTTTTGTGTGTTTGTGTTGGTGTTTATGCTTGTTTTTTTTGCATCTTATGACTCTATAGTGGTATGTAGTTGAAATAATATGCATTTAGGACATACATTTTGACATTATGTATTGCATTTGTTCGTTTTTTAAAAAAACCCCTTTTCGCGACTGGTTCTGCGAAGAAGACGATCTCTGTTGGGAACTTTTTTTCGAACATTGGATGATTGTTCGAAAATTTGTTCCCAACATTGGGCCATTGTTCGAAATTTAGTTCAGCAAGTTTTACTTGGACGAATTTCTAACCAAAAACTCTCAGTTGGGAACTTTTTTTCGAACATTGGGTAATTGTTCGAAAATTTGTTCCCAACATGGTGCCATTGTTCGAAATTAAGTTCATCAAGTTTTACTTGGATGAATTTCTAACCCAAAAGTCTCTGTTGGGAACTTTTTTTCGAACATTCACCCAATGTTCGAAAATTTGTTCCCAACATGGGGCCATTGTTCGAAATTTTGTTCAGCAAATACTATAATTGTTCGAAAATTTGTCCCGTACATAGTGGGTGTACTCATCCATACAACATTTAAAACGTGGGTGTCCTCATCCAAAACAAAAAAGCCATGTTCGAAATCTAAACTAAAACAAACATGCCATGTCCGAAAATTAATTCCGGACAACTATCAATTGTGCGAAAAACCAGTCCAAAACGATAATTTCGTGCTAACCATGCCAATTAGATGCCCATTGGTTTATTTTCATCCTAACACATCAAAAATTGATACATTCTACACATAAACATGATTATAACACAAAAAACCAACCTTAATCAACACATGCATGAATTAACCCCAAATTCAAAAAACAAAACCTAAACCCTACAACAATAAAATCAATGTTTCAACCAACAAAAACTGAAATTAAACATGCGTCCTACTCTTCTTCTCAAATATAAGCAAGAAAAACTAACCTTTAACCATTTTTGCAAAATGAAAAAAAAAAAAACGCTTTCTCCTATTCTTCGAAAAAATGATGGAGTGGGGGAGAACGGTGCTCTCTCTTTCTCTTCTTCAACGTCGCAGGTAGTGGGAGTGGTGCGAAAATGGAGTGGGAGTGGGAGTCGTGCGAAAAAACGTTGATGGAGTGGGGGAGAGGTTTGGGGAAGATGGAGGGGTGGGTGTACCGAATGAAGAGAAGGGAGGGAGGGAGGGGGAGAAATGTTAAGGGCATTTTTGGGTTTTCCAGGTGGGTGTCCTCATCCGTTTTGTGTGTGTTCTCATCCTCTGGGTGTACTCATAGGAAATCCGGGTGCCTTTAGCCGCGCCCTAAGTAAAAAAGCCTGGCCTGTTATATATTTCTTAGGCCCGAGCCTAGCCCATGGCCTGTCATAGGCTTTTTTTAAGGCTCAAACCTGGTCTTTTTAATAAATAAGGTCTGGCCCGAAAGCCTTCTAAAGGCCTCTTAATCTTATTAGCTTATTTTTTTAAAAAAAAATCTACAACAGTATTATCATCAAATTATAAAAATTAACTCTTTAAATCTCAAAATGAAGAAATGGAAGTAATAGAATGTTCCAAAAAAAATTCAACTATTACAAAGAAAAATATAACTAGTGTTACTAAATTTTCTTACTTATTTATTTGAAAATCACATATTATATAAGTGTATACTTATAATATATATATATATATATATATGTGTGTGTGTGTGTGTGAAGTTATATAGGCCGGCCTGTTGGGCTTAAAAGGCTTACGAAAAAGCTTGAGCCTGACCTATTTAGTTAAATAGGCTTCTAAAAAAGCTTGAGCCCGACTTGTTTATTAAACGAGTCGAGCCGAGCCGAGCTTTAATAGGCCGAGCCGTAGGCCCCTGTCGGGTAGCCTGGTCTATTCCCACCCCTAATCTTATCTACTTAATGACAAAAATTAGAATCAACTTTTGAAGAAAAAAAATGTAACACAAAATGTAAAATTAAGCCCCATATTGTCATGGTTGCAACAATACCGCACTAAATACTTGATAATGTTGTCAATTTCACAAAACCCATTACTTCTTTTATGTTAATGGTGTCCTTATTTGTTAATCCACCACCAAGGTAGCAAAGAAAAAAATATCATATTACTATATACTCCACATTTCATTAAAAATATAACTCCAATCAAAATAATAAATTGTATGAGACGGTCTTATACATGACTAAGATGAATTTTATTTAACATGTCATAGGACTCATGAATTTGTAAACCCTACACAATCATTATTTACCCAATTATAGAGAAAACTATAACTCAATATAAACAGTCATTGTTGCTAAATCAATAGTTGAATACTAAATGATTCAATTAATATTAGGTGAATCACACTTAAATCATGATTAAGATAATAATAACGAATTATTGACTTTTGTTGTACATAGATTATCCTCCTCTACTCTCAATTATTACTTGCATTAGCATCTCACTCAAGCTGTCCCTAATCATGATACATGCTTAGTGATAAAAGGGAAGCCTCAACGGTAAACAAAGATAACCGATAGTATTTCTCTATACAGTAGTGGCACTTGCACTCAATTTATTATCTCTTGTTACAATATATTGGGATAGGATGGGGATGGGGTTGGAGTGGGGGGTGGGGGACCAAGCTCAAAATCAACAAATATTATCTCTACCTTAAAAAAAATTATATTTTTAAAAATTTGTAAAACCACATACTGAATTGTGTGAGATATTATGTAAAATTACTTTATAAATGTAGTGATATTACTTAATTGGTGTATGGGGATGATATTACAAGTTGCAAGAAATCACACAAATGCATACAAAAATTTACCTATTTTTTAGTAACTTTTATTAAAGTTCGTTTTAAACAATAATATTAATTCTTACAAATAAATAGACCATTAGACCATACACATACACAAATACTAGTGCTACTTGTGTAATCAAATTATCCTCATCTTACATAAAATCCTCATACTCAAGAAGTGATTCAGATCTTACTCTTAATTTAATAAATGAATCTTGTAAGGATTAATAATAATAATATGAACTTAAATCTTCACTCAAAAGAATTCGAAAATAAGAGTGAAATATTAAAAAATAAAACATAAAATACTTTACCTTTTGGTGGAGTATATTTTAACGGTAGAGTAAGATCTCCAAAATTTCACTATTATTTTAAGAAAGGCGACAACGGTGTGAAGAAGCATCCTAAAAATATGGGGCTGTGTTTTGTAGGTGGGGTGAAGTTTACTGATAAGAAATGATAAAACTCCACATTCCTCTGCAGAACTCGAGGCATCTACCCCCACAATCCTCTGCCTCACTTTCACAAATCTTCAGTACGAACGGATTATTATAATTAGCTCCAAATCATTCCATAGCATTACAATAACCAAATAATGATGGTGGTGTGTATCATTATTTATCCGTTTGCAGGGAATATTTAATCATCAGCGTGAAGAATTTACTGCCTTGGAAAAAGTGAAGTGGAGGGCCTCGTGGTTGGGCTTCAGTTTACACATTAAAGCAAATGCCACCTTCATACACCCCTCACGTTTCATGTTTTCGCCTTTTCTGACCGCTTTTGCTTCTTTATTATTCTGTTTATAATCGAATCCACCGTTACCCACACATCTTCAGCCACTAAATTTGAAATGGGTTTTCCCAGAAATGCTGAAAGAGTGTTTCTCTGTCTATGTGTTTTTCTTGGATTGTTTGGCCCTTGTTTTTCTTCTAAGGTATTGATTGTGATATTATGTTTAGGTTTTGATTCTGTGTTTTATATGATTAAGAGGGGTGAAATTTGTGTGTTTTTCTCCTTCAGTTGTATGTAGTTTATATGGGCAGCAGAGGTAGTGATGGCCCAGATGAGATTTTGAGGCAAAACCATCAAATTCTCACTACTCTTCATAGAGGAAGGTTGTTGTTTAATTCTCTGTTTTTTTTCTGCTTTCTGGATTTGTGTGTTTGTGGGGTTCTGAGCAATTGATTTGATTTGATTTGCTGTTTCATCTTACTTATTAATGCAGTGAGGAACAGGCAAGGGATTCCCATGTGTATACTTATAGGCATGGTTTTAGAGGATTTGCTGCTAAGTTAAATGAAGAGCAAGCTTCTGAAGTGGCAGGTAGGTGATTCCACCTGTTGCTATTAAATGCTATTTATGATTGAGATCAACCTGGTAACAGAAATTGATTGATTTAAGAATGGGATATTTCTTAATATATATATTCCTATTTAATACTGCTTTCACTCAGTGCTAATGTTAATGTGATTAAATGAAACTCAGAAATGCCGGGAGTTGTATCCGTTTTTCCCAACACTAGAAGAAGCCTTCACACCACTCATTCTTGGGATTTCATGGGCCTTGTCGGTGAAGAAACTATGGAGATCCCAGGTTTTTCCACCAAGAATCAAGTCAATGTCATCATTGGTTTTATTGATACTGGTAAATAATTGAAACAGAAATCCTCTTGTTGAGGTTTTTTGTTTTCTCTGTCTGGATAGAAAGAGTATCCATACTCATCTAAAGTTAGTGATATTCAGATACTAATTTGCATTCGCTATTCTGTTTGAATTTCCATTGAACTTTTGGGTTGAAGAGAAATTCTGTATGCATTATGATTTTCGAATAATATTCTTCGTAAGAGTGACATATCATGCTCTTTCTATACTGGGTCCTTTTCTCTTCATTTTGTTGTGCTGACTGTTGAGTGTTCATATGCTGTAGAATCTAACTCTACATGCATTACTTGCGTACTAGTACTAGCACCAAGAATGGAAATGAACAAAAGCAATAGAAAAGCATAACAAGAACATAGCTATTGCATCCTGAGAATACTATAGAATATGTTAAATAATCATGTTGATGATGTTACTGCTTAACAACAGCCCCTTTTTCTTTTCACACCTTAATCTACAATGCTACTATCTGGATTCATGTAAACGAGCTTATATGTCACAGGGATTTGGCCCGAGTCCCCAAGTTTTAGTGATGAAGGCATGCCCCCTATTCCGGCTGGATGGAAAGGATATTGCCAAACAGGGGAGGCATTCAACTCCTCAACCTGCAACAGGTTTAAAAACACTATATGCTCCTTCTTTGCAAAAATCACATTCACTTTTTGTTGTTCATTGGAGCTGGACTAATATATATATATGGAATTTGTCCTCCTCTAGGAAATTGATTGGTGCAAGATACTACCTAAATGGCTATCAAGCTGAAGAAGAACTGGAAAAGGTCGTGTCATTTAGATCAGCAAGGGACAGCGTTGGTCATGGGAGCCACACTGCTTCAACTGCTGCAGGTCGTTACGTTAGTAACATGAACTATGGTGGATTAGCAGCCGGTGGTGCTAGAGGAGGCGCCCCGATGGCTAGGATTGCCGTCTACAAGACTTGCTGGAGATCTGCTTGCTATGATGTCGATTTGTTGGCTGCATTTGATGATGCCACCAGGGACGGAGTCCATATTATATCCTTATCTTTGGGTGCTGATTCACCTCAGACAGATTATTTTAGTGATGCCATTTCTATCGGGTCCTTCCATGCTGTTAATCGAGGAATACCTGTGGTTGCTTCAGTTGGAAATGCAGGAAGTCCAGGGTCTGCAACAAATCTTGCTCCTTGGATAATCACTGTGGCTGCTAGCTCAACAGACAGAGATTTTACATCTGATATAATTCTTGGAAATGGAGCTCAGTTTTCGGTAATCCATTATCTCCTGAATTTGTAAAAAACATCGTCAATTAATTTCTTGACTTTAATAGAGCATTCTGTTAACAGGGTGAAAGTTTGAGTCTTTCGAAGATGAACACTGCAGCGAAGATCATATCTGCCTCCGAAGCTTATGCAGGATACTTTACTCCTTACCAATCCAGGTGAAGCAAAGGTACCTTGTTGTGTGTATAATCTGCATAATATCCTTAATGTAGAATCTCAAGTTATTTTAGTTTTTCATGATCATCACACTAGTTACTGTTTGGAGAGTTCGTTGAATATCACCAAAGCAAAAGGTAAGGTTCTGGTTTGTCGTCATGCTGGGAGCTCGACTGAGTCGAAGGTTGCAAAAGGAATAGAAGTTAAAAAAGCCGGCGGTGTTGGAATGATTCTCATAGATGAAGCAGACAGGGATGTAGCTATTCCTTTTGGAATCCCAGCAGCTATTGTCGGAATACAAACAGGCTATAAGATCCTATCTTACATAAATACAACGAGGTTCTGCTCTTTACTTGATGATTGTATGATGCTCTTAGGTTTCACATCCTCCTTTTCACTAACTAATATATGTAAACAGACATCCTACATCAACAATTCTGTCTGCAAAGACTGTTCTAGGATACCAAGCTGCTCCTCAAGTTGCGCCTTTCTCTTCAAAGGGTCCGAATGCATTAACTCCTGAGATTCTTAAGGTAACATTAGGAAAAAAAAAGGTCGGATCATATATTCTGACTATTTCTGCAAACTTACCTTGGGGTGTAATCGAGCCAAGCTAGCTCGCGAGCAACTCAGGAGCAACTCAAACTTGACTATAAATACCTAATTTCATAGGTTCACTAGCTCAATCGAGCCTCGAGTATTTTACAATTTTACCCGTAGTGTATCAAGTCATAAGTAAACGAGTCGAACCTTACTGTATTTCTAGTGTTATTGAGCTTTTTGAATTGAATTACAGTAGGTTTCAGAATATTAGTGCAAGTAATTTGAGTCAAGTCTAGTCGAGTTGAGTTTTTCAATCAAGCTCGATTGCATCAATTCGATTTGGGTTGATTACACGGACTTTTGTTAACCTACATGTTTGATGTATTGTAGCCTGATGTGTTAGCACCTGGGCTGAATATCCTGGCAGCCTGGTCACCAGCAACTGCGAACATGAAATCCAACATTCTCTCTGGAACTTCCATGGCTTGTCCACACGTAACAGGAATTGTAGCCTTGATCAAATCCGTGCATACTTCTTGGTCCCCGTCTGCCATCAAGTCCGCCATCATGACAACAGGTACACCACACTCAAGTTGAAGTTAGTATACGAATCATAACATGTTTATGTCCTTTTTCAATGATCTCCGATTTTACCTAAACAGAAACACATTATACATCGGCTTAATGTTCTTTTCTGCAGCTTCTACATTAGACAAGCACAGGAAACCTATCAGGGGTGGGCTTGATGGACGAAAGGCCACCCCGTTTGATCTGGGGTCAGGCTTCGTCAACCCAAGACGAGTCCTTGATCCTGGCCTGGTATACGACGCAACATCAGCTGATTACAAAGCGTTTCTTTGCTCACTTGGCTATAGCGACAGAACACTGCATCTGATCACGAGAGACAACAGCACGTGTAATCGAGCATTCACTACACCATCCAGCCTAAACTATCCATCCATTACTGTTCCCAATCTGAAAAACTCGTTTTCAGTCTCCCGGACAGTGACAAACGTTGGGAGGCCACAGAGTGTTTATAAAGCAGTAGTGTTTTCTCCGAATGGTATCAATGTCACCGTAGTACCTAAAAGACTGGCCTTCAACAGGTATGGGCAGAAGATGAGCTTCACCGTGAAATTTGAGGTAACTGCTCCGGTAAAAGATTATGTTTTCGGGTCATTGTCTTGGAGGAACAAAAGATCGTGGGTGACCACCCCGTTGGTT
This sequence comes from Galeopsis tetrahit, assembly GCA_963675135.1. Classification (NCBI taxonomy): domain Eukaryota; kingdom Viridiplantae; phylum Streptophyta; class Magnoliopsida; order Lamiales; family Lamiaceae; genus Galeopsis; species Galeopsis tetrahit. The sequence continues at coordinate 56,161,205 of OY776129.1, forward strand.
GTCCGGACCATAGGTTCTAGGCTTGGTTTGTCTAGATAACCTGCGGTTGACTACACCCATATGATACAGGATACTTAGTGTGCTACACGTTGGAAGACAATGCGACTGAATCACACGGTTTACTCTTGCAAGGCAACTGAGGCATAGCAAGAGGAAGTTAAAGAATGAAATTTTATTATTTGTATACATGTATGTATCTTTTGGTTGATCAATATAGTTGTTTAATAGTCTTCAACTAGTCCAGCTTCAAGCTAAGGCATCATTTATTTTGACAACTATTATAGTTGGGTTTCTTTATTTCAAACAGTAGTAGTTATTAAATTAATACATCATTCATTTTGCAGTGAAAAAAATTATCTCTCTAATAATTCTCTCTCGTTGCTTAGTAAATAAGCACCGCCCAAAAACTCCACCACCCACACCGCTCATCTTCTTCATCTGCAGCCCACCTGTTCCTCTCCCTCTCCTCGACTCTAGAAGCTATCTTGATTGATCGTCGCCGTCCATCGATTGAGTAGATCCGTCGTCAGACCGTCGCTCACCACCGTCGGAACACCGCCAAACCGCCGCCGGATCGCAGAAGAGCCGTCTCCCTATTGGAATCAATGTGTAGATCCTCTCTGACGGAGCCACGGTGACCGTATAGTTGAGTTTCTTCCGTTGATCCCGTTTTAATTTTTTTTTTTTAACAGTTGTTGTTTTCTTTACTGCTTTATTTTCTGTTTTATTTACGGTTGTTTTATCTCCCCTTTTATGGGTCCTCTTCCCCTGTTGTGGGTATCCTGTCCCTTTGTGGGTCCTTGTTGTTGGGAAACTGTGTTTGATTGACACTGGTTGTCCTTTGACAGTGGCTGTCCTTGGGTCATCTTCTATGATTTGGGAAGTTTGTAGCGCGAGTCGTAGTGGGCGACAATTTATTTCTTTTTTGAAGCAGATTTGCTATATTTCTTGATCCAGGAACTTGATGGATGGCTTGTGTGACTCTCCACTTTCTCAAGATTGAGTTTGGAATATGAGTCTATGGTAGAGTTTATCTGTAATAGATAGGTGAGCGAGAGATGCAATTTCAATATTCCTATCTTGTAATTCTACCCTAAAAAAAAAATAGTAGTATTTATTTTTTATTCAAATATTACTAGTATAGTCCAAGTAAGTGTTGGGGGTGCTATTTTAATTTTATACCTAGGGGTGTAAGTGAGTCGAGCTAACTCGCGAGCTACTCGTGCTCGACTCGAAAAAAGATCGAAATCGACTCGAAGTTAATCGAGTCGAGTCGAGTTTCGAGCTACTCGAGTGGCTATCGAGTTCGAGCTCATAAATACTCAGCTTGAAAGGCTCACGAGCCTAATCGAGCTTGAACAATATTTACTATTTTGCCATTAATATATAATTTATATTTATATATAAATAATCGAGTCGAGCCGAGTCGAGCTCAAGTTTATTTTAGAAAAAAATTAATTTAAAAAATTATATAGGTAATCGAGTCGAGCTTCGAGTATAACAATCGAGTCGAGTTTCGAGCTCAGCACTACTTGACTCGTTTACACCCCTATTTATACCCTTGACATGGGTTACTCATTCTTTTGGGGATATCCGATAAAATTGAAACGATATATAAAAAAAATAGCATGATCTTTGCGTAAAAATGACATGTAAATTGAGAAATGTTTCTAATTTTTAGTAGACATTCAATTCACAACAAAATTTTGGGGACTCAATTAATTATTTTTTTTTGAAGCAAGAGTCAATTAAAATTTAAAAAATATTTACTTATTTTATATATTTTTTTTTCTTAAAATTTGTACCCCTCCTTGGGACTACATTTGGTGTTGGTGGATGGAGGGGGTAAGATTATAGGAAAATATCTCAATTTCTCAAATGGAAAATATAGCTCAATATCACATTCCAAAATCCAAATGGAAAATATCTGAAAACCTGCTCTGTCTCTCTCCTCTTTGGAGCTTAAACGACACTGCTCCCATGGCGGCATTAGCCACGTCTCTCTCTTCTTTCCGTTTATCATTCAACTCATGGCACCACAATTCATCGGCTCTGTTTGGGCTGCTGATCGAGGCAAAGGCTTATCCAAACAAGGGGAATTTCAGTCAGCGAAGGCTGAGAGTAATGGCTGCCACCGAGGGCTCTGCTAAAAATCCGAGTAAATCGAAAAAAGAAGTTGGAAATGGCGACGACCCTTCAGTTCCTTCATGGGCTCGGCCCGGTTCAGATGAGCCTCCTCCGTGGGCCCGTCAAGAATCCCAGAAAGATTCTTCAGGATTTGAAGTTCCCTTCTACGCTTACTTGCTTGCATCCGCCATCACTGCCATCGCTGCGGTATATTCATTTTTATCACTTCCTTACACGTTTTTGCTCCTACCAGTAGCTAATTCTTTGAGTTATGCCTTAATTTTCTCAAGTTATATGTAACAGAGTTTCTCTGTTTCATCTCCTATTAAGGTATTTGAAATGACATTCACAAATATACACATTGTATTTATATTGAAAACAAATGGAAGGCCATTTACACTAGAGAATAGAGTAGTCCGATAACTATTACTACTTCTGTGGACTATTTCTTGAATTTTGAGCTACCCATTTTGTCTTGTGTTTTGTCAAGTTCTAAAGGTTTTTGTTGTTATGCAGATTGGGTCTATTTTTGAGTATGTGAATGAAAAGCCTGTTTTTGGGATTGTGAACCCGGATAGTGCATTTTATGCTCCTTTGCTTGGCTTCTTTGCATTCACCGGCATCCCGACTTCGGTGAGATTGTTGCTTGTCATATTCTTCTTGTTTTGTTTACCTCTCACTAATATTGATAGATGGTACTGAGGAAATGCAATTCTAGTAATTACTAGTATATGACAATTACTTCAAGCCTTTACTTAATTGTAGGCTGGTTTCATTCTTGTGAGTCATGTGTAGCTAGTTTCAATATTGGCCTTGAGTTTCAATTGAATCAAATGAAAAGAAGGAAAAGCAAATTGTTGTACAAGTGAATTCTTTCACATTCTATTTCAATTTTCCATGAAAGAAAAGGAAAGGAATTAAGCCTGGATTGACTAAGAACTTCCTTGGTTATCCATCTAAATGTGATCAGGCTGTATCTTGCTTTGATACAAGAAGGATTAGACATTCTCCTTGGTGCTCTTCCCTGCATAATTTGAGATATGCACTGAAATTTATAAAGAAAAGCTTCTGTTATGAGAATTACTTGATTGTGCTATTTTTCGTGATGGCTTGAAGCGTTGTAGGTTCTAATGTTTGATTTCCACCAGCTGGTTCTCTAATTATCTGTTGGAGAATGAAAATATTAAATTGCTAAATTTAACTATTACATTTGTATTCGATTCCAGGCATTTCTTTGGTTCAAATCGGTGCAAGCTGCTAATAAAGAGGCTGAGGAACAAGACCGGAGGGATGGATACCGCTAGAGTCCTTCTATTTGCACTGTATATCTATCAGTCCACACGTATAAATTATATTTTCTAGTTGATCTGAAGATGTACACAGACAGACTAATTCTCCTACACACCCTTTTTTCTTGTGCTGAAGTCCCACTTTTTTGTAAATTACTATCAACGCATATTTGGTAACTTCCGATAAGTTTCAATCTCAAGAAGGATAGAATCTTCATATTCTACTATTGATTGCTACTGTGATTCCAAATTTTTGTTTCAGGTGGATAAGTTTGTTACCTTTTGAAATATGAAGAAAACAAGTTGATATACCTTGTTTGTGCAGGGGTAAAAGCGGATTTTGGACTATTCAGCCATATGGATTCCAATTTTTTTGGTGCTTTGAACGATAGAGCAACTTATCGGGAGCCCCGTAAATTCCCACTAGAGTAGTTAGTATCTACATAATCTGATGTGTTGTGTACAAATATCATGCATCTTTTCTGTCATTATTACAATTTCAAACACTATAAACTATTGGGAATCTCTTGTGGAACAGTAACACCTGTACATAGTTTGTAACGTTTTAGCTAGCTTGTGTCCATACGACGCCGCCTAAGAAATGCATCTTAATATCCCCTATCATTATCATATTATAACCCTCTCTAATTATATTTATATACTTCCATCATCACAGAGCGTGGTCTCCAGGTGCAATCCACACTCCCCACCCCATGGCTGCTGCTTCTGTTGAATCTTGTCCTAATCATGATATCGAGCTTTCGGACAAGAGCAGGGTTGAAATGATCCAACGAGCTCAATGGCTCAGAGCCGCCATTCTTGGAGCAAACGACGGCCTACTCTCTGTCACAGCCCTCATGCTCGGCGTAGGCGCTGCTAAAGATGACCAGGCAAAGGGCCTCATGATCATCGCAGGCATAGCCGGAGCCCTAGCTGGAGCATGTAGCATGGCTGTCGGAGAGTTCGTCTCTGTTTCTACTCAGAGAGATATCGAACAAACCACTAAAAACACTACAAATTCAGAAGCAGAGGCCGCCAAGACGCCCTCTGCCATTTTCTCCCCACCACGATCCCCTTTCATGAAAATCGTGGCCAGGGATGTAGTACATGATAAAGAATCGGGAGACGATGAGGGCGTCCTGCCTAATCCGTATAAAGCAGCAGGGGCATCAGCGTTGGCTTTTCTTTGTGGATCGCTGATTCCTATATTAACTGCATTGGCATTCTCTGGAAGCAGGATTGTCAGAATTGTGGCTATTGTGGTTATGACCTCCATTGGGTTGGCCGTGTTCGGCGGAGCCGGTGCTCGTTTTGGTGGCTCTCCGGTGAAGGTATCAGCTGTGAGAGTTGTGGTTGGAGGTTGGATTTCAATGGCTGTTACATATGCCTTGCTCATGCCTTTGGATAGAGATCAAACTACTTCAAAGTGTACAACTTAATTATATACTGTATGTAATTTATCAGACTATATTATACTTGAATAATAATTGGTTAATGCAAATATATTTCCTTTGTCTTGTCCTTTTTTTCAGTTGCTAGAGAATTATAAAACTTAACTTGAGATGCACTACCCATCAAGTTTTTATACATAAATTACTAAACTATTTTTTCAAGTTGAATATCTCTCAGTTTTTTACATGTGGGTGTCACGTAATTTTTAAGAAGACAGTTTCAGCTAAATCATATACACTAAGCTTGAACATTTTGCCCCACTCATTCTTCAACCGGGTTTGTGAACTCTTTTTTCTCCAATTCTCAATTTTAGGGTTTAAAGAAAAGAAAATTTCATTTTACTTCCTTTAACTTAGGCCTAATCCAATTTATATCCTTTATGTTTTTACTTTTTCGATTTCCGTCATTTTTTATCCAATTTACGTCCTTTCCGCCGGAAAATTTTAAAACTCATCGGATTGTGAGAAATAAATTGGAATTCCGCCAAATAGTCCAACTTACGTCCTTTAAGTTTGAAAATTAAAATTTTCTAAAAATCCCATTAAAGATTTAAAAAATCTAAAATATCATTAAAAATCCAAAAATTTCATTAAAATTAAAAAATATAAAATATGTAAATAAAATTCAAAATATATCAATAAAATTTCAAAAAATATCATTACAAATTATAAAATGTGTAAAACAAAAATAAAAAATTCTAAAATTTTGAAAATACAAATAATAAAAAATTCTACGATTCAAAGAATGGAAAATGTGTAATTTAAAAATTAAGAAATTCAAAATCTAATTAAAATTTCTAAAAACTAAAAAAATCTCATTAATTTATTAAAAATGTGTAGATGAAAAATTACTAATTCTAAAAATCTAATAAGAATAATAAAAATTATTAACATTTCATTAAAAATCAAACTTGATTCATACTCGTCTGTCATTAAAGTTTTGCTCGAACTCCTAAAAATTTTGGGTCCCACGAGATTTTCCAACTCACCGTCGAGGTTGAGTGGAAGTTCCACACCTTGATCGATTTTGGAACCGTCCCAAATTCATTTTCACGATATTTTTAAAATTGTGGAATTTTTTATTTTAAACATTTTTAAAATTTTAATTTATAGATTTATTTTTATTTTTATGAGCTTTTACAAAAAAAAATTAAATTTACACATTTTTAGATTTTTTGAATCGTAGAAATTATAGATTTTTTTATTTTTATGAGTTTTTAGAAGAAAAAAAAATAAATTTACACATTTTCAGATTTTTTGAATTGTAAAATTTATAATTTTTTATATTTATTTTACACCACTTATAAGTTTTTAATGAGATTTTTTAATTTTTAATGATATTTTCAGAATTTTTTAATTATTAATTTATAATTTTTAAACATAAAGGATGTAAATTGGACTATTTGATCGGATTCCAATTTTACGGTGGAAATGACGTAAATTGGATCGAAAAAGATGTAAATTGGACACCCTACTAGAACGTTAAAGGATATATTTTGAATTAGGCCTAAGTTACCTGATGTAAAATGAAATTTTCTTTTAGAGTGGTAAAAAACTCAATTCCAAATTTTGGGGTTGTGAATTAGTTGTAGAATATATGGAGGAGAAAACGGTTGTGCTTAATATATAACATTTGATGCAAATATCCCTTTAAAAAATCATGTGCAACAAACATATCAAGAACTGAGGGAAATTTAACCTTGAAAAATTAGTTCAATGGTTTATGCATAAAAAATTGATAGTTTATATAGTTTAGTGCAAAAAAAAAAATTAAGTTAGGTGCAAAATTGGTAATTGTTTATTGGGTTTGGTTGAATTAGAGTTTTACATAATAATAAAGTTTAGAGGGTTCTTTCAATACTTTTTAGTGAAAGTTGCAACTTTTCGATTCAATATGACTCTCTAATTGAGTTATAATATTTCGATGTAACTCTTGTGTATTTAAAAATATTCAATCGTGAGATTTTGTATCAATGGAGGTTAATGAATTTAAACCCAACACGTAAATATAAACTTAAAAAGTTTAAACTTGTAAATGAATATGAAATTAATTTATTTCCTAACAAAAAAAAAGAATATGTTGGGAGGAAACCATGGCATTAAAAAGTTTAAACTTGTAAATGAATATGAAATTAATTTATTTCCTAACAAAAAAAGAATATGTTGGGAGGAAACCATGGCAAAGAGAGATATGTTCCTACTTTATACTCCTGGGGTCGAAAATCATTTTCACCCTTTCTTTTTTTGTTCCGTTCCTCATTGGTTTTCACACTCCTAAGAGAAAGTTTCTTACAATTTTAAATTTTTAATCATCTATTTAATTTTATTTTTTAACATAATACTTTTACTTTATTAGTTGAAAGACTTTGATACTCCTACTTTATCATTTTATTATGTCCAAATTAGTGTGAAAACTAATTTGGGATCGAGGGAGTATTTATTTTTTAATGTTAAGTAGGACAAAAATCAAAGTTGAGCCTTCTTATTGGGCAGGCTATATACCCCTCCAGACTTGTTAAGTATACTCTCCCTAATACTCAATTTGTCCTTTTAGGAAAACATTCATTATATAGATATACCTCCCTTAAAATTGAAAATCTAACCCTAATTTTTGCAGCCGCCGTTGACACCCAACCCCGCTGCCATCTCCGACAAAATCGAAACCAAAACCAATGTCGATTTAATGAATATTTTCGACAGAAATTTCAAAAAAAAAATTGACATATTTTCAACAAACCAGTGTCGATCGACACTGGTTTGTCGACAAAAACACTCTCGTCGACACAATTTCATCGAAAGAAAAAAAAAATGTTGTCGATGATAGTGTTTATTTTCGAGCACATTTTGTCGAAAAAAATAAACAAACAAACCCGTGTTTTAGGGTTCAGGCGGGCAGCGGCGCCGCCGCCAATAGTTACAGAAATTTAAAAAAAAATGGATAAAGGGACAACGGCAGCTTGGGTGGTGCAACGTATGGACAGAGGCACGAGGGAGGAGGGGCAGCGTCGCCACACTGTTGCAAATGGAAAAAAACGACAACAACAGGCGAGTGGGGGAAGGAGGGGACAACGGCTGCGAGCGGGTGGGGGAAGGAGGGGACAACGGCTGCGGGCGGGTGGCGACAAGCAACGATGGGCGGGTGAGGAAGAAAAGGGAAAATTTAGGATTTTAGTGGGGGTACATTTATCAAGGACAATTTTGGAAGAAAGGGGTATATTAGGTATTTTAGAGTGATGGGGCGCTGCGGTTGGGATGGTGTGAGAAAGAAGAAGGTTGAGGAAATGAAGGAAAATTAGGGTTTTAGGGGGTGTGCGTTTATCATACAGAATTTTAAGAGAAAATTGTATAATATGTAATTTGGGGGAGTGCATTTATCTCACGTGTGTTTTGAGGATGGTACGGGTAGACATAGGCGGTTTTCAAACCGGAACCGACAAACCGGCTGAACCATAACCGGATGTTCACAGTTCGGTTTCGTTTAGCCCAAGTGAAAAACCGTCGGTTTCAGTTTTACCGCCGATTTTTCATTTTTTTAATATATAATTTTTTTATTTTCTATGTATAAATTTAAATTATATAATTTGTATTAAATTCTAGTAAAAAAAATTTTAAAAAAATAGTTAAAATGAAAAGAAAAAAAAAAACGAGCGAAAATGGAGTCAAAACAAGAAAAAAAAAACAAACAAACAAATCGTAACTGTAACCGTCGATTTTTTGCAGTTGCACATATATAGGTACGGATATTAGGGGAGTGCATCTAACATTTATGGAAGGGCGAATAACCCACACCTATGTAAATTTTTTTATTTTTTTTGAGAGGACACACCTATGTAAATTAAATCAGAGTATATGTGAGCCTCTTGGAGCAAAGCCTTTCATCATGAACACCAAAGCATGATTTAATTAGCGATTAGGAACTTGTTCTTCAGAGCTCAAATTGTGTTTGGATTTTAATCCACAAGATACTCCGTTGACGTTAACTTACAAGATATTGACTTGTATAATTTGTTGAGAAATTATTTAAGAGTTAAATGTGAAAAAAAATGGTAAAATTGTTTATTGTGTTGATTTATCTTCAAGAAATTTATAATAATATTAGAAGTATTGTATTAAAAGAACGTTCAGTATCTTCTAATAAATCAAATGTTATCAAATTCGTTAACAAAAATGTCATAGAACTATTACCAATAGAATAAGATGTCTTGATTAAAACAAGCTAATTTCATCTCAAAATATTTGTGAAAAATTGACACCTTATATATTGAGTTTTTAAAAGTAATTCAATGGAGTTGTCTACAATGGAGTATTAGACAACGATAAAATTAAATTTTTGATACACTTTAAAGTGCATAACTTGAAAATACTGAAAACTATTATAAGATACTTTCGAGAGCAGAATTAAGTGGAGTATTAAGATTTTTTACAAATTGATGCAGTCAAAATTAAAGAAGCAAGAATTCATAAGCAACGAGACTATGATTCCGTGGAATTTTGTGTTTAACCAACAATTAAAAGCAATTAGTCTCTACCCGATAGCTATTCGTTGCTTAAAACAAATGTGTTGCTTTTCTTATTATAATATATAAAATAGTACTATATATTTACATAATAATAAAGTCTTACCATCATTTTGTTCAACGTGACTCTCCAACAGAATTAACCTTTTGGTGCAACTTTTACTTAAATATAAATACTCAACTGTGCAGTGAATTGGGATCATTGAAAAGTCGACTTTATCTATACAACGAAACTGAGTCTTCAATTTTTTTCATCGTTTTATTCTATTTCTCAATTTTGTTCAATTGTAAATGCCGAATTTTCGAAAAATAAGTTTTGTGTTTTGAACTTGTATTAATACTTATAAAAATATTATCGTTTTTATGTGTGTGTAACTAATTTTAGGCTCCATTCTCCTAGTGCATATACAACATATTCCTGTCCATTCGAAATTTGGACATGCTTGCATTGGTTTAGAGACTTTAAACACGCGTATAGGGTTTTTTTAAATTCTCAATACAGATTAAAAAAAACAAAAAAAGGTTGAATTAAACTAAAAGAGGATGAAAGTAAAAACGCGTGGAACCTAACACTACAAAAAAAACGCATTTTAGAGACGGATTTACCGACGGAATTTCCGTCGCCCGCCGAGGTTACCGACGGAAAGTTGTCCGTCTCCTTTGTCGGCGTCGGCAATTTTTGCCGACGGATTTTTGAATTCCGTCGGTAATACCGACGGAATATTTCGGTCATGTTTTCCGACGGAATGTCCGTCGGTAATCCGGACAACCCGTTTAACAAACCGGGTCAACATTCCGTCGGAAATAAGTAATTAAAATAATTATAAAAGAAATTAAATTCCGTCGGCAATGCCGACGGATAATCGGTCACCATTTCCGTCGGCACTACCATCGGATTTCCCGTCAGAACTTCCGTCGGTATTACCGACGGAATCCCGACTGAATTAATTTTGAATAAATTAATTTCGCAAATTCATATAGTGACGGAATACCGACGGAATATCCGTCGACTTTTTACCGACGGAATATCCGTCACTAAAACAAAATAGTAAAAAAAAATATGGGTGGGACCGGGGAGGCCCCGGCCCGACACTGCCCCGGCAAACAAAATAGTAAAAAAAAATTATGGGTGGAATCCAAAAGAACAAAGACAGTCAAATACATACAAAAAAACCAAATTTTAATTTTAAGAAACTTAAAGACAGTCAAATTGTAATTGGAATGCTTCGTCTCCAATGCAAATGCAACAACAAAGGATAATCAAACAAATTCTGGTTCAATTTTAAACGTGCAATTGAGTTGAATTTAATGATACAAAAACAGTAATAGCAACTTCATCAAATGCTAAATCTACGAAAAAGTCATATTGTAAATTTATCGAAAGTGAAATAACACGAAATATCCATCAAAAGTAAGACATATAACATAGTTTCCCTCACTTAATCTTCAACAAAATCAACATTAAAAATGCGGAAGAACAAATTAACCAACCTCCCTAATCAATAGTTTGCATAAAGGCATGGAACGGGCGTTGTACTTGGATCGGAGGTCACCGGAGAGAGGAGCGCTCGCTCGACGGCGCTGTGAAGTGCGCCTTTCGGCTCTTGCGCCGGGAAGAAGAAACACGCGGGTTGAACTTCATTTTCTCGGTAACGGCAATGGAGATTCGTCGGCTATGGCGAACGGCACCATCTTCATCAAGGGGATCGCGACGGTGGCTTCGTCTTCTTCCAGTCTCCGGCGAAGGGCGACGACTTCGTCTCCTTCAAGGAAACAACCAAAAAATTAAAAAAAAATCCATCTTGAAGTTCAAAAATTTTCAATCTAAACTCGAAATCACTTACGTCGGAGTCGGGGATCGGTCGCCGGCCTTCTTTTTCTTAAAAAAATAGCGGCGGCGACGATGTCGATGGTCGACCCATTTATTCAAACGCCGGAGAAGCAAGAATGGAGACGATTGTAGAAGAAGGAGACGGTTGTGGCTGAACGGCGTCGACGAGGCAATGGAAGAGGAAGGTCGGCCGGAGGAGCACAGATTGGGCGGCGGCCATGGATCGGAGCTTCACGGTGGAGAGAAATCATCGCGGGAGAGACGGAAATAGAGAGAGAAGAGTGAAAGAAACCCTAGGTTGAGGCTTTATATAAGGCTCAATATTCCGTCGGCATATATATAAATACCGACGGATAATCCGTCGGCATTTATCAAATGGTAAATTCCGACGGAAAGTTAATTCCGTCGGCATATTGGCGGTTTTTATTTATTTATTTTTTTTAATTAATTCAATTTTTTCTATATATTAGACCTACTAAATTACCAAAATATTTTAAAAAAAAATCACGAAATTCATTTCTTCCACATATATTAATAAATATATTGGTTGTGGCTTATATTTATAGTAAATTTAATTTTTATAATTTGTACCTAAATGATAAATAATTAATTAACTTTTATAAAATAAAAATAAATACATTACATTAATTGAATTAATTTTCATCTTCATCGTCTTCATCCTCCTCTTCATCCTTATCCTCCTCCTCATCATCATCTTCCTCATCCTCCTCCTCATCCTCATCTTCTTCATTCTCCTCCTCATCCTCATCTTCATTCTCCTCTTCATCCTCTTCTTCATCCCCCTCCTCCTCCTCCTCCTCATCTTCTTCATTCTCCTCCTCATCCTCATCTTCATTCTCCTCTTCATCCTCTTCTTCATCCCCCTCCTCTTCACCTTCAATTTCGATTAATTGGGGATTTGCAGCCGTCAAGGGTACAGAAAGATTGAAATCTCCCGTAAAGACTTCAGTTGGAGTCTCTATTTGTTCTGTTTGAAATGGAGATTCATCTTCAGTATTTTTGTCCTTTTTAGGGACTTCTACCATTGACCTTGCCTTTACTTTGCAAACAGCGTGCCATTCATAACCACGTGGAGCTCCCCGGATATGTGCAGTAGTATACTTGAGATACTTGATGGGAAAATACAAATGGATCATCCCCAACATACGTCATTTTCGAACTAACATCAACGAGCTTGTACTCCGGGTGAATTCTTGTTCCTAAATGGCCTGAATCAAACCAATGACACTTGAACAACACTACAGTCTTTGCTGGATATCCTGGATATTCTACTTCGACGACTTCCCGTAACACCCCAAAGTAATCACTTGCATCTGCATTGTAATTCGCACTGCTAACGCAGACGCCACTGTTGGTAGTTGCCTTTGTCGATGCATACCCAGACGTATGAAATCTGTAGCCCTTCACAATATAACCGCTGTAAGTCTTTACACGACGTAGTGGTCCCTTGCTGAGATCTCGTAAGAATCGACTGTCAAGAGCGTTATCTCGTCCCTATACGGCTCAATTTAAAATTAATTAAAATAAATATTAATTTATTTACGTAAAACATAATTAAATGGTACTCACATAACGTTCGAACCATCGGGAAAATTCACGTTGAATACGAGCATCTATATATGTATCTGAGATGTTTGGTTGTGCTCGTCGTAGTTCTTGAGTGTACATCCTAATTCACAACATTCAAAAACTTGGTTAATATTAAATGACATAAATGAAGTGGTAGTTAAATAGACGATTTATATATGAAATACTTACTCAATGTATGGCTGAACTTCATCACAATTCAATAACACATACGTTTGTGCTATTTCCGCCTCCGAGTTCGTCTCCCAATATCGTTCAGTGGGTTTTCCTATTGGCCGTCCCTTAGACTTGAATATGGAGAGCATTCCATCGACCTCTTCACTGATATCGTCAACGGATGTACCACCGAAGTTACGTGGAGCACTTCTTAACTTTGTGTTGACGTGGTCTTCAAAGTAATAAGAACAAAACATGCCAACCTCTTCATTCAAATATGCATTCACAATCGATGCTTCAACGTTTGCCTTTTGTTTAGCATTGCGTTTCAAGTTGTGGAGATACCTGATACACACACACACACACATATATATATATATATATATATATATAAGAATGCATGTGTAATTGTAATGAAATAAAATAAGTAAGATTTTACCTTTCAAATGGGTACATCCACCTGTATTGCACCGGACCACAAATTCTCGCTTCATACGCTAAGTGAACGGGTAAGTGTTCCATCGAGTTAAAGAAGCTAGGTGGAAAAAATTGTTCCAACTTACACAAAATCACTGGAATGTCTACATCTAAACGAATCATATCATCGATCTTGATCGTTGTAGCCGTTAAATCTCTAAAAAAGAGACTTAATTCAGTGATAGCCCTCCACACATTGTGAGGAAGAAGTTCTCGGAACGCAATCGGTATCAAGCGTTGCATAAATACATGACAATCATGACTCTTCATCCTTGTAACCTTACCCGTTGTTGTGTCTACGCATCGACTCAAGTTCGACACGTAGCCGTCCGGAAAGTTCAACTCATTTATCCACCTACAAAATCTTTGTTTTTGTGGTTTATCCAGTGTGTAGCTAGCCTTTGGAAATTTACCTGTACGCTCATCCTTTTTCAACTTTGGACGGCGACAAAGAGTGTCCAAATCCTCCCGAGACTTTGGAGTGTCTTTCGTCTTGCCTTCCGTGTTCATGATTGTGTGGAACACATTGTCAAACACATTCTTTTCAATGTGCATCACATCCAAATTGTGTCGTATCAATAGTGAACTCCAGTATGGTAAGTCCCAAAAAATACTCCTTTTGTTCCAACCACCCTCAATTCCTCTGTTGTGTTCCGCTGCATTTTCCTCAGTACTTTTTTTCAACCCCGTCCACTCAATCTCATATAACAACCTACGTCCTGTACGGAGAGTAAATTATAAGTGACACTAAAAGCAATAGATAAATATATGTTTAATACTCATTAAATAAATGTATAAAATACCATCTCGAAGTGGAGGTCGATTGTTTGTGACTGCTCTGTTCTTTACGAAGTTCTTCTTATTTCTTCTAAACGGGTGACCTTGAGGTAAGAACCTACGGTGATTATCGAACCATGAAACTTTTCTACTCACCGGGAGACTGAAAGCTTCAGAATTCTCCATACAATACGGACATGCTTTCTTCCCGACGAAATGCCGACGGAATTATCTTTCCGTCGGTATTTCACCTGCCCAATAATCCGTCGGCAAAGATACATACCGACGGATTTTCCGTCGGTATTTATCAAATTGTGATTCCGACGGAAAGTTAATTCCATCGGCATTTCACCCGCCCAATATTCCGTCGGCATAGATAAATACCGACGGATTTTCCGTCGGTATTTATCAAATTGTGATTTCCGACGGAAAATTAATTCCGTCGGCATATTACCCGCCCCCATTTACCGACGGAATGTCCGTCGGCATTTATCAAATGGTGAATTCCGACGGAACATATATTCCGTCGGCATTTGGCGGTTTTTTTTTTTTTTTTAATTAATTCAATTTTTTCTATATATAACACACAAAGCAACACAAAGCTCACACCATATTCGATTTTTTCTATTTTGCAAAGAAAACAACAAAAAATATCATGTCTTCTTCATCTTCTATTCGATTTCAGCAAGGCCTTGTTTGTTATTGTGGAAAGGCATGTTGTACATATGCTTCTAAACAGCCTAGAAGTAAAGGGAGGATATTTCATAATTGTCCTGACTCCCTAAGTGATGGTTGTGGTGGTGGATGTGGTTTCTTTGTATGGGCTGATACTCTAGAAAACTGTGGTGTTGACAAGAATCAAGGATCTAATCAAAGTGACCAAGAAACTGAAGACATGAAGAAAATGACTCAAGAGATGAAGAAATTGGTTATAGAGATCAAGATTTTGGCTGAAGAAATCAAGGATTTAATCAAAGTGAACAAAATCATTTTGATTGTGCTAGTTGTCATGGTTGCATCTACCACCTTCAAGTGGTTTGGTTAAATATATGTATAATGCACTCTATATGAGGCTATTTTGTACTATAATTCACTTCCACTTTCAAGTGGTTTAAATCTATCTAGAATGCACTCTAAATGAGACTATTTTGTACTAGAATGCACTGTTATTTGTACTCAATGAAACAAATGAATGCACCCTATTTTCATCTATACACCAAATGCATTATTCCACCAATAAACTACACAAATAAACTGCAATATATAGTTCAACATATAGTTCAACATAAAGATAAATATATAGTTCAACATAAAGATAAATAAGTTCAACAGAAAAGTAAATAAGTTCAACAGAAAAGTAAATAAGTTCAACAGAAAAATAAATTAGTTCAACACAAAATTAAATTGTTCAACCACGATAGTTGTTAAAAAACTGATCCACAACGTCATTCAAGTTGACGTCGTCATCGTCGGCCTGCGAACCACTTTGACCTGCAGCTTGATCTGGAGCTGGAGCTGGCGGGGGGCTTGCACCATCGTCTGTTGATAGATGGCCTCGATCTGCTCAGCAGACATCCCCAACGTCCGACCCGCGTTGGTACTCCAGACGCGGAAGTAGTTCTCGAACGTTGCCATGACGTTCGGATCCGGGACGGCAGTGGAGGATACAGACGCCTGCGATGCACTCCGGGCCGACCGACCACTTGGTGACCTCACGGCGTTGCTCATCCGACCAAGGCCAAGGACCCTTCCCTTGGAGGTCGGGGCAACGTCAAGGTAAGCCTGGTCCACATCAACAACCGGAGGGGGACCGCTGCTTCCGGATTCAGCAGTAGTCGCCGCGACTTGCGTCTCGACCTCTTCAATCCTCTGTCGGACGTTCAACTACATAATTAAAAAATTAAAATTAATTTAATTATCTATATATATAATTTAATTAATACATAAATTTAATTAAACTTACGTGGAGGTCAGTAGTGCGCCCGTAGGTGGACGTCAGTGTATCGGCATCAAACGGATGAATAAGGCTCATCCGATCCAAGTGGGTGGGTGTGTGTCCGTCCAGTCTCCCGCTCCTATTAAGTATCAAATAAACATATAAAAATTAATTTAGATAACTAATACTCCCTCCGTCCCAGAGGAATTTGCACCCTTGGGACGGCACACATATTAAGAAATGTGTAATGAGTGATGTTTTGAGGGGTAATTTTGTAAAGTTTTATGAATAAAGTAAAGTAAAAAGAAGATTGAGTGTGGAAAAGTAATGGCATATGGGTAAATATGAGTATATTTTAAGGGTGAGGGTTATGAAGATATTTCCTTTTATGGAGTGTGCAAATTGGTATGGGACATCCATATATGGAAAGTGTGCAAATTCCTGTGGGACGGAGGGAGTATAAAATAATTAACTATAATTATTTAATTTTTAAAATTAATGAAAACTTACGATAGCAAGTGATTGCTCGAGGACGGACCAAGCTCCCCCCCGATGTCTTGCCATCCCGCCTCCAACGTCGGTTCTGCGGTTGGCCCGAGCTTTCTCACACTTCTCTTGGTAAGCCGGGTCTATCCACTTCTCAATCAACGACTCCCACAGGTCAACACCATCCTCGTCCCCCAGAACACGATTCAAGTTACGATCACGCCAGGCCGTTCTCCAGTCGTACATCATGTTCGTGTACCGAGTAGAACAAACACCGTACCACTTCTCGTAAATAGTGTCGTCCGAGTAGATCGCCGTATCCCAACGGGCCTTTTTCTATACAAATATTCAACATATTTATCAAATAATATGTATAATTAGTTATTTAATAAACTTTAATTATTGTAATTATATACCTGGAACTCCTCGAAGTATTCATCCTTTTTAGTTTGCGGCACCATCGACCAAGTGATAACACCCTTAGAAATCTTGCACTTCTGAAAGGCTGCTGTGCAGATCCTGGACAACTCATTACCGGGCAACAACCTGTAAAATTATTAACAAATTTATAAACTCACACATTATAAATAAATAAATAAAGTTAATCGTTATTGAATACTGTTAAACATTAGAATTATTGACTTACGTTCCTGAATGGATTTCAACGGGCTGCCTTTTGTCTCGAACGGGATGCTGGCGAGAAGAGGATCCTACGGCTGTTGACGAACTAGACGACATCGTAGTCGGCGGCGGCGATACTACTACAGGAGGAGGAGGAGGAGGCCTCCTTGCACGTGACCTACGTGAACCTGAACCAGAACCCTGATTCGTCGGTACTTGACTCATCTGTTTCAATCAATAAAAAATACATAATTTAATTTACAATAATCTAATTTAATCAATAATTTACTAGATTAAGTATATATAGCATATTCCTAATTTAATCAACAATTTACCAATTTAATCAACATTTTCCTAATTTAATCAACAATAACCTAATTTAATTATTATTTTTCTAATTTAATCAATAATAAAAAAATTAACATATTCCTAAATTAACAAACCTAATTAAAATAATAGTTTTCGAGTTTTCTAATTATCAATTTAATGAACATATTCCTAATTTAAAAATTTTACTAATATAGCATATTCCTAATTTAATCAACATATTCCTAATTTAAATCAAAACAATATATATATATAACCTAATTACAACGTGATACCACCGTCGAACCATCTAATTAACTAATAATTTAAACCATTGATTGAAACATGCATCACCTACATTAAAAATATTCTATATCAAAACTACACCATTAAATTAAACGTAGTAATTAACTATACATGCATATAACAATTAATTAATTAACCTTAAAAAACTACTCTATCAAAATTATTCTATCTTAATCAAAAAATTAAATAACATACTAACATGATCATAATATTTTAACAACTAACTAAATCAATAACATGCAAATCAACATTAAATTATTCATATTTACATATATCCATGCATAAACATATATAAGTATTAAAACTAAGTAATAGAACTAATTAAGAAAACGTACTGTATCAATGTAATCGGAGAAATTTGCTTCAATAGCCTCGTCCTCGTCTTCGTCTTCCCCCCCTCCCCCTAATCGACTCACTTCACTCACGCACACCTTTTTTTTTTCTAAACCGAATTCTGTGATTTGAGGCCATTATATATAAAAAAAAATAAAAAATTGCTATCTTATTGAAAATCGAGGCGGTGCAAAATTAACGGGTCACATGCCGACGGAATATCCGTCGGCATGTGAATTTTAAAAGATCCGTCGGCATTTTTCGTCGGTAAATGCCGACGGAACGGAAATCCGTCGGCAAGGATGTTGACTTTTCAAACTACAGTAATCTGTCGGCATTCCGTCGGAAATGCCGACGGAATATAATCCGTCGGCATATGTCCGTCCCTATAACGCGCGTTTTTTGTAGTGTAAAATTAAAAAGAGAGATACTAATTTTAAATTTTATTTAGAGCACTAATTAATTGTCTCGATTTAAAATAATAACGATACGTTCATTATTCATAATAATAGGAGTATAAAGTATAAACGACAGCATAGTGAGATAAAGACGTACTGTTAATTACATCTTCATATATAATACACACGAAGAAGTATTTATTTTCATATGACGCATATCATTTTGTTGATCGTATGATGGCATCATCATTCATCACCACGTGCAATCATTTTCCATACGCATCACCCTTAATTTGAAAACATTTTTCATGTGGAGATCAAACATATATAATTTGTATCTCCAAAAAATTGTATACATTCAAATGTAAACAGTCTTCCTCCATTTCATAAAGTTTGTCGCATTTCTTATTTTGTATAAAATTAAAAAACATATTTTTTTGACAAATTTACCCCTCGTTATTTTCTCCCCCTTTCTTCTCTTTTTCCTTTTATTTTTCCACCTTCCTTTTTCACCATTTCTTTGACCTTTTCAAAAAAAATCGTAATTAATATATTTCGAAAAGAATAGGGGCAATTTAGGGAGATCATTGGTAAAATTAGAAAAAGCGACAAACTTTTTGAAACAAATTTAAAGTCCACATGCGACAAACTTTTTGGATATAATTTATTTACTTTATAATATATACGAATTAATTTAATTACAAAATTATTCTTTAACAATCTAATTGTTACACTTTTTTATATTGTGTACTCAAGATTCATAGTAAACTTTTAATACATACAGATGGCTAAGTTATGGATTTGATATTTTAAAATGTAATTTAATTATTCTACTTTCAAATTTTAAAATTATACTCACTCTACAAATATCTATAAATTCAATTTTATAAATGCTCTACAAATTAACTCTATATAAATAATAAAGGTAAATTTTATATAAACACATATAAATACTACTCCATATAATATAAAGTTAAACCTTACTCTATTTTCAATCTCAAAACAAATACAAACCTACAATTTATTAAGATTTTGAAATTCTCATAATTTCAAAACAAACATACTCATGTGTGATTCCACTTAGAGCATACTAATATTCTACCAATGAATTGGTGGAAAAAAATATAGTATAATTTTGTTAGAGAGACGCACTTGTGTGTAATCAACTGTATGATGGTGCGTAATCAACTGCATGGTGTAATTGAACCACACATTTAATTTTAAAAATTCAATTAGGTAGAGGCTAAAATAAAACAATTGAAAAATAAAAAATATATCCATACCACTTAAAATTCATTTATATGTATACATGCTATTAAACTTTGCATTCTGATTTATTTAGGACATATATCAAAATCCCCTACGTGCAAAATATGCAATAACATAAACAAATTTAGCATTCAAATATTCAAATCAATGAACCAAAACTAAATAATTTAAACGCGTTGATGGGCCCCACTCTAATTAGGGACGAATGATCAAAATCAACAAAGTACCCTACCCAATGCAAGTTTGATAGATATGTTTGTCTCAATCTTAATTAATATGGAGTATTTATTTATTTATGAGGGAATCGTTTCTAACTACTCGAATTTAAGTTGGATGTTTCAATTCGTATGTTGGTTTATTAATCGCACAATTATAGAAGTGGACCCAAGATTAAATATTACTATAAATATAGTTATACAAATATGTATATGTTGAATCTTTTAGCAATGTTTGATGACGACGGCATATTTGGGTTTGGTATGATTTTGAGGGACGACGGTGGTGCATTTAAATCTTCTTGGACTTTGCACGGAAAACGGGCTTACTCGAAGCTCTTTCGTGATTTAAAATTCTGAATTTGAATCAAGTAATCGTAAAGGTGAATGTAAAGATTGTGCACGATGCTCTTTACAGCAACGGGGCTGATTTTTCAGTCTTCGTAGATATATCTGGAAGGTTTATTATTTAGGGATGACAACGGGTGGATTGGGAATGAGTTTGGCCAGTTTCAGGATCCGTCCCGCAGAATTTTTTTAGACTCACAAGTCATCCCGTCCTGCCACAAAATTTGTTCAATCCGTACCGTTCCACCCTGCCCTGTCGTCCTTTTTTTTTTTTTTTATTTATATAATAATAATAATAATATAATTTCGTTCTTCAAACTCGATGTATTAAAAAAATTGTTAACTATACAAATAAATTGAAGGGAAAATATCAATTTTGGTCACCCAGTTTTACCTCTTTTCATATTTGGTCACCCACATTTAGTCACTATCATAATTGGTCACCCAGTTATTATATTCTATCAAAATTGATTACTCCGGTTAGTCAATAATCTGTCATTGACTAACGGAGAAAGAGTTTTGAGGCGTGAAATTTCTCAAAATCTAAGGTTAAAAAATTCTCATGTCAAAACCTAAGGTTAAAAAATTCTCATGCATCTTCTAGAACTAATGAAACAAACGCATAAGCAAGAATGAAACATGTGCAAAAATTACCAATATTTACATTATATTTATAACTGATCAGGAGTTTTGATGCATCTTCTAGAACGTGGTCAGAAGGAGTTTTGATGCATCTTTTAGAACGTGAAACTTACTGGGTAGTCAGAAAATAGAACGTGAAACTTGCTGGGCAGTCAGAAAATTTCAGTAAGTTTTTAATAATTATTTAACTCAATTATGAATTCATTTTTTTGTTGGTTTACTTTTTATTTTACAAAAAATAGAAACTCAAGAGATAGAATGGTACTCTGGGTTTTTTTTTTAACAATTGTACTCTGTTTTCCAATTCTTGGTTTCATGTTGAATTTGTATAATAATTGAAGATATAGACTTATTTCAATTCATTTCCCTATTTATAATTATTGGAGCATAATTTGCGGTGAAGATTAATTGTAAAGAATTTTCTAAAATTATCCATTCAAGAAAATTTTATAAACTTATTTTTCATTCTAAATATTTTTCTATTAAGATTGCAGATTTCTTGAAAGGTTAGTCAAACAATTGGGCATTTAAAATTAATTGAAATAAATTTCTATCTCCTGAGTTTCTCATTTCCTAATTAACTATAAAATAAAAAGTAAACCAACGAATCACCACGTTCTACAAGATACATCAGAATTCCTTCTTACCTATTATATCACGTTCTACGACATGCATCATAATTCTGACCTATTATAAATATAATGTAAATATTGATAATTTTTGTCCATGTTTCATTCTTACTTATGCGTATGAAAATGTTTTAACCTTAGTTTTTGAGAAATTTTACGGCTCAAAACTCTTTCTCCGTTAGTCAATGACCGATTAACTAACAGAGGGATCAATTTTGATATAATATAATAACTGGGTGATCAATTTTGATAGTGGCTAAATGTGGGTGATCAAATATGAAAAGAGGTAAAAGTGGGTGACCAAAATTGATATTTTCCCTAAATTGAAATATGTATTTATTGAAATTAACAGAAACTATAAATAATGCAATTTGTATATAAAAATTACTAACAAGTCTACAAATATGAATTGAAGATGGAAAATTGCATACGGCTAATAACAATTTAAGAGGTTTGAATTGATAAATTAATCTAGGGTTAATTATTGGCCGATACTAAAGAAAATTCCTCAATTTTATTGTACACGTCCCAACTATTATACACACCCTATATAAAATATAATTTATTTTTAAATTTCTACTTACATCTTCAATTTTGAACAATTATATCCAAATTTTAAAAAAAATCACGAAAAAATCTTATCCTCTAATGGAACGGAAGAAACGTGTGAACAAGAAAATCACAAAAATTTAAACCCTAGATATTGATAAAAACTAATGAAACTGTGTAAAAAATGGAGATTAAGCGTACCAAATCTACACATTTTATTGAATGTCAAATATGTACGGTTGAAACTTCTCCTTTCAAAATTGAACTCACTTTTGTATTCTTCTTATTTCACGTTTTTCTTCTGTTTCGTCAGTGAATAATAATTTTTCGTAATTTTTAAATTTTTATAGAGTTGGGTTATAGATAATTGCTTAAAATTGAGGTATGAGTATTAATTTAAAAATAAATTATGTGGGGTGTGTATAGTAATTGAAGTCATAAGATGTGTATGGTAGAATCGGGGTTTGTTTAGACTAAACAATTAAATACATGCTTACTAACAATTTAACAAAATTGAATACTTGTTTAATGATAGTTTCTATTTTGGGATAGGATATTTTTTTTAATGATATAAAGTTTTTTTTTTTAAACAAAAAATTGGGGTGGACTACAGCCACCTTAGCCATGCTGTAGCTCCGCCCTTGAATATAATAATAAAAAAAATTATTAAATAATAGATTTATATAGTACCAATAGTGTGATTGAAAAAGTTGAGAGGTGAAAAGAAAAAGTAAGATAAAAAGTGAAATATAAAAATAAAAATTATATAAAAAGTTTATAAATAAACGGATCAAAATGATAAAATAAAAAAGGAAGTCAATAAGTCATAGACATGGGTACAGTATTAGTATTTAATTTTTCTTCAAGCAAGATTGACGCTACTCTGAATTTGCAATTAAAAGATAAATTTTTCCATTTGCTTTACAAGATCAAGATGGCATTGACGCGGCTGTTAGGTGCCCAACGTGTAAGATATATATTTTTATTTCGACCCATATTACCATGTTCACACATATATTTTACAAATATAATATGGGATTTTTCATATATTCCCTTGTTTTTACCTTTTTTTTCCACTCATTCATATCATTAATACCTTTTAATAATTTATGTTAATACCTTTGTAGTACTAATACCTTTTAATAATTTAAAGTGAAACTCTTTAATACTAGGACTAATACATTTTGAATATCAGTTTTCATTTTACGAGCAAGCTTACCATTGGCGAACATGTATACTGTGAAGCTTTTTAGTATATTTTTTTAAGGTTAATTGAAACAAAAATAAATTATGGGGTTCATTAATTTCAACCTATTTTGTTTTCTTGTAATTTATTACAATATTTTTATAACTTTGTAGTGAATGTTTGTTTAGTGTGCTTGGGAGAGTTTAAGGGAGAATGAGTATTTTAGAGTTGGTATTAATTAACTAGGTCAAATGATTTTTAAATAGTACCTGTAAATATGAGTTGTCTATATTACATTGTTCGTGTTTTTAGAGAAAGACATGTAATTTTTTACGTACGACGTGGGCTCTTAGACTTAAATAATGACTATGTATTTTACTGTTGGTGGACAAGCAAATCTTTTCTTATCCTTTTGATACGTAGGATTGATTGGCTTAGGTGAATCGATGTTCTTGTCGAGACGATTGTTCCTCTCTGATGGACAACCACATGGATGAGCTCGCTGGCTTCACCAATCAGGTGGTGACCTCTGAGGTGGACGAACAAATATGTAGAGGTGGCAGTATTGACGAACAATCTTTATCGATTTTACGGTGTCCTCGTCTTATTCACTAGTCGTCTGAATGGCGTGGAGTAGCTCATGGACTTGACTTTATTTATGAAGATCGAGGGTAATTAATATGTGATAAAATGGTAAAATATGAAAATCAAACATTTGTTCTATTGGATATTCATATTGATCGCAAAATTCATTATCTTGGGGAAAAAAAAAAAACAAATCTTTCTCGATTTAATTTTTCTATTCCATTGATATTTCATCATGTTGAAATTTTAATACATATCGTCCCTAATATTATATTATAGAACGTTAATTATTTTTTAATATGACATATGTCAATCATCTATATAATTGATAAAATGTGAAAAACCAAAATTGAAACATGTGATGTCACCCAGTTCCCTCTGTGATAAGTTAATTATGGGAAAAACAAGTTTGCGTCGATGTAGATATGGCAGGAAACAATTAATTAAATTAGAAATGAATGTGAACACCGGCTGGCCTGGATAGAATAAAGTTACATTTGTGTATTTTATTTTCAATAATTAAAGTATGTAATAATTGAGTATATACTCGACTCGAAGAGTAAGTAGTCCACTACACTAATTAAAGTAGTACTTTTCAATCATTCAATTTAATTAGCTAACAAAGCGGTACCTTTACTAGTAGCTTATTCTCTCCCCTGTCGTGTGACTTTTTCTTTCTACAACAATGTAACTTTATATTTTCTACATTAAGAAAAATATTGAAACGAGTAAAGTCATGATTAATTAATTGTATTTCATAATTAATCTATCCATTTTATAATTAGCCATGAATTTGACCACATAATTAATCTTTTAATCTGATGACACGTATAATCGAGTTTTATCCCATCCAACTAATTAAATCTTGGAAGAGCACAACTACCTTATCTTTCAATGTTGTTTATGTCTAAACTAATCAATTGGATTAATAATTGTAATAAAAGGTTTCCTCTTATATACACCCGAGTGTACATGGTGCACTTGGGTGGATTTTTTTTTTTTTTTTTACCGTTTTATTGCTGTTTTTTTTTACGCATTTTTTTATTTACTCCTTTTTTATGGCTGTAATTAGTGTGTTTTTTTGTCGATTATTTTGTATTTTTTTTCTTTTTTTTATTAATTAAAAAAATGGATAAAAGAGTTTGACCTCAACCTTAAAAATTCATATACCCACCATTTAGACTAAGGGGTGTATTCAATTGAGATTCTGTTGGATTTTTTTGGACTTTTAAAATCTGGGGTATTCAATTCAGATTTTTAAAAGTCTTTCAAAATTTTGAGGTATTCAATACGGATTTTAAAAAGTCTTTAGAAATTTTTAGGTAATTCAACAATATATGAATTTTAATACTCTATGAATTTCGTTGGATTCTCTTTCAAAAATATAAATAAATTTCACTAATCAAAATCTCTTCTAAAAAGTAGAGATTTCAACGGATTCTCTTAGAAGACTCTGAAAGAGAAGAAAAAAAAAACTGCGTTAACTATGTTCTTTGATAAGCATCAGATTCTTCACCACCATTATTATCGTGAAAAAAAAAATTACATCTCTGTATTTTAAAATTATGTTCTTTCTTTAAAAATTATAGTATATCGAACACCGTCAATAATATCTAATCGACGTCAATTTGCAATTCACAAGTTCGAGCTGAATTACATAACTTTCTTCGGAAAGAAGGTCGCTCTGATGAATTTCCAGTCGAATATAAAGAAGATCAAGATTCACCACATCTCGACATGAAAGAGGAAATTTTGGAATTGATAAATAAAAAAAAAAAAATTGAACTAGGTTTTAGGGGCGTAGTTTATGGAAATCCATGTAAATCAATAAAAAAATGTGTATTTCAGAATCATGTCAAATCTATAAAAATCCATATAAATCAATAAAAAAGTCAGTCAAACTCTGCATAGAGTCTATGAATTTTCTAAATCCACTTACTTTTTAAAGTTCAAAAAAATCCAACAGAATCTCAATTGAATACACCCCCTTAATCTACTTACTAAAATATTGATTTTTTTTAATATGTATATTATAATAAAATGAAAAAAAATTTGTGAAGGGAACACAATATTACTAAAAAAAATGTATGTAGATATAATAGAAAAGTGTAAGTCAATATAACTAAAAAAATGCAACACAATATTACTAAAAAGTGTAAGTCAATATAACTGAAAAAGTACAACACAATATTATAAAAAAGTGCAAGTCATTATAACTGAAAAAATGCAACAAAATATTATTAAAAGTGTGAGTCAATATTACTGAAACGTACAATAAAATATTATTAAAAGTGTGAGTCAATATTACTGAAACGTGCAACAAAATATTATTAAAAGTGTAAGTGAGTATAACTGAAAAATACAACATAAATAAAAATATTATTGTAAAGTGTAGAACACTACAATAGAAAAATGCAATACCGAGTAAAAAGACGAGATTCGAACCCGAACTATTATAGTAAAATAAAGAAGGTCCTACCATCAGGCTATAACCAAATTATAAGAAATATTCACATATTCTTACATGTGTAGTTAAATGTTGAACTCAAGTGTACATGGTACACCCGAGTTCAACAGTCTAACCCTATAAAATCTAACATGAAGATGAAGTATATGAATATGAATGAAAAATATGCTGGGCTTATCTGAATTTGAAACTTGCTAATTTAACATTTTAACTTTACTTATTAATTAAACCTGGTAGCCGGATCATAAATAATTACGAAAGTCTACCACTTGCAACTACAGTACGTAGTTATAAAGAATAGCAAGTGGGAAATTTGGCAATTGAATAAACGTGGACGACCGTAATAGTTGTAAAAAATATATATATACTTTCACTCTCTATGAATAACTAAAAAGGCGTAGCAGTATTGTACTATAATATGTGAAAATATTCAAAATTTAAATTTGTGTAAATATTGATAAATATATTATACTTAAAAAAAATTATATTAGTACCATATTATAAGTAATTCTTTTTTAAATGGATATCAAATTAAGTACCATATTATAAGTATTTTTTTTTTAAAATGGATATCAAACTTCTTCGTTATTTCAGGAAAGTGAGGAGAACATTGGAAATAGAGATTGGGTATAATTAATGAAGTTAATCAGGGTCATTTGTGTTTCTTAAATAAACTTGATGTTCCTCTTCTTTTATTTGCTACATTATCCGAGACACGCGCGTGCATGACAATTTCCCATGCACATTAAACAAGTCTTGTGCAGTAAGATTATTAATTCATAGAAAATTTAAAATTTATCACCTTTATGTGTTCTCATATTTTCGCATACATATTTACTGTCCATGTTTAATCATTTCACCAGAGTGTATGTATCGTTTGTGATAAAATTGTACTATCATTTTCGCATTATTAATTAACATGTAATGTATGTTGTAATGAAATATAAAATGTAAGTACGGAATAATATAAATATATTTTTTAATTTTTTTTTTGTGAATATCAGATCAACTCCAATTTGAATGGATTTTTGTTTACAAAAATTATACATGGCATACTTTAAAGTTTAAAATACTTGTCATCCAACAATTTAATTAAAAATACTGTAATTCTTTTGTATTTGACATGAATCGAATATTTTGATATTTGAGGATGTACTACTAATCCGGTTCCAAAGCCACCCATTTGACTTTGAATTATACAACTTCTAGTCAAATTTTTCTGTCAGTTTAATGTTTATAATCTACTCCAAATTGTAAAAGTCAACTTTACAGAAACCACGCCAAATTGTAGAGTAGTTCCCTCTCATATTTAAATTAAAAAAAAACATACATCAAAGAAATACAGAGCAACTTCGAAGCAATGCACACCCACATCCAGAATACGACTGACGAGACAAATATAGCACTATATTATTATTACTACAAAAACATTTTTAGAATTAAACTTCAATGTTACTACTAATATTTTATTAGAAAGCATTCGAGTATTATTTAAATCAAGAACAGAGAATATATCCAAAATCACATAATCGCCCCATTTGATCCCCCACCAATCTTCTGCCAACCACGTGAATGGAAAAACTCAAGGTGAATCCCACCACCTCTGCCGCCGCCGT
Source organism: Galeopsis tetrahit (assembly GCA_963675135.1). Lineage (NCBI taxonomy): Eukaryota > Viridiplantae > Streptophyta > Magnoliopsida > Lamiales > Lamiaceae > Galeopsis > Galeopsis tetrahit. The sequence continues at coordinate 56,189,330 of OY776129.1, forward strand.
AGCCGCAGTAGCTCTACTGTGCTGCTTCTCCGCCATTGGAGCAGCTGGAAAGCTCCAAACCTTCACACTAGTAAATAACGGCCCTTTTAACCAAACGCACTACACGGAGTTCGAGGTCGAAAGGCCCGCAACAATCACCAATGATGCCCTCCAGATTACCCCCGATTCAGCTTCCGATGATTTCAATCTCTTCAACAATTCGGGCCGTGTGCTCTTGAAAAAACGTTTTAAGCTATGGGAAGGCGACGGGCTCGGGCCAAACACGCGTGTTGCTTCTTTCAATACTTCCATTCTGGTAAACATCTACCGGCCCGACAACAAAACAGCCGCCGAAGGCCTAGCGTTCGTGATTTCACCGGACCTACACATCCCGGCGAACAGCTCCGGCCAGTACCTCGGCCTGACGAACGCTTCCACCGACGGCAACGCCACAAACCAGGTGGTCGCCGTGGAGCTCGATACCTTCAAACAGAGCTTCGATCCCGACGACAACCACGTCGGAATCGATATCAATAGCGTCAGATCTGTAATCGCGGAACCGTTAGCACGCCATGGCATAACCCTAGCTCCTATGGGGGCCAAATTCTTCAATCTCTGGGTCGATTACGATGGGGGAAACAGAATAATGCTGGTGTACATTGCAGAACAGGCCGAGAAATTAGGCCCGACGCCTCAAAAGCCCGGTTCCCCTATCTTATCGTATCCCCTGAATCTGACGGAACACGTGAATCAGTACTCTTACTTCGGCTTCTCCGCGTCAACAGGGAATTTCACGCAGTTGAACTGTGTGCTGAGGTGGAATCTTACTGTTGTGCACTTTTCTGATGACGATCGAGATTGGCTGAAATACGTTCTCGGAGCAGGGGTGCCGGCGGTGCTGCTGCTGGTGGTGGGGGTGGCGGCGTTAGGGTTCTATTGCTACAGACGGCGGGTGGCTCAATCGAATCCGAGATTGGTGGGCGCGCTGCAAAGTCTGCCTGGAACTCCACGGGAGTTCGATTTTAGGGATTTGAAGAAGGCGACTAACAGCTTTGATGAGAAGAACAAGCTAGGGCAAGGTGGGTATGGGATGGTTTTCAGAGGGTTGTTGGTTAAAGAGAATTTGCAGATTGCTGTTAAGCGGTTTTCCAGGGAGAGTATTCAAGGGCAGGATGATTTCTTGGCTGAACTCACCATCATCAATCGTCTTCGCCACAGGCATCTTGTCAAATTACTCGGTCAGTTTACCTCTCTCTTTAATCATTAATTTGATCATGAAAGCTGTCTGTGTTTTTAGATTTTCATCAATTGGGATTTGGCCTTAATCTTGTGTTTTAAATGTGGGTTTTAGAGATCATTAATTTCTGTGTCCCACAGCTAGATAGTTTTGTCATTAACTCAAGAAGAATACTCCATAAAACACCGGCCCAGAAAGTATACTCAAGTGTCATAAATGCAGGAATGTTGTACATACTAAATATACTGCTTCATTAATGTTGGAGTGCATATGCATTAGATTTCTTCTATGGTGAAATTCCAAATCTGCCCTTAATGTTACCGATCTTGCTATAACCAGTTTGGTATATGATGAGGGGTGACATTGACATACTGTAGGAGTGTCATTAGCAATATGAGATAGGAGTACAAAAGGGGACAAAGTTAGGTTGAAGGATTTTCATCATCAATAAGATACTTGATGGAAGAATTGTGACAACTCACCTTTCATTGTCCAAAACGACCCCACCTTCCTTGTAGGATGACAAAGTTGATGTTTTCTCAATTTTGACCAACGTGTTTATCCGATAAGGCAAGCATGTCAGCACCCTTAATTTGTCACGGGTGATTCTATTATCTGAGCTCGTGGAAAATATGAAGAAGCTTCCTTCTGGACTAAAGTCTAGCCCCCCACGTTCATAAAAACTCTAGTTATGCGGACAGAATATCAAATCAATTCTTGGTATTCATGATGTTGACTATTCTTTCTGGCCTTTGAATATTTAAACCAACAAGTAGCTATTGCCAACGGGATTTAATTTGTTCTCAAGTTAATGAATAGACATAGTCAGATTAGGCACCTAATAATATTGTCTATGTTTGGCCTAAGATAATATTGTCTTTCAATCCCTATTTGAGGGCCTTCTTTTGCTACAACAGAGACTTGATTAGGATTAAGAGTTGTTAGATACTGATGAATGATGAGTCATGTTTGATGTTGAAAGACTAGCAATCTTTTCCTATGAAAGTGATGTAAGAATAAAGGACTGAACTTTGTTAAAATATCTGTGTGTGAAACAGGATGGTGTCACAAGAACGGGAAGCTACTATTGGTATACGAGTACATGCCAAACGGTAGCCTAGACCATCATCTCTTCGTGGGGCCAAATGTGGACCCACTCGGATGGAATCTCCGATACAAGATCATTTCAGGCGTAGCCTCAGCCCTGCACTATCTCCACAACGAGTACGATCAGAGAGTGGTGCACCGCGATCTTAAAGCCAGCAACATAATGCTCGACTCCAACTTCAATGCTCGTCTGGGCGATTTCGGCCTCGCACGAGCATTGGAAAACGAGAAAACGTCGTATGCAGAAGAGGCAGAGGGCGTTTTAGGCACAATGGGGTACATTGCCCCCGAGTGTTTCCACATGGGAAAAGCAACGCAACAGTCTGATGTATACGCATTTGGGGCCGTTTTACTCGAGCTAGTGTGTTGTAAACGACCCGGATCCAAGATTAACGGGTTCCAACTCCTGGTCGATTGGGTATGGTACTTGCATCGGGACGGGAAGTTACTAGAAGCTGTGGATCCGAGGTTGGGAGACGACTATGTAGTTGAAGAAGCTGAGAGGCTACTTCTATTAGGGTTAGCATGTTCACATCCTATTGCAAGTGAGCGGCCTAAAACACAAGCTATAGTTCAGATGATCAATGGAACAGTGCCTGTCCCGACCGTCCCGCCTTTCAAGCCGCCGTTTGTGTGGCCGGCTACCCGTCCGATGAATATGGACTTGGAATCGGGCAGTGAGACGACTTCACTTACTACTTCACAGTACGGTGATTCGAGATGGAGTGGGCAGTACCTCAGCAAGGAGAGCTACACTGGGTATACTGACTCCTTGGTCTAGTTTAGTCTTATTATCAATGTGCATTCTTTCTATCCTTCTTTCTTTTTCTTTTTTTTCCACTTTAAATTATTGATGCTTGCTTGTTTTTTGTGTATACCATACAAATTGTTTTGGTGTAATTTTGTTCATTGAGAATCCAACGTCATGGTCAAGACTACAGGGACTAAAAAAATAGTCTCTGCATACAGAATGATTGATGCCTCTTGTGGGTTTTTAAAATCGTTGATGAATTATCATTTTTCTTTGCATTTGTAGATGAATTGCCCCGTACCTTGAATTTTTTTTTATTTTTTATTTTAGAGAGAGTGTGATTTAGTTGCTAACTTGCTATATTAAATATAAAAAAGATGATATGATATGATGTAGACAAAAACAGATTTAACGAAGTCGAAATAATTAATGAACAATAAGATTGTAATAATAAGAAAATAGATTGAGCAAATCTATTAAGTTAAGAATTAATTATTAACTGGTTTTCAAAAAAAAAAAGAATTAACTAAAAATGGTAAAATTATTGGGCCTTCAATGAGTTGGTCACTGCCACTGGCGAATAAAAATTCTTAGAGGGATATGATTTATGAAAAATTATGGGAATATTAATAAAAATTCAAGATTATACCATTCAAAGCGAAAAGCAAATTCTAAAAAAAAAATAGATTAAAGGAAAAGTCTCAAATACACCATATACATCAAAAATCATATACACCAAATCAATTTGATGTACATATTTTTTTAATCATTTTTTCTATCGATTCCATTTTCTTTTTTCTCCTCTACTTTGATGGCCACTTCATCCACGTCTGTCTATGTTAGAATCTTGATCGAGATAGATATGAAACGGCCTTTTTTAGAGCAACTGGTCCAAGAATGTGAGGATCGATTTGTGTCGGTGGAAGTGCTCTATGAACAGCTTCCGAAGTTTTGTAACCACTGTACACATTTTTGTAACCACTTGCCACAGAAGAAGGTCGAGACCTTCCCCTTCGGACCTCCGACCTCGACCGCCCCCATAGGATTCCACCTCGGCTAGCGGAGTCGATTTGGTCTCAATTAGCAACTCTTTCTCCAGCCTCGACATGCATGGGCCCTCAGACATTTTTCTGGAGCCTGCGGCTGAGGCGGTCAGCAACAATCAGGATTCGGAGGCTGGTGCATCATTGAAGCCACCGGCCAACGACGCTCTCGTCCCTGCTCAGGCGACCTCGAATTGCCCCACAGAGAAACTCAGACGCCGGGGGGAGCGTATCCCATCAACAAATCTCGGACAACGCTATCGATGATTTCGAGGCTAGACCCTGTGCAGACCACACTGTCATCTCTTCGACAGGGCTCGACAATGATATGATCCGTGTCTCCATGTTCAAGGACAGATGGAGCGATACTTTTGACCCACCATAGATCCTTCATCCTGTCTCGAGTTCTCATATTGTACCCTAATTTTAATTTTAGTGTAAGAAAATTGAACCCAACTCAATTCTTCTAACCCAACATTAATTAAAGTTAGGGTTTATATATATTATTATTGCTACATATATATTAAATTAATTAATTGAGATAAAACTGTTAATGAGTTGTTGTTTCGATTGTGAATTTGTTTATAGTTATCACAATAGTTGTAATGGTACACCTAGTTTCTTCCTAAATGACGTCCAACCAATATATAAAAGAGTATAAACGGTGAAAAAATGTGGATGATCCATATCTAATGATTGTTTGATTACTTTTATTGAAAATGATGTGTTTCTACAAATTTTCAATGATGATGCATTGATGCCACATATCGCATCAAAAAAAATGGCATTTTTACGAATTCAGTTGTATTTATAATTTGGTTTGCAAGTTACGTGTGTTTTTTAAAATTTTGTTTGCACATCGAATTGTATGACTTTAAATATTTCATACTCCTGAATCTAAAATCCTACTGAGCCTTACATAATTTTTGTGGAGTTTTTATGCTTTCAATTTTTTGGAGGTCGTGTATTTATGCTACTGATCGAGGTTTTACCCCAAGTTTATGTTAAAGGGTTCAAGTTTCATTTATTTAAGGGTTAATTGTAAAATCAAATTACAACATTTTCAGTATTTATCAATTATAACATTTTTTTTTCTTTATAATTCGATGCACCGTCTTTTTAAGTTTTACAATTTAATATACCGATATAGTTTTCGGTCAATTTTAATTCAACGTGGCACCCTAAAATTACGAATTCGTCATGTTGTGCGCGATTAGAAAAAAAAAAGGCAACATAACATACGATAAAATATTTTTATGTGATTAAGAAAAAATAAGACAACATGCAAAACAAAAAAATTAAGACGGGAGAGGAATAAATATAATTTTGATTAATGCACAAATTTTGTAATTATGATTTTTTTTTGCAAAACATCAAAGTGTTAAATATGATTATAGGAATTGTTTTGTTTTGTAAAATTTTTTAGATTTGTTTTTTTTAATAAAATTATATAGATATTACCTTTGTGTAGAGGATAAAAGATTTTGAGATGGAAAACACCACATCAATACACATAATATCAAAGTGTAAAGATGGAGAATTTTGCTGGAAATCAAAGAATATATTGATCGATTTAGTGTGCAATTTATGTAAAAATGTGTGTCTTTCACTATTAGATGATAGTTTACGTGTCGACAACGTGGTGAATTCGCTATTTTCGGCACCAAGTTAAATTAAAATTGATCAAAATATATATTGGTGCATTGTATTGCAAAATATAAAAAAGTGGTGTATCAAATTGTAAAGAAAAAAAAGAATATGTTGTAATTAATAAATACACATGCAGAAGGTGTTTTTTTTTTACAAGTAACCCTTCGTTTAATCTTTTCATTTTTGTTGTTGTGTGATTATGCTGCCAACAGTAAACAACCATTTGTGTGCTTATTTGGAAAGCCCCAATTTTGAGTATGTAATTATCTGAATTCTATAGAAAATTTGGAATTTTTTTACTAAAAAGTTTTTTTTTTTTTTTTTTAAATATAAAAAATGGTAATTGTTGTTACGAAAGTATAGTTCTTTCTTATTGAAATTACTGAAAAGTGTAGTTATTTTGTTAAAAAATGTAGTTCTTTTTATTGAAAAATGGTGATTTTGTTATTGAAAAGTGGTAATTTTGTTATTGAAAAATGTATTTCTTTTTTATTGAAAATTGGTAATTTTGTTACTGAAAAATGTAACGTTAAAATTATTATTAGAAAAGATAGTCAAAAGTGTAGTTTTTTCTTATTTAAAAATTGGTAATTTTGTTAATAAAAGTGGTAACTATCATTATTAAAAAGTGATAGTTTTATTACGAAAAATGGTAACTATTATTACTGAAAAGTGGTAACTTTAGAGAAAAACTGTTATTCTTGTTATTGAAAAGTGGTAATTTTAATTACTGTAAAGTGGTATTTTTTTTTAAATAAAAATGGTATTTAAAAATTTTGATAATAATTATAGTGTTAAAATTATTTAAATTAAAAAAAATGAAAAGTGTAACATTAAAATTATTATTAAAAAAGATATATAGTCAAAAGTGTAGTTTTTTCTTATTGAAAAGTTGTAATTTTGTTACTAAAAAGTGATAACTATTATTATTGAAAAGTGTTAATTTTGTTACTGAAAAATGGTAACTATTATTAGTGAAAAGTAGTATTAATATTTATTATTGAAAAATGGTAACTATTATATGACGTTTTGCACCTTTCAATATAAATTAATTACACTTTTTTTTTAAATTACTCTCAAACTAATTTAATAATAAATTAGATAATAATATTTTTTAATGTATAGTGTAGAATTTTAGAGCAATTAATTAGGGTATAGTAAGAAGTAAGAAGTCATTAATTTTCTTAATATATGTGCATAAGTCTAAAGTGACATACATTTTGAATAGGGAGGGATTACAATATTAAAAATTACTCCCTCCATTTTATAATAATTTTTACACTTTTTTTTGTAATTTCCCACAATAGCTTCAACAACTTTAAAATGAAAACTCTTTACAAATTTTACATTCACAATATTCACAATTTTACATAAAATAGACATTATTTTTTTATTCACATAAACACACTGATTATTACATTTTTTAAAAAAGTGTATCATCTTACATGTAAAATGTATTTCAGGACGTAGGGTAAGTGTGGTTAATGGGTGGGTTCATCCACACTTCACTCTTTATGTATTTTAAGTGGGGCTAGTCACCAATGTTAGTGAAATATTCTTCTAAAGTATAAAGATTTCAAATGTAATTTTTTTTTATAGGAGTCAAAATGTAAATTAAATACTTACTCCACACAAATGTTTATGGGAACTTTTAGACATGAATTAAAAAAAAAAAAGTGTGACAAGTGAAGTGTTAAAGAGTAATTTTATAAAATTATATATATAAAATTAAAAAAATTAATTGAATTGAGTGTATACGTGCGGCTTTAAAAATAAAATTTTATAAAAATATGTGAATATTAATTTTATATATAAAATTAAAAAAAATAATTGAATTGAGTGTATACGTGTGACTTTAAAAATAAAATTTTATATAAATATGTAAATATTGTGGAGGAGAAATGTACGAGAAGAGATTTTTTTTTTTTTTAGTGTGCAAAAAAATAGTTACTAACACCCCGTTTTTAAGCTTGTTGAATTTAATTCTTAAATTATAAGTCATTTATTATCATGGAATTAGTCATGAAAAGGCATCAAACCGGGTGAGTAGAGTCGATATTTGAAGCAAGAACTTGTTACTCAAAAGTTGGCGATGCAGAATTGAATTAAGTCAATGTTAATAGCAAAAACAAATGTTTCTCGGATATTTACATGTTTTCAGTGCAAGAACCTGAGAGAGGGAGGGGGGAAAACAAATTCCATATATATTGGTAATAATCTTCAATAATATACACATCTACTGTACATAATAAGAACACGTGACACAACAAAATTTTTAGACTAGGATTTTCCAGCAAGGGGGCAATGCAAACAAGTATTTGACATGCTCGAGTCGAGGGTAGTGGATGCTCCTAATCGACAAGGTTGGCGATTTGGCAAGACGGGCAGTTATGTAGCTCACATAGAATGACGGATTTCATACTTATTTTTGGGGGTTCGTTCTTCTTGGATCTCTTCAAGATCCTCATCTTCACATCTTTGACCAGCCTGCTCCTTCCAATACGCCACCAACTTCTTCAAACGAGCCACTTCCTTGGACGACACGTTTTTACTAGGGTCATTCACAATTGATCTAACTCTAGAAGCATACCTGAAGCACAAGGAATGAATGCTGTCAAAATATTAATGTATGTTGAATGTGCCCAAACTAATTAGTACCTCTAGTATTTTGGAGTAACTTTTAATACAAAAGTCTTTAACAACATAAACATCACAGAAGGCTACTTCATGTCTAATTATATCGTACTAATGTGTTTATATATTTAGAGAGAGAGGGAGGGAGTTGCGTACGTTAGGGAGTTGTAACTCTCATCTAGATTCGACTCAGCTGGAGATATGTTGACAAACATTAGGGTTTTAGCATTGCCACCCAGTGAATCACTCATCAACATGGTCAGCTTATGATTCCTGTAGGGAATGTGTGGAGTGCCAGTAGATAAAGCACCAATAACATCCCCAAGAGCTGAAAGAGATTTGTTAATGCTTTGAGCTTCCTTCAATTGATTCCCAGAAGAACCTGATTTCTTCACTCGTTCGGATCCAGCAAGATCCACAAAGCTTAGCTGCACCAGGATCCAAAACATGAAGCCCAGATGCAGAAAAAGAACAAGAAACTAACCAGTATATATCGTAAGTTGATCAGCTTTACACAAAAAATGTACCTTTCCCCTGGAAACTGACTGAGTTTGAAGGTTGGTACTCTCTATGATAATAGAGAGTATCAAATGAGACCTTGAGCTTTCCTCATTCATCAGGGTCCCTGTTGTATGCCGTTTTTCTGATCCTCTTTCAATAATACTTTGTAATTCATCGTACGATGAAATAGACAAGACCGTCACATTTTCCACAACTACCATTCCCTGTGAACAATCAAGTAACCAACCATGGCAAGTAAATCACTAAAAAGCAAGTACAGCAAATAAACAAAATTTAGCATAAATCAACATTAAAACATACTATTTGGCAAATTATAATATCAATCCTCCAATTACCTTTGGATCTTTTTTTATGTCCAATTTCAAACGTTTTGCATTCTTTGGGAGGAGGAGATCTATTAGTGTATCTTGATATAATTCCACCATATATGCCTGCACATGTTCAAAAAATAATTAGTCATTGTAAAATCAACAAGTGTACATGACTTAGAACTGTGTGGTTCTTGATTTTGTAATCAAAAGAATAAAATAATAACAGCCATAAAATCATTATGATTACCAAGTTAATAACAATAATTTATAAAAGGAAAAAATATGATGTCCAATAATCAACTTCATCTCACCTTCAAAGTAAATGAGAACTTTTTATTATCCCGCTTGATAATTCTAAAAAGCTCAGATGTAGCTCGTGGAGTAAGCCCAGGTTTTCCCTCAGACCCGTAAATTGTAAATGTCTTCCCAGAGCCAGTTTGGCCATAAGCAAATATGCACACATTAAATCCATCAACAGCTGATTGAACCAAGTACTGCGGTAGAGGCAAAAGAAAAAAAATGAATTATATACATATGCATATAATATAATCAAGTTACTCAAATCAATCAGAACATAATATCATAACCAAATCACAGAATTCTATTACACTTGCCTTGGTGTCCTCAAAAACCTCATCTTGAGTGGCATGGCCATCAAATACATGATCATAAATATGTTGTTTCAGTCTATCGTCTCTCCATGTATGCTCTACAGTGAACTCGTCAACATTTACCAGCACATTTCTTTCCTTTTCAGATATTTCTTTCTCACTGAGAGGTCTCAATCGACAATAGACTCTAATCTTGCCTTTCATGTCTTGAGAATAAATGAAGTGTCAAAGTATGATCGAGAAAATATGTAACAATGAAAAGAAATTCTTCAAATTTATGCTTATCACTTTACTTTATGCCACTAGAGAATGATGGGATACGAAAAAGAAAAGAATCTCCTTTAAACCACCAATTTTCTGGTATTTTGTGAGAATGTTCTAGGTGAAAGAATGCATTGGAGAGCATCTATGTTTTTTATTGTGTTTCACGAAAGTGAATGCTTTGGATCAAACATATGCAAAGTGTCAATGGTACCTTCTATCGTGTTGAAATATCGTTTTCTCATAACTTGTTCTTCCTTGTAAAGAGCCTCCATCTCAGCCAATTGAGCCCCTTGCATCTTCAAAATTGCAGCAGTTTGCTCATTCTTTCTGTCAATATCCTGTTAAGGAACCATGAGTTAAGACTATGTACATGTAAATTTGCAATGGTTAAATATTACACACTCAAAATGAGTCCTACACTCCCATGGCATTAGAAGGAAAATGTTGTGGCATAAAGATTTCACCTCTTTCATTTCTCTAAGTTCCTCCAATTCCCTTAGATTGTTATGCAATGCAGATAATTCTGTGTCCTTAACAGCAATCATTGATTGCGCAGCAGCCAATTTTTGGGTGGCCTCTTCCAATTTCTTTTCAAGTTCAGAAACACGGAGCTTCATGCTCTTTCTTTCCTGTTCAAAATTTCCCTCAATAATAGCAATCTGCATTTGAATTAACCACAACAGATTTTAGGAATAAACACATCATTAAGACATCAAAATCAAGAAAAAAGTCAACATCCTTACCTCATCAGCACTATTCCTCTGAAGTCTTGAAAGCCTTTCCACAAGAGATGTTTTTTCGTTCATATGTTTCCTGTTGGATTCTTCTAAAGCATGCAACTCTGCAGTGCGTGCTTTAAGTTCATCTTGAATCTTACACAAGACCTATTCATAATGGTTAAAAATGAGAGGCAAGAAAAACAAACAGAAAGACATGGATTTAAGCTAAATCAACTTGTGCATACTCTAAAGGGGAAAAAATAGAATAAAATCTTTGTCAAGTAAGGGTAGGGTTGCATACAAATAGCAATATATATCTCACCACATACATAAAAGCAAAGATAATAACATAAACACATATATACCTGGTTATTTGTTTCAATAAACTCTTTCCTGTTATTGTTCTCCAATCCGTGATTATTCAGCTTTGCAAACTTCACCTCAATGTTTTGTTTCTCCAACATTGAAGCCTACAAGCAATCATATAATTAGAAGCTGTAAACGCCAAAAGCTGAGTACAGTTCTTTCTAAAGATAATTACCTGAAGTGCCGAGTCTTTTTCATCACACAAAGTTCTCAGTATGTCACGTTCGCAGATGATTTCTTCCAAGTATTTTTTCTCAGACCTCAATGTGTCCTTCAAATTCTCCACATCCTCTATCATTTTCAGTTCTTGTTTCTTCTTTTCATGTAGATCTTCTTGCAACTGAATAGCCAAAAATAGAAAAAGTTGGAGAACTACGAAAGACGTATAAACAGTTAAGGGAACTAACTATTGATAGTCAATAGTAAAAAATTTCCTATCAATAGTTTAGAGGAGGTAAGCTATTGAAACTTGAAAAAAAAAAAATCACCTGATTGACTTTGCTCTCTGATTCTTCAAGAGACTTAGACAATTCCAAAACACGCTTCTCGTTAATGTCCATAGGTGGCCGTACATTATCAGGAGGATGCCCATTACTTGAACCATTAACGGAAGCACGTGCTTTGGAGTAGCGGCGTAGCATTACATCATTTATATGTGTTTGAAGGGCAACACAGATTTCTTCTCCCTAATTTAGGAAAAAGGCAGATGATAATTGACCAAAAAGCACAAGGGAAAACCTAAACATTGAGCAAAAATTATAAAATCTTAGTTGTAAATCAAAATTATCTTACCTGCTTTGTTTCAAATTGAAATATATGCAGGACACCAGCAACTCTCATCTTAAAAAATACAGCAGTGTTACTGCTTCCGAATTGCATTATGTCCCTTAACTCAGCTGAATGGAGATACTCTTTTGGAACAGGACGGAAGAAATGAACCTTTGGACAAACAGCAATCATATTTAGGAATCTGACCATACTTCGGTCATAAATGTAACTTTAAGAATAGCAAAATTTACTCTTACCCCACGCTTGTTAATGCCTAGAATAACTTTTCCTGGTAGGAGTCCAATGGGATCATCAATCTTACGGACAGCAAAGAACACAGAATTTCCATAAGGAAGTGTTCTTAAGATCCGCAAAAACTGTTGTCTAGCATCATCTTTTGTCAAATTTTCCTGCAGCTCACAAATATTGTAAACCTTAGGTTTATGAGCCCATCTCATATTTGATTTCACTTTTTCACATGGATATAAAAGTCAAATGCTACCAAACATGGGAGTAGTTGTGTTTACACACCAAACCCAACCCTCAACCCATCAAGCAAACAGGGCCTTAAAAGTAAAATCCACTAATGCTCATTTTATCAATGTAAATTTTCTCAATCATGTACAACATACAGAATAAGCATTCCAATGTTTAAAAGACTTCATCTACAATAGCTCTCACCATTGAACGATAACGGGAAAGAACATCTAGTTCCCAGTCTCTCTTGGCTCGAGTAATTGCAAGTTGTCTGGGGAGAAACCTTTCCAAAAGTGATGTCCAGTCTCTGGATATATGAACAAAAAGACAATTAGTACATTATTATAGTGAAGCTCTTGTAAAACGTCCTTTGATAACAAGTAGCATCTGACATGCACCATTAAGAAATGAGTTGCTGATTCAGTTAAGAACAGTGAAACAAGTGACTGACAAAAATAGAAAGGGAAACAGAGTTAGGTAACTAACGTGCATGTTTCTGGAGACGCAACATATCCAATTTCAACCAGAATCTGCAAAGCAGAGAGCTGTGCAGCATCTTCCCTTCCAACAGGATAATTCCCAAATACATAATCGTGTTGTAGCTGTAACAAGGAAGAAACAATGAGACAGGTCGATAGCATCAAGAAATAATTAGAAGACTCAAAAAGAATGCCAGCAATATATGAAAATAAAATATTCAGTAAAATAAAACCGAAGGCAAATGCATACTTGGACAAATGATAGCTGCACAAACATTGGGTCTGTAATAGCTTCATCTGACTCCCGAAATAGCTTCTTTTTTAATATAAGCTTACAGTGCAAAATCTCTCCCTTACTCCGATCCTTGGAAGCCTTAAAGTCGGCAAGCAGGTCTCCAATATATTTATTATCGTCTAGACCAACATACTCCTCTACAAAACATAACAGCATATCGTTAGAAGAATACATTGGAAAAATGAAATCATGTTTTCCTCTGTTGTGTCGGGAAATTATGGTATCAACAATATATAAGATATAAGTACCATTTGCTGAGTCTGGTGATTTTGAAACAACAGCCTTACGACATTCAAACAAACTGAAGCTTGAATATGCTGATAATTTTATTATCCCAGCAAGCTCCTGAAAAGTTTAACCAGTGACCCGAAATCAATAAAGTGTTGCAATTTTATATATTAAGACTCGTTAATAATGCTTGAGAAGAAAATTGAAAAGTAAATCAGCTTTTGGTGAATCGAGAATGTGCACTTACCTAATAACATATTCAGAAATGAGATATATACTCACATAACACAAAATCAGTTAATGGGTTGTTATGTCATATGTGCTATTTGATTCCAAAGTCTAAGAAGAAAAAGTTTCAAATCCTATTGACTAATAACTACTTGTCGGTTAACCTCCTCTTTAAGGTTAAGCATTTATTCGCCCCATTGGTTTGGGTAGGATGCATGCCTACAGGCCTAAATTAAACATGATTTAACTGTTTCAATTACTCTGTATGAAAAGATTATCTCCAACATAAAATTTTAATTAGCAAGGTAACAAGAAGGGGTTGCATGTCATGATTTTTATAAATGAAAGAAGACCCTGTGCAGAAACATCGATGTCCTATTATTCAAGGAAAATGTAAATGTTTAGTCATTTTTATGGCTCTTCCACTGACAAATACACATATTTTGATGCTCTAATATAATATTTCTCCATCGTCAGTGCTTCTTCTTGGCTTTCTACCTCTATAAAACCTTATAAACACAATATGGAAGGAATATTTTAGACAAAGAATTATCAGCATTTCAATTTATCCTCTTTCTAATCCCATCCACAATATCTTCTTTTTCAAGTCAATTTCTAACAATCTACGGGCTCGACTACATCTCCCCAAAATAATTTTGTAAGACATTGAACAATGATGAGGATAAAGTTAACAAATACCCTTTTAAGGGACATCGAACAGAAGATAAAGTTAAACAAAGACCCTTTCTAGGACATCGGACAAGGATGAAGATGAGTTAACAAAGACCTGGAGATACTTTTACAATGCAGAATGCTTCAATTTGTGAAAGAGAGCAGAAAGAGGTTACGGGTGCTTCAAATTATAATCATAACTTATCATAGTACTATAGTATGTATTTCACTGTATATTCACATGTAATTAAAAATAACATCAAGATAATTTAATCATACCCCTGATAAGTCTATACATTCTTTGAATTTCAAAAAATTGCAGCTAATCCCTTGTAGTAAGAAAAGCTCCATTCACATAGCAATTAGTTGTTATAAAACGAGAAAATCAACTGCCACATCATGAGAATTAACAGTGCAAGGCGCAAAATGTCATTAAACAACCCTCATGACTCGTGTGAAACATTATAGTATGCCAGCAACTAAGTCCAGCCATCATTCCATCAGAAACTCAAGCAACCAAAGAGAATAAAAGGAAATGAACGATGTACTTGTATCAACAATATAAAGAACTTCCAACATGGTTATGATATGATAAGTGATAAGGTTTATACACTTTATACAACGCATCAATGAATGGACACATCAGAAGCATGAACAGTACCTCAACAGCATCAGCTACAGTTGTGGCCATGTCGTATGTAATCTCTTCAAAGGTTTCATCCAAGAAAAAAACTATAGTCGTTAGCTTTTTACTAGTCAAAACAGCGTCAATCTCCTCACGTCCAGGTATTACGTGCCTTGGTCCAGCCTTAACAGAACGCTTTAATGCATTTAGCGTGTTCAAGGCAAGAACTTGGATTTCAGAATCATTACTAGCACTATGTGCCACAGAATGTACATACTCAGACAAATAGCCACCAATTTCCTTGCTAGGTGGCATGCACGATGCAGATAGATACATTAGCTCCCATGCCTTCATCAACGAGTACCTATCGACAACATAGTATAAGATCAGCCACACATCCTCGAACAACTTGGAATAGTGGGGGAATTGAAAAATAGGTATCAAACAGTCTCCAATCTCCATACGCAGATAATAGAACCAGGCAAGAACCAATAACTAGATTATGGAGTGGAGAAAATTCACTTTAAAGATGTATAAAACAAATTAGTTAAGACACACCTATCAGGATTGTTTCTTGTCTGCTTTGATATTTGCATAAAGATTTCATCTCGGAGTTCAGAACGCTTCAAAGAATGCTTGTATAGTTTGCTCACAAGCTCAATTCGTTCATCTAACCTCATTGGAGAAACTCGATCAGAGGAATCAACTCCGATGTACTTCAGGATAACCTGGAACAACTTCACTGCTCTATTAGCAAGATCACTGTTTATTTTCAGCAGCGAAGTTGGGATAGGTTCCTATCAAATATAATGGAGTACATTAGCATACAAAACTAGAAAGAGAACTTAGTAGCATAAAGGCATTGCACTCGCAACCTTCTGGAAACACAACATATCTTCAAAGGAGTACTTCTCTCGAACTTGTGTTCCAATGGTCTTTTTGGAGAAGAACCCACGTTTACCAGCTGAATGAATTTGCTTCTGCATTGCCCTCAAAAATCCCTCCACCTAAAAGGAAGAGAATATCATCAGAAACTAAAAATACAGTAATCACAATCCAAAAGCAATGTGAAGTCCAGTCATTCCTAAAAATATGCATAGTTATTAAGAGTTGGGCTTTAAGGGATTCAATTCACACAACTTTTTTTAAATGAGCGAATTTAGGAGTTTCACCTGGAATTTGTCAATCAAAGGTATTGCTCCAGCAAGTTCAGGGGGCATAACTGATGACAGGGTATTCGGAGTGCTGCAAAGTAAATGGTATAATAAGTTTCTGGTGTTGGCATAGTAGTATAGTATATACTGAACATAATTGCTCATTCAACTGAACTCCAATAAAGCAGAAAAAGGTAGTAATAGGCAAGCCCAGAAGCAGTACTTCAGGAAAAGTGAAAAAGACGAAAACTTACAGTGGGGTGAAGTATGAACCATCAGAATCATATTCGTCACCATGTGAGGTGGCAAAAGAGTTGTGAGCAGGGGATTCAATTCCATTACTAGAGCCGAAGGAAGACCTGCTTGATCTCAAGCTTTGTGCCATTTCATTAGTCATTTCCTCGCGAATATCCAAAGAGTTCAGTTTAGAATCATATTCCCTCAATCTCCCCTATGTTCTACTCCTCTATCGCAATCAATTTAATCAAGCCCTCCAATCACCTAGTCAAACTTCTGTCTGATAAAAACAAGAAAAATCAACACATGAATCTGAAAATTAAATATGCAGTCTGTAACAAAGTAGCTACATACCCTTTAACCCAATGCTCCAAACTAAACAGTGCAGAGAAAACAAAAAATAAAATAAAAAAGCAAGTCAAATAAAAAAAGCTAGAAAAACCAGAAAGGCCCAGAGAAAAAACAAGCAGACCCATTACCATTAACCAAAGATTTATTCAAGATCAGAAACTATAAACCCCAATCCCCAAGATCCAGCACCAATTGCTGAAAAAAATAAAATAAAAATGTACAAACACCGAACTTCCAGTTAGAGCCCAAAAATTAACAGAATTTTTTTTATTGCAGATCAGAAAAAACAACACACAGAGGCGATACTGCGTACAGAAACGGCAACAAGCAATAATCAAGAAAAAACACAGCGAGCACAAATAACCAGGATTTATCAATGCACTTACAAATCTAAGAACAAGCGGCTCCAACACTTGAATCAAAGCACAACATATCAATAATGTCTGAGAAGGTGCCCTGCCCAGCTAGTGAGAGAAAGAAGAGAGATGAAAAGAGTGAAGGAGGGAGAAAGGAGGTAGTGAGGGTCACGAGAGTTTTTTTAAATTTTCTTTTCAGCAGCCGATAACAAAAACAGTATTTTCTTCGTTTTATTTTTGCAAATCATTTGAATTTAATTACTCTTCTTTTTTCATAATTAATTTAATACTCCATATAATGATTAGTAAAGACGTGTTTATTTTTTGTGTTCGTCTGATTCTTACAAATGGATTGGCTGACCACCCCAACTCCACAAAAAAATAATAAAAATCAATATTTTTACGTAATTAATAATTACCCTCCGGTGGATTTTTTAAAAAAAGGAAATAAATTGATTAAGCAATACTCCTAATTTCACAGTAATGATTCGTAATAGTCTTTTTTATTAAAGAATATCTCATTTCATATTTTTATTAAATATACTTTAATGTTTCACATCTTACAAAATATGTTAAAAGATCTGGATTACAAAGGGAACATAGTAAATAATTAACCATAATAATGACATGATTTTCAACGCAATAATAATATGAACCCTCGTAGTTGAAAAAAGTTATAAGTAGTATTATGTTTAAATTATTTATTTTATTCGATTAATAAAATTCAATTCAATTATTAATTTAATTAAAAAATTATTAGAATTTTAAAAGTTAAATTAATTATAAAATACATTTAAAGTGTACTACCAAAATTGTTTCTTAGAAAAAATATATATTCAAAATCTAGATTAGAAAGAGAACATAATATATAAAGTTCCAAATAGTAATAGTCAAATCTAGATTTTTTTTTCCTTTGGCTTTTCTCAACAATTTCTCAAGCAAAATAAATATGAAATCCTAATTCAAATGAAAGAAGGAAATTGCAAAGAGTTTCATGAAAGAAAAAAATAAATTGTCAAAACTATACTGCAGTTTTCACACTCTTAAACGATGGAATTTGGTAATAAAAAAAAGGTCATACGTCATGACAAAGTGATGTGTTTTACTTAGAATGACGATGATTTCACCTTGAAAAAGTGTGTTCGATTACTTGAATTGAACTTTCGATGCTGAAAAAAAAAATCTTGAAGAGTTGGTCTCCTTTAGACTCGAGTTCATATAAGAACTCGAGTTGACCAGCACAACTCTTTTTTTTTTAATTATTTTTTATGGTGTTGCACTTTTTAGTTATAGTCTTACATTTTTTATTAAAAAATCGTGTTACACTTTTCAATTATAGTGACTTACATTTTTCATTAAAAAATGTGTTACACTTTTCAGTAATATTGATTTGTACTTTTTAATAATATTATGTTGTTTTTTTTAGTTATAATGACTTACGTTTTTCATTAAAAACTATGTTACATTTTTTAGTTATAATGACTTACACTTATCATTAAAAAAATGTATTGCACTTTTCAGTAATATTGTGTTACACTTTTTAGTTCATTATAAATTGTGTTGCACTTTTCAATTATAGTGGCTTACATTTTTTAATTATTAAAAAATGTGTTGTATAGTAATATTGCGTTATACTTTTTAGTTATAATACTTACACTTTTCATCATACATTTTTCAAAAAAAAATTGATCATATGTATTCGATACTATTTGAGACCTTACCAATCTCGAATCCCCTAGATTGCGCCTAACTGCCTAAGGGCCGGCCAGTTTTCAGACAATATACTGTATATACTTATAGTTACGTAAAATAATTAGTCATACATGTATAAGAATAATGTCAGTGCCACGTGTAATGTTTCATTAGCCTATCGAACAATAATTAGCTTTGAAGCAATAGTTAATGATTATGGCACATAATTGTTGAAAATATTACTAGTATGTTTTAGCTTTTTTCTGAAGCTCAGCACAACTGCACAAGCTATAATAGTATAATGGAGGACAAAAATCCATAGCTAATGGAGTAGTACATATATTTGCTGAATTGGTTAGATTATGATATCTAAATTCAAATTAAATACAATTTGACTATTAAAAAAAAAAAAAATCGTAAGTTACGAATGAATCGTGGCATTAATTGTTGTACGGTGAGTTTTTTTTTTTAGTTAGTTAGCACCCCACAAGATAATGCAGTAATTCATTTTGATAAAAAAAAAAATTTAATATTGTGGAGTATATAAAATTTGAGAAAACGCAAGCTTCATAAGGATTTACTTAAAAAAAAGTATGAGAAGTGTCACTTTTTATCTACAAAACATCACTGTTTAATAATTTTAGGGAAATTATTTCCAGTAACTCCTTCCACTTTAAATTTTATTTAAATAGTCTTTGACTAATATTAATCAGAATCCCCCCTAAATTCCCCTCACAAAAGACAACGCAAACACAATAACGGTAATATTTCGTATATTAACAGTGACACATTGTATACTAAACAGTTATACTTGAAAAACATGATTTCACACGCTTTTTTTTTTTTTTTTTTTTTTACGTCCATTTAATTTGATTTGAGAAGAAGCAAATGTCATGTTTCTATCTTGTCTTGTTCGTAAGAAAGTAAATAATAATTCATTATTGAGTAGAGCCTTCAATTATTTTAGATGACCTTCTTAATATCTTTTGTTTTTCGTATTTTTTAAGTTATAAATTTCTTTTTGGTTCGAAAAAAATAAATATTAGCCAATCCAATGTAAAATTAATATAAATAATTGTGCGCATTAATGAATGATATTATGATAAATAGTGGAGTACTACAATATGATTTATAATAAAGGCATGAAATTGCAAAAAAAGTGGAAAAGAAATAATTGAGGATAAAGCCATTGGTACTGACAAAAGTGCTGTGATGTGTTTTTGTTCTGGAATATATAGTGACAGTACAAGCCCTCCACTTTCTGGGCGTTAGATTACAAAATCCAAATTTTATGAAAAAGATGGATCATACAGTTAAGTAATATAACTCCATTGAACTATGTCTATTGTATTTATATCTTTTGTGGGATTTATAATATGAAAGTGTAATTTATTCAATGTGTACCATTTAAGTAATGATGGCATGTTCTTGAAAAAAAATGAATACCGACAATTTAATTAAAAATATACTCCAAAAACACATATATTTGCAAGAGTATTTTGTGAGTGAGATAGTCTAAACAAACTTTCACTTTATTTTAGTTTAAAATATGATTTGAATATGATCATAATTTAATGAATTATGTATTGTAATCAATTTATATATATATGATGAGTACTCGTCTTATATAAATTTTTTATTTTATATATTTGTTATTGTTGATTTTTTTATAGAATTCACTAAAATTTATTTGTACAAGTGATTTATGCAAATGGTGAGTTTAATGAGAAACTCACATAGTTATATATGATTAATATTACTACTCCATGTAGGAGTATATTCTGATTAAAAAAAAAAAAACTACTCCCTCCGTTTTAAAGTAATTTGCACCTTTAGGATGATACACATTTTAAGAAATGTGTAAAAAAAATTGTAATGATTAATGTTTTAAGGGGTAGTTTTTTAAACTTTTATAAATAAAGTAAAGTAAAAAGTAGATTGTGTGAAAATGTAATGACATATGGGTAAATATGAGTATATTTTAAAGGTGATGGTTATGAAGATATTTTATTTTATAAAGTGTGCAAATTGATATGGAACACCTACATATGAAAAGTGTGTAAATTCTTGTGGGACGGAGGGAGTAATATATATTTCCATGCTTAGATTATCGTTTCAAAGCAAAATCTAAGTTTGGTTGATTTATAAATTCCAACAATTTTTTTTATAGTGGAGTATATTATAAATTCACAATAATAAAATGGCCCTACCATTTCTATAGTTTGGTGTAAAACAGGGCATTTATTGACTTCACAAGTTTCACACAATAAGGTGGCTAAACTAAAACATCTCACCCCATCCCCCTCCCTGTTTTGTGTGATTTCACTTATTTTTTCAATCAATGTCCATATACTTTGATTTTTGGCAAATAAAATCATATATAAAACAAAGAAGAAAAAAAACTTAAAACTATAAATCCACAAATCAAATTATAGATTAGGGTTCCATTAAAATCTTGTTCGAAATTTTTCACTATGAACAAAATTCGGGACGAAAGAAAAATGTATATCTCTCTAGACCAATTCAACAGAACAATTCAAACTAATAAATCAATCATAAAATACCCGAAAACAAGAGCAATCGAGTCTCCCTAAAGAGGCACAAAACATCATGGTGAATCAAAAGCATCACTTCATCACTCCTTTTATGAGGTTACAAAACACATTTAATTAGTAAAGGGTGTCGAAGAATCAACAGTGAAAGTACCCGCAGAGATAGCATTAAACTCATCGATAATACTTTTTGAAATTAGCGTCCGTGAAAAACCCGTCCAAGGGCCCTCTATCATACTTCTTCAAGATAAAACAGGCATCATTTTTAAAACTGCACTATGTAACAATTGGAAAAAGAAATGAAATAAATTCTTATTTCAATCACTTTGAGACACCAAAATTCTTCATCCTAATGATGTGTATATATCGATTCACATGTTCACAAAGAAAAAGGAAACTTAAATTGGAGTATTATTTTGAAACAAATAAACTTAAATTATTGACAACATTTAAATTTTCATTAACGATATAGTAGTAGTACTTCATATTATTTGGTTTAATGGCTTTATTAAATTTGAGCATCATAAACTAATCATTTGGAAACATGACTAGTAAATTAATCAATCAAAATTAATTTAAATTAATTCGTATTCGCCTAGTGGTGCTTTAAGTTTGACCCCATCAAAATTAATTAAGACAGCTTTATTATGCAAACGTAGGAGGATTATGCTCTTAACTAATTATTTGTCAATGTCTTGAAATGCGTCTCTAAAAAAATGTGATTAACGACAACATGATGAATCAAAAGTCCTATATATTTTTTTAATACAAAAAATGATCGACTTTAATTTTCGAATTTAAAATCTGATTAACATAAATAAGTATTCACATCCTCTTTCATTAAAAACATGTCCACATACATTATCATATGTTTAATTGCCGATCACTGTTTTTTTACATTAAATCATATATACCCCTACAAGATATTTAAAAAAAAAAATCATTACTATTTAAGAAATTAAACTCAATGTCAACTCATATAAGGAGTAGAATGAATTGGAAATATATATTACTAGAATGTTACACTTTTCGTATTTTTCGGGTGGTTCACCCTACTAATGTTGTTCTCAATATTACTAAGTATTGATCATTTTTTTACATGACACATTGATATAAATCAAACAGTCAAATACGAAGTGAAACATTAAAACGGACACGGTATTATGGGGGCGTAATTAAGAGTAGTTCAAAAGCCGGCCATGCCGGCTAAAATCTGCAGAGGGGGAGAGGCTACAATTTATGAACATGTGGAATGAAAATGAATTATGATTAGCAATTAAATTAAGTCACGAGAATTGGGGTTTCTCAATCTGCACTACTTGGTCACCTTGCCTTTTTCAACTATTTATTTATTTATATGGAGGCCGAATAACACAACCATCAATGGTTTTTAAAAAGGTCAAGATTATCATTATTACGTAGTATTTTCTTATATTTTATTCTGGATATTTTCCATCAATTATTACAGTAAATTTAAACATGATAATATTAAGGGTACCCTTTTCTTTTCTCTGGTTGTTTGTATAAAAAGATACACACCAAAAATAATTAATAAATCCATTAAAGAGGTTAGGAGTTTTAAGGATTTTTTTTCCCGGCCTTTTATATTTTTGTTTTTTGAAAGCCAAAAATAATCAATTAATTAGTGTAAAAGAATGGTGAGACAAGTCGTATACAAATTTTGTTGGCTCGGCTATGTTGCGCTTGAGTATTATTGTTGTTTTGGCTGGTAAACCATTAGATTCAGTCCCTTTTATTTGTCATAAGGTTGTTAACAAATATGCAATAATTAATCTCTCTAAACGTTAATGAGAAGAGTGTGTGAGATTTGTGTGGGTATTGTGCTACCCAGTCTTAGTCTCTTGGTAATTCCTTATGTTTTATGATTATGTTTCTTTGTGCTTGTTTTTAGAATATTTTTTCTGTGGTTAATTGTTTGGTGTATGTTGTTTGCATCCTTGTATGTCTTTGTGTTGCTCTTAATTTTCTTTTGTGACACATGAGTTGATGATGGGTACTTTTTTTATATTATTTGTGTGTTTTTTCAGTGCATTCTTCTCTTTGTGTGGTTATGAATGAATGATTGTTTCTCTGTGTTTAGAGATTATTTTTAGTAAGGTGGAGTTATTTCGTCTTCGTGTTCGACATGTTTTGTTTCTTAGTGTTCCCCTTAAAAGCTTATCTTGTACTGTATTTGATATTAATGGCTTGCACTAAACTTTGTGTTTTTTCTTTTGTGCGTGTGCAATGGGTGTCATGTGTGTTATACGTGTGTTATGTGTGTTAAGATGATGATGACCACATGCGAATTTCGGATTGTAGTTGGGATGACCAAAAAGTGGGGAAATGTTACACTTGAACCCTATTGATGTTTTGGCCCAAGAGGTAAATCATTAGGCTCAACCCCTTTGGTTTCTCCTAGGGTTGTTAGAGTTGTCAAAATATGTTGAACCCGTTGGGTCAGTCCGCCCCACCATAAAAAGACACGAGTTGGGCTCAACTTTTCTCAGCTCGCTAGGAGGTGGTTTTACAGGGACTGTCCCGTTTGGGCAGCGGATTTCGACGGATCGGGGGTAGGCCAGCACGCCAACATGCATTTTTTTATTTTAAATAAAAAATTAGTATTATTATTATTCTATTATTATTTAGTTTAATATTATAAAAAAATAACAAAAAATTGTCACGTCTTTAAGACTTACAACCAAAATTTAGAAGTAAAAAAAATTCAAGCACAACAAGTTTCTGTCTCGCATTACAAATGTGCGCTGCTCGCGCCGCTTGTTTTAGTTCCAACATCAGACGACAACCTTCTTATTATAATTTTATTGTTAAATTTTAGATTATTAGCGTGCAGTAAGATATAAATATTAGGAGACTTTGAATTTTGGAATTGAAAATGATGAATTTAATATTAAAAAAAAAATCGGGTTAGCCCGTCGAAGCCCGCGCCCCGTCCCTTTGTGGGTTGGGTGGAAGTTTTGGAAGCCCGCCTAGCAAATGGTTTGGCCCACCCCGTCCCGCTAATTGGCGGGCTTTTGTGGTTTTGGCCCGCCCCACTAGCCAGTTTTGACAACTCTAAGGGTTGTTGTCAGCAAGTCATACAAATACACAACAATTTATCTTTCTTCTCTGTGACGTTAAACGATAGCGAGAGGAGTGTGTGAGACTTGTGTGGATATTGTGCTACCCAGTTTTAATCTCTTGATAATTTCTTTTACAATTCGAATATATTCAATATTTAGGTGACCTAGAGTCCAGTCAAAGTATGTGGTATTACATTTGCAATCCTTCAAAAAAAAATCCTAACTCTACATTTTTACATTGGTGGTGGATCGTCAAATTGAGTTTAGATTATTATAAATTAGAGTTCCATCTTAGATGTTGAATTGTCAAAATACGGTTCCAGCACTTAACTTTTGTTGACTAAAAAAAAATTTGATTGATGGTTTGTGTTGTTTACACTCAATATTTTAATAAATGGATCTCATATGCACAATGTATAAATGTTTATAGTGTGTGCTTAATAAAATATAAACAAGCACATGTATAAGACCGATTTTATTTACTACGAAGTACTCCCTCCGTTTTTCACTTTGCCTTTTTTAATATTTTCAAAACAAGTGTCATTCTACACATTTTTTTTGAATTTTGACAATTTTATCCTTATACATTATACTCCCTTCATTTTTTTTACCTTGATTTAAACTTTTTCCCTTTTGTATATAATACTATAACATAAATCATGGATACACCTTAATTATTGTATACATGAATATCACCTACAATATTGACCACATTCATTACTAAACATAAATTTAATATTAAAATTAGTTATCATTAATGAAGGGTAAAATGGTCCATGATTATATATCTTAATTTGTTAAAAATTGTTAGAATGACACTTAATTAAAAGTGGAGGGATTAATTAAAAGTGGAGGGAGTATATAATTATATAATTCATAAGTTTATAAAATTTCAATTTAATGATATTTTATAAGAAAGTATTTAATCTAAATAATAAAATGGAAGTATGGAACTCCGTTTATTAGAGTTCCTTTAAAATATATAGTGCAAATAATTCAGAATTTGAATCAATTTTAAGTCCCACACGAAAAACCTACCATGAACAAACATTATGAAAAGCATGTAGGTCCAATGACCTTTAATTACAACTAATTAGGTTGCAAATTAATGCAAGTTTGAACCTTGGTAACATTAATTTATATAAGTGTGTTTATATTCTCTAATGAGCATTGTCTTGGGAATTATAATTTTCAAACTATATAAATAATTGGGCTTACACCTTTGGACCATCGGGAATATCGGCCTAACTCTTCAAAGCGTGGGTATATACCCCTCCAGCTTTGTTTAATCCACTCCCCCTCAATTTTTTAAATTAAATATTTATGCAAAATACCTAATGCTCTTCAAATAAAATACAAGATAGATACACTCCCTAAATACTAACCCTAACCCTAACCCTAACTTTCTTATTCTTCCCCAAACTTCTTCTTCTTATTTACTTTTTCTTCTTCCCCCAACAATCATCATAGCCGTCGCCTACCACAACCGTCGCTCGCCGCCTCGCCTCGCCTCCATTGCTTCTTTTTTTTTCTGCATCCTCCTCCCCCCGTCGCCGCCCCCTCCCTCCCTCCGTCGCCCGACTCTCCTCCTCCCCCCCTAAGGCGTCGCTGCTCCTCCACCCCTAGTGATGTCGCCACCTTTTTTTTTCCTCTCTACAACAGGCGGCGCCGCCGCCTCTTCCTCCCCCAGTTAGCCACGCTATCGTTGCCTCCCTCTCACTTCCGCCGTTAGTCGCCGCTTCCATCAGTCCTAGTTTTTTTTTTTTTTCCGGCAAAAAAGGGTCGATTATAAATACTCTCATCAACAATAAAGGGTCGATGAGAGTGTATATGGTCAATCCTTTATTGTCGAAAATTTTAATTTTTTAATTTTTAAATTCTTTCGACAAACCAATGTTGACGAGAGTGTTTTTGGTCGACATTGATTTGTTGAAAATAAGTTTTTTTTTATTTTTTTTTATTTCTAAATTTGTTTGAGACAGTGATGGCGGTCGGAGGTGGAGGTGGAGGCGGTTGTCTAATTCTAGAGTTAGGGTTATGTTTAAATTGTAGGGGGAATATATGTATCTTAACATGTTTTTAGTAAAAGGGTAAAAAAAATATTTTACAAGAATATTTAATTAAAAAAAACGAAGGGGAAGTATATTAAACAAAGCTGGAGAGGTGTATACCCCACGCCCTCTTCAAATTGGTTAGATAGTAGAGGTGGAGGTACCGTATGAAACGATTGAAGCAATCGTTAGGAAATTACACGCGAGAATCGTAGAAATTGGAGGGAGAATTGATAGAATTGGGGAAGAGAGAAACCGTTATTTCATTGAAACAATGCCAAATGTACACGATGGGTGGTTCATGGGTGAATCACGGGTTTATATACCCGACCCATGCCGAGAGTGAAGTCGCGAGTGCGACTTCTTGATTACAAAATGCGATTACAAAACACAATGCGTTTACAACTGAATAACAAATTCAAAGGGGATGAATACACCCCAAGCCCTAATCTGTTACAATTTTATTATTACACCTAAAACGGCGTCGCTTCTCATGTCTTCTTCCTCCCTCCTCTGTGTCGTAACATTACCCCCTCCTCAACACCTTGCTTGTCCCCAAGCAAAATTCAAGGAACAACAACAAATTCAAGAGAACAACTGCGGATAAAGCTTGGAGAAGGTGGTGTAGTCTTCCCAGGTCGCCTCAGAATCCGGAAGATGAGCCCAACGAACCAACACCTCCGAAGCCGGAGAGTTCCCCCTCCTCACTAGGCGGCGGGCGAGCACCTTCAGCGGCAAGAGGAGAACTTTCCCATCTTCATCAAATTCAGGTAAGGCTCCCGAAACTAAATCCCCATTTCCCACTTTCTTCTTGAGCATAGAGACATGAAATGTAGGATGTAATTTAGCTGTTGTTGGCAGTGCCAACGTATAGGCAACCAAACCCACCCTCTGCACGACCTGAAAAGGGCCTGCAAACTTGGGACTCAACTTCCACATGTGGCTCTTCCGCAGTGTGAGTTGCCTATAGAGCTTGAGTTTCAAGTAAACCCAATCTCCTACCTGAAACACCCTTTCTGATCTATTCTGATTAGCATAGAAACGCATGCGATCTTGTGCTTGGTATAGTACCTGCTTTAATTGTTGCAATATGTGTTGATTAGAGAACATTAGGTCATCCACTCCCTGCACTGAGCTCTGGATCAGTGGACCAAATGTTAAAAATTTAGGACAGTAGCCATATAGAGCCTCAAAAGGGGATCTTTTGATGGCTGAATGGAAGCTGGAGTTGTACCCGAACTCAGCTAGGGGTAGCCACTGAGCCCACTGCTTGGGGTTTCTCCCACACATGCACCTCAAATAAGACTCTAGGCATTGATTCACCCTCTCAGTCTGTCCATCAGTCTGAGGGTGATAAGCTGTGCTCAACAGCTATTGAATGTCTAGAAGTTTCATCAGTTGTTGCCAAAACTGACTGGTGAACACTTTATCCCTATCAGAGACAATTGATGTAGGCAATCCATGGAGTCTGTAGATCTCTGAAATGAATATCTGAGCCAAATCTGAGGCTGTAAAGGGATGTGAGAGTGCTATAAAATGGCTATACTTTGTCAATCTGTCCACAATTACCCAAATGGTGTCTCTATGATTGGATTTAGGTAATTTCTCAATGAAGTCCATGGAGATATCAGTCCATGCCTGATCAGGGATAGGTAGAGGCTGAATCAACCCTGGAGTTTTTAGCAGCTCATGTTTGCAAAGCTGGCAAACTGAGCACTCCGAAATCACCCTATGAATAGTTTCCTTCATCTTTGGCCACCAAAAAACTCCCCTCATTCTCTGAAAAGTAACAGCCTCCCCAGAATGCCCCCCTTGAGTTGAAGTGTGGACATGTAGCACTAGCTTTGATCTTAGTTCTGTAGCAGTTCCCACATAAACTCTGCCCTTGTATCTCACAATACCTCCACTGTAAGAGTATAGGGAAAGATTGTATGGAGTAGTAAGACTATCAACCATCACTTCAGATACCAAGTTATCACCATCATAGCTCTCCTGTATCTCTTCCACCCAATGAGGTTTCACCATTGATAGGGCTTCACAATCACTGTGAGTGTGATTCCTCCTAGAAAGTGCATCAACTACTATGTTTTCATGCCCTGCCTTGTACTCAATCTTGTAATCAAATCCCAATAGCTTGGTGAGGTATTTATGCTGTAAGGGGGTGGAAATTTTCTGTTCAATCAAATATTTAAGACTCTGGTGGTCAGTTCTTATGACAAATGGGGCATGGATCAGATAGCATCTCCATTTGTCAACAACCATTAAGATTGCTAGAAACTCCTTTTCATAGATAGACAATCCCAGATTCTTCACACCCAAAGCCTTACTCAGAAATGCAATAGGTATCTTCCCCTGCAACAGAACAACACCTATCCCTCCATAGCATGCATCTGTCTCTACAATGAACTCCTTCTTAAAATCAGGCAGTTGTAAAATGGGAGCTGAAACCATGGCAGCTTTAAGTTTGTGAAAAGCTGCCTCTGCCTCTTCATTCCAAATAAATTGACCCTTCTTGGTTAAGAAAGTTAAGGGTTTAGCAATGCTGCCAAAGTGCCTTATAAACTTTCTATAATAACCTGTCAATCCTAGGAATCCTCTCAACTCTTTCAAAGATCTTGGAGTTGGCCAATCCTTCATCACTTTAAGTTTACTTGGATCGGCCTTCACACCAGCATCAGTAATGATATGGCCTAAATATTCCACTTGATTTACTCCAAAAACACACTTAGAAGCCTTGGCTTTTAAGGTGTTCTCCAATAGAATTTGTAGCACCTTTGTCAAATGGGATATGTGATCCTGCATATCCTTGCTGTAGATGAGGATGTCATCAAAGAACACCAGGACAAAGTCCCTCAAATAAGGTGCAAAGAGTTTGTTCATGATGGCCTGGAAGGTGGCAGGTGCATTGGTCAAGCCAAAAGGCATGACTACAAACTCATATAGGCCAGAGACAGTGACAAAGGCTGTCTTCTGAATATCAGGGGGATGGACCCTGATCTGGTGATACCCTGCTCTAAGGTCAATCTTAGAGAATACCTTGGCTTGCCCCAATTCATCCAATAAATCTTCAATTAGTGGTATTGGATAGCTGTCTTTGATTGTTATAGAATTCAGCTTTCTGTAGTCAATGCAGAATCTCCATGATCCATCCTTCTTCTTTACCAAAAGCACTGGTGAAGAGTATGGAGAATTACTGGATTGTATGACTCCACTCTCCAACATCTCAGAGACTAGCTTCTCAATTTCTTGCCTCTGTAGATAAGGGTATATGTATGGGTGCTGCTTTATAGGCTTTTTTCCTTCTTTTATGGTGATCTTGTGATCCAATTGTCTCTCAGGGGGTAGTTCAGTTGGAGGTGCAAACACCACCTGAAAATCTTCAATAATAGTTTCCAATTCAGGTGCCACTGAACACTTTTCAAACTCAGGGTTGCCTTTCAAATAGCAAAGGTATCCCATTCCCTCACACTGCTTCCTCTTCACCATCTTCTTTAATTGCTTTCCTGAGATCATGGATATATTGATCTCTTCATCTCTTGACCCTTGCAAGGTGATGGTCTTCCCATTTTTTTGAAATTGCACTGTGTGCAATTTGAAATCAAATGTAACAGGTCCCAACTGACTTAGTAAGTCCACTCCAATGACCATGTCACACCCTCCCAACCTTAAGATCCTAACTGGTGCAGTAAACTTGCAGCTCCCCATTGTCCATTCAAAACCAGAACATTTTGAATTACATTCGATTCTGCTACCATCAACTATAGTTACCATCAATGAGTGTGTATACTCCACCACACACCCCAACCTCTTTGCAGTGTTAGGATCTAAGAAACTATGTGTGCTCCCAGAATCCAAGAGAACTGTGATCTCTTGATTCCCCACCTTACCTACTACCTTGATAGTATCTGGATGTTGATGTCCAGCCAAGGCATGTAGAGAAACTAAAGGTTCTACACCCATTTTTACTTCATCTTCTTCAAATTCCAGCTCATCACGTTCCTCAAGTTCTTCCTCCTCTTTTTCCATTATCACAAAAACTTTCTTGCATTTATGCCCAATATGGAATGTCTCATCACAATTGAAACATAAATTTTGTTTCCTCCTAACATCCATCTCAGCTTGTGTCAACCTTTTTGCAAAAGCTGGCTTGCTCTTCTCATTCTCCTGTGGTTTTTGTGAATTATTCCAAGGTGGTTTAAAACCTGGTTTAAACACTTTCTCCTTGCTACTGACAACCTGTTCTTGCCTAATAGCCATCTGAACAACTTGATTAAAATGAGTAGGTTGAAAAGCTTGAACTGCATGACTTATCTCCTCTTTCAACCCACCAATGAAGCTCTTAACAAAATATCCTTCAGTTAAGAAAGGATGTTCAACACTCACATATGACTTGATCTCCCCAAATTCTTTAATATATTTCCTCACAGTTGAAGTTTGCACAAGTCTATGAAACTTCCCCACCACATTCTCATCATCTGGATTAGTGAACCTCTGTATTACTAGCATCTCGAATTCACACCAAGTCAAATCATCCTTCCCATCCACATAGTCCATAAACCAGTTGTCAGCTTCATCTTCCATGTTTAGTGCAGCTAACAAGATCTTCTCCTGATCTGAGAGAGGATTGAACAGGAAGTATTTGTGGCATTTTCTGATCCATGCCCTAGGCTTATCACCTTTAAACTTAGGGAAATCAACCCTAGGTTTTCTAGTAGTGTTATGACTATCTTGAGATTTAGTAGCAGCAGTAATAATATGAGGATATTGATGATTGTTCATCTCATTTTCTTCATCAAAATGATGCATCTTAGGGAAATTAGTGTCATACATTCCCCCATGCTTTGCTGCCATTTTTGGTATAGCCTCAACTCTGGATCTGCTATTAGAATGGACATCCAAGCCTTTTGAAGCACCAAACTCACCATGTTCTGGAATTCTAGTATGAATAGGTGGTGTTGGTAATATTCCATCTACTTTTCGAGCCCGAAGATCATCATCACCATTCAACACCGTCTTAGAACACTCCTCTCCTTCACTCATCACCGGAGCTTTCTCCTTACTCGAGCTCAATTGCTTAAGCAATTCCATGAGCTGAATTTTAAGCAGCTCGGACTTCTTTGCTTGTTGATCAAACCGTCTGAGCAACTCATTTCTACCTTCAGTTTGTTCACTCCGCAGCTCCGTGAATTGATCGCTGAGTGAATTCACTTGAGTTTCAACCGTGCCAACCTGATTTTCCAACGAACTAATCCGATCTGTGTTGTTCACCATTCTTACAACAATTGCGCAGACTACGAGCGAGATCAACCTGGCTCTGATACCACTGAAACGATTGAAGCAATCGTTAGAAAATTACACGCGAGAATCGTAGAAATTGGAGGGAGAATTGATAGAATTGGGGAAGAGAGAAACCGTTATTTCATTGAAACAATGCCAAGTGTACACGATGGGTGGTTCATGGGTGAATCACGGGTTTATATACCCGACCCATGCCGAGAGTGAAGTCGCGAGTGCGACTTCTTGATTACAAAATGCGATTACAAAACACAATGCGTTTACAACTGAATAACAAATTCAAAGGGGATGAATACACCCCAAGCCCTAATCTGTTACAATTTTATTATTACACCTAAAACGGCGTCGCTTCTCCTGTCTTCTTCCTCCCTCCTCTGTGTCGTAACACCGTACCCGACCAATCTAGAGTCTAGCCGATGAGGCCATAACTAAAGTCAGGCCCATATATTACCCTCCACGTAGATCACGTATTGTATCGACCAATTTTGTGTTTTAACTAGTATGCGATGCACGGTTATATAGTACATTTCAATTAAATTAAATTTAAATAAAATCAGAAAAATTAAATAAATAAATGATTTGTTTTAAAATTAAATTTAAAAATGAAAAAAAATACAACTAAATATTAAATTCCTTCTCTTCCAAATATCCAAATAGCCCAACACACAATTTCATACGTATACTACTACCACACTTCTCATGGGTAATATTTGTTCAAAATTTAGTAGGCTCTTAGACTCTTAGTAAGCCTAATGACCATGTTTTGACCAATTTTTTTTTTTTTTATAATGATTTTTTTTGGACTATTTTGATACAATTTTTTTTTTTAATTATATTTGATACAAATTTATGAAATTCGAAATGTCACATGATGGAAAGCAGCCTAGGAAAGTAGACGGTGACACATCAAACAAGGTTAAGAACACAACTTTTGTTACTTTTTTTAGCAAAGACAAACCTCCAAGGTAAGAAGGTAAAAAAGAGTTAAAATTACCAAAGGGAAAATCTCATGGTCATACTCATTCACATTAATAAACTCCACATTATGTAAATGAAAAATTATTGATAACCCGTAAAATTATGATAAAAGACAATGTTGTATTGGAAGAATCGCGAAAAAACTCAAAAATCATGGTCTTAATTTTATTTTCAGTTAAATGAATTTAAATCTGGACTGCAGAATTTACAAACTATTCCTTAAAAACGAAAAAAAAAAATTGCATCTAAAATGTGCCTATCGATTAAATTTGAAATTCTTAACGTAAATTCAAAGAACCCAAACTTGCAAAATGATGACGATACCAAATCTGGAAATGAAACAATTCATCATATATACAATGAACACAAATTTAAGGGACATCTTTGAGAAGAAACCATCAATTACTTGAATGGTAAAAAATAAATATCCATTGCAATTCCCCGGGAGAGTAATCACGGGCGTGTACAACTTGATAACAGTAAAATTTTCCAGATTGGCAAAAGAAATGATCGGAAAAATATGAATGACTATTTTTTGCATACTATCCTATTATTATTATAGTGCATATATAGATATAGATGTCACACTTACAAACCTCAACAGTCTGTACAATTGATTAGAAACTAATGTCCAATAAGTAGAAACTACCATAATCTCAACAAAAATGAGACAACGGATTAGAAAAAAAATACAATAAGAGCACATATCTTAATAAGAAAATACACAAAGAATTGATTAAAAAAAAGAGCAAAAAAAACAAAAAATAATAAGATTACCAGTTCAAAGAAAAACTGCAGTGACTAAGCAATTAACCTTATTATTAATTTTCGTATCTGTTGAACAAAAGACAGTAGAAAATAATTCAAAACCAACCAATATGATAACATACACGCTCAATCTTTTTTCCAAAATTGGGTCGGTTTGAATTCATCAAATCCTGAAGTAGCCACCATTGTTGGCGGAATTCTTGAAACGGGAACGGTAAAATCCACTGAAACAAAATTTCCAAGACACACCATATGAGATTAGACTTATAGTGCGATTTAATTGTTGAAATTGACCACGAATCTATTAAAGACTAACTAATTTGCGTAAAATGACATAAAATCCTGGAAGGAGAAAAAAATTGAAAAATTCTTGATGGGGGTATGAATTTGAGAGAGAGAGTGAGAAATTAACAGTAGTATGTACTCCAGAATTTAAAAAACCTCACCATCTTGGCTTCCCGAGAAAGCCTCCTCGGTTTGCTAAATTTTATGTCCATTAATTTGATTTAAAATAATATTTAAAAAAAAAAAGCAATTACCAAATTTTGAAGAAAGTAAGAATGATTCAAATTAACCCACACCGCCCACCCCAGCCGTTGCTAGAGTGAGGTCCAGCCTCCACACCACACACCCCTCCTTGCCACTGCTACGTCCTTGTTGCGCGTGTCGCCGTACAAATTTGTTTTCATCGCTGGCAAACATACCTTGCACACAAGTTGCTCGATAGAATGCTCAAGAGATGGAGTCTGTACAAAGTTGAAGACCTAGGGAGAATCTCGACAGGATGATCAAGAGAAAGAGCCTGCCCCACCTTCACTCGCGAACAGGTACGTTGCCATCGTTATATTTCCGCCACGGCCGCAACGACTTGTTGCAGCGCCTCCAACCTTCACGCACACAATGTGCTCGATAAAATGCTCAAGAAAAGGAGCCTGCCTCCGCCTGGAAAAGGGAAAAAAGACTTGGATTTTTTTCCATTAATCAAAGGTATAAGACAAATCCTATATATTTTATGTTTGGCTTTTTGATCTGAAATGAACTCACAAATCGCCTTAGTTAAACATTTTTCTTCGAAAAAAGGTAGTACAATTTTCAAATGATTTTTTTTTTTTTTTTTAGGAGCAACACAGATGTAACAAAATACTCCGTATAAAATCTTCGGCTCGAAAACGTCCTCAATGGTGTCGTTGCTTCCAAAAAGATTGCTCCAGTTCAGTCTCAAGAACCCTGGAGAAAGGACTACACTCCTAGCTAGGCTATGTGCACGTCCGTTGAGCTTTCTCGAGACATGGCGAATGTCGCACACTACGACCCGCTCCATCAAGTCCCAAATATTATTTAGCATCATTCCTTTCCTTTTCCTGCTGTGTTGTATGGAGTTAATCAATGTAACCCCTTCCAAACAGTCCGAAAAAACTCTGATTTTTCCTCTACCCGTCGTGATGCCTCTGTCAATTCCTTCACTAATAGCTTGTAGTTCCGCGCCCATGACCGAACCTGGGTTATTGATTATCCGGCAAAATGTGTCCATTGTGGTTCCGTCTTCATTCTGAACAATCCCTCCAATTCCATACGTATTGGTTTCACCATTAAGAGCCGCATCTACATAAATTGAGATACCTTGGAAGTAAGGTTTTGTTGCCTCCGTGTTGAACCTTTGGTCTCTTAAGCACCGAGCCCCTCTTTGATGCCCTTCTTTGTAGTCCAACAAGTAGTGGACAACCCATACCATTTTTGACATCCTTCCTCCTCTCACAATTTCCATCGAGTCTGGATGTTTAAATTTACAAAGCTCATTCCAAATCCCCCATGCTATCATCACCAATTTTTCAAGGTCATTCATTTCCATCATATCAGAAACCATTCTAATGAACTCCTTCGAACTAAGGGTTTGCCCTCTTTTAATAACACTCCATAAATCCCAGAATTTCCAAATGTATTTCACAGCATGACAAAAAAAAAGAGTGTGAGTAGTTGTACCTGAGCAAAAGCCACAATCCTTGCAATCTGGTGATATGTCGATTTTCCTCCTGTTCAAGTTTGCAGCAGTAGGCAAGTAATCATTGGCCACCTTCCACCAGAATTTTTTTACTTTTGGTGGTACTTTCATCTTCCAAATTGTTCCCCACCCTTTCTTACAGCTTGTATCATCCGAGCACTCCTCCTCCCTTGCCTCTTGTTTCATTGTTTTACAAGCTTCATGATACCCAGATTTGACATTATAGTTTCCTTTTGCGTCGTATTTCCAGAAAAAATCATCCTGCGTCCCTACTCCACCAATCGACGTTTCAAGAATTGCATCAACCTCGAATGGAAGGAAAGCTTGGGCAACTAGGGATATATCCCATTTTCCTTCAAGGTCAATAAATCTGTTCACATTTGAGCCCGAGGCAATTCAAGATTGAATTCTCCCCGAGGACAAACCATCCACCCATGCATCTTTGAAAATGCGAGCTCTCAATCCATCCCCTATTCTCCACCGTAGGCCTTTATCAATGATCTTACTTCCCCAACATAAAGATCGCCATGTGAAAGACGGGTTGTAGCTCATGTCCGCTTCCAGAATTGACGAGTGCTTGAAGTATCTACTTTTGAACAGTCGAGCAACCAAAGAATTTGGGTTTACCAATATTCGCCACACCTGTTTGGCCAACAGGGCTTGGTTGAATTGAATAAGATGTCGAAAACCCATGCCTCCAACCTCCTTAGCTGCACACAGATTCGTCCACTTTCTCCAATGGAGATTCCTTTCACCTTGTCTCGATCCCCACCAAAATCTGGCCATAATTCTCTCAATTTCATCACAAGTTGCCACTGGTAAGAGAAAGCATCCCATCGCGTACGTGGGAACAGCTTGTAATACCGCCTTGATTAAAACCTCTCTTCCCCCCAGTGAAAAATCTATGGTCTTCCATTGCTCCACCCATTTGTTAATTCGATCGATAAGATATCCAAACTGTAGCTTCTTTGCTCGAATCGAGAATGTAGGGAGCCCTAAATAAATGTCGTGACCCTGCTGCATTCTTACTCCAAGTTGATCTTTAATATTGATACGCCTACCATTCGGTGTTTCGGGGCTAAAAGAAATGGCTGATTTCTGAAAATTAATCATCTGACCAGATATTGCTTCATACTTCAATAGGCCTTGCTTAATCCTACTACCCGCGCCATTTTCCGCCTTGAAGAACAATAGGCTGTCATCCGCAAATAACAAATGGGAAATCTCTTGTGCATCCCTTGCCACTTTAACACCTTTAATATCACCTCGTTCTCCCATTGATTTAAGTATAGCTGAGAGTCCTTCCGAACACATGACAAAAAGGAAGGGGGGAAAGGGGGTCCCCTTGTCTCAGTCCTCTTTCGGGAATGACTCTCCCTTGAATACTGCCATTCAATTTAAACTCATACTTTACTGAAGAGACACAATTCATTAGTAAATTGACCCAGTGGGGAGTGAATCCCTTTTGTACTAGCACCGCCCTCAGATACTCCCATTTTATACGGTCGTAAGTCTTGCTCATGTCAAGCTTAAGTGCAGCATATCCCAAATCTCCCCTATTATTCCGCATCCAGTGCATACATTCGTAAGCAATCAATACATTATCCGTAATGAGCCTTCCTTGGATGAATGCACTTTGGCTCTCATCTATTATTCCATGCATCACCTTTTTGAGTGAAAGGGCTGGATTTTTTAATTTGTGCTTTGGATTTGAATGAGAAGAAGAAGACTGCTATCAAAAACCTAGACGACTAGACTGCATAAGAGGGAGCCCAAAGGACCGAAACTGAGAGGGTAGTGAGATGTATTTCAATTGAATATAATATTAATTCTTTAATGGTGGCCCACACAGAAATAATATTTTAATGTTTTAACAATTTGGGCGGGAACTTGACTATTGTGTTATTATATATATATTTAGGGAAAATATCACTTTTGGTCACCCACATTTACTTACTATCATCACTCACTTATTTTCTTCTATCAAAACTGGTGCTCCTGTTGGTCAATCTGTTATTGACTAACGGGAAGGATTTTGAGCGCCATTTTTTTTATACATCATTCTCCTCTTTTAATTCTTCTAAACCCAATTTTTTTTAATTTCGACTGATAAAAATTATTAAACCCTAAACTCCAATTTTTTTCTACTGAATTTATCTATCATTAATCTTTTAATTTCTATACCCTAAACCCCATTTTTTTCAATTTCTATGGATAACAACGAATCAATAAATCTGCAATCTTAATAAAAAATACAGACACATGACTACCCTAATTTAACTAATTTGATTTGCCATTGTAAGCCAAGACACACTCACACATTTGCTCCACTGTAATTCTTTTTTTTTTTTCCTTCTAGAGTTTCTCATTTCCTGTGTACCCTATAAAATGTTTATAGGAGTAAAACAATAACAACAATGAGATGATAATAAATCAATTCATAATTGAGTTAAATGATTATTAACAGCTTATTGATAATTCTTGGTCTGACCTACCGTTCTTTCGTACAAACTCAAAGTCAGTAATACACAAGTAATACACAGTAATATTAATTGAAGATAAATTTAGTAGATATTGAAAAAAATGGAGTTTATGGTGTAGAAATTAAAAGAGGGAAATGATGTTAAAAAAAATAGCGTTCAGAAACCTTTCTCCGTTAGTCAATGACGATGGACTAACAGCAGAACCAATTTTGATAGAAAAGAATAAGTGAGTGACCAAATTTGAAATGAAAAGAGGTAAACTTGGGTGACCAAAATTGACATTTTCCTTTATTTATCATAATTTATAAAGAGTATAAAATTGATTAGGCTTGCAAACTCTAAATTCTAGAGTAGCAATAATTTTTTATAAGCTATTTTTGAAAAAAGTGTTTCTAAATATTTTTTTCAAGAAAAAATTGGGTAATGAGTTGAATGTTTAGGGGTAATTTTGTAACTTAATGTGAATAAAATAAAGATATTGGTTGGATTGAGTGTAAAAGTGGAGCATGGATGAAAATATCCGGAAATATCCTCGATATATCCATTTTTCGGGGTCACCGATATCGATATTGGGAAGAAGCGATATTTCCACGATATTTGTAAAAAAATTAAAAATATCGGTAGATAATAACAATATCGAGCCTAATATCGGTAAAATATCGAGAAAATGTCGATAAATTTCGAAAAATATCGATAAATGTCATACAAAATAACATTGTATATTATGTTTTATATAAATTTATCACTGATATAAAATGTATTCAAATTATTTTGTTAATTTTATGTACTAAAGGCTTGTTATTAAAATTTTACAATTTTTTAAATTACCGATATCGATATTCGATATCGATATATCCATCGATATTTCCATAAATTTAAGGTTTCGATATTTCCACCGATACCGATATTTTCATCCTTGAAGTGGAGTAACATTTTTTGAGATGTGTAAATAATTGTAGAACAGACGAATAAAACAAGTGTGCAAATAATCGCGGAACCGAAAGAATAATAGAGTTTGTAACCAAACCTTAATTTATACTTTTTCCCACTTACTTTTTAACTTTGTCAAATTTTATAATTTACACTTTCTAGCGGCCCCACACTCCAATTAATGGAGTGTTAATCAACTTTATTTACCCCTTATATCAACTTTATTTACTTTAGATCATGCCTTATGTATTCATTTTATATATAAATCATTAAATTTTTTTATTTTTTTTAAACGAAAAATCATTAGATTTTTTAAAACTCGTGTTCATACGAAATGAAAATTATAAATTTGGGACGAAGGCATATAAATGTCAAGGGCGGAGCCACATTGGGCCCAGAGGGGCCCAGTGGCCCCCCACCAATTTTTATT
Source organism: Galeopsis tetrahit (assembly GCA_963675135.1). Lineage (NCBI taxonomy): Eukaryota > Viridiplantae > Streptophyta > Magnoliopsida > Lamiales > Lamiaceae > Galeopsis > Galeopsis tetrahit. The sequence continues at coordinate 56,228,655 of OY776129.1, forward strand.
TTTTTTATATATATATATGATAATTTTTTTAAATAATTATATGTATTGTTTTAGTAATAATTATTTATATTATATATATATATATATAAATAAAAATAAAACTATTATTTTCATTTTAAGTACTAGTATTAAGTTTGGACGGAACTAAAAATAAATGCTTGCATACAAAGTTTGGAAGGAAATAATTTTTTTCCTTTTTTTCATGTATTTTCTTATTAAATTTATTTTATAATTCTTTAATTTTTAAAAAATAGAGTCAATGGATTGAAGGTGTATTTGAGATTATTGTCTAAATTTTTGCTAAGACTTACAAAAATGTTCTTAAAATTGAACAATATTATTGATGTTTTTTAAAAAATTATTAGTTTAGTGATTTAAAATTTTTGTACATTTATATTTAACAGTATTATATTGTATGAAACATAGAACATTGTAACACATTAATGTAGCTTCCTTTTGAGTCGAAACTACCAAAACTTCTTACAAAACTTAATTGTTCGATTTAATTTAATTAAATGAAATTTATTGACAATTTTATCATGAGAAATTTTAATAAGTATAAGTACATATTATTTTATCTTTAAAGTAATGTTAATCGGGCCCCCAGTCGGAATTTTCTGGCTCCGTCAGTGATAAATGTATTACATATACATAATACAGAGTACATAGCATGTTGTTTTATAAACTCTTATTCGTGTACTTGATTGAATTATACATATAGAATTGTTTTATCAAACTATTAATGGAAAATTTAACACCTGATTTCCATTCTCTGCTAACCTCACCTCACCTTCAAATCCAATCAATTTTCATTAAATACAACTTGAGAAATCCACATCGTTAAGAAATTTTCCAGCGGAGTAATTGACGCAATAAATGTTTTCAAACTTTTTTTTTTTTTTTTGGAAAAAAAATCCTTATAAATTATCAAAAGAAGAAAAAAAGGTTATGAATCCAAGTTCGTGAAATTATAATGATGGAACAATGTCTAATAATTGAATCTCAAAGTAAACCTTGCCTTATTTTTTCTTTTCAAATATTACTATGTTAAGACATGAAAAAAAAAATGAACCCAAGAATAGTGAGTCCACGTCACCCAATGTTGCTATAAAAAGAAAAAAAACATTATAGAAATGATTTTGAAAAAATATCATTTTTGGTAATAGAAGTTTATCTCTTCAGATTTGGTCACCCACATTTAATCACTATCAAAATTGATCACGAAAAAAAATTTGAGTGACAATTTTTTTTTTAACATCATTTTCCTTCCCTCTTGGAAGTGGTTCTAATATTGTTGAATAATGATATTGGGTTTAATAATCTTGAACTTTCATGAGTGACAAAGTTGATCCAGCATTTGAGAGTCTGACGCAGATAACCTTCACTTCACACAGTAACATGGATGGTTTTTCAGGGCTTGTAGTTAAGAAGGCTATGACCGCTGCTAGCATGAAAAATCATATGACTGACTTGTAAAGAGAATTTTTTCCAGTGGTCCACAACATACTTCAATGTTTATCATGATGAGATGCAAGTGAATAGAGATAATGTAAAAAAATGGAATGATACAATATACCCAAGAATTAAGTTACACTAAAAAAAATATATGAAGGAAGCAGCTCAGGATCCTTTGTAAACATGTTATTTCAAAAATTATAGTTATGTACTCTATTTTTATAATTGTGGTTGAAAATTATTCAGACATATTTTATACTCTTTTTTTCAGACTTTTTTTAACAACATTTCAATTAATGGTTTTCATATTAGATTTCATTTTCCTATATTTATAATTATTCGCATGATCAAACTACTAACATTTGTGGGAAAGATTAATGGTAAAGAACTTTCTAAAATTACCAATTTACATTAAGAATATTTCACAAACTTTTCTTTTTCTTCGGAAATAGGGTCAAAAAAGATTTATCTTTTCTCCGTTAGTCAAATCTGTCAAATCTAAAAAGTGGTAAAATTCAGTGACTAAAAATAATATTTTCTAATGTTAAAAAAATACCGTCAAAAAAAAATAAAAAAAATACTACGTACAAATAAAGATTTTTATGTCTTAATTAAGCCAAGATTATTGAGTGAAAAAAGATTTTAGCATTCAAAGGATCTCCACATGTCATCGAGAGCATCAACCACACCACCAAAACTATCAAAGTTTGAACTCACCAAATCAATCCCCACCCCCAGTTTCTCCGCCCCCGCCGCCGTCACGGGGCCATGCGCCGCCGCCACCATCCGCGGACACATTCCCCTCACCATTCCCCAATTCAGTCCCACCTCCGCCAAGCTCTTCAACAGCCCCTCCACCTCTCCAGTACTCGTGAAAACAATCGCATCCACTCCGCATTCCTCCTCCATCTTCTCCACCAGATTCGCAACACCGCTCCGCCGCCGCGTCTCGTATCCATTTACTCTAACGGCCCTCCACCCCCTCCGCCCTAAATCCCCCAGGAATTTAGGCACCACCGCCGGCTCTTCCAACCCAATTACTGCTGGGACAGGGCACAAAACCTTTCTCCCCAGCCCTAATCCCAACGCCTCCACCAACCCACTCGGCGATGCTACCGGAGGGACTAGAACCCTAATCCACTCCGGATTCTCACATAATTTACTCGTGAACGATTCGGTCAGAAGCTCCGAATCGTTCCCCAGAGCTGAAACTGTGAAAATTTCTCCATGGGCGGCTAACGGAGGCGTGGTTAAACCGGCCAAGGCTTGGGCGAAGGCGGAGATTCCGGTTCTGGAAGTGAATGCTATGGCAGAGAAATCTTGGAGAGGGGGATTGGGCGGGAGCAAGAAGCGTTGGATGGCGGAAATGGTTTGTGAAGTGGGCTCGACGGTGACGGTGGGGCACCAGAGAGTAGTCCAACCCTTGAGGTGAATGAGGTGGGAGATCCTGGCGGCGTAATTTTGTGGTGTGGTGAAGGCGATGACACGGGGCGGCGGAGGATGTTGCTGTAAATTGAGGACTACCATTTTAGGCGCACCCAGTCCAAGGCGCCCTTATCTACATTTGAGATGTTATTATTATCCCGAGGATTTTAATACTGTCCCAGCGTCCCGTTGGATAGTTTATCATTTTCTAAAAATATTGTTTGTAGTGTCCGGACTTCAAAACCACTCTTAAAATCTCAAAACAAACCAATACATCGTATGGTGGCATTTCTAATTGTTTCTAAAAGCCACGTCCGCATGTTTGATAAAAAAATTGCATTCAAAATGTTGAACAGAAGTGTAGCCTATCGTCGTCGGATGGATACTCATCCTGGAAAGGGCGGCTTCGTCTAGTAGAACATTTTGACGTCTATATGAATGAATGACTAATCAGGGAATGAATAAAGCTGGGGCTCCCAGACAAGAGTCCAATCTTATCAAGATTCAGTTCGTTTGGAGAGAAGTTTTGGTAGCCTTACGCAGCCTCTCCAGAACTCCTCGCAGTTGCTCCGATATAGTGGTGTAGAGACATCTTTGGGCAGCTTCATCAAGTCCACAGATGGTTTTGGGCCACCCATGGTGGGAAAATGATGAATCCCTTGACATCTCTATAGCATTCTGCTTCAGTTTAGGGACATCAAATACGATTGGCTCACCTACCACTATTCTTATATCCTTGTTACACAATGGGAAAGGAGGTCTTCTACCAAACATATAATTCTCTGGCATAACCTGGTAAATCACAAGCGAATGAATGAAAGATGAACAGTATTAGACACGGGATAAATACATTCATTTGTAGGACAAAATCATTTACGGAAGATATATCGATCACCTAAGCTAGGGTAAACAGAGAATATTATGAGGTAGGAATCACTCAGTAACTTAATCTACTTGGCTGCACATCAAAATTGTACGTTCTACAAAGGCTATTTTCAAAGAATATCCTATTGTTATTATTTTTATTTTTTTTATCAAAGTGCCTACAGGGCGCAAAATTCTGAATATTGAATACATAACACCTGAAGCCAACCTTTTATTGGGATTTATAACCCCAAAAAATGAAATTCAGATGTGAATGTATAAAAAGGATCCCATATGCTAGTTATGATGATGCCAATTACAATTAATACCAAGTGCTGTAGCCACTAGGCTAAGCACAAAAACTCCAGTACCTCTGACACAAACCGACATGTTTCTGTGATTTATTGTAAAAATAGATCATAATGAACTTTAAAAAATGAAACCAATTTGACGAGATTATCAGAAATATTTTATTAAAATTTTATTTATATGCAACATTACTAATTAGGTTATTATCTTCAAGAACACAAAAACATCAAGAGTCAAAAGCAGACTTAGACAATTAAGCAATCTCTACAACCATGAAGGGCTTCTAAAAAGCAAGAATGTAGAGCATATATAAGTTGCAGTTAAGAGCATAACTTTTACTAAATTAATCATGTAATTTGCAAGAATAGCTAATGTAAGATTGGAAATACCACACTGCAATTGTTTCAAAGTAGCCAGAGGAGAAAAATCCACTGTACAGGGGGTTACGCCCTTGTTTAATCTACTATTTATTTCAAATATAACAACATGGCTCAAACAGATGTCAAAACGAGAACCTGAATATAATAATCTGGTTGTTAAATCCACCCTTGATTATTAGCACGTTGTAAAGGCATATTACAACACTCAAAACAGATATGGCCCTCAAAAACCACATTCTAGAGAAGTTGCAAGGAATTAAGCAGCTTCACATGCGGCTCAAGCAAGCTGTCAAAATTTAAACGAGTAGCATCTGTTGTAACTCACTGTAAGTTTTTTCCCAGCACAAACAAATTACTTAAGGGCCTAAGACACACCAGGTTAACTTATCTATTATCCACAGAACATACTCAAATACCTCTTTGTTCCACATCTTTCTCATTATCATTATTAAAAAAATTAAATCCTATCCACTGCAGGCACCATGTTGCTGTTGGATCCATTACTGGAAACTTAACTCCAGACTCTAGCATCATGAAAGTTGAAACATTCAATTATTTCATAAAGTTACTACTTGCTTATTAAGCCATACTCGATTAAAGCAGCCAAATTAACCATCTGGCTGATCAAATAGGAAACGTGATTGCCATATAAGCATAGCTGAATAATGATCCAGTTCAGTTAATTACTTAAAAAATTCCAAAATAAGTTCAAAGTAATGGATTCAAACTAACATTAAAACAATTACACATAGTATGGGTGCTTAAGACTACTAGATTTAGAAAATCCTTGGTCAATCTTCACAACTTATCAAATACAGAGCGCTAGAAACCACAGGATCACAACTTTTATACCGAACTTATGCAAAATGGACAATGTTGGGATATACCTTCTGAAAACCATGATGAACTATTGGCAGAACTATCGGAGTTACAGGGGCACGGGCAATGAGACTGGCAGTTCCCCATTTCAACCGTCGTATAGGTGCCTCTTCTTGATACACTTTTCCTTCTGGAAATGTATGCAACTGTTTATTTGGCATAAATGAGATAACATAAAATTCAAAATTACTTTGATTCGAGTAGCAGATTTTATGGTATTGTTGTCAACACAACCACAAGTAGTCGAACGAATGCTTCTATAACAATTAGCATAAACTCAATATTCACAAACAAAATAACTGATGCATGAGAAAAAGTCAAACTCTACATCACAAAAATTGCCGTATGTAAATTTTGGTAGCTATTCCAGGATCACAAACTAAGATCTCTCCTTGTATTGCAGAGGTGGTGCATAACAAAATAATATTACACAAATAAGTTATTACAATGCTCACAAACTCCAATGCATGTATATATATATATATATGTGTGTGTGTGTATTGGTGTCTATACTAAGAAACATGAACAAGTACGAAGCCAGGAAAGTTCTCAGAATACAAAAAGATGTGAGATTTCGAAATAGTACCCAATCTCCATCAGTCAGGCGGTCAAGAGCCTCGTTCATGTGCTCCTGATAGATTCCGCCTCCCCTTGTTATAGGAATACATTTCCCTGTGAAATTCATACTTGATGAATGAAAAAGTTAAAAGGTAGAGTGCTGGCTTAAGCCTATTTAAGAAAACCAATCTTCATAAGGAAAAATACTTTAACCTCAAATAAAATTAAGGATAGCACAACTAATATCTACTAGCAATGGGAATTTTGAGAATATTTCCCAACTAAGACAGAATCTACTCTAAATCTAAGTTCTCAAATAAGAATGTGTGAAGCCTAAAAGATACAGTAAAAATTAGCTAAAAGGACTAAGCATATGAAATGCTAACATGCTAGAGAAGATTACCATACAGCCCTCTTATTACTGTGACAAAGTTCAGTCTTCCAATAAAGCATCTCAATTTCCTAACCTTGCAAATGCTGCTTTAAGTATTACTAATTTACTTTAAATGGCTATTCGCTTGCATTGGAAAGCACATAATCAGCAAAAGGGATTGTATTAAGGGGTTTCACAGAATTCAGAAACTTCAAAATTGTGGCCACTTGTTGGAGAAATACTAGACAACATACCACATTTCAATGAAGTGAAGAGACAAGCAGGATACCAATCATCAAAAACAGCATAAAAACACATACCAACTAAATATCTAACATACCAATTCGGAAACAATATGAGTAGAGTGGATTTTTGAAGCATATGTCTTCAGCTGCAAGTACCCATCTTCCTATCTTTGAATCAGTTACAGGGAAACCCTTGAATCCCCACATTACAGGGTCATCCAACCTAAAGCACAAAAGATCAATCAGTTACTATAATTTTATACTCCAATTACCACTGAAAATCAGTTGTAAAATCAAGACACTTCTAATACCCAATAAATTGATCCATGGCCAAATCAACACCATTTATTAGTTTACATCCCATAGAAGGGGAAAAGTCCAATTAACTTCCCCTCATTCCAAATTTTATCAAAGATCAGTCGGAAGAAATAATGCAGAAGGTATAAATCAACATAAAGTTGAAAGTAGTGGTTTTAGTTGAAAGAGTGACTAACGTTGACATGTGATTGCTGACAGTGAGAAGAGGTACACCGGGCGGGCGGTGGCGGACGAGGCGGAGGAGGGTTTCGAGGTACACCGCTACCACCAGCGCGCCATAATCACTATACAATCCCACCGCTTGTTGATGCCACTGTCCGCGTAGCTACAATCTCTTCTTTGGTCTTATAGTTCGAACTAACAATTGAATATTTTCAAAAGGCACCGTTTTTACGGTGGCCGATAGATCGATTTGTTGACCTTTTTTCAATGTATAGTTTATTACTATTAGACTTCTTGTTTAGTTTGTTTCACCTCTTTGATGTTTTTATTTATTTTACGTCTGCATGCACCACCTTCTTGGTAAGACTTTTCCCATCTGGTGCAATTTTCCTTCTTACATGATACTTGTTTTCGACGGTTTTAGCTATGCTTGTTAGTCTTCTGATTCATGCATGGATCACCATCGTTCATTCTATCTTTGATTTTTTTGGTACGAAAATACTTTAGTTTAGTATAGAATATAATGTTGCATCGTACTGAAAATAGAGACCCGATTCGCATATACAAATGTACATTTGTCTATCACTTTGCTCACAATTATAATGAAGTGACACTTTTGATTTAATTCAACACGAGTTGAAACTTATAATGGAGTGATACTTTTAATTTAATTCAACATGAGTTGAAGATTCTGTACATTTTAATCCATTAAGCTTGTTTATTAACTCTTTAAAAAAAGAATCTACTCAAATAAGCTTGGAATTGTGGAAAAAATGAGTATGCGAGTAGCAGTGCAATCAATTTAAATTCGAGTCATACAATTTCATCTCGCACAAAAATAATAAATGTCTAAAATAACGATTCGAAAAAGTATCATGGCACTATCTTGCTTTATCCAACAAACATAAAAACTTGAAATTTAAGGGTTGGTCTGATATGGACTCGAGTGCATGTTATGCACCCTAATCCATGTTGCACTTTTCAATTTTACTGACTTACACTTTTTGGTAAATGGTGTTGCACTTTTTAATTATTAAACTGTATAATAATATTTTTAGTAATAATTGAAAAGTGCAACACCATTTACCAAAAAGTGTAAGTCAGTAAAACTGAAAAGTGCAACATGGACTAGGGTGCATAATATGCACTCGAGTGCATACTAGACTTTACCGAAATTTAGCTTGGACATTTATTATTACTACTATTTTACTTAACTTTGGCGATTATTTATTTCAAGAAATTTAATCTAGCTAGTTAGTAATTAAGGGGCTGTTTGGTTAGGGATTGTGGTGGATGGGATGAGGATGGGAATTTGAAAAATGTGGATGGGGGTAATTCATGAATAGTAATTGAATAAAAATTGTGTTTGGATAGTGATTGAAAAATAGATGTGGATGGAGAACTTTATGTCAAATCAATAGTGATATTGTATTATTTTATTATTGTTAGTTTGTAGAGTAATTTGTGTAAGGAAGAAAAGTAGGAAAGAGAATAAATGAGTGGAAGAAAAGTAGGAGAGAGAATAAATGTGCGAAAGAAAAGTAGGAAAGAGAATAAATGTATGGAAGAAAAAGTAGGAGAGAGAATGAGTAATTAGTATAAAAATATGATGATGTAATTGTATAAAAATAGGTATATAGGTGTATTATTATACGGGTGGATGAGTATTGAGATGGGTATTTGGATGGAGAGGGATAGGATGGGGGATGACCCATCCAAATCCGGATGGGCCAATCCCAAACCAAACACACCCTAAGGTTTGGGAATTTTGGGTGCAAAGTGAACTGCAATTAATCGTGATTTCCCCCCCCCCCCCCTCTCTTTTCAAACCTATTATCTTCATTTTTATATCAAAACAGACTTCGAGTTGGTACAATTTCTGTAGGACAATTCTTATTCTATTTACAAAATTTTCTTTACGAAATCTTAGTCCTATCTCTCACCCCAAAATCTTATATCAAAATCAAAATCAAAATCTAAAATATAATAACCGTCTACTTTGTGACTAGAGATGCTAATTAATTCTGAATTTAGTCCTATCTCTCACCCCAAAAATTATAAAGAATAAAACGAGACCAGTTATGACAACTTTTAACTTAATTATAGTATTTCTTACGAAATCTTATCATTTAAAAAGTTTCATATCTTATTAGGGTTTATCTATGGTCAGGAAGCGTGTTTGTCCTTCCTGACAACAGGAATCCAATTAAAAATTGACACCTCATTTTTCTTCGCCATAATGCAATCTAGTTTCGCAATAGAATGAAATACTTAATTATTTGAATAATATATATATAATTACCAAAGTATCCTTTTGCAATGAATTTTTTTTATTTATAAATTTAATGTTTTCTCTCATTTTTATTATTTAATAATATAAAAACTCAAATCAATTAAACAATAAAAGACGGTTCCATTCTTAATCAAAATCGGGATTTAGGGTTCTTCTTCTTTTTCTTTTTTATTTTGACAGTAAATTAATTGGGTTCTTCACAATTGAAGTCTACCCTAAATCCCAATTTTTAACAATTGTTGTTGTCGTGCGCCGCCACCGTTGTTCTCTTGTTCCGTTTCGTTCTGTCTTATGCCTGAATCTTTCAGAAGGTTAGAAATTTGTAGGTAACGATACTTGCCGACACCGTTGGTTTGAGTGTGATTTTCTTGGTAGAATTTAACATGGACCAACTTGCCATTGTTTATACAATTACAACAAAATGTGAGTTAGTTTTTAATTGATTTTTGTGCACTGCAAAACAACTCAAGTGATACATCAAATCCTCTTATGTCTAGAAAATCATACTTCTATTGAAAATGTCAGTAATCTCAGCATAGTAGCATGTTTAAATATATTTATTGCAGTGGGTGTTAATTTAAAGAAAGGTTTTGGTTGCTCTTTTATTAGTGCTTTAATATTTGAATATGGTTTTGTTAACTTGGAGATGCACTCTTTATCCTTTTATATCTTCCATTGATGGCTTTTGGTTAATTTGCATTGGTGTGCTTTAAAATCATACAATATTCCCTTCTAATTCAATCAGGATTAATCTAAACCTTTGAATTTGTAATCATGTCTTTTGTGATTTAGCTTATTCCAGTATATCTTTAATTGTAGCAATTGAAGGCAACTCCATTGAAGTTAATGTTACTCCAATATCTGAGAAAGATACAAAGTGTAATTGTCCAGGTCTTTATCATATTTTTGCCTGATTTCTGTTTTAATTTCTATGTTGAGAGGAAATGGACAGAATATGTTGAATCATAGATAGATTCGACAGGGGCACAGCTCTACATAATTCTTTCATTTTTTCTTCTTTCTTTCCATTGTCTATTTTCTATAGCATGGTAGTGTAAAAGTTGTAATAAAATGTTGTATAATATATCCACCTTAATTGTGTTCATTTTGTCAGTGTCATAAACTCAAATCATATGTGACTCCCTATTCTTTTGATTTCTTTCTTCATTTTATATATGCCATAAACTCAAATCATATCATCAACTATATTGTCATGTTCGTTTCAGGAGACTTTGGATTAAGCAAAAACCAAAAGAATCACCAGAAAAAGCAATTATGTGATGATGAAGAAGAGGAGGAGGATTAACTTCTAAACACATATCATCATCTTTGACCACTTACAACATTGTTCATTGCTTTGTTGAAAAATTTGACAACCTTTGCTAGAAAGAATGCAAATGAGGATTTTGAAGATAAATAATTTACATAGTGGAATACAAAAATTAGAATAGATAAATAATATCCCCAATTCATATACATGTTGTCTTTTATTTACATCTTAGTTTTTTTAACATTGTGCTTACTTTATCACGATCACTCATTTATTCGTTATGAAATATTCAGAGCGCTAAAATTACAATAAAATTACTTTCAATCCTCGAATAAATCATGTGCATTCATGTCCATTTTGTCTTCTTTAAGATTTCAAGCACGTTAATAGCCATGTCTTCTAAACAGAGATTAAGGTGACGTTCAATGAGTTTCTTTAAATCTTCATCATCTTTTAGTTCAATTTGATCGTCATTGGTATCCCCTCTCCATACTTTGTAAACTTCTTTTAGTAGCTAGTTTTGCAGTTAATATCAAGCTGATTAATTTGATGTTAAATTTGTTAGTTTGCGGTTTGCTGTAAAAAAATAGGTTGCGAGAATTTATCTTTTTTTATTTGCTATCAAAATTCAGTTTTCTTCGTATTTTCTCCAAAATTTTGAATCTTGTACAAGTACTTTGCCCATAATTTTTAATACTTTGCCAACACAAAACAAGTCTGCTTAATATTAGAGAAAAAAATAATGCCAACATAGAAACAGATTTTCAGCAAATTCATTACTAAACCAAACAATTGTTCATATAGACTCCTAAAATTTTAACTGTGTGTTAATACACATTTTCAAGAAGAAAAAACTCAATTATAATCTAAGAAAATACAATGAAGTTATATATAATACACAACAATGCATGACCCAACAATCTAGCTTCAGCTAGGAAATAAAACTTCGGTGGAAGTACAACTATATCAGGAACCACTCCATTTCATAAACAGGGGCCATTAGAATGAGACCAACCAAGAACTTATGTTCCTGCTATGAAAGAACAAACACTTGTTAAGACGGGAAATAAAATCGAAAGGAACAAAGCCAAACTTATGAGTGTAAAGTACAACAATAGTGACAGATTCTTGGACATATTACACAAAAAATTGGTGAAAAACAATCATTAGTAAGGAACACTGGGATTAACTAACAAAAGATATTCAACAAATAAATGATGTGTTGATTATGAGGCTGCAAAAGTAAATCATCAATGTTGTTGTACGAATTTGGAAGGTTGTTAATTCTGCTTTCCATTGATGAAAGCAATGAACATGTAGCCTATGAAGATATCAAAGATAAATATCAGATTACACTTAATTCTTTTGTCCCTTTAATCCACGTAGCTTATATGCACATTTCTCTTGAAAAAACATCTTATGTCTATGTCTGAATCTCACATTTTCTCTATAACTTTAAGCCTTTTAGATTCATATTAGGGAGAAATAATTAAAGATATATGATTTTAAGAGTTAAGCATATCAGTCATTCTTGTCTTCAGCAAACAGAAAGCATAACAACAAAACTAACTATCTGGTAATCACAAGACATGTTCAAATTAAACCTTTCAAAGACAACTACTATTAACAGAAAGACAACATGTCATGGAGATTTAACATCAAACCTTGACCACAAATTCTGTCAAAGGATGATATAAACAAATCGAATACAAAAAACTTCAAATTACTTAATAAATGATGAAATTCCACAATTACAGAACATAAAATCCTAATTTATTCGGAATAAGAATATTACCGGCAAGTAAGAGAGATTCTGACGAACAGTGTGCGTGTGTGGATTTGTCATCTGCGTGGTTAGACGGCGGCATGGCATTGTGCTGCTGTGAATCGCGGGCAGTGGGGGCAGGGTTGTGCCGATGAGCTGCGCTGTAAATCGCGATTCGCGACTGTGGGTGGCCAACTAGCCGTGGGCGCTGAAGGGTGATGATCGTGTGACTGAGAGAAGCGGATGTTATTTGTGAGAGTGGCAGAGACAGATTGAAGAGAGTAGCCATGCGACTGAAATCTGGAATTTTGGGTTTGGGGAAAAAAATCCCCAAATTGGATCGTTCATCTCACCATTGATGAAAAAAATAATTCAAAAATTGTTTTGAAATTAAAAGTGAAATATATTTTATAATTAAATATTTTATTTAAATTTATAAGGATATTTTTGTAATTTCATATTTATTAATTTAATTTATTAATAGGGCGAAACAGTGCGATTGCACATTGCATAGAGCAAATGCACTATTGCAAAGTGCAATCATATCAAATCAATTTCATACGTTGGATCATTGATCCAATGATATTTAATGTATTTCCTGTTATCAGGAAGGGCGAAGCCTTCCCGACTGTAGAAAGACCCATCTTATTATACTTGAAAATCTTGGCAACAACGATAATCATTAAATTTTTTCATCATTAATGAGAAAACGAAATAAAAACCCGTCCAATCATGGTCATGTAATAGTACTTTGCAACCTTAAATACCGACATATAATTGTGAGTGGCAATGTCATGTACGACTATTTAAATCATCCAAAGTTTTCCGATTGATTAACAATGATGTCTGTGCTTAATTTTAGTTTTTGAATGAGATAATTTAATTTAATGACAAATTAATTTGTAAGATTGAATATAACTGTATCATTATACTTGTTTGATGAAATTATAATGATAAAAATAAGAGATTAAAATTTTGCAGTCCTTTGAGTTGAACTAATTTTGAATTTGGTTACGATGGAATACACATTTTGATTTTGATCCCATAAATTGATCGAAATTTTAAATTCAGTCAAATTACCTGCCATGGTTGATAAATAAACTTTGTCAAATCCATTTTTTTCTACATTTTTCTACACATGAGCAAATTCATAATTATTTACGGTTGATTTGAATTGCACACGAGTTAAAGATTTGATCGATTTTTACCTGCAATAGTAGGTAATTGAACTAAATTCAAAATGAGTATTTCATTATCATAAAATTCAAAATTAGTCCAAATTAAAGGATTGAAAAAAAAAAACCTTTAATCTCTACAAATAATTAACACTATTTATTCTAGAAACTATACAATATATTTGGAAATATTCCAAATTACAAACTTTATTTAGACAAAATTTACCCTTAATTTATGGTGGAACTTTAGTAGGTACAATACTGAGATGCATAGCGTACACATACATGATGGGAGTGGTGTTCATTCATTTTTGAGTATAGAATATATCCGTACTGGCATGGTCCACAAACGGTGATGGCACATGCTCTTGTCAAATCATTTGTCATGGGACGGCCACGATCTACCGTACGGTTGAATCAACAGCTGAGATTTTCCCCCTTTTGCTAGGCCCCTCTCTCTCTAATATAGGGGTGGAGAGAGAAAGAGAGAGAGGGGGGACACTCACTGAGCCATTTGCATAGTATCTACAGTACAGTATCTCTCATTAGATACACAGATAGATACACTCTCTCTGTATTATACTCTGCTACCAGGTCGACCTTGGTCGGGTGGACTATAAAAGAGAAGAAAGCACACAACAGTCTTACGTTTCTCTCACTTGATTTTCTTCAAGAAAGTTGAGCGACAGCGATTGGCCTAGAAAAAGTTTTCAACTTTTTAGCTTCTACTTGGTGTAGCTGAAAAACCCATAAGCAGAACAAGAATAAGGAGGAGGGTTTTTCCTTTTTTTTTTTTTTTTGCTGTTGCCCATGGGGGTTTTTGAGTACAAAGGAATGCCTCGAGTTGGGAAGATTTTAATTGGGTTTGTTGATTAGCGACCATGAGTTGGAATTTGATGTTTTTAAGGAGATTTTTGGTTTATTTTAGTGGGTTTGGTTGTAAATTTACTTTGATTCTTGGTGCTGTAAAATGCAACTGAAGATTTGAGATGGGGAGGAGTGGAATTGAGGGCAGGAGACTGTGTTGGGGGTTCAGAATGTGATTTAAGGAACAAAATTGTAAGTTTATTGCAGTAAAGATTATTAAGTACTCAATTTGTATATGAGTGTAGTTTTGGAGAAAACTATGAAGCTTTCAACATCTGGGATGGGTCAGCTCAGTCAAGAAGGTACCTCATTTTGTCTCTCTCTCTTTTTGTGCTCACTTTTTAATTTCCTTTATGTCACTGTTTCTTTCACTGTAGACCTACACTCTGTAGTTATTACTCTTATTCTGTAGTCAAAACTATTCTAATGCATCTTTTAGTGCCTGTAAACCTCATAAATGGAATTTTTATATGTTAATTGTGGATTATGGAAGAGGAGAAGAAGTGCTTGAACTCGGAGCTATGGCATGCCTGTGCTGGTCCATTAGTGTCTCTGCCAACAGTTGGGAGCCGTGTGGTTTACTTCCCTCAGGGTCATAGTGAGCAGGTTTCTTTAGTTGCTATATTGCTATCTTCGCTTCTTTTTAATGCTTATTTACAATCATGTAATTGTGTTGTTGTAGATAATTGATCATAACTAGAAGCGTTTGGCAGGTTTCTGCGACGACTAATAAAGAAATCGATACCCATATACCAAATTATCCGAGCTTGTCACCCCAATTGATCTGCCAACTCCACAATGTCACAATGCATGTGGGTTTTCGTCGGTGGATGTTTTTTGTTCCCATCTTATGTACTAACTCATTTAGTAAATCTCGAATCTAACTCGGTTTATTTGTTTGATCTCAGGCAGATATTGAAACAGATGAAGTATATGCTCAGATGACATTGCAACCTCTGACTCCTGTATTTCAAACAACATCGATATTTCTTGATACATTTCAGAACTGATGAGTTTTTAACTATGTATTTGTTTATTTGGATTCAGCAAGAACAAAAGGATGCATATCTTCCTGTGGACCTGGGGGTTCCCAGCAAACAACCAACTAACTACTTTTGCAAGACGCTGACTGCAAGTGATACTAGTACGCATGGAGGCTTCTCCGTGCCTCGTCGAGCTGCAGAGAAAGTTTTCCCTCCTTTGGTATAATATTTCATTATCTGATACTTTTGATAGAAAATATAGCATTGCAGCTGTTCTGAATCTTATTTGGTGGCTCAGGATTTCTCACAAACACCACCAGCGCAAGAACTTATTGCCAAGGATCTCCATGATGTGGAATGGAAGTTTCGCCATATATTTCGTGGTAATTTTCAGTCTTTGATTTGCTTAACCATCTTAATGATTAAATTTGTGTGTTTTGAGATTAAGCATGATGCACAATTGCAACCATATGTAAATTTCTAGTACTTAGTAATCTGACAGTTATATTCTTGTTTAAGTACAATACTGAATGTACGTACGTCTTTGAAGTTCGAGTGATGATAATCAAATGATACGCTTATTCAAGTTATTCTTGAATTGCAGCTGCATTAGAGTCGTTTAAACAAATAGTTCACTTATTCAAATCTGAAGATATGAAATTAAATTAAACATACTATCCGCACAACATAAACATCTATGACTATGAGGTGTTCATTTTACTTGATATCAGAGCCAGGCCAAATGAAAAGTCATTTAAGTTTAATCTTACTGCCACCCTATAAACATTTTCCACATGCAAGACTTTAATACAGAATAATTCGACTGCACATGAGGGGCCTCCAGGGCAGTAGTTGTACTTATTTGTTCAGGTCACTACTTGTGCGACGAGGTTGAGCTATTTACTCATTCCTGATAATAAGAGTGACTTTATGTTATATTAAATGTTAAAACGAGGCTCTTCTCTACCAGCATAAGCTTTTATAGATGAGGTGGTCATTTAGCTTCAAAATTGTTTTCTGCAAGGTAATAAATTTTTGCTGTATTATATATATATATATATATATCCCAACATTATCCTGTCTAGCAAGCAATACCCTTAATGTAGTGTATTACACATGAATATATTAACACCATATGATGCTGTATTATCATATCTATGGCTGGGAATTTCCCTGTAATTGGATTTTGAAATAAAAATGCATAAAATTGGAATTTGAATGGAGCCCTTTCGATGTTTAATAGTATATTATAACACACCATACATAGGAAATAGCGCTTGTAGGTACGTTTTTTTTCTTTCTGGAAAGGATGTTTGTACTTACTTTGTTTAGGAGTGTGCTCTAGCTTCCTTGGAATTATCAAATTAGCATACATTTTGGGTTCTAGATTTTCTAGGGTTTGCCAACTTCAGTTTGAATTCTCTTGTTAGTTATATACCTTGGTCCTTGTTGCCTTTTTTTGCTCATGTTTTTACATGATTTGACTTTATAGAATGAAGGTAGGAAAAAAGGTTAGTTGGTAAAAGTGTTACTTGTGATAGCAGAACAGAAATGATCTCTATAACAAGTGCAATTTCAGAATTGGAAATGAGGGCAGGGTTCGAAGAGGAGCTATAGATTAATAGATAGTATTTTTAAGACCCCTCGATCATATTACAAAAAGAGAATAGACTAGATATCCCATTTTCTTTTGGGTAGGGAAAAGTAAATTGTTGTGGTTACGACAAAAGCAGTAAGCACAAAAACAAAGTTCATTAGCAAGCTAAGATGGTCCTTTTCATGCATCTATTTCATATTGCTCTATCATCGTGATTTCTGGACACCTCATCACGTTTCCAAGTATAACAAGTTAGACAAAATATAAATTGTTCTCTAACTCTTAGCTAATGTGCATGGTGACAACTTATGGTTAATTCATGCTTTGTTCACTGAAGATACCGTTTTGATAATTAATATGGGTGCTGCTTCTCTCAGGTCAACCCAAGCGCCATTTGCTGACTACTGGCTGGAGTGTCTTTGTCAGTGCCAAACGACTTGTTGCTGGAGATTCTGTTCTTTTTATCTGGTAAAAAATCTGCCTATTAATTTCCACAAGATTTTTATTTGGAGCTTAAAAACTTATTTCCATATTTTAAGTTCTAATTCATGCACAATCAATCCGATTTTAGGAATGATAAAAATCAGCTCCTTTTAGGAATTCGCCGTGCCACCAGACCTCAAACTGTGATGCCATCATCTGTTCTTTCAAGTGACAGTATGCACATTGGACTGCTTGCTGCTGCTGCTCATGCTGCTGCTACTAATAGCTGCTTCACCGTGTTTTATAACCCTAGGTGGTAATATGTTATCTTCTGACGATTTATTTATTATTCATTTGCATCACTAATAAAGCCATTTTGCATCAGGGCTAGTCCATCTGAGTTTGTGATACCTTTTTCAAAGTATGTCCAAGCCGCATATCACACGCGCGTCTCAGTAGGAATGCGTTTCCGCATGCTGTTCGAAACTGAAGAATCTAGTGTCCGCAGGTATATTAGTACTTGAGCTTAAGATTTTTTCTTTTTAAACATAGCCATAATAGCTTTATCCCCCCACCTCTCTGTCTCCCTCTCTCTAAATCCTTGGTCTAATGCATGCCCAGATACATGGGCACGGTTACTGGCATTGGAGACTTAGATCCTGTTCGTTGGCCGAACTCTCACTGGCGTTCTGTAAAGGTGAACAAATTTCTTAATGCTTGACAATACTGTCTTGAACTTCTTCTTTTTCTCCGATTCTTTGTTTGATGTTCTTCAACATTAATTCAGTGTATACATAGCTGAAGGTTGTTGACATATCTGTACCTTTTGTAGGTGGGTTGGGATGAATCAACAGCAGGTGAGAGGCAGCCAAGGGTATCATTATGGGAAATCGAGCCTTTAACAACATTTCCCATGTATCCCTCACTATTCCCTCTCAGACTGAAACGACCATGGTACCCTGGCTCATCATCTTCCCAAGGTACAATAAGAACTCCACAAAATGTGCTTTTTATTTGAACTCCCTTGGTCTTCACTTTTATACATTTACCATTTTGGTTTTTCAAAGAATTGATGGGCTCATTTCTCAGATGGTAGCGATGAAGCACTTAACGGGATGGCGTGGTGGAGAGGTGAGGCTGGTCAGCAAGGGTTCAATTCGATGAATTTTCAATCCATGAACATGATTCCATGGATGCAGCAAAGATTTGATCCAATGGGTTTGAGGAATGATCTGGGTCAACAGTATCAGGCAATGCTAGCAGCAGGACTGCAAAACTTTAATAGTGGAGAGTTGCTGAAAAATCAAACAATGCAATTCCAACAGCCTCCTCATTATCTTCAGAATTCGATTTCTCCTCATACGATTCCTGCTCAGACCCAAATGATGTCCAATAATATGCAGAGACCACTACAGCCACAAGTTGACAACCACACTGATAAAAATCAGCAAGAGAATACTTACCATGGTGCATATTTTGTCCAGCACGATCATCGACAACAATTGGACATTCCATCCTCTTCATTTCTAAAATCAGAATTTACGACCTCCAATGATAAATTCTCATCTTCTGTGGCTCAACCTTCTATGCTAAATATGGGCAGTTCGATTTGTCCTGATGGGAGTAGTAACCTTTTGGATTTCTCAAGAATTGGTGAACCGATACTCAACGAGCAGCCATCTCAACAATCCTGGATGGTGAAATTTGCTGATTCATCAGGCAATGATGGTTCAAGTTCAAAAACACTTCAACCTTATTCTGGAAAAAATGAGCATGAAAGTGTGCAAAATCAAAGTCTTTTTGGTGCTAATATAGACGACTCTTCTGGTCTCCTGATACCCCCCACAATGTCCATTGGTGATATATCATCTGTAGGGAAATCTGGGTATCAGAGTCCTCTATATGGTTGTGTGCAAGATTCCTCTGACGTGTTGCAAAGAACCGGGGAACTTGACCAACCTATATCAACGCCTACTTTTGTCAAGGTGCATTCTTGGAAATTCATACTCCACAACTCCAAGCATCCTCCATTTTAGTGACTATATTTTGTTGGTTGTAGGTTTACAAAACGGGGTGCGTTGGTAGATCAGTGGACATCGCTCAGTTCAGCAGCTATGAGGAGCTGCGACGGGAATTGGGTCAGATGTTCGGGATTCAAGGGTTGCTTGAAGACCATCAAAGATCAGGCTGGCAGCTTGTATTCGTCGACAGGGAGAATGACTTTCTTCTCCTTGGAGACGACCCATGGGAGTAAGTATATGACTGACAACATGCATGCCCTTGTGATTGATTATGTTCTAATCGTGGTAATTAAATACTTGTACAGGGAATTTGTGAATAATGTGTGGTATATCAAGATCCTTTCTCCAGAAGACGTGTTGAAAATGGGAAAAGAGGAAGCGGAATCCTTGAGTAGAAGTTCTGTTGAAAGGATGAACAATGCCAATACTCAGAACTGTGTCTGGAACCCCGTCTCTAGGATATCTGAATACTAGCGAAACCAGGCTTCACCTCCTCCTATCCTAAACTACCCAACAGTTACAAGGTTTGTAAGAATTTCTTCATTCAGTTATGCTACTCAGTCTTATTTGTGAATTGATATCCCATTAAGTTAGAATTGAGAGTCAAAAACTCGTATCTGGACGCGTTACTGCAGTCTAAGCACTCGTTTGCATCTACCTAGAGTTGTCTTGATGATCTGAATTGAATGTGTGACTTTTCCATGTATGAAAATGCAACTCCATTGAGCACACACTTGTTGCCTACGACTACGAAAAATCTGATCGCACGAAAGCACGTGTGGAAAACTCCATACGTGTGTTGTCATTTAAGGACTTCTTGATAAAGCCATCTGCAGCCATGTTCTCTTTAATTTCATTCAAATAATGGAGAAACCTGGCCCCATGTGTTTCACCTTTTGTGATTTTCTGTACACACACACACACACACATATCGTCATGATCATATCTATGAATAGGTAGAGGAGCTACGTATCTAAATTTCACATAAAAAAAATCTCTTAATAAATGAGTTGCTAACTTGCTATGAACATTAATTAGAAGCACTGATGTTTAGTCAATGAAAATCTCACATGGATCTACCATTGGACTCAACTTTAAAAGAGAAGAATATTTACTTAATTAGGTGTTTACTTCAGGGAGAATATTTTGCTTAAAAGTGATGAAGATTTACTTAAAAGATACAGTGTATGGCATCAATCAATTCAGAGGCGGTTTAGCACAACTACATTAATATTGACAACTTTAAGTTTTGACATTTTTGTATTTTCTAACCATATGTAAACTAAATTATACTGTAATAACAATAATTCTATAAACATTAATAACAACACAATGATAAACATTAACATATTGATAATTATATGTAGACATACAGTATGTAGTGTACATTTTACACACGATTCGTACATGCACATTTCACGTGCGACATACGGATATTTTGTGCTTATTTTAGTAAGTTAATGATTATATATAAATATTTAATAGATACAATGTGCTATAATGTATTGTAAACAAACGTTCGAGTGTTGAATCACAATGCCCTATTTTAAAATGACTCTTTTATCATTTTTAAGAAATAAATTTGATTGAAAAATAAGAAAAAATAAAAGATTGAGCCTTAGGATCATCTAGATATCATTTGAGTTGTTTTATCTTGTATACTTTAGTATTCATTTGGTAGCATCGTCCTTATTTCCAGCTTTCATTTATTTAAATGTTATTATGAGTCACTTTTGACCTATGTGGTTCAGTTGGTCACTTTTGGCCTTCCTTAGTCATTTTTCTTTTATTTTACCTTTAATGAAATACCTTAATTTTGGTGTATTAATTTAAATCTCAAGTAGGATTGTAAACAAATCGGATCAAAGCTAATAGTGCAGTATTCGAATATTCATATGCGTATTCGTTTATTTTTTAAATAATAAATTTGATTCGAATGATTATTCGTTACTATTTGATTCAATTTTTTTTGATAAATATTTTAAACATTATTTTTCAAGTATTCAATTCGAAATTTTATGGAGAAATTTGTAAAATAATAATTTAAATAATATTATAGGATATGAGACAAATATACATTTACAAATATATTAATGTATATATATTATAAATATAATCGAATTCTTACGAATATCGAATCAAATATTATATTTGTTTATAATATCAAATAAAAAAGAAAATTTATATACGAATTCGAATAATAAAATTTTGAATATGAATACTGAATCGATCAAAAATATTTGATTCATTTACAACCCTACCTTATATAAGTACTTGTTTGCACCAAATGCAATTTTGTCCAAATTGCTAATTTTTTTATTTTTTTTTGCCAAAGTTATATTTTTTCTTTCATGGAAAAAAACTATACTAAAAAGGGAGAAAAATCTAGTTGTAGGGTACTAGGGTGTATCAATTTGCAATCGATATTATAACTTTCTTACAGTGTATATACTTATTGTAAAAATAATTGAATTATATATATTTTAAATTATCTGTTTACAACCTTAACTATATGAACAAAACCGTCGACATGGTAATTGTACAATAATTTTTTTACAACAGGTGCCTTGCATTATGCCTATTAGGGCTGAGCAAAAATCGAAAAAAACCGAAAAATCGAACAGAAATATGAATTCGGTTCGGTTTTTCAATTTTTCGGTTTCAGTCCGATTAGCATTTTTCTTAGATTTCGATTTTATTACCAAAAAAATTGGTTAACCGAAAACCGAACCGAATTGGGGTGACATATAAATATTCTAAACCTAATTTCATTTAACCCTAATTCATTTTCTTTCTATTATGCGCCGCACACATACTTAGTTTTAGTGACGGACCCAAAAATTACAGAGTGGGGGGGGCCAATTTACAATAATACAAAGACAAAATATTTATATATACAAAAAAAATTATTATAAATTTTTAATACATCTCATTTCATTAATTTAAATTTAACAATTTTTGTTATGTTTTGAAATAAAGTAATTTTGATTGTTCTAGCTTGTGGAAAAATATACAACTCCGATCGTTGTTGAGACTTTAGCCACTATTAGTCAAATATAGAACTTGAAATATACTCTCCCGTCCATAGTGATTTTTATATTTTAATTGACTCACTTTTTAAAAAATGTAAATTTAGTGGAGTGTGAGATCAAATAAGAATTAGTTTGAGTAATTTAATAAAGTATAAAATAGATTTTGTGAGGTTTAAAAAAAATTAGTGAGATGTATTAATAAGAGAAAATGTGGATATAAAATTAATAATAATTTTAAAAATAAAATGATATAGTAAATGTATTTTTAATTTGTGAATTATTTTTATATTTGAAGTGTGCAAGTAATCTGATGAGAATGAGGGTCGTGGGCTCAAAATTATTGAGAGGCGGGTGGTTAGTTTGTTAGGATATTTGCATATTTTGTGGGGTAATTATTAAATCTCTATCTATATATTGGTGGGAACACTATATATGAGAAAAAGAAGAAAATAATAGAATTTATTTTACAAAATAGGAATTACGGATTTATTTGCACAGTGGTTTTCATCATAATCTTAAAACATAAAAAAATAATATAAATAATTACTAAAAAAAAATAATATATATATATATATATATATATATATAAAAAAAAAATTGGTGAGGGCCAGTGACCTCTGAGCATTAATTGGGTCCGTCTCTGCTTAGTTTTTCATTTACTTGTTTAGTTGTTTGTTAGTGTTAGTATGTTAGATTTAATAAAATTTGATCAAATTTGCTGAGAATTGATAGATTAGGTTTAATATTAACGGGTTGTTAAATCACTAAATGTTTGTTAAATGTTTATTTATATTATTTGGACATTTATTTAAAATTTCATAAATGTTACTCCGTATGTATTTTCGGTTTTTATTTCGGTTTTCGGTTTTTACCGAAATCGAACCGAATTATTCGATTCGGTTATTTTCGGTTTTACCTTACTGTGGTTCGATTTCGGTTAATTATAATGAAATTCGGTTCAGTTTCGATTTTTCAATTTCGATTCGGTTGCGTTGCACACCCCTAATGCCTATGGAGTATGGACAAAATTATATTTGTTCATTCAAAATGATTAGTTGTCTTTTAATCAACCTGTCTTTTAAAAATTCATAACTTTTTAACACAATTTTTATTGTATAAACCATTTATTAGTATTATGAGAGATAAAATGAGGATAGTAAAGACTTTTCAACTTTATGAGTAATAAAATTATTTTTAGTGTGAATAAAGTAATGACATTCGATGTATTATTGTGATGTTTTAAAAGAATAACTAAAATGTTATTTTACTATTTTAAGTATGAGTCATTAAGTAAGATACGAGCAAAATAGCAAAATGAGTCATTATTTAGTCATATGCGTGCAAAATACGAGCGATAGAAAAAATAAAGTTACGTTGTAACTAGTCAATTTCATAATAACATAGATTGTAATGGAATAAAAATTAAATGTACATTCTGGCATTCTGCCAAGTTGATAAAAGAAATAGAATACCATATTGTAAAATGATACTAGTATTAACTATAGGTGGTGTAGCAAAATACATTAATACATATAACTAACAATACTTTAATGAAGCTAGTAATAGGTTAATGTTGGACTTTTAAAAGAAAAATAAGTAATATTTTTAATTATAATTCAATGCAATTAATAGTTACAAAAGTTCGCAGCAAACCTTCCAAACATGGAGGAGAAGTGGAGAAGATAAACAAAACAAAAAAAAAACACTAATATTGATAATACTATTCATAAATCATGAAGATAATTGTATCAAAGTGAAAATGGATCATTTTGAGTTGTGGAGTATACTATACATACAAAAGCTTACTCCACATTTTATATATCCACTACGTAACAATTATGCATGAATATTTATAAAATTGTTGTGTTTTAATAATTGATTGGTGTATGCCGTATGGAGATAGTTGATAATACAATATTTTAATGATACACACATGTATGTACAGACCAAAAAGATGGGGTATAAGATTTTGAGTGAGTAAAATATTGAATGAATGAAAAGTGACACCGAAATTAGCCTAGAAACTTTCTAATATGAATTTGTAAAAAAAGAGAGAGCAGTATCTATCATAGAATTGAGGACATAATATATAAATTGATGAGAAAAAAAGATTGGTCCCCCTTACTATTTAAAGGGAATGGACCATATCCCATGCCCATAAGGTCCACATTCTTAATTCCATGTCCATTATTTTTTTACTCCATTTTCAACTCTCTTTCTACTCCGTATTTAATTAATCCCATTCTTCCAAGTAAAAAGGTACAGTATGGCTCAAACTGAAAAGCCACTCCACCAACTCAACCTAAACCACCCATTATTTACAAGTTTTAGTCATTTTATCGGTAAACAGAATGCTGATATGTTAGACAGTGATGCTGATTTTAATAATACGTAAATAAATGATTTTTTGGTGTACAAGATGAATATGCGTAGGGTACAAATGGGTGATGCAGAAAAAGTTGGGCAGTGGTTTTTGATGAGCAGTAGAGGAGTGTATTACTATATATTTTGTATCCGTACTCTGACAACGACCATTGAAGAATGGTGGCACATGCCTCCTGTCATATCAATTTTTTATGGAACGGACGTGATTCATCGTACGATGTGATGGACGGTTGTGATTTGATAAGCCTCTCTCTGATGATAGCTGAGCTATCTGCATAGTATCAGCAGAACACTACAGTATTCTGCATTACGTACACGCCCTCTCTCTCTCTCTCTCTCTCTCTCTTATTCCATTCCTCCCTCCACCTGGGGTGACTGCCACCAGGTCGACCTTGGTCGGGCCAACTATGAAATGGGAGAAAGTTACTGTCTTTAACTCTCTCTCTCTTGATTTTCTTGAACAAAGTTGAGAGTCGGCGATCGGAGAAACTTGACTAAAGTTTTCAAGTTTCAGCCTCTGCACAACACTGAATAAGAGAGGTTTTTCCTATTTCAAAGGGGGTTCTTGTTCAAGGCAAAGAAATGGCTTGATTTTCTTGGGAAATGAATATTGTCAATGATGAGATGAAATCCGATACTTTTAAGGGGGTTTATCATTGTGGGTTTGCTGTAAATTTTGTTGGTGAAGTGAAATGTAAGTCAAGATTTTAGATTGGGTGTAACAATTGTGAATGAGGGTTTTGTTTTGAGGTGTAATTTTAATAAATATTTGTGTGAAGGTTGGATAAAACTATGAAGCTTTCAACATCAGGGATGGGTCAGCAGGCTCATGAAGGTACCAATTATGTTTTCCCCTTTTACTTAACATGCTTTTCATTTTTCCATCTCTGGATTCGACTTTCTTTCCTTTTCCTTATTTTAATTTATTTTTTAGGGTCGAAGTTCCTTTGATATATCTCTCTCAGCATGTCACTTTCATTGAATTTTTGTTGTTTTATGTATGCACTTGTCCTTTTCTTGGAAGTACTCGGTTTTAATGGCTCTGGCCAAAGAAGGAGAATTCAGTAAGTTACTTACTTAATTGGCTGGAGTTTGATTGATGAATTTGTTTATTGATTTTGGGCTATGGAAGGCGAGAAGAAGTGCTTGAATTCTGAGCTATGGCATGCTTGTGCTGGCCCTTTGGTCTCACTGCCGACAGTTGGCAGCCGTGTGGTTTACTTCCCTCAGGGTCATAGTGAGCAGGTTTAATTTGAATATTTTCTACTGTATTAATCTCAATTATTTTCAATAGTTAGATTGGAATCATATAGTTGTAAGGTCTGCAAAAGATCTTAACTGGAAATTTTGGGCAGGTTGTTGCTACAACTAATAAAGAAATCGATGCCCACATACCGAATTATCCAAGCTTGTCACCCCAATTGATCTGCCAACTCCACAATGTTACTATGCATGTGGGTTTTTTTGGTAGATGTTTTTTTGTGTCCAGTCTTGTTATAACTTAGCTCATTTTAGTTGAATCAATCTTAAAAAGATACTGGTTTTATTTGTTGATGCTCAGGCAGATGTTGAAACTGATGAAGTATATGCTCAGATGACATTGCAGCCCTTGACTGCGGTATTCTCGGACCGAATCTAAAATTGCAATACTTTAACGTTATTTTCCTCTATTATCTTAATCCAAATTGATGAGCAAACTAAACGTTTATTGCTTGATGTAGCAAGAACAAAAAGATGCATACATTCCAGTTGAGCTGGGAATTCCCAGCAAGCAACCAACCAATTACTTTTGCAAGACTCTGACTGCAAGTGATACTAGTACTCATGGAGGCTTCTCAGTTCCTCGTCGTGCTGCAGAGAAAGTCTTCCCACCTCTGGTATAACATCTTATGGTTCGATCATACTTGATAAAAAGCTAGTTTTGAGGTGTTCTGAATTTTCTTTGGTGCCTCAGGATTTCTCACAGACACCACCTGCTCAAGAACTTATTGCAAGGGACCTCCATGATGTTGAATGGAAGTTTAGGCATATTTTTCGGGGTAATTTCCAGTATTTGGCCTATGAACCATATTGATTCTTGCCTTTCAATCCTTTGATTCTGTGGTTTAGTTTTTATGCTAAGCAATTGAAATTCTATGTTAACATTGCTATTCTAGTTCAACATTAATTTGTAAAGCTGAACACTGGATCAAAAATTTAAGAATTTGTCCAGTTACAGTTATGCACCGAGCTACAGATGCAAATATATGATGTTTAAGTTTCATTCAAACCCCAAAAGTTTCCCATAAATGGCATTGAAAAATTTCAGTCGTTTATTGTTGTCGGATGTATATGCGTGTATGAAAGATAATTGCCAACTGTAATTTCACTGATACATTCTTGGGCCTTCACTAAATAGTTTTCTGTATAGCTCTTTCATGTCAAGATGCTCAGCTACTCTACATAAAATTTTAGATTTTAAACCTCTGAATCTATTTTAACCATGTATCAGAAGCATACACAATTTCCATTTTTTTTAGAAGGTTCCGTATTCTTAAAAGACCCTTTATGTAACTTGAAAATAAGTATTTCAAACATAGTTTCTCGAAATGAAATTTAAACTCGATTTTAAACTTAACTGGTCAAATTTATGAACTCACCAATCCAAACACATATCTCCTCTTCTAAGGAATCTTTAGAAACATTTTCAGGAAATATTATCTTAAAATGAATCCAAAGCTATGGATTAGTGCAGCTCTTGGGTTTTGATCTTGTTAGGTTAGTTCACAGCAGGCTAGCAGCAGCTTGAGGTTACTGTGTTCAGTCTCTTTTCCAATATCATTTTATAAATGTAGAAAGGTTATTATGAGTTATAATTCTAATAATTCTCTTGGTTTCAACTATTTCGGACCCATTGACTCTTAATTTTGATGCTTCTTTGCTCAGGTCAGCCCAAGCGACATTTGCTTACTACTGGCTGGAGCGTCTTTGTCAGTGCCAAACGTCTTGTTGCTGGAGATTCTGTTCTTTTTATCTGGTACAATTTGCATATAGATTTCCAACCATTATTTAAAATATATATATAGATATATTATAAAATGTGTCATGGATTTGGTTTTAGGAATGAGAAGAATCAGCTGTTTTTGGGCATCCGTCGTGCCACACGACCACAAACTGTAATGCCTTCATCTGTTCTTTCAAGTGACAGTATGCACATTGGACTACTTGCTGCTGCTGCTCATGCTGCTGCAACCAATAGCTGCTTCACCGTTTTCTATAATCCCAGGTGGTAATACTTTATTCTATGTGTCCCATTTTCTTACTAACTCACTGCCTCTCTCTCTCTCTCTCTCTCTCTCTCTCTCTCTATGGTGTTGTGTGGGCACTTCTGACAAAATCTTCTAATGTCAGGGCTAGTCCATCTGAGTTTGTCATACCTCTTTCAAAGTATGCCAAAGCTGTGTACCACACACGTGTTTCTGTTGGAATGCGTTTTCGGATGCTGTTTGAAACTGAAGAATCCAGTGTACGCAGGTATATTGATATTTAAATTATTGGTAGGAAAACATCTTTATTTTACTAATGTTACTACTATCTTTATGATATCATTACATAGGCAATTAATAACGAAACTACGCTGGATATCAAGATTGCATTTGTAATTTCAGGATTTTATAGTAAATAGGTCTAACCTCCAGGATATATATTTTTTAATTTACCCTTAATTATAATGTACATCATCTGGATTTGGATGTTCAAAGAAGATGCCCATATCATTTTTGACATGAAAGTGACACACTATGGCTTTTTTCTTAATGGTTTTACTACGACTTTCATGAATGGTTATATGAAAAGTATTTGGCAACATTTGGATGGAACCATCTCATCATCCATTATTGATGCTTTATGTTTGCCATCATGAATCATTTACTTTATTGGATCTACTTATAAATACATATCATGTGTACTTCACACGATCGAATAATGTGATTAAGCATGTAATGTCTAATATTCCTTTTTCATTGCAAATCTCAGATACATGGGTACGATTACTGGCATTGGTGACTTAGATCCTGTTCGTTGGACAAATTCTCATTGGCGTTCTGTCAAGGTAATTAACATTTCTTTAATGCTTAAAGGTACAGCCTTGTGCTAATTTTGTTTATTTTTCTCAAGTTCACAATTTTTTATATGCTATCTGGTTAGCTAATCATTTTTCTCAACTGCCAGAGCTTGTCTTGAATGAAAAGAGCACACGTGATAAATAGTGGGCTGGAGGATAAAAATTGATAATGTCATTTTCTTTCTGAACCTAATGTTTTAGGTCAAAAGATGTAAATCTATGCACAGCTAAAATTTCTGAGTTTTTGTAACTGATACAGAGGAGTTCACTTATTATGAAATATCTCATGTACTGTGGTCCCAAACTTGGTCTACACGATTAAATCATATGCAACAGAAATTTCATCCATTGACATCAGCATTATTTGATGAATCACAGAGGGAGGGAGCTTAGTTTTTCATGATGACTATTAGTCCCCTATTAAAAAAAAAAACTTGAATTCCTTACTGATTATATCCTTTTCTTCTACCTTTTGGCTGAATTTTTAGGTTGGTTGGGATGAATCGACAGCAGGCGAGAGGCAACCGAGGGTATCATTGTGGGAAATTGAGCCTTTGACAACATTTCCCATGTATCCCTCATTATTTCCTCTGAGGTTGAAACGGCCATGGTATCCTGGGGCATCATCTTTTCAAGGTATGAGTCCCACCTCTACTTCATATGAGTTTGCTGCTTTTGCCCGTCAGCCTATGTTGGAGAAGGGCAACGTCTACTGCTTCATGTGTTTATCCAAGTCCCTTGTCATCTTCATTTCCTCCGGGAACTGTCTGTGAATCAATGTCATCAAAATGTTGATTTTGAATACATGCAACTGTGTTCACATTGATAGTTGCTTCAAGTTTTCCTTTTGAAGGAATTACTTAACTGATTGAGTTTGTGAAAGGAAAGTAAATGACCAAGACTTGTTGTAATAATTCATGAAATTATGTTGAAGCTAACACTGAGTGTATACCCGCTTTATACTTTAGGTCACCGGACTCCATGTTGAAAAATATCGTAATATATAACTGGAACTAAGACTTATTTTGTAAATTACTTCTCAAACAAGCTGCATCTTCTTTTTTTTTTCCTGCTCCTTTTTTACAATGTTTCTGACCCCTATCTCAGATGGTAGTAACGAAGCGATTAATGGCATGCCATGGTTGAGAGGTGAAGCTGGTGACCAAGGTTTCAATCCTATGAACTTTCAGTCTGCTGGCATGTTTCCTTGGATGCAGCAGAGATTCGATTCGACGGGTTTAAGAAATGATCTCTCCCAGCAATATCAGGCGATGCTGCAGAATAATTTTGGTGGTGGTGAAATGCTAAAACATCAATTAATGCAATTTCAACAACCCATTCACTATCTTCAACAGTCGGGTGGTCACAATCCTCTATCACAGCAACAGCAAGTCGATCACCCAACAATTTCTTCTCATGCACTTCCTCTGCAAACCCAAATGCTATCAGATAATATGCACAGACCAATGCATCATCAAGTTGAAGAACATCCACAAAGACATACTTATCAGGGAGCGTATTTGGCTCAGCATGACCAGCTTCAACAAAGGCAGCCATCGGATATCCCGTCCCCTTCGTTTTCAAAATCGGATTTTGAAAACTCCGAGGCTAAATTTTCAGCATCTATAGCTCATTCTAATGTGCAAAATATGTTGGGTTCATTTTGTCCTGAAGGAAGTGGCAACCTTTTAAGTTTCTCGCCTACTGGTCAGCCAACACCGAACCAGGAGCCATCCCAACATTCATGGGTCGAGAAATTTGGCAATTCATCAGCCAGTGGTGGTTCGAATTCCAAGTTGCTCTCACCATATTCTGGAAACGATGCTTCTATTGAACAAGAACCGTGTAACTTGGATGTGCAGACTCAAGCTCTTTTTGGTGCAAATGTTGACTCCTCGTGCCTCCTGCTCCCCACCACTGTTTCCAATAATGTTACCTCTTCGGTTCAAGCCGATATGTTCAATATGCCGTTAGGAGCATCTGGATACCAGAGTCCTCTATATGGCCACGTGCAAGATTCTTCGGAATTATTGCACAGTACAGGACAAGTTGACCAACCAACACCAGCCCGTTCCTTTGTTAAGGTGATAGTTAATAAAATTGTGTTCTCACTCGACTATTTCATTTGTAGCAAGTGACAGTTTTTTTCCCTTTCTGGTGTAGGTCTATAAAATGGGATCTGTTGGTAGGTCACTGGACATTGCCCGATTCAGCAGCTATCAGGAGCTGATACAAGAATTGGGACAAATGTTTGGGATTCGAGGTTTGCTTGAAGACCCACATAGATCAGGCTGGCAGCTTGTATTCGTCGACAGGGAGAATGACGTTCTTCTCCTTGGAGACGACCCATGGGAGTAAGTATTTACTAAAATACCCACTTCTTGCTTTCATTTTCTGGCCTGTTTCTTTAAATCTCATAAAATTCTCCTTTTTGATGAGTTGGCACCTAATCATCGTACATGTATTATCATGCGGTTAATTTCTTATACAGGGCGTTCGTGGATAACGTCTGGTATATCAAGATCCTCTCTCCTGAGGATGTGCTAAAGCTAGGAAAACAAGAAGGTGAGAATACAGTGGAAAGGATGAACAGCGCGGATGCTCAAAATCTCGTCCCTGGACTCCCGTCTCTAGGATCTCTCGATTACTGATCAAGACTTTTGGCACATAGCTTTAGCTCCTGTGCTGAAAGAGTGCTTAAAAGTTGATTGTTTTTATGGATGTCGAACTTGGATTTAATGAATTTGTTTGTTAATGATGCTGATGGGCATGTGTTGTACTTGTATGTGGCCTTGCAGGGTATATTATTATTCAGAGCCTTGTAATATACTGTACTACTTATCACTTAACATTCATTGTAGTGAACATTCGGACTTGTAAGATGATGCATACCTGTATTCATTAGAATTGAGAATCACCTACTCACAACTTGTGTTTAATAGATACAGAGGAAGTATTGTGTGATACCGATTTACGGTAAAACGACATTATAATTTGGACATGACATACTAACAATTTGAAAGGGATGAGACTAATTTGTAAACAGTCTGATACTTATGCTCTTTTACTACCTTCTTTTAAAAAAAAATACTCAAAAATTTAAAATAAAAGTATATATTTCCCAAAACGCATTGAAAAATCAAATCTTGATTTTCTCTTTTCAGAGAAAAACACTCTTGCTGGCTCATGAGTGATGCAACATTGTTGGAAATTAAGTCGCGGAGATTTGTGTCTCATCTACCGGCGGTGCACAACCTCTCAACTGAAGCAAATCCAATCCCATCTAACCGTCTCCGGCGCAATTGGTGACCCTTTACTCGTCGGAGAACTCAGTGCACGATTCGCGATTACCGATCTCTCTTACGCTCGGGCCCTCTTGCATCTCTCGTCTCATCGCTCCGTATCCATTTGGAATACTGCTATCAGAGCTTTATCCGAAAATCACCAGCCACATAATGCATTTCTTCTCTGCAAACACATGGTAAGGAGCCGGTTTTTACCAGATAATTACACGTTTTCGTTTCTTTTCCGGGCTTGCGCTGAAATTTCCGATGTTGTTCTGGCGTTAATGTGCCATAGCTTAGTGATAAAATTGGGGTGGGAGCGGTATGATTACGTGCAAAACGGATTGATACATTGTTATGCTAGTTGTATGTCCATCGACTTTGCGAGGAGGTTGTTTGATCAGAGTTCTAATCGGGATGTAATTACATGGACTGCAGTGATTAATGGGTATTTAAAGATTGGGGAGCTTGAGCTTGCTCGGAAGCTGTTCGACAAAATGCCTAACAAGAATGCAGCTTCTTGGAGTTGTATGATAAATGGGTATGCACAAATGGGGATGTCAATGGAGGCTTTGGAACTCTTTAACAACATGCTGATTTCTGGAATACGCCCTAATTTTTCTGGGTTAGTTGGCGCCCTCTCTGCATGCACTTATGCAGATGCATTGGTTCAGGGTATGTGGATTCATGCATATATTGATAGGAACAACATGGAGTTGGATGGAGTGTTGGGGACAGCACTAATTGACATGTATGCAAAATGTGGATGCATTGGTATTGCTTGTGATGTTTTCGACAAGTTGCCCTCTCGAGATGTGTTTGCCTACACTTCTTTAATCTTGGGTTTGGCTAATCATGGGGAAAGCATCAGGGCCCTCGAGCTGTTCAGGCGAATGGAGGACGAGGGAATTAGGCCGAATGAAGTCACATTCATATGTGTCTTGATTGCTTGTAGTCGAGTTGGATTGGTCGAACAAGGGTTGAGAATTTTTGAAAGAATGAAGGATGTTTATGGAATCGTTCCAAGGGCTCAACACTATGGTTGTTTGGTGGACCTTCTAGGTAGAGCCGGGCTCGTGGAAGAGGCAGACGAGGTTGTGAGGAAGATGCCGGTTGAGGCTGATGCGTATGTGTTGGGAGCATTGCTGAATGCTTGCAGATTTCATGGTAATATAAATTTGGGGAAGACGACGGTTGATGGATTGAGCGAGCATTGTCTCGACCACAGCGGAGTCCATGTACTTGTCTCGAATATTTACGCCTCGTTGAAGAGATGGGAAGATGTGGAGATAGTGAGAAAGGAAATGGCAGATAAAGGGGTGAAAAAGGTTGCTGGATGTAGCTTGCTTGCTTTCTGAATTTGATGGCTCTTGAATTTGAGTCTCATACCAATTAATTATTTGAATATTGGTCTTAAGGTGGTTATAAGATGAATTTCAATAATTAAATCAATACTAGTCAACTAGTCGATAATTAGCAATCAAGTAAAGTGAATTATTTCCACGCGCAATTAACCAAAGCATATAGTGTGATTTAATTGCTCATATTTTGGGCGAAGCTTAGCCTCGAAGTTTCTTCTTTTTAGCAAAAAGCTGATATTTTAGTGGAAGAGTTGTACCCTTGCAACTGGGCACAATAGTAAAACATGAAACTAAATTTAATTGACACACACTAACCTTAGTTAAATGTATAAATTAATATAAAATAATAAATTAACAATATATTTTAAAATAGGTTTTTGCTATCTTTTTTACTTAAATAATGCTTAGTTTTGTTTATTGAAATATAATATTAACTCCAACTCAAATGTGTAGGCTAATACAACTAAAAAAAACATATAAAAGATTTATATCTTTGATGCATATGTGATTTTAAGTAGAATATATAAATGGCATCATAATAATAAATTTTAATTTTTGTACAACATTTTTATTTATTGTGTCTAATATAATTATATTAAATATAAAGTATTTAACAAAATTATAAATTTATGCATATTATGTCAAATATGAAAAACTATTTTCTCTTTCCAATTCTAAATACGGTGAAATTAAGAATGACTATAAATAATACATAAATCCTCATTTAATGAAGGATAGGAGTATTTTTTTTTTCTCACATCCCATTTTCTAATTTGATCGAGGATAAATGTGTTAAAGTTTAATAATGAATATTTTAATGGAAAGGATGGGGTAAATTTATTTAAAAAACAATTTCGAGGGAAACAAAATGAAATTGGGAGAGGACATGATCCTATTAATTTAAATTTCAACTGAAACACGTTATCTGATTCGAATGTAGGAGTAATATTCTCTCTATAAAACAAAATTAGTGAGTAATGAATGACACAATTACAAATACAAGTACAAATTACACAAAGCAAGCGGTGGTTTCCTTCACTTTGAGGTTTTCGTCTGTGTAAGAGAAGAGAAGAGAAGAGAGATGGGAGTGCTATCGAACAAGATCGGAAGAGATGAACTCAACCCCGGCGATCATATTTATTCCTGGAGGCACTCCTATCTCTACGCACACCACGGTACATATATTTCTGCTTCAATTTCAATTTCCTGCTCTCAATTTTATGTTTATCCAAGCATTTTCGGTTATTTTGATTCTTTGATGAAATCCCTTTTGCTTGATTAGTTTCTCACATTGTTATTTCATTAATTAGGGTTCTGGGAGTTATTTTTCTGTGTTTGTATTTAATAAGCTTCGGTGATGGGAGTCTGTGAATATAGAAAATTTCTTGACTTGGACATTTAAAATGTGAAAGGTTTGTCTTTTAGCATATGGGCATCTCTGATTGTTCAACTTTACTTCCAAATTGATAAGCATAGTTCCTCTAGAATTGCATATAGGCATATGTGCTTCTTGATGTTACTAGTTACATCCTAGAATCTATATCAGATTGAAAATGAAGTTAACCAATGTTTTAGTCCATTGCAGATTAATGTTCTAGTACTACTTAATATGGATATATCATTCATTATGGGCTTAATATGGATATGTCGTCTCTATTATTCATTCTTGGCGTGTAGAGTGTTGAAAAATCTTCCAGGTTTGAACTGCTCTAAAGCTTTAACCTCTTGCTTGGAGGTTGCTTTTGGGTTGAATGATTTATAATGTAAGGACTTGAAAGTTAGTGGTCTAATCCACCCAAATCACTCTGAAAATTAGTTCAAGATAAGTGATCAATTTTGAAAATCCATACAAATCCAAACAACTACTCATGAATTTGCCTCATTGAGACTGCTCTGATTATCACTGTTATTTGATGCATTTGATCTGCTTCTTTCATGGCTCAATTGTGGTTGACCTTCTATAGCTAAGGAAGTGAGACAAGAATATAAAGTCCCATATAGGTCTACTGAATTTGGTTAAATGTCATCTTGATGAAAAAACCAGGTCTTCTTTTTCTTTTTTCCTTTTAACTGGAATAGTTCTGTTCTTTAGTTGTTGATATTCAATTCATGTCATCCATAAATTGGCTCTAGAGTACTTATTAAAACATCTGCACTTTGTTGTGAGCCTTCAATGACCTCACGAAATAGAATATGTATAACTGATGAAGATTATGAACCTGCTAACTCCTTTACCTCCATGAAATAGAAACGATATCACCATTTTGGAGTATTTACACATCCTCAAGTTATCAACTAGTTATATACCGTAATGATCCCTTTTACCACTTCTTACTGAAGTGATTTCTCCTGAACAACAATGGATAATTAGGCTGTGTACGTAGACCTGATGTATACTTTTCTCTTGAACCTTGTTTTTCCTTTCTGATCTGTGGAATCAATTTCCACTTTTTATGCCCACTAATAACACTTCTAATCTTGTCTTTTCTACCACACTGTCAAGTTTCTAACTTTGAACTATTATTATACATTAGGAATATATGTTGGGAATGGATTCGTGATCCATTTCACGCGTGGGGCAGGGCAGGAGATTGGTACGGGAACAGTATTGGACCGCTACATTTTTAGCTCGTCCCCAGCTAATTCCTCGGACTCCCCCTGCCCAAAATGCGGTGACCAATCAAAGCTTGATGGCGTCATGTCCTCTTGCCTCGAATGCTTTCTTTCGGATGGAGAGCTGTATGTGTTCCTGTATGATGTCTCGCCAGTCATTTTTCTTGCTAAAGCCCGTGGCGGCACTTGTACTCTCGCAAAGTCTGATTCACCTGAAGATGCCATCCACCGTGCTAATTATCTCCTTCAGAAAGGTTTTGGGGGCTACAACATATTCAAAAACAACTGTGAAGATTTTGCAATCTACTGCAAAACAGGTCTGCTCATCCTCACAAATTTGAGTCTAGGACGGAGTGGTCAAGCAACGACTTTTCTTGCTGCTGCTACTGCTGTTGTTTCATCACCACTTCGTTTTTTGACTACGGGATTTACTGGTCTTACAGTAGTTGGTTGTGGGATTTATTCAATTTGTCGATTTGTCAATGATATTGGTATACGTCGTGATGTGATCAAAGTCCCTGTAGAAAGACTTGTTATTGCAGAAACACAAGCCCAGGAGAGTCTTATTAGTGCCTCCAGCTGCGACGAGCCTTTAACAGAAACGGAAACCCTCAAGGAGAGGCTTGTTAATGGCTCAAGCTGTGACGAGGCTACAGCTGAAACGCAGAACCTCAAGGAGAGGCTTGTTAATGGCTCGAGCTGTGATGAGGTAACCACTGAAACACAGAACCTTAAGCAAAATTTGTAGGTTCCCTATTGAACCATGGTGATATATTGTGTGAACATTAATCTTATAGCTTTGAGTGTTTTGGCGTTGTGAGTTGTGAATGAACAACTTTCGGACGCTGTTGTGATGCAGCTGTGTAGTTTGCCTTGCTCATATGTTATGATTCTTGATCCTTCTACTTGATACTTCTATAGTTCTATGTACATTTTTGCCTTCCATTGCTGATATAGTATGCATCAATTCTACTTTGAACTGCGACCAACACCGTGATTCCATGCCCGATCGCCTTCAAAACCGCGATCCCACCCATGATAGTCTGAAGGTAGGGTTTTATGCACATTAGGAGAAGGTTTATGGTACAAAAAAAAAATCTTTCAATAAAAATATGGGGAGGGTATTTATCTCATTTTTAGCATTAGAAGTGGTATTTAACACAATTCCCTTTGGCTGCGTTTGGTTGGGTGGATTTGGGCTTATGGATTTCAAATCCACAGTCCAAATCCATTCTACATGTTTGGATTATGAATGGATTTCAAATACTTAGATTTGTGTCCACACACTTTTAGTTCAAATTGAGAGAGATTTCAAATCCTCACTAAAACCATGTCATTTGAAATTCATCTATTTTTAAATCCTTCCATTTGAAATACCTTCTCAAATCAAATCCCCCCATCCAAACACAACCTTTAATTATACAGTATATTAATTCTTGCAGCATATTTTGACAGGTATTTTTGTTGTTTCTAGATTATTCAAACAGTATGCACACACTTGTTATATAGGAATTAAATAATTGGATATGAGCTATGTGAAGAAAGAGGATCAATATTTTGTCGATTTTGATTTTTATTTTTCCATCAGAAAATTTCCTTTGAAATTAAGTTATTTTCTTATAGTGGGTTGTAATTCCACCACCCTTATCCCTACTCTTCCACCGTCATCCCGTGCCATAGCTCCCATAACTATAATTTCTTCTTTGGTGGTGTAGTCCGGGATTCGATTTTAAAAAAAATGTCATTCTTACCGTGGCTGATTGGTACACTGATCCATTGTTCTGTTTTATGTTTTAGGTCTTAGTTTGTTGATAGACTTCTTGTTTTAGTTTGTTTTTGGGGGGAGTTTGTTTTTTTGTTATTTCTGTTTATTTTATGCCTCCATGCACCCTTTCCTTGGTTAGTGTTTTTCCATGGGATCGGGACCTATTTACATCGATTTTTACCCGTATTTGTTAGTCCTCAGATTTTTTTGAATTTTTGTTTTTTATTTTATTTCTGATTTTCTTAGCACGAAAAGATATTAGTGTGAGATGTTGCGTTGTATTGAGAATGAAGAGTTAGTTCCCACTTTCTTCCCAATTAGAATATGATAGCATTTCTGATTTGATCTCCCATGAATTGAAGATCTAGCCTATTCATTTTGTTTACTTACTCCCTCCGTCCCGTATTAACTTCCATAGGTAGGTGAACACGTAAATTAAGAAACTGTAATAATGAGTGGAGTTTTGAGGGGTAATTTTGTAAAATTTTATGTATAAAGTAAATAATGAGTTGACTTTTGTGTATGTGTGTAGAAAAAGTGATGACATTTGTGTAAAATTGAAGATATTTTAAGGGTGGAGTTTATAAAGGGTTTTCCATTTTAAGGGTGTGAAAGTTATTGTGGGACGTCCCGAAAAGGAAAGTGTGAAAGTTATTGTGGAACGGAGGGAGTATTATATATAATCCTTAAAAAAAAACACTATTTACAAAAAGTGTTCCTTAATGGTCGAGTGGAGCTACTTGGATTTAAGGTCTTCATCAATGTTTTAAAAAAAATAGGGAAAATATCACATTTAGTCACTGAACTTTACAATTTTTCAGATTTGGTCACCCACATTTAATCACTATTAAAATTGGTCACCCACATTTAATCACTATTAAAATTGGTCACTCACTTATTATATTTTATCAATTTTGATGCTGCTGTTAAAAAATCCTCCATTACTAACGGATAAAAGGTTTTGAGCTCGTGAACTTTTTTTGACATCATTTTCCCTCCTTTAATTCCTAAACCCCAAACCTTAATTTTTTTTCAATTTTTACTGAATTCTGGTGTGTGACTAAGAAATAAAAAAATCCACAAATATAGAGTGATTTTGAGTTTGTACGAAGAACTGGAGATGTAGGAACCGGAATACTTATGTACTCCAATGCAAGTATGTACAATATGTATTTCTTATTTCAATTTAATATTTAAATTTTTTATATTGCTAAATTATTATATTATTATATTTATTTGTCAGAGAATTCTCATGCATCTTCTAAAACATTTGGTGATAGTTTGGTTGATGCATGAGACCAGAGTAATCAAGAACATTTATCTTATTATTAGAGTTTGGTTTATGCATGAGAATCACTCATTAGAGTTACCTAGTAAGAGTTTTGTTGAGAATTCTCTAACAGATAAATATAATGACATCTCTTCATTAGGGTGTAGAAGCATTCTGGTTTCTTTTTAGACATCTCATGTTCTTTGTACAACTCAAAATCACTCTATTTGTGGATTTTTTATTTTTTAGTCACACAAAATTGGGGTTTGGGGTTTAGGTTTTAGGAATTAAAGGAGGGAAAATGATGTCAAAAAAAGTTCACGCAAACCTTTTTGTGAGTGACCAATTTTGATAGTGATTAAATGTGAGTGACCAAATCTGAAAAGTGATAAAATTAGTGACCAAAAGTGATATTTTCCCAAAAATATATTATATAACTGATTATAATCTTAGCTTCGGTCAAATAAAAGTAGATCGGAGAGGTTTCAAATAAATATTTCTACTTAACTAAATTATTTAGAATTCATAGAAGCATATTTTTATTTAATTCTAATTTCTTATAATAATACAACATCACCCACTCTTAGTAATTGATTTGACTATATTATATAATATACTAACATTATACACTTTTACACAATTAATTTGAAATAAGTTTTACACAATTAATTTAAAAATCCACATCCCAAAATAAGCATACACAATCACTATTCACAAGAATTTTTCATTTGATTTTCCCATCCACATCTCTCCTATCCTACATAAACCCAAAATAAACTTGCTCTCTCTCCTATCCTACATAAACCCAAAACAAACTTGCTCTTATGCACATTCAACATTAGTCTTTACAAATTTTGCCAGCATATCACTTTCACTATTATACTTTTTTTTTTCTTTTCAAAATTACTAAATTTAAATCACTTCCTCGAAAGCCCTTATTTATACGCCCCTATCACCCTTTGACAAGCGTGCGGTTTATTTTTCTTGTGTAATTTGTGGATTAACATAATGCATATTGTTACATTTTACATTTAGTTTTTGTTTATGTTTAATTAAATTTCCATTTAAATTTTTACTGAATTAAAATTTTTTTTTTTTATTTGACTTGATTCTAGAAAATTGGAATATTATTAGTGTAAAAATAGGATTTTATTTTATTTACAAACAAAACATAAAAAAGATAATCCTTATTGTTATCAAATCAAGTTAATTAAGGTGGGCCAAGTCTGATATACCACCTAAATATTTAAGTCAAAGTTAATATTTTATTCTATTTACTTGTAATTATTTTATACTAATGTAGAACCAGTGTATTACACGGAATTTTAAATATATTTTTAAATATTTAATAATAAATTTTTATTTATTTACTTAATTTAATTTTTCATATTTTTATTTTGTATGATAAATTATTATAATTATATTTTAAAAAATGATTTTGCAGAATTATAGTAATTATTTTATTAAAAAAATATAACATTTTTTTCAATTATATTTATTACTCCCTCCGTCCGCCTATAAGTGTTACGTTACTTTTTGACACATAAATTAAGAAAAGTGATTAAATAATAGATATAGTACAAGTGATGTGATTGAGAGAGGAGAGAGATAGAGAGAAAAAGTAAGATATAAAGTGAAGTGTAAGAAAAAGTATTTACCAAAAAAGGTATGGAAAGCTTATAGGCGGACGGACCAAAATGGTAAAATGGGAAGCTTATAGGCGGACGGAGGGAGTATAACGTTGTATTATAATATAAAAGTTTAACTAATATAATATTTTGAGTTATACAAAATAATTACACTTATGTTAGTTAATTTTATAAAGTAAATTTCAAAGAAAATTTGTGAGAATCAAAAGAAATGAGACGTTGACATTTAATAAATATGAAAACAACTTTCAAAAAAATTATAAAATTTCGGAAACAAACAATTTAAATAATATTAAAATAGCTCTTAATAATTTGTAAGTCAACCTTCAATATCAACCACAACACCTTACATTTAATAAATGTGAAAAAATAACTTTGAAAAAAATTATAAAATTTCGGAAACAAATAATTTAATTAATATTAAAATAACTCTTAATAATAAATTGTAAGTCAACCTTCAATATCAACCACAACACCTTAAATAATTAAATATTTTAGTTAATTGCAAATTAAATCATAATTTTTTCCTAATTTACAATCTAATCTAAACTTTAAATTAATTGCAAATAAATCACAAACTTTAAATATAGTTGCAATTTAGTCTTTTTGACAATTTTAATTGTGTTCGAATCTAACATAATTTAGACTTCTTAATGACATAACAACACCTTAATAAAACAATATTGTTTTTCAATCAAACTAAATATCAAAATGTATGATTTAGGGACAAAGTAGACTTCTAAGAAGTCTAATTTGCAATAATATTTAAAGTTAGTGATTTATTTGCAATTCTTTTAAGATTTAGATTAGATTGCAAATGAGCAAAAGGTCGTGATTTAATTTGCAATTAACTCTTTTTAAAATTAACAACTTCATTAAATTATGACACATAAGACAAATCAACTACAAAATGACACATAAGCCAAATTAACTACAAAATGACATATCATCAATTTAAACTTTCTATTAATATATAAGGGGATTCTATATTATAGAAGCATTGTATTTTGTATATATAACAAATTTGGTAATCCTGTAAAATAATATAATTATATAATAAGTTTTACATATATATTTTCGAGCTCTATTTTTTAAATACATTAAACTTATAATAAATTTAAAATAATTGCAGAAAAAATTACTTGAGATATAAGATAAAAGTAATTATGAAATAAAATTTAATAACTAATTAAATAAAGAATTGTACACACCAATAAAAATACATTTTAGATTGTATTTTACTCAAAAGTACATTAAATAGTTCAAAAATAAATTAAACTAAAGAATAAAATGAATACTACAATAATAAAGTTAATTTAATTAATCAATATTAAAATAATAAGAAATTCAACATTCATATCAACCACTAACACCTTAAATAAAATAAATACTATAATTAATTAGAAAAAAAATTCAATAGTTAATAAGAATATAATATTTTGAAAGAGTTTATGAATCATATCTTACTCAACCAATAACTTAATTACACATCATACTTTTTAAAATTAACAACTTCATTAAATTATGACACATAAGCCAAATCAACCACAAAATGACACATAAGCCAAATCAACCACAAAATGACACATCATCAATTTAAACTCCCTATTAGTATATAAGGGGATTCTATATTATAGAAGTAGTGTATTTTGTATATATAACAAATTTGGTAATACTGTAAAATAATATAATTATATAATAAGTTTTACGTATATATTTTCAAGCTCTATTTTTAAAATACATTAAACTTATAGTAAATTTAAAATAATTGCAGAAAAAATTACTTGAGATATAAGATAAAAGTAATTATAAAATAAATTTTAATAACTAATTAAATAAAGAATTGTACACACCAATAAAAATACATTTTAGATTTTATTTTACTCAAAAGTACATTAAATAGTTAAAAAATAAATTAAACTAAAGAATAAAATGAATACTACAATAAAGTTAAGTAAATAAAATAAAAGTTAATTTAATTAGTCAATATTAAAATAATAAGAAATTCAACATTCATATCAACCACTAACACCTTAAATAAAATAAATACTATAATTAATTAAGAAAAAAAATTCAATAGTTAATAAGAATATAATATTTTGAAAGAGTTTATGAATCATATCTTACTCAACCAATAACTTAATTACACATCATACTTTTTAAAATTAACAACTTCATTAAATTATGACACATAAGCCAAATCAACTACAAAATGACACATAAGCCAAATTAACCACAAAATGACACATCATCAATTTGAACTCCCTATTAGTATATAAGGGGATATAATTAATGTTGTTTAGTTATATTAATTTACCCATTTCACTTAAAATTACTTAGAAAGTTAATTTCACATTTTAATATATATGGGATCTTTTAAAAGGGTCTAGTTAACATAAAACTTCTTTAAAAGAGTTCCTTTTTAATTTTTTTATTTAAATGATTTTTTTTTTTTTTTAAATAAATGGAGTTTTGCGCAATGTCTTGTGAAAAAAATTTATGAAACTTTCTTATTAATATTAGTCAAAGACTATTTAAATAAAATTTTAAATGAGAGAAATTACTGCAACTAATTTGCCTGTATCCAATTACATTGGGCGACGGATGTACATTATTATAAGGATAAGTTATTGTAGGCATGGTTAACAAGTTTGAGTTTTTTTATAAATAATTTTTGAATATGTACAATTGTACAAATGAAAAAGTTGTTACAAAGTTGCACACGTAAAATTAATTAAGTTATGGAGAAAGGTAGTTGTAGCCTGTAGGAGCTTTGATGGTGACGTTTCTTTGTTCTTTATTAAACACTACTACAGTAGGCAATAAATTATAATGCTATAGAAAAGGTTACACTTGACTGAACAAATCATGTCAATTCACCAATGAATGGATTTTTTTTTTCTTTTCTTTTTTTGGAGTAATAATTCTTTATAAATAGCTTAAACATCTTTTGTGCACTAGACATTAGGCTTAAGAGTTTGATCTTCACTATTGAAATTAAATTCAAAACATTAGATGCAAATAATTTATAAGGTATCAATTTATATATATATATAATTTTGTTTGTTAGTGGACGATGAAATTAGTCCTCCAAATTAGGTTCTTGAACTGGTTACAAATTTTTTTTAAAAAAACACTAAAACTACATGTAATTAAATTTGGTTGAATTTTTTTTGGAGGATCAATTAAATTATGTTGATTAATTACATCTACACGTAAATATTTACCATTTATAATTTTATATCACATCAGGCAAAATCTCATTCGTGTTTTTTAAATAATTGTTTTTTAAAAAAATTATATTTTAACAGAAATACATTTATAATTTTATATCAC
This sequence comes from Galeopsis tetrahit, assembly GCA_963675135.1. NCBI lineage: Eukaryota > Viridiplantae > Streptophyta > Magnoliopsida > Lamiales > Lamiaceae > Galeopsis > Galeopsis tetrahit. The sequence continues at coordinate 56,272,814 of OY776129.1, forward strand.
ATCAGGCAAAATCTCATTCGTGTTTTTTAAATAATTGTTTTTAAAAAAAATTATATTTTAACAGAAATACAATTATTCTGGTGAAAGCAAATTGAGTTTAATGTATTTAGTAAAATTTTATTAATCGCATAAATATGCACATTGAAGTTAATTATAAGTTGACTTATTAAAACCTTCTTTGTTGGGTTGTAGTTGTTTTCGTTGTCTATCCAGCTTTAATTTTGACTTTTGGTGGTTAATTGGATGGTCTTTTTAAAAAAAATATATATATATTTGTTCACTATTTATTTGAATAGTTAGGTTTGTCTGAATTCAACTGTACTTTTTTTAATTTGTAAACTCATTAACGTTGATGCCAAAAAAAGGGAGAAAAAAAAAAGACGTCTAACTTCACGGCTCGGTATAGTTAATCCCTTTCGTCCATTCTCGTGGACTGGAACAACAACCATTATTTTTGGTATACTAATTTTAATTAGTTAATATATAATCAGCTTAGCAACAAGCATTAGTTAAATGAAAAACGTATGATTTTGTTCCAAGTGGAGAGATTGATGAGGCCACGTACATATGGATTACGATCATTTTGTTATTATCTACCACAAAAACACCTCCATCTATATTATATTCTACTCAACTAAAAAAGTACTCCAATACATATCCGTTCCACAAGAAATTAAATCCCAAACAACACCCCCACGGCCCCACCCAAAAAAAAAAAAAAAAAACATCTTAAAGGTTACAAGATGTCAAGATCATAAAGTTGTTTGAGTTAAGAATTTCAAGAAAAATATATAAATGGGAATAGTTAAGAGTCTGAATTCATAAAATAACTAAGTTTTGATATGATTGTATCTGAAAGCAATTAATTAAAAGAGTAATTAGTTTCTTCAAATTTGGACCGTTCAAATCATTCTAAAATATGCGAATTTAAATTTTTTAGGACAATTGATTTAGAGTGAAATGGATTGAATTAGATTAGATTAGACATGGGTAACAATTCAAAATCATCGGTTTCAATATTGAACCAATTTTGATCTTGCACATGTCTAAATTAAATTATAGGGATATTACTGTGTAGATCAATTTGTACATCTTAGATTTTTTTAAATTTTGGTGGTGCAAAGATAAACAATAAAAAGTAAGGGGTGAAGATGTTGATGTTTTTAGGCTATTAATTGTTGAGGCACGCCCCTAATCCGTTTTTTTCCTAATTAGGGATTTAAGATAATGTCCTTATCATCAAGAATACCTTATCAAACATGTTAAGGTGTAACAATTTGTGGGTTCAGCCCATTTTTAAAATATTTTTTGAATGAAAAAGTTGTTACACGTAATTATTAAGTTAGGGAGAAGCAAAATTAGGTATGTAATTTACTAATTTAGTGTCTATCGTAGTATTGAATTTAAGTGATTTAAATATATTTATAACTATTTTCAATAGAATTAATTTTTAGTTCACCTAATTATAATTAAAATTGTAATAATTAATTTAATTGCAACATTCAATTGAGTATACATGTTTTTATTCAGATTTTACAAATATAACCCTAGATAAGAACTCACGTATTTATTCCGATTTTATATATATATATATATATATATATATATCTTAATCTTAATACTCTATATTTCTGAGAATATAATGAACACGTGTCACAATTCTATCACTCTACACAATCTCTCTCTTCACCAAAATCGTCTATTTCAAAATCTCTGCATTCTCAGGCATTCTAATTAAAAAAATCTATTTTTCCTATTTTAATCACAAAATTATAATTCAAAAAATTTAATTATAATTATTATTTTTAATCTCTCTCTCCTTCAAATTCTTCAATTTCAAATCTTAATACTCTATATTTCTGATAATATAATGAACACGTGTCACAATTCTATCACTCTACACAATCTCTCTCTTCACCAAAATCGTCTATTTCAAAATCCCTACATTCTCAGGCATTCTGATTAAAAAAATCTATTTTTCCTATTTTAATCACAAAATTATAATTTAAAAAATTTAATTATAACATTCTTATTAAAAAAAATTAATTCTCCTAATTTCAAATTCTTCCATTTCAAATCTTAATCTTATTTTATCTTATCTTAATACTCTATATCTGTGAGAATATAATGGGACACGTGTCACAATTTCATCACTTTATCACAATAATCCCTGCATTCTCAAGCATTCTGATTAAAAAAATCTATTTTTCATATTTTAATCTCAAAATAATAATTTAAATATTATCTACTCATAATTATTATATTTTCTCTCTCCTCTTCAAATTTTTGCATTTCAAAATTCGATATTATCGGCATTCTTATTATAATTTTCTAATTATCCTATTTTAAAATTTAATCTAATTTAAATATTATCTAATTTTAATTTTATATTTTAAATATCTTTAATTCATCTATTTCTCCCACCCCACTATTTCAAAATTCTCTACGGTTATTTTAAATTCTTAATCTTAATCTTTTTATTTTTTTTCATAACTTATTTTGAAATACTAAAGCCAATATTTTCTAACTTCTAATCTTAAACGTTTCCTTCAATTATTCATTCTTATTCTCAACTTTTAGATATTCTTATTAAAAAAAAAAATCAAATTTTCCTATTTTAATTTCAAAATAATCTTATCTTAATATTAATATCATATATTTGAACATTTTAAATATTCTATTAACAAATCCAAATTTAAATATTCAAATTTAAGATTATCATTAATTTTCCCCTCCCTTCTACCTTAATTATAGTATATTCAAATTATAATTTCAACTATAAAGCATATGCATAATCATTTGTTAAATCATAATTTCATCACTCGTTTCTCTCGAGTTTACATTTATGCAACCATTTGTAATCTATTATAAGGTAATATCAATCAACTGATTTTTCTTATCAATTCATTTTCTTTTCTATTTCTTATCATCATTTATTTTCAATGTATTGTTTTTACAGGTTCTAATGAGTAAATGATTTCGTAATAATAGGACTACCGTCAAGACTCTTGAAGAATATTGACATTTTCTTAGTTTTATTTATTTTTTATTAATTGAAAAAAATATATACACGTAGGGAACATTGTTGAATTATTATTGGATTCAATTTTGTTTTGTATATAGTATTGTTAAGCTTTCTTTATAGTTGCCACCATTCATTTTTCTTTTACCGTTCGTAAATTTTCCAGATCCGTAAATAATATCATGTGATGCTTCATTTTTGTAATATATCTGAATTTATTTACATCATTGTTTCAATTATGGGTCTTCAAATACATTAATTTTAAAATCACCTATAAATGCAAAATGAGTGTACACAATATTTGTACAAAATAGTTATAGAATATTTAATAATCTAAATAAATTTGATCATAATGACTTATGGTTGATCTTAATTAGATTTAGTGTTAATATATGATAAAAATCTATTCAAAATTATATACTCTGTATAATAAAATAAAATTCAAAATTTGTTATCTTCAATAATTTCTTTAGAGTTGGTCTCCTGTGCACAGTGTGCACCGTGCACACTAATGCACAGATCAATAGTATATCTATTAGTAGAACCGAAAAAATATAGTAAGTAATTGTAGCCTAGTTGGTTACCAACAGTTTTACTTTTCCATGAGGTCGCGGGTTCAAGACTTGACAGTTAATTTTTTTATTTTTAATAATAATTTTAACACTGCCATTTGACTAAATTTTTTATTAAAAAAATACTCCACACTTTATAGTAATTATAAATAACATTTTTTAAGTAATTAAACAAATTATCACTTTTCAGTGTTAGAGATTATCGCTTTACAATAATAAAGACTTACACTTTTTAATAATAATAGTTACCCACTTTACAATATTAAAGATTACCACTTTTTAATAATAATAGTTACCACTTTACACTATTAAAGATTACCACTTTTCACTAATAATATGTACCACTTTTCAGTATTAAAGATTACCACTTTTCACTAATAATAGTTACCACTTTTCATTATAATAGATTACCACTTTTCACTAATAATAGTTACCACTTTTCAGTATAATAGATTACCACTTTTCACTAATAATAGTTACCACTTTTCAGTATTAGAGATTACCACTTTTCATTAATAATGTTTACCACTTTTCACTAATAATAGTTACCACTTTTCAGTATTAGAGATTACCCCTTTACACAAATAATGTTTCATCATAAACTGAGGCAACGGTCTTCATGGACGGTCGGAAGAGGTAGGGTTTACATATTCTCTCAAATAAATAATAAAAAGCGGTTAAAAAAAAGCAGAAAAAAAAAGGGTTAAAAAAATAAGAAAAAAAACGGTTAAAAAAAGCAGAAAAAAAAACGGATAAAAAAAAATGCAGAAAAAAAAAACGATGAAAAAAAACGGATAAAAAAAAAAGCTGAAAAAAAAAACGGATAAAAAAAAGCAATTAAAAAAAAGAAGTAAAAAAAGCATTAAAAAAAAAGGAGTTAAAAAAAAAAGGAATTAAAAAAAAACAGAAAAAAGCGGTTAAAAAAAAAGCAAAAAAAAAAAAAAAAAAAAAGTGAGTGCACCACATCACTTTGGTGTATGGTGCATATAAGACTTTTCCATTTCTTTATGATTCATAATTTATATTTAAAATCAAATTGAATATATCAATTTTTAAATACATTTTTATTTTATCTTATATCCATTTTTTTATAATTTAGACTGTGGCACATCAAAATACTATGTAAAATTCAATTAAGAAGAAATTATGTTAAGAATATTCTCATGTAAATAGGAAACAAAGTTATGTAGTCTCATAAAAAATATTAAGATTTGAATTATTTAAATTTTAAAATTTAAATTATTTAAGATACATATGATTGATTAGGAACAATTGTTATAAAATGGTTTATAAGATAATTATTTAAAATTTAAGAATTTAAAGAGGGGAAGATTGAAATAGAGGTAAAAAGCTCAAATGTTTCTGACGCAAGCTTTCTTCTTTGAATTGAACTGATTAGTACTTTTAGGGCTCGTTTGATTTAATAGATAGGATAAATGTGTTTGGATTGATTTTAATGGGATTACACTGTTCACAATTTAATTTTTTTTAAATGAGGTGTATGTTTGGATTGGTCATAACTTTCATGATAATTTATACTCCCTCCGTCCCACAATAACTTTCACACTTTCCTTTTTTGGACGTCCCACAATAACTTTCACACCCTTAAAATGGAAAATTCTTTATAAACTCCACCCTCACAATATTCTAAATTTTACACAAATGCCATTACTTTTTCTCCACACATACACAAAAGTCAACTCATTTATTTACTTTATACATAAAAGTTTACAAAATTACCCCTCAAAACTCCACTCATTATTACAATTTCTTAATATTTGTGCCCATCTACCTATGCAAATTAATATGGGACGGAGGGAGTACTAAAGTAGTTTGGATTGTGGGATAAATCTATTTTTATTGTGTTTTTCCCATAATACCCTTTATAATAAGAAATTTTAATTTAAGCATCCTTCTCCCCCAACTTTCCCCACTTTATACCAGATCGATGGGCGATTCCTTAACCATCATCACCAAACCTTCTTCAACCAATTTTGCAGGGTTGCTTATTATATTAAGTTTCTATTAAATATGCTTCTATGTATTTATATCTTAAATGTTTGTTCTGTATTTTTTTTAGTAACCTATATAATAAAAATCCTTATGGTTGCAAGTGAATTTTTTTTAACTGAATTAAATTGGACTTTATCCAAAAGAAAGACTGTTAAAGCAAAGCCTCAAATGGACAGCAAAGACATCAAATGTGCCAAAAATGAGAAACAATTTCCCTTGCCACGAAAATAGAGTGAACATGTAACTTAACAAAAACTACCTGCTCAATTATAAAATGAATTAAACTGCACTATTTGACATACCCCATATCTCGACCGCATGGGAAGTTTCATGAATCGATCCTAGAAATTTAACCTCGACGAAGAATTATTATCGCAAACGAACGAAGAAATTTGATACTATAATATTGACATTTGAGTAATTACAAATAATAGTAAGGGTGTAGTGGTCATTTTTTAAAAAAGTATGAGGGCAAAATTGGTAATATACATGTTTCATTGATTGCAGAAATAGATGGGATAATTAAACTTAACCCCTCTGCCTTGACTATTTTTCACGCCACAGCGTGATAATTCACGAAAAGTAACTCGGGCCTGACATGAACCCGGGCTACAAACACACAAACCAAATGCCTGATTGGGCAGTATAATATAGTCTATATATGGTAATCAACTAAACCAAACTAACCCTTAGTACTTTGTATACACACTTTTTAATAAATATACACTTTAAATGAAAATTAATTTTAAAACTTATTGTTTAGGTACTTTAAGTACTCATTTCATGTTAATTGGACAATCAAAATAAATTTTGTTTTAATTCTTTAATCAAAAGTTCAGCTGGATTGGATAATAGGATGCATAACCTACTACATCCAAAATAATAGGATGCACAATTAATTTAAGATATTACTGAATCGATTAATTTAAGAAAATTTGAATCATTTTTTTAATTTTTAAATTGTAATTTTATATATTATTTATTAATAAAATTATTTTATAATACTCTTACTTATTAAAAATATTTTCTTAATTTTACAATTAAAATCATAATTTTATTAATGCACATGTTATTAATATATTAAAAAATATTATAATATATAAAAATATAAATACAATAATATAGATTCATATATAAATTAATATAATATTTAAAGTTATTATTTTATTTTAATAAATCGACTCCGCGTAAAATGCGGGTATAGGACTAGTATATATATATATATGTTGGGAAATAAAATGATTTTGATTGAGATACCAAAACCCGTGAATGATGATGATCAGATTAGTTGAAATACAATCAAGTTTGAATCAGTCTAGTTGTCTTAGGATAGTTGAGACAGTAAGAATACTTAAGTCTAAATCTCATAAATCTTGTGAGATTTGTAGTTCAGGATAGTTGTCCAAAGCTGGAATGTTAGGCAGCTTGTTAAGTGTTAGTATTTTAGGACAAGTCTGCTGAAGGATACAACTTTGTCAAGTTTGCTGAAGAGGACAACATTGCTGAGTAATCAAAGATAAGAAGACAAGCTACATTGTACTGATAAGAGCTGTATCAGATCAGTTGAAGGCTTAATGATCAAGAGCATTGAATGTTACATTCACAGAAGACAAATTTATTGAAGCATTTATTACCATCAAGCCTGAACAAGCATTGAAGACTTAGAAGCATTAAAGACTGAAGAATTGAATGAATGTTGGAACATTCCATTTTGCAGCAGGAATGTTCAGAACAGTTGTCCCATCTGACCGTTGGTTGAGTGTAAAGTCTGCCACAATCAACCTTGGGAAATGTGCAAATTTGAAAGCTGACACAAGTCTTCTCAGCCGCATTTTTTAGAAGTCAACACATTCATTCAAGAAACCATTGAAGAGCCTTTTACACAGTGGATAATAGAAGGTTAAGTTTTATAGCCGTTTCAATGGAGCTGCAGATAGACAATTTGAAATGCTATCTCTCCAACGGATAGTTGATCAAATTGTTCTATAAATTCAGAAGTGATCAAGTGATTCAAGTATCCAACTATCTGCTATCAAACTATCATCAAGCAATCAAAGGAAACCAAAGCTGTTCTTAAGAATCTCAAGTTTCCTGATCACTTCAAATAGCTAAGTCTTTCTGTAGGTCCCCAAAGTTGAGTTAATATCGAGTAAGCTAGTGAAAATGTCTAGAGGGGGGTGAATAGACTTTTCAAAATTCTTTCGATATATCAAAGTACAATATGCGGAATACAGAAATTAATCAATGAGCCCAATTAAAGTTTATACTCAACTTCTTAATTCGAGAACTCTGTTCTATACTCAACTAGTCTTGTTCAAATGTGTATGTAAACAGTTAAGCAATTAAACAAAACAGTAAAGTAAACAACACAAACAATTTATAGTGGTTCGACAACTTGTCTACGTCCACTCTCACAAATCCAGTTGTGATGTTTCCACTAACTCTTCCAATCGAGTACAAAGTGTGTGTTCTTGTAATTTTAAGTCCCAAGAAAAAGACTTAGATCTTCTCGACTATACTACCAAGTATATCTTCGATCTTACTAGAGATTTACAAGTATCTAGCAACTTGAAAATAACAAACAAAAACTAAAAACTTATTCAGTAGCAGTCTTCTAGTTTCTTCACTTGTCTTCTGACTTGCTTTCTGAACCTCAATAAACTCTGAGAGTAACTTGCTTCGAATGCTTCAGTAATTCTTCAATACGTAGATTTACAGTAGTCTTTAATCAATAAACACCTTGAGGTATTTATAGACTTCAACTTCAAGAACTTAGTCAGTTGTAACCAACTCTTCTTGAAAACTAACTTTATCCTTTCACGCGTTTCTTGTTAGTAATTAGTTATTTCTAACTAACTCTTCAATCCTTATCTTTATACGCGTTTCAACTTCAAGTTGACTTGTCTTGTTGAGTCTTGTATGTGCACTTGTCTTGTTGAGACACCTTCTCTTCTTGTCTGGACTCCGCAGTCTTCAGTAGTAGACTATTCTAATCCTAACAAGACTATTACATTACTTTAAGCACTTTTGTTATAAAGCTTAGTCAACTTAGAAATCTATACAATGAATATTACATAGAAAATCATGAGCTTCAATACAATGTTTCGCATAGCTCAAAACAACCTAAACATTATGAATAACAAATATGAAGTACTTATAGTTCGCACTTATCTTTTAATATAACAACACTTGTTCTTATGTAAACTCTACTGGTCTGTTCAAGATGACTACTCTTAACTAGACTAGATCAGTCAATACTTAGAAAATATTCAAACTACTTTTGGCTTATCAAAACTTCATCATTATCTTTTAATCATCATTTAGGACTTGTTTCAGGATTCATATCCCAACACTTTCCTTGTAATATCCCAAGCTTAGCATTGAGATATCCTAAGCCTTTACACCGTTCTTACTGTAAAGGATATCTCTATTAGTTGGAACCAAAACCTCAAACCATTACCTCATTGAGTGAAGTAGTGTTTGTTGTAGAAGTGAGTAGTTAAGGACTGTTATTGAGAAACACAGTCTTAACTCAGAGAGATTGAGCACTAGGACTCAGATTATCCTAGGGATCAAAGCACTAAGAGAGTGTTGTTGATCAGTGCACCTTGGCACTATAAAACAAGCTAATTCCATTGTTAAGGAATTATCCTGTTCAATCAGGGAAAGTGGATGTAGGAGCTTGAGTCTCTGAACCACTATAAATTGTGTGTCATTTACTTACTGCACTCATTCCATTACTCACATTATTTGTAATCAATCATTTTCAAAGAGTTAATTTCAGTAAGTTAAGAAAAACTGTTTTGGACAAAGTCCCTGATCAACTGTGTTTTTCAGAAATTAACTTGGAGTATTCTTTCAAGAAAAAGGTCAACCACAATCCGCACTTAGCAACTCTTTTAGATACTTATCCAAATGATCACTTAGTAGTTTTCAGTAGGACCAGTATCTATTGAGGATCACTCAGGCTAGTTGTCAGACAACCTCCCTGATAAGATCAAAACTGTTTTGAAAAAGAAAGAATTTGCATACACAAGTGCATTCCCCCCATACACTTGTGTCATACTCCACCAAGGACCAACAATATATATATATATATATATAATCAGTGCAAAGCTAATTTTTAATTGGCATTTATGTAGCACTCTTATAAATAAAAGAAAAAGTTAAATAACAAATAAGTTGATAACTTTTAAAAAAAAAAAAAACTATAAATTTAGAGTTGAAGTAATTTAATAGTATATATTTAGGAGGGTGTATTCAATTGAAATTCTATTGGATTTTTTTTAACTTTAAAAAGTATGTGGATTTATAAAATCTATAAAGTGTATGCAGAGTTTGACTGGTTTTTTTTATTAATTTATATGGATTTTTATAGACTTAATAGGATTGTGGAATATATTTTTTTATTGATTTACATAGATTTTCATAAACTTCCACATTGATGCGAAGAGTTTTTTTTGAATGTTAAGTGTTTTTTTTTAAATTAATATTATATATATATATTATATATAAAATATTTTACCAATAATATATATAAAGTTTAGTCTAGTATACACTTGAGTCCATGTACACTCAAATTTATTATTATTATTATTATAAAAATAATTACATGACTTATAAAATAAAATAGCTCTTTTTATTTTTTCTTTTTTTTTCTTTTTTTTGTTGTTTCTTTTTATTTAATTTATTTTTATTTTTTTACCCTTTTTTTTATTTTTACTTAAAAATATACACATTTTCCATTTAAATTAAATTTTTAAGAAAAATTATTATTCAATAAAAAATGCAACACAAAATTACTAAAAAAATGTAAGTCGATATAACAAAAAAGTGCAACACCATATTTACTAAAAGTATAAGTTAGTATAACTAAAAGTGAAATACGATATTTCTAAAATGTGCAAGTCGGTATTACTGAAAAGAACACCACAATATTAATGAAAAGTGTAAGTCAATATAACTTAATAGTGTAAGAGTCTATAACTGAAAAGTGCAACAATTTTTTTTATTGAAAAGTGCAACACAATATTATTAAAAAGTGCAAGTCAGTATCACAATTTTTAATGAAAAGTGTAAGTTATTAAACTGGAAAGCGCAACACAATATTACTAATAAAAAGTGTAAGTCACTATAAATAAAAATATTATTATACCAAAAAGTGTAAGTCATGAAATAGTGCAAGTTAGTACAACATGCACTCGAGTCCATAGCAGACCAACCATATATATATATATATATATTATATAAAGTTTATATATTAATTCAGGGCGGGACGGATATCCGCGGGTCGGACCCAGACCCGATCCATACTCAATAGGGGACGAATCTGACCTGATTCAAAGCTCGCTGGTGGGGTGGGTATCCGCGGGTCGGGTCAATATTGTCATTCCTACTTTTAATCTTTCGTCTTTAGAGTTCTATGAGAGAATCCGTTGAAATCTCTAATTTTTAGAAGAGATTTTGGATTGTGCAATTTATTTATAATTTTGGATGATAATCCAACAAAATCCATAGAGTATTAAAATCCGATTGTTGAATACCTAAAGATTTTTAAAAACTTTTTAAAATTCATATTTAATACCTCAGAATTTTTAAAGACTTTTGAAAATCTGAATTGAATACCCCCAAACTTTAAAAGTCCAAAAAAACCCTACAGAATCCACGACCAATACATCCCCTTTAATCTAAACATTCATTTCATTATAACTAAAATACAAAAATTAATTTAGTTACATGTTAAACATTTAAACATATGTATTTGTGATAAATTTAATTATCTTTGGGACAGTAATTAAGACCCAATGTTATTGGATAATTTAATATTCATCCATTCAAGTTTAACGAATATTTTTTAATTTTCACACATATAAGAAAATGATAATATATTTTCATGTGATTTTTTTGTGTAATCTTATTTTATTTTTCACACAAATTAATAAAACATCGCATAAAATTCTAAATTTTATTTCTAAACTTTCAAATATGCCAATTATTTAAATGATATTAAAATTGAAAAACTATATTCTCTCTCAAAAATTACAAAAAATTAAATATTTATTTAATTTTAACATTATATAAACCCTCGAAAGAGAATGAGTCTTGTATAAACAAAAAAAAAGGAACGCTTGATCATAAAAAGATTATATGCCTCTTTAGATGTTACTCCCTTCGTCCCACAACTGTTTGCACACTTATCTTATTTGTCCGTCCCATAATTGTTTGCACACCTATATAAAAAGAAACTGGAGTATCTCATAATCTCACCCTCACAATATTCACATATTTACACAAAATCTCATTACTTTTACCCACTTTCCAATCATTTTTTTACTTTATTCATATAACTTTACAAAATTACCCCTAAACACTCCACTCATTATACATTTTTCTTAATAAGTGTGCCCACTTTGTGGTGCAAACACTTTGGGACGGAGGGAGTATTTATTTACCTCAACTTTATTATATTCCATTTTATATTAATACTCCTATTTCTTATTTCGTAAAATCTCATCATAAAAAGTTTTAGGTGGAACAAATAACAGATGCATTACCAATAAAAGTTCATTCGTGTTTTATACAAAGGAACAAAAAAAAACTAATTTTAAAGGAAGAGAAATTTATTCAAGTTTACAACATTTGAATTTGGTGATATTAACTTAAACTTAATACAGTTTTTTTGTTTTTTTTTTTTTTTGAGGGGATATTAACTTATACGGAGTACTCAGTATAATTCAGCCTCTGTTTTCAGACAATTAATAATTTCTGTGAAAGAAAATTAAAATAAGCAAGTCTTTATTTGAGATAAATAATTGAGTGGATAAATATTCCGAGTTGACTCACTAAAGCTTACTCATCTTGGAGGATCCCATGGCCTTGGCCGTCTCTCTAAGTAGAAATTTCTGTATTTTTCCGGTGGAGGTTTTCGGCAGCTCTTCCATGGCCACCACCGTCCGCGGCACCATATACCGCGGCATCCTCTCCCGGCAGTACGATATGACCTCATTCTCCGTCGGCTTTTCCTTCACCCCTTCCTTAAAGCTCAAAAAGGCGCACGGCGTCTCCCCCCAGAACTCGTCCGGTCTCGCCACCACCGCCGCCTCGTTCACCGCCGGATGCGTGTACAGAACCGATTCCACCTCCACACTGCTTAAATTCTCGCCGCCGCTGATGATTACGTCCTTCGACCTGTCCTTGATTTCGAGGTATCCATCTGGGTGCATAACCCCAACGTCGCCGGTGTAAAACCACCCGTTTTTCATCGATTTCGCCGTGCCCTCTGGATCTCTCAGGTACCCCAACATTACACTCCCGCCCCTCAGCACAATTTCCCCTAAAGTTTTTCCATCTCTCTTCACACTCTTACCCGATTCCGCCTCAATTACATCCACTTCCGTCATTCCCGGCGTTCTAACTCCCTGTCTTGCTTTCAATCTAGCCCTCTCCGCCGCCGGAAATTTGTTCCACTTCTGCTTCCACGTGCAGCAAACCACCAGCCCTCCGGTCTCCGTCAACCCGTACCCGTGACTCACTTTAAATCCGAGTGACTCAGTCCGTGAAAGTACCGCCGCAGGCGGCGGAGCTCCGGCAGTTAAAATAGAGACGGGTTTTTCCAGTGGCTTCCCATCTGGAACATTGCAGAGCATACTGAGAACCACCGGAGCACCGCACATGTGAGTCACGTGGTGCTTGCGTATGGTGGCGTAGATGGTGGATGCATCGAATTTACGGAGGCAGACGTTGACACCGCCGGCGGCCGCCATACCCCAGGTGTAGCTCCACCCGTTAGCGTGAAACATCGGAAGAGTCCACAAGTATACGGCCTCTTTCGGTACAGACCATTCGATCAAGGAATCCAAAGCAACGAGGAAAGTTCCCCTGTGACTGTGGACTACCCCTTTCGGAGACGACGTCGTTCCGGAAGTGTAATTCAACGTCAAAGGGGCAAATTCAGTTTCCGGACGAACCCAATCGAAACTCGAATCACCATTTAAGATCATCGCCTCGTAGATCGCGAAAAACTCTGATTTCAATGACGGATTTCTCTGCTCAACATCGTCGTCACCGATAAAAACAAGCAAAGGGCGCTCAAAACCCGGTGGGAACAAAGAAAGCGCTTCAATCACTAGAGATTCCGATTGGCAATCGACGAAAACAAGCTTGGACTGGGCGTGGCGGAGGATGACGGAAATGGCGCGGGCGTCAAGGCGGAGATTGACGGAGTGGAGGACGGCGCCGGACATGGGAATTGCGAAATGGAGCTCATACATGGCGGGAACATTAGGGGCGACCACCGAAACGACGTCGCCAGGGCGGATCCCGAGAGATGAAAGAGAAGACGCCATTTTCAAGCATCTGTGAAAGGTTTGGGACCAAGTGTAGGAAGTGGAGTTGTAGATGATTGAGGGGCAGTCGGCGTAGACAACGGCGGCTCTCTCCAGAAAGCTGATGGGCGTCAAAGGGCTTGAATTCGGAGGGCTTGGCTTTAGCTGATCCATGGGGAACAGATTTTAGTTGACTCTAGTTTTTATTGTGAGTACTACTACATAATTTATACTACTACCTGCTACCGATAATGTCGAGGTAATCATACGAAAATGTTGAAAATATTAAGGGACACCTTCGTGTAAAATACTACTCCGTCGATGAATTTTAAAAGGGCGGTGCCAAACATCCAGATTCTGAATATCCAAAATCTGGTTTTTTTTTGTAATTATGATGTTTTGTATCAATAAAAATGTCCAATATACCCTCAAGCAAAAAATAATTTAAATTTAAAATCTCTTCTCTCCTCCCTCTTCTCTCTCCTCTTTCCTCTCTCACATATTCCCAAATCCCAATACCTCTAAACAAACTTTTTCCACTTTTCCACTTTTGTATTCAATACTCTTCTCTATTAAAAAAAAAAAATCATTAATAAAAAATTTAAAAATCAATTTCATAAAAAAAAATGTCATAAATTAATCACATAATAAATGTCACATATACTTAAAAAAAAGACTTCATATTAATAATTTTAATATATTATATTGTATGAGTTTTGAATAAGTACATGTGTAACCCACCTCAAATTTAATAAATTATAAAAAATTTAATTGATAAAAATTATTTAATAAAAAAATTATTAGAATTTTTTTAATAAAAATATAAGAGCATGTCTCATATTTACTCCTCATATAAATTTAATAAATTATGAAAATATAATTTCACATAAAAATATGTTTCATGTTAATTATTTTAATTAAAACAATAAACATTAATGTCACAATTCAAATTTAGTAAATTATAAAAAATTAACATGTAAAAAATTAATTTTACACAAAAATATATATGTCACATGTTATTTTAATTAAAATATTGAAAATTAATGTCTTTAAATTTAATCAGTTACGAGAACTTAATACGTTAAAAATTAATTTCACATAAAAATATATATCATAAATTATTTTAAATAAAACTTTAAATTGAGTAATGTGGTATTTTTCTATTTATTTTCTATTATTAATTATTACAATATTTAGTAATATTGTATCACTTAATTGTTTTACAATTATTGCTACTTATTTAATTATAAAAATATTGTATTAATTAATGTTGCATGCACCCACGATGTTTACGGAGTATTATTTTTTATTACATATTAAAAAAATTGAAATTTTATTGAAATTTTATATTTTTATATTTAAAAATAATTATGTATTAGTAAGATCCGAATTATTCTTTAACTTTATACTTGAAAACTAAATTGTGTTGATTATTTATATTTTTAGGTTTTATATTCGATCAAAAACTAAATCTAAAATTTATATTTTCAATACTTGTTTATATTATACTACTATAATTTAAATTTGATTCTTTATATATTAGTATACGCTTTACGATTAAATTTTAAATTACAAAAAAAAAAAAATCACTCTTAGGGGTTAGGTTCCAAGGTCTCGAATTTAGGGTTTAGAGTTCATTATTCAATCACTAAATTTAAGTAACGAAATCAAGTATTTTTTTTATAAGAAAAAAAATACCATTAATGCATTATGTATAGTTATGACAAATTTTATTGTTTGATTTTAAAACTTAAAATTTTCTCTCATGGCTTAGGGTTAAGGGTATAGGATTGAGGCTTTAGGGTTTAGAATTGATGGTTTAGGGTTAAGGGTATAGGATTGATGGTTTAGGGTAGGAGTGGACATTCGGTCGGTTCGGTTCGGTTTTGAGCTTTTTTCAATCGAATCGAAATAATCTAAATTTTAAAAATTGAAACTGAAATCGAATCGAAATTTGTTTGAATCGAACCGATTAAAAGTTCGATTGGTTCGGTTTAAACCGAAATTCTTGTATAAAATATTATTTTTCAACAATTATACATTTCAAGGATTTTTTACACAAAAAATCAAATTCAAATTATAAGTTTAAGAGTTCACAATCCAAACTAATAAGTTCCTCAAAGTTTAAAATTACAAATCACAAAAATATCACGCAAAAAATTAATGATTTTGTTGCATTTTCCACAATGAAATTCATCTTCAAGGAAGATAATTTTTTTTTAGTGGAGCAAGAAGACGACAAATGTGGAATTGAAAATTTGAGATTGAAAATTAATAAAGTAACGTACTTCAAATAGAGTTTCTTTTTGTTAACGTATTGTTTCATATAATTTATTGATTAAATAAGTAATTTTTTAAATTTATATAAAGAAATTTGATTCGGTTCGCTTTATTCGATTTTGTAAAATATAAACCGACCCGAACAACCGAAATTAAAAAAAAATAAAAATTCAACCGAACCGACAACTGAATAAAACAAACCAAATAAACCGAAAATCGTCGGTTCGGTTCAGAAATTCATTTTTTTTCGGTTTTGTGCCCACCCCTAGTTTAGGATATAGGATTCAGGGTTAATGGTTTCTTATTCAAATTAGTGAACCTATTCATTTTTACTATTCATCAAGCAGTGGTGACAATAATAATCTCAATAAAAAAAAATTAAAAAAAAACTTTATTTCATCTATGCATGCTCTCACGGTTTGAGTTTCTTACTTGAATCAATGAATTTATTCATCAAGCCGTGGTAACATCGAGAATTTAAATTTTTACTTCATTAAAAGCTTTCTATACATTATTTAATTTTTTTTATTACATTTAAGTGTTACTATTAAAGAGAAGATTATTTAAATTTATTTTTATTTAGGGTAAAAATTAATAAAGTTATGGAGTAATATTTTATGGTATCCATTTCTTTATGAATTTTCATAATTTAAGTTTTGATGAGTATTATATATACAAAATTAAATATATTTTATAAATTTATGCACAATATATAATATAAAGTACAATTTCATTTTAATTTTGAGTGATGCAATATAGTTTATAGTTTATGGTTTAGGGTTCGATGGTTCAATTGACACATTGAGACTCACATGATAGTGACACACTTTTTTTTTTGCATATTTATTTATAATTTAAATAAAAGTTAAATAATTTAAATAATAGTTTGATGGTCCACTAGCAAACTGAGACCCACAAGATATTGACACTACTATTTTTTTTTTAAAGCAATACGACAAGTTTGTGGTTTATAATTTAGAGTTTAATTGTTCGATTAGTGTATCAAGTCTCGAAAGGTAATAACACTATTTTTTCTGAATATCTAAATAAAAAAAAAATGCATATTAATTTAGAGAAATTTCAGTTTAATTAGAATGGAACATAGTGTTTGTGGTTTATAATTTTGAATCTGATAGTTCGATTCATGAAAAGATACTCAAAAGATAGTGATTTTTTTTTTACTACATAATGCCATCTAAGTAAAAATTACTCCGTAGTACACTAATATACTTATAATATATGTTAAAAAAATATAAGATACATACCAAATATTTGTAAGATATTATTATAATATATATTTCAATAAATACGATTTTGAAAATATAAATAAAAATATTAACTTAAAAAAATCTAATACTCCCTCCGTCCCGGTATAAGTTTCCCCTTTCTTTTGGGTGTTTAGATTAAGGAATATGATAAAATGATACTCCCTCCGTTTTTTATTAAATGTCACTTTGCCTTTTTCAATATTTTTTAAATAAGTGTCATTCTACACTTTTTTCTTCAAGTTTGACAATTTTACCCCTGTACATTGTACTCCCTCCATTTTCTTTACCTTGATTTAAGTTTTTTCCCTTTTGAATATAGTACTATAACATAAATCATGCATAAACCTTAATTATTGTATACATGAATATCATCTACAATATTGACCACATTCATTACTAAACATAAATTTAATATTAAAATTAGTTATCATTAATGAAGGGTAAAATTGTCCATGATTATATATCTTAATATGTTGAAAATTATTAAAATGACACTTATTTAAAAGTGGAGGGAGTAGATGTAATAGAAGTGATGTGATGGTGAGAGAGAAAATAATAGATTAGTAAGAGATGAAGTATAATAAAATAATAGATAAAGTAGAAGTGATGTGATTGAGAGAGAGAAAATAATTTGCCAAAAATGGAATGGGAAACTTATAATAGGACATCCAAAAAAGGAAAGTGGGAAACTTATAGTGGGACGGAGGGAGTAATTTTTAAAATAAAATCTATACCAATATCCATTCTTTCACTTGAAATTGAAAAATTGAAGTACTAATCAATTCAATATGTGTTAAAAAAACTAATAATTACAAAAATATATCCATCTCTCTAAAAATATTGAAATTTGTGCAAATACTTTAAAAGTAAGAGAGAGAAAATAAGAAATAAGAAAATCTGGTGTAATTATCCACTAAAAACAAGAGTCATTTAATGAAGGGCAAATAAGTAATTACATAATTAATTTATAATTAATTAATTTAAAATCCAGATTCTGAATTTAAAATGTTCACTTCTTTTTAGCACGAATTTTAATGAATATTGATTACTCCTTCTTCCGTCTATAAATTTTCTGTTACTTTTAGGCACAAAGATTAAAAAATAATAATTAAATACTCCCTCCGTCCCATACTTGAAGGTACATTTTACCATTTTGGGCGTCCCATACTTAAAGGCACATTACCTAAAATAACAAAAACACTTTTAAACACTCCCCTTAAAACATCACAATATTACAACAAATGTCACTACTTTATTACACTAAAAAGTAACTTTATTACTCTCTCCGTCCAATTTCATTATTCCCACTTTTCTTTTTTGGTTGTCCAATTTTATTATGCCCATACCATTTTTGGAAACAATACTATTCATACTACTTTATCTCCACTCTCCTACCATCACTTATTTACCCACTTTGTCATTCACTTTATTCATAAACAATCATTTATTTATAAATGGACCCCACAATACCCTATCATACCCTTAACTTATCTACTTTATGAAATAAATTAATCAATATTCATTAAAACCCGTGCCCAAAGAAGTGGGCATAATAAAATTGGACGGATGGAGTATTATTTATAAAGTTGAAAACTACCCCCACTTTATCTTACACAATATTAATAAACAATTCATTCATTAAAATCCGTGCCCAATTGGTTTGAGTCTCTTCAAGTATGGGACGGAGGGAGTAATAAATATAGTACAAGATGTGATTGATAGAAAGAGAGAGATAGAGAGAAGATGTAAGATATGAAGGGTAAGAAAAAATACTTACCAAAAAGGGTATGAGAAGCTTATAAGCGGACGGACCAAAATGGTAAAATGGAAAGCTTATAGGGGGACGGATGAAGTAGTTTATGAAGTAATAAAGTAGATAAATTGAGGATATGATAGGGGTGTTGTGGAGTCCATTTATAAATAAAAGGGGAAATTATTGTTAAGGTCATTTCACTAAGAGATTTATCTAATAGGGCATACGTTTTTTTTTTAAATCTATTAGAGTCAAAATGACACCTAATAAGACATTGTTGCCCTTTATCAATTTAAATAATTTGAAATTAATAAATATTAATAATTTTGAATTAATGCAGTTCCTAGTTATACGCACCTTCCAATTATTAAAAAATTCCTAAAATTAAGCAATTCGAATTAATTGTTAATTATTCAAACAAATAAAATTAAAAAATCTGCATTTTATGATCCTTCCAATTATTCAAATATTCCTAAAATTAAGCAATTCGAATTAATTGTTAATTGCATTTTATGATTCAGAAATAAGTGTGCCATATAGTATACAATTCCCCATATGTTGAATATGCATATATATATGAAATAGATTATGAATTTTAATATGAACAGTGAAATGAATTTTGGTATGTAGAAATGGGTTATGAAGACATATGTTCATTTCAATATGAAGTTTAAAACGGCATACATGACTGAATTTTTTGGTATGCATAAAATAACATGAACCAATGTGCACAAAGTGACATGCATATCAATATGCAAAATAGATGTGCACATTTGTAAATGGCATATTCAAACATCGGTTTGTTGTGATGTAGGGATTTCATACTTAATTCAGTTAATATCACTGAAAAGAATTGTTCAGAATAATAAGACGAAGACATAAAATGATAATGCCTACATCGGTATCCATGTTTCATATGGAAAGTTCATTTTGACATAAATCTTTTGCTTTTTGATATCTTCTCTGGTGTGACGTACAATATTTTGAGCTCTCCTCCCCCCCCCCTAAGTGCTTTATAGATGAATTTCTCATTTTCCTTGGTGGTGGTTGATGTCAACATGAATGCTCGGATACCCAAAGCAGCCAATCCCATTACCTGAAGCAAAAATTAAGATTTGAACTGATACTCCCTATGCAATTCCATGAAAAGCCATTATATCAAAACCTGATCCTGAATAGGCGACAGCAAAGGACTGACAACAAGAGCCACTCCTTTTCTAAGAACTGTGGGAAGTTGGTAGCACAAACTCTTGCCTCCCCCAGCTGCCATGATGACTAAAACATCTCTTCCACTCATGATTGTATTTATGATCTGTTTACAAGAGATTCTTTAGTGTGACATATACATATTAAAAGAATAGATTAATGAGATGCTTCTGAATAAGAGAATATATATTTCCATGTAACTGGATGACTGCAAAAAAAAAAAAAAGGCACAAACTTTACTTTGTATGTAACAGAGAAAAAGAAATATTGCAACAGGATATAAATATATGCAGATAGATGCCTGTTTGAGTAGCATCTCTAAAAGATCAAGATCATTCTGAAAATGTCAAAAATGGATTTGTCTGAGGTGAAGCAAGTAAGTTATTGAATTCATGACCATAGTCTAAAATTGTACACTGAAATCATCATAAGTAATATCTGAAAGTTCAAGTAATTGCCATTAAAAAGTTAAATTGTTTGACATAAATTTATAGGTATAACCTCTCTTTGATTTGCACGATATGCAGATATTAAAAAAACATTAAACCGAACATCATCAGCTTTAGAATCCCATTCAAATGGTCCAGAATGTTCTCCAAAGAAACAGAAACTTCATCCACTCCATGCTTTCTAGATGATTCATTCTGTTCCAACAGGGCTTCTTTAAGTTCAGATTGCCTCTGTGCAGCAGCAGAAATACATAACAGTCAGAGACTCAGAATCACCACTTATAAACTGATGTTAATTCAATTGAAAAAATTAAAATATATTTTAGCTGCATTGCAGATGGCATTTTTAGTTTAGTTTTAGACCAAACAGTATCCAAAACACATGCAAGCCCAGAACTCGCCAAAAAATAAAAAATAGGGAAACAACATTGTAGGTAAAATCATCATGAACACTCAGCAAAAAATTAATGCCAAACATAGAAATAAAAGGCTAAACTTACCAAAACCAGAGGCATAAATGCGAATTATTAGCAAAAAAAATACTCCATTTCAGAAAATACCTTGCACGTCCTGGATCTCCATTTCGACGCCGAGGAGCTCCGTTAAAATTTATTCCTCCGTAGTTCCCATTTTCCCTTTTCTTCTTCTTACTTCTCCTCAAAATAAATTATTGAAAAAAGGAACACCGAAAATCAAAACTGAAAAGTTTGCATCGATCATTGGTGTTCAAAACTTTTTCTCCGGCGACTAGCGGCGGAAGGCCTCCATCTTCATCGTCCCTCTATCTAGGTTGTCGATCTGGGGGTTAAATCCACTAGAAAAATGAAAGGTCAGACCGGCCACCACGAACCACCAGAAGCATCTCCGCCGGAAACATCACAGCCATGGGGAGGGATCTAGGTTTTGTTTTTTTTGGGAATGAATGTGTCCTATAATTTGGGAATTAATTGATAACAATTAATTATGAATTTAAATTTCGAATTACATTTTAAATATATAAATTAAAGGAGTATATGAATATTAAGGTAAATACGGGTTTTTGACACTAAATTGAACTTATTAGGAAATTTTAAAAGTTGTATGTTTTAGTTGTTTAATAGGCTAATAATCTCTAAATAAAATGATTGTTGACATTATAAAATTAGACAATCCAAAGAGAAAAGTATGAATAATAAAATTGGACAGAGGAAGAAATATAAATTGACTTTTCATATGATATATTAGTACAAGTAATTCAAAGATAAAAAAAATTATGTCAGTCATCTCAAATCAAACAAATCTTTAAAAAAAAAAAAAATCACCCAAAAATATACTCCCTCCGTCCGCCTATAAATTTCACGTTACTTTTTGGCACATAGATTAAGAAAAGTGATTAAATAATAGATATAGTACAAGTGATGTGATTGAAAGAGGAGAGAGATAGAGAAAAAAAGTAAGATATAAAGTGAAGTGTAAGAAAAAGTAATTACCAAAAAAGGTATGAGAAGCTTATAGGCGGACGGACCAAAATGGTAAAATGGAAAACTTATAAGCGGACGGAGGGAGTATATAAAAACTTGTTTCTGATCAATGTTACTATAATCACAAGTATATTACTTTATAGAAAAATACTCCGTATGTATTATTGACTTACTGTATGAATAAAATGTCATTATTGAGCGAATGAAATACTCAATTCATCCCCAAAACAAAAAATATAGATTTAGATCCACGCATTTTGAATCTTATTCAGTTCTTAGTTTTATTTTTTTAGTAAAATAAAAAACGTTAAACATATATCAAATGCTAGTTTAAGTATTAGAAATATGATTCTTTTGTCTCATAAATTAGGGAGGAAAATAACGGTGGCCATCCAATATATACTCATAAATTATTCAGATCTAGATTATTCAGGTCTAGGTCTATTTGTTTTTTTTAATTAGAGGGGTGAACTCATAAATTAAGGTGCATAGATTGGGTATGATGAGTCAGATCCAGATAGCTATTTAAACATATTTCACAATAGTACTAATTTACAATATTTCATAAAAGTTTTTTTTTCAATAAATTCATTTGTAAATTTTAATAATTGAAAAAATTTAATAATATACGTTTAATGCATAAATTTAACATAACAAAATTTAAACACATTTATATTCGAGATAGATTTATATAAATTATAACATAATTATATTTTTTAAAATTTATAGACATTTTTTTATATTTTTCAATATTCTTTCGATATTTTATATTTGTCTTCATATTGTTATTATATACCAATATTTATTTTTTTACTAATATCGTAAAAATATTGTTTCTTTTCAATATCAATATCAGTGACCACGAAAAATGATATATCAAGCAAATTTTCGAATATTTTCGTCCATGAATTCATACGTGGCTACGCTTCAATGTTTAGTCATAGCATAGAATAATAACTCCAACACATACGGAGCAGGTGTGATCTCTCATTCATTACATAGTAAATTAAATAGGGATAACATACCATTTAATTCTGGACCCTCTAGTACAGTATTTTGCTTTCATTCTTTATATGAAATATAAACATATATGATATCATTTGTGTGAATAATTGTCTTGGATCCTAAATTATTATTTTTACAAATAAGTACTCATCTTTTAAAATCAAATAAATAAATTCTCTCAAACAAAATCAGATAAGGAAACCTTCCCCAACTTGTAAAATGAGGTAAGAAAACCTTATTTGTTTGATTTTGAAAGTTAAAAGTTTATTTGTTACCAAAAAATAATTACTAGAGTTAAAATTTCACTTATCTCAGTTACATAATCAAAACGGGAAATGGTTACCCCCAAAAAGAATTGTTAAGGAGTAATTGTAAATGTAAAAAGAATAAAAAATAAATATCTCATAATTTATTTTACTATAAACTACTCACTCAGTCCCCTGTTTAATTAATAACACATTTTACTATTTTTTTTTCTTATTTAATAATTCATACATACAATGTAAAACAATATTTTAATTATTCTCTCAAAATATCTCATTATTTTGTCAAAATATTTTATCCGCTGACTATACTTTTGGTCCCATCACTATAAATAAACGCTATCTATTTTTGGGACTTTTTTTAATTATATATTAATCTTTTGAAAATAGTTTAATGATATATTAACATTTGGGGTATGTTTAATAAAATAAATTAAAGTGCCTTCCTTTCACTCAAAATAGTGAGATAACCATTTCAAGTGGCGCTCTTTGAACACTTCTAATGTGGCAGGACTGTTTTATCAGAGTTGCAGAAGAGGACAGAGAAGGGCGCCTTTACAGATGGCGGCATGTCAGCGTAGGTGTGCAGGTCTAAGTAACTAATTCTCGTATGCATCTATTAATCTAATTTAACCCGCAAATGAACGAGTCAAACAATTATTTGCATATCTATTCATTTATGCAATTTCAATCCAATTAATATATGCATTTAGTATAAAGGTCATGTATATAGCTCATTGATCATTATTTAAATAATTAAATATATGTTGTTATTAAATAAGAAAATTCGGTTTCATTAGGAAATACTTTTGAAAGTAAGTGAAATGCTGGATAGAATACTGTCTTCTAATTTTTAACTAATTAATAATTTAATATATAGTCTAAAATATTAGTAAAATCATTAATATAATTAGTAACTCATGCTAGTATTTTTCAATTTAAGTAATTAATTCTTCTAATTTTTAACTAATTAATATAGAGTCTAAACTATTAGTAAAATCACATTAATATAATTATAATTATAGTTCATGCTAGTATTTTTTAATTTAAGTGAGTTACTAATATTTTTCAATTTAAGTAATTAATTCTTCTAATTTTTAACTAATTAATATAGAGTCTAAACTATTAGTAAAATCACATTAATATAATTATAGTTTATGCTAGTATTTTTTAATTTAAGTAACAAATTAAGAAATTTTCTAACTTTTAACTAATTAATATAAAGTCTAAACTAGTAGTAAAACCATTAACCAATTAGTGGCTCATACAAATATTTTTTAATTTAAGTAACTAATTCTTCCAACTTCAAACTAATTAATATAGAGTCTAAACTATTAGTAAAATCATTAACACAAATTAAAATTTAAAGTATTAGCAAAATTTAGCATAGATTAAAATTTTAATTTAAAGTCTAAGAACACCTATTATTATTTTAAATCTAGCATAATTAAAACATAAATTAAAATTAAATTAACATAAATTATATTCAAGTATAAACTATTATACAATTAAATTATTATACAAGTTAAATGTTAACTTTTAATATAAGAACATATCTTAATAGAGGGGTTTTTTTTTTTTTTTTTATACCGAGAACAACCTTTTGTGTTTGTTTGTTTTTGAAATGGGAGAGAAGGGCGCTCCTCCCTACAGTAGTCATACCTGCAACAAATGAAATTGTATAAATGAATAGATATGTTGCTTGTAAATGATTGATTCGATTAAAATTGATTTTTGCAATAAAATTGAAAGTGAATAGTGTTTTAAAATTAAGCATTTTTAATCATTTTTGTATATATTATGGTGTTTGTAAAATAAATCAATTTTTTAACAACATTACAAAAAATACCCTTATATTTTTTTTTTACAGGAAAAAAATACCCTTATTACATTTGAATACGTAATGGATAAAGATGAAATATTATTTAAATTGTAAGTGCAGAATTGTAAAATTAATTATTATAATTATGAGAAGCACATAAAAGCTATTAAAAGTAGGTGGAGGGATGCTTCACCAAAATCACTTTTAACAAATTAACTTATTCACCTTATTTTGTTTGCAAACACTCCAAAAATGATTATATTTAAAAAAGAAATGCGCACATAATATATGAGATGGAGGCCAGAGGGAGTATAATTGTTTGACTCATTTATTAGCGGGTTAAATTAGATTCGTAATTGCTTAAGCCTGCACACCCCATCGTGATCAGAAGAGCGCGTAAAGGCGCCCTTCTCTGTCCTATTCTGCCACTCTGATAAAACAGTCCTGCCACATCAGAAGTGTTCAAAGAGCGCCATTTGAAATGGTTAACTCACTATTATGAGTTAAAGACGCCGTTTCTAAAGACGCTTTAATTTATTTTATTAAACATGCTCCAAACATTAATATATCATTAAATTATTTTCAAAAGATTAATATATAATTAAAAAAGCCCCATTTTTGGTCCCGCATATCCGAAAAAAAATATTGTTTAAAAAAGAAATCCCGAAGATTAACACGTGTAAATTTTTAAAAACATTTAAAAGAGAGAAACCCAAACCATTAACAAAAAGAAAAAAAAGCCATGAATAAATATTGATTAATTTTCACGAAATTGATGGTAATATTGGCTGGTAATTTCCTGAATTATAGAACAAGGCCATTATAAATAGAAAGAAAAAAGTCTCCATTAAAAAAATTCAGGTATTCGCAGGTAATTCCCATCTAATTTGTTTCTCTCTACCTAAAACCCTCCATTAAATCCCTTCTAGAAAATAACCCCAAATATCAAATTAAAAAAAAAAAAAACTCCAAAATAAGAAAATAAGCAGTTGGAGAATTAGAGAAAAATTGTAAGAAATTTATAAATTATTGCACGACTGTAGACCTCTCGTTTATGAAAAAGGACTGATACTCCATTTTACTGTTATCATAATTATGAATTAATAGAATTTTTATGGTATATAAAAAAAATTGTACTAAAAAAAAAAAAGGCAAAGGAATTCAAATTCAAAGTAAACTCTACATAAATCTTGCTCTAAAATAAAGTAAACTCTAAGGATTTGTTTGGTTTGGTTGACAAGATAGATATATTAAGATATGATATAGTTGGATTGCACTGTTTGAATTACTCTCCCCATCCATGAAATGTAGTTCTATTGGGGTGGGGCACATGTTTTAAAAAAAATGTAGATAAAGTAAGGGTATTGTAGAGTAATGTGGACAAAGAATATAAGACAAATGAGACTACTTTTCGTGAACTGAGGGAGTAATATTTTTTAAATTTGTGTATATGTTTGGATTGGTGGATTAAATTTTAAATATAATAGTGATAAGTTGGTAAATAACAAGTATGCCATTTGTTTGTAGTTTAATTTAAGATGTACTCCTATGTTCTTTTTCTAAAAAAACTTGGTGGACAAATTTGGAATTTCACGTCCGCCTCTAATTTGAAAAAAGATGGGATAATTTAACTCACCTCCATGCTAGGACTATTTATCATGTCAAATGAGGATAAAAGACAAAAAATAACCGGACCTTAATTTAGTCTCGAACTTTAAATCATCAATCCAAACATTTGATAAGGTGGAATAAAAGTATCCCACCTAATCAAACAAACCAAACCAACCCCAGGTATTAGAAACGAATTATGTCTCATACATGTGATTGCCATTTTTCACACAAAACTTTCTCAACTATAATTACACACAGAAAAAATGAACTAAAAAAATGTGTGCATTTTTCTAAAAAACATAAAGAGAAGACTTCCAAGTTCCAAGGAATAAAATCTTGATATTATTCTCGTAATTAACTCAATGATATCTTCCATCATACCATCTTAGCCGCAAATCATGGAAAGATTACCATCACAGCCGCAAATCATGGGAAGATTAGTTGACTACTCCTTATACATATTTTTTCCTTTTTTTACAGTCTATCACTTGTATATATTTTTGTACGTTTGTATTTTGATCAATTCAATGCAATTACACAATTACTCCGCCAAACCTGGTAATCTAATTTCTATTAGTACAATATTTCTTCGTCTCTATAGCCGGCGACGAAACTACCAAAACCACCACTGGTGGTGGTTCCACCAATAAAACTATCGATCCCTCTTCACCATACTTTCTTAGTTCCTCCGACATTCCCGGGCAAGTATATGTTGGGGATTTACTGAACTACATAAATTATAGTGACTTGGTGAGGGAGATGACCAATGTTTTATTTGCCAAAAATAAAATTTGCTTTGTTGATGGCACTTTGCCGACCCCGGAGGGCGATGCTAATACACTGGAAACGATGCAACGCCATGATTAAAGGATAGCCTGTAAATTCTATGGAGAAGGAGATTCGGAATAGCGTTAAATACGCGACTACGACTCGAGAAATATGGCAAGATCTCGAAGAACGATTTAGGAAAGAAAATGCACCAATGGCGTTTGATCTACGAAGGTAAATTAGTCAAATACGTCAAGATCGGACATCCATTTCTGCCTATTACACAAAACTTCGAATTGTTTGGGATGAAATCCAGGCGGTAACTCCCACTCCAAGATGTGATTGCAGCGGATGCACCTGCAATATTTCAAAAAATATCTCAGAAGCAAGAGATGAGGACTATATGACTTTTTGATGGGTTTAGATGATGAATATGCCACAATCTAAACTCAAATCTTAAGCATGATACCAACGCCAACTTTGAATGCTGCATATCATTTGGTGGCAAATGATGAGCAACAACGTATTATTACTACATCAAGAAATACAACATAAGAGGCGGCAGCATTTCAAGTCTCGAACATTCGAGACAAACGGAGGAAAATTAATCTTCCAGATCGATCCAGAATGAATCTAAGAGATGACAAAAAGGAGGAAAGGCAGTGCACTCATTGGAGAAAACCAGGCCATTTGATCGACACTTGTTTTGAAATTCATGGACCAGTAGATTGGTGGATCGAGAAATATGGGAAAACTAGTGCGCGCTCGGAAGTCTTCCAAACCAAATGCAGCCTCTGTCACGACATTTGCCAACCCTATACCGGGAATTAGTGACAACCAGTTTACTCGTTTGATTCAACTCTTGCAGTCAGGAAACAACTCTGAACAAGTTACACAACCCCCTATTGTAAACATGGTCGGTGTTATACCTAGTCAAAGAAGTCAATCTTTGACAAATCAATCCTAGTCACTAGCTTACGTGGCGAGGACCAGTCAACAAAGTCGTGCGACGACTAGTCAACAAGACCAAGAAAATGTAATAGAATAGATGTATTTAATATATTTAAGTGCTCGCTCAAAGATGTTGGCGAGCACATGTTTTAGTTAGCTGCTCGCCAAAATGTGTGGCGAGCACCTATCTATCTTAGCTAGAATAGTCTAAGTACTGAAGCCTTGGGAGACAGCATGGAGCGTGGCGACCACACTCCTCGACATGGTCCTCCGGCGACCACCGTAGCTCAGCTCCTCGGCATCTCGGCGAGGACGAGCACCAAAGGCGGTTTAGCATTAAATGCGCCATCAAATCACCTTTTCGGGCAGAAGACAGGTCCAATGAGGGCGTGCCACGTGTAAAGGGCGGGCAGCCCCTAGAAACCACTATATAATGCCTAAAAGAGGCTCATTTGTACACAAGTTACTCACTCTACAAAATCACCCAACCCAAAGCAATATACTCTCCCAAAGCTCTCAAGCTTTTAGCTTCTCCAAGAAGCTACATCTTTGTGTTCTTCATTTATTCTTGTTTGTTCTTCATAAGATCATCAAGATCATCATAAATACTCCCTAAACACGTAATAAACCCCCGATCATTATACATGTTTGTTTCGTGCTAAATAGTCCACATCCGATTCAACCATCAAAAGCACGTACAACATTTGGCGCTAGAAGGAGGGGTCCTTTTACGTGTTCATCACTCTCAGTTTCGACCGATCATCGAGCGATCGGTTTGCAAACTCCGTTTTCAGGTTCTTAATCGGTAGTTCCACCGTTTAAAGCTTTATTTACATATTTTCGTGTTCTTCGTGTTCTTGAATATTTGCGATATTCGAGACATATTTTGGAGTTTGATCTCCGTGTAATCTTGTTTTTAAGCTTTAGTTGTTGTTACTTTGCTCATAAGTAGTTGTAATAGCACGTTCTTCTGCGCAAGAACTTTAATCTTTTGTTTTTAAGCGTCGAAAGCTTAAGAACAGTCATATCTTTGTAATAATCTCCAGGAGACACTCTTTAAACGATGTCTCATCATACTCCACAAGACGGAATCTTACCCCCCGGAGGGAACGAGCACCCTCCGGCGCCGGCGGTGAATCCGTTTGCAAACTTGAATATGGGGGACATTCTGAATGATCCCCAGCATCTGAAAGATCTCTGTGACTATCTCACGGAGAAGAAGAGGCAGAATGAGGAGCTGGAGAAGGCCAAAGATCAGGCCTTCGACCGAGCTCGCAAAGCCAAGGGGAACGAAGAAGATAACCGTTCCTATCACTCCAACTCTGTTCACCCCCAGGACAGAGGAAAAAACAAAGTCGACGAGCACTCCCACAATAGCCACACGGGGGACTCGCGACACCGAGATTCGGTTTTCAACCGGATGGATGACAGAGATAGAAGGGATCCTCGCCGAGTACCTTTCAAGTGGATGGCCGACCAGGCAGAGCCGACCACCACCGAGATCACGCTGATAAGAGAGATCAGGGCGATAGAGTCTCAGCTCTTGATAGAGTGGGACCAGGGAAGGGTTCGCGAGCTCCTGCGAAGAGTTATCGCAGCCGCCAGTCTGAGAGACATTCCCCCAGGCGATCACGTCATGATGATCGCCCGACCGCATCCCAAGGGAGCCGACGCGACGAGGTCGTCGTCCCCCGAGCACAAACTGCCGAGGAGGGGCAAATCGCCCAGTTCCTCGAGACCCAAAAATTAATGAAGATAGAGATGGAAACTCTGCGAGCTGAGGTGGTCGCCTCGAAGCTAGGGACCACCCCACCAATCACTCTGCCCGCACCTCCTTTGAGCGTTGCAATCCTTACCGCCCCCATTCAGAGAAAGATTCAGATGCCCTCCATGGCGGCATACGACGGAGCATCCGACCCTAGAGTACATCTGTCCAAGTACTCCAACTATATGGCCTCAATTGGGGCAACGGACGCCACACAATGCAGGAACTTCTCCCTAACTTTGGGAGACCGGGCTCACCGATGGTACACAACGCTGAGTCCCGGATCTGTCACCTCATTCCTTGAGCTGGGACAACTCTTTCTGACCTACTACGGGTCCATTGCTGCTCGCCCAGCCTCAAAGCAACGTTTGGCAAACGTTCGCCAATCTGTAAATGAGTCGGGCAAGGACTTCATCGAGCGCTTCGATAGGCTGGTGATTGATGGGGAGGCTGTGAACGATGAAACGAAGCTGATCTCAGCTGTTTCCGGTCTGAGGATAGGTACCAAGCTCTGGGAATCTATCCATCTTACTTTTCCCAGTTCTTATGCGGACTTCCGCACAAGGGCTGGGAACTTCATTCAAATGGAGGAAATAATGGACGCCGCCAAGGCTAACGAGCAGCCGGAGGCGTCCAAGAGGGTCTGGCCCAAGAAGAATACAAACACAGGGGAGTCATCCCAGCCCAAGAAGGCGACCGCTCAAGCTGGCAGTGCTCGCCCAGCCAACTTCAGGCCTTTCGAGGAGTCTCCTGAGATCATCCAGTTCAGGGAATCTCTCTCTGTGGATCCCAGGGGCATTTTCAATGCAGTTAGGGGAAAGAATATGCTCCCCCAGGCCAAGCCAATGCATACCAATGATGAAAAACTGGATGGTAGCAAATTCTGCGACTACCACAACTCCATTGGCCACCACACCAATGGGTGTCGAGACTTGGTGAGAAACCTCTTCAAGTTATACAATGAGGGCAAGCTCGCCCAGTTCATCAAGCCTCTCGGAAATGGCGACAACAGGGGGAAGAAACGTCGCGACGACGGCGACGACCTGCGCCAACAACTGAATCGTCCCAAGCTGACTCCTCCCATGCCACAACATGCTGGCGGCGACATTGATAATGTGGGAGGAGCTTGTATGGTGATAGAAGGCCCTTTAGGGGGAACTCAGTCTGGGAAAGAACTATCTGTTCGCCGGGCTCAAAGTGAGCAGCGAGCACTGAACAATGTCCATCAGGTGTGCGTCGCTCCGACTGCCGAGAAGCCTCTATCTCACCAAATCCTTTTCTCGGACGACGACCTGAACGGCGTGGTGCACCCAAACAATGATGCTTTGGTCATCACGGGGAAGATCATGGGAACCAACGTCCATCGCATGATGGTCGACACTGGGGCATACACCAACATCCTCTTCAAGCATACTCTGGATGCTCTCGGTGATTATGCAACATACATCGAGCCTTGCGATGATATAATCGTAGGTTTTGGGGATACGCGCAACCTTCCCATTGGGAAAATCAGACTATCCTTGGAGTTGGCATCGTCGAAAGAGCCAGAAATGCACCATGCTAGGCAGCTCGACTTCTTGATCATCGACATGCCATCGTCCTACAACGTTTTCCTCGGCCGACCCTTCTTCAACGAGTTCAAGGCGGCCGTTTCTACTTATTACTACTGTGTAAAATTTCCATCCCCGGCGGGAGTTATAACCGTCAAGGGCGATCAGACGCGGGCGAGGGAGTGTCTCGTCCGTTTTGCAAAGCGTCATTCTAAGGAAAGTACTATGATTGGCCAGTATATTGAGTGTCAAACACAAACAGAGCAAGTGAACTACTTGGAGGGTCTTCCTAGCAAGTATCGAAAGATTGAGATTGGGGAGTGCAGTCATAGTTTCGACGACCACCAAGTGGAGGCGAACGAGCAAGTGGACGACCACACCCCAATGGATATCGACGAGCAGATAGTCTCGGGCGACCAGCTCCCCGACGACCAGTTGCCAGAAAACTTTCCAGACTTGGAACCTAGGTTAGGTTTTGAGCCGGAGTTCGGAATTGAGGATCCTCGTTGGAAGGAGCCTAAAGAGCGGGCGACTTCGGCGGAGGACCTCGAAACCATTCATTTAAACGAGGCTCGTCCGGAACTCGAGGTATTCATTGGTTCGAATTTACCAGAACATTTGCGATCGGACATGATCGCATTTTTGAAAGAAAACATCGGTGCCTTTGCCTGGTCGCACGAAGATATGGTGGGCATTCCCACAAATCATGCCTGCCACAGATTGAATATTGATCCAGCAAGGAGACCTATCACCCAAAAACGAAGGAAATTTGGGCCTGATAAATATGCGGCTTTGGCAGTCGAAGTCAAGAAGTTGATCGATAATAAATTAATCGAGAAAACTGGAACTGATCCCGAGTGGCTGGCCAATCCAGTGCTCGTCAAAAAAACGACCGGGTCGTGGAGGTTGTGTATAGACTTCACAGATCTAAACGATGCCTGTCCGAAAGATCACTTTCCGATGCCCCACATTGATCACCTAGTAGACAACACAGCGGGGCACGAGATGTTAACTTTCATGGATGCTTTCGCAGGCTACCATCAGATCGCGATGCATCCCGACGACCAGCGGCATACGGCCTTCATGACGGCCACCGAAATGTACAGCTGGAAGAGAATGCCTTTCGGTTTGAAAAACGCGGGGGCAACATACCAAAGACTGGTAAACAAGATGTTTGAGAAACACATCGGCGAGATGGTGGAGGTCTATATCGAAGACATCGTTGTCAAAAGCTTGCGAAAAGAGGATCACCTACACCACCTTGCCATGACATTCGATATACTAAAGGAGTACAACATGAAGTTAAATCCGAAGAAGTGCAGCTTTGGAGTTAGCTCAGGAAAATTTTTGGGGCACTTGGTTAGCCAGCGGGGCATCGAGGCGAATCCGGGTAAAATTCAAGCAGTCATTAACATGCAAAGCCCAAGGAACGTGAAAGAAGTATAAAGGTTGACAGGGTGCCTTGCATCGCTGAACAGATTTATTGCACGAACGGGCGATCGTTGAAAACCTTTTTTCGATGCTCTGAAAAAAGGGAGGTTCGAATGGACCGATGAGTGTGAGAAAGCTTTCGAGAAATTAAAGGAATATCTATCGGATCCGAAGATCCTGTCTAAGCCAATCCCCGGCGAAATTTTATATCTATACTTGGCAGCCACTGACTGTGCGATCAGTTCAGTGCTCGTCCGAGCTGAGGGGAGCACACATCTGCCTATCTACTACGTAAGTCAAACACTGAGAGATGCGGAGTTGAGATACACTCCAATGGAAAAATTGGCATACGCACTAGTCATGAGCGTCAGAAAATTAAGGCAGTACCTGTTCGACCACGAGGTGGTCGTCCTCACCACCTTTCCACTCCGACGAGCACTGCATCGTCCGGATACCACTGGAAGACTTTTGAAATGGTCGGTGGAAATAGGGCAATTTGGGCTCACCTATGCACCTAGAACGGTAATCAAGGGACAAGTGCTGGCTGAATTCATTGTAGAGCTCACTTTCCCGGAGAAAGTGGACGAGGGAATCGAGCTTCCTTGGACACTGTTCGTCGATGGTTCTTCGACGAGCACCAAAGCAGGGGCAGGAATCGTCCTCACCAGCCCAACCGGACAGACGTTTGCTTCGGCGATCGAGTTCGAGTATCGGGCGACCAACAACGAAGCAAAGTACGAGGCTCTGGTTGCAGGAATCAAGATGGCTATGGCCGTGGGCGCCAGAAAACTGAATTTTTTTTCTGACTCTCAGCTGGTTGTATATCAAATTACGGGCGACTACGAGGCTCGCGGCGATCAAATGATAAAGTATCAAGAGCTAGTAAAAGGATTACTCGAGCAATTTGATCAATTCCACATCGAGCAAATCCCTAGGGAGGACAATACGCAAGCAGATGCGTTAGCTCGACTGGCCACTTCAGAGGGGGAGGCAATATTTTCAGAAGTGACCATCACTAAAATTTCTTCCCCATCGGTGAACAGAGGTCAGATTTTGCAGGTTGAAGCGACCAACGACGAGGACTGGAGATCGCCGATCATCAAGTACATCAAGACCGGCGAGCTCCCGGGGGACAAAGTGAAAGCAACCAGATTGCAGCTCAGGTCCGCAAGGTACACTGTTGTTGGCGACCAGCTGTACAAACGGGGTTTTTCAATGCCTTTATTGAAATGCCTCGGAGAAGACGAGGCGAAGATCGTCATGTACGAAATCCACGAAGGATCATGTGGAAATCATACAGGGGGGCAAGCGCTCGCTTTAAAAATCATGAGGCAAGGCTACTTTTGGCCAACACTGAAGAAGGATGCAATTCATTACGCCCAGGCGTGCAAGAGATGTCAAGCTTTTGCACCAGCTATTCACTCACCTCCAGACGAACTCATCCCCGTCTACAGCTCTTGGCCCTTCGCGAAGTGGGGCATCGACATCATCGGACCTTTCCCGCCTAGCGTCGGGGGGGTAACTTTCGTAGTCGTAGTAGTCGATTACTTCACCAAGTGGACCGAAGCGAAGGCATTGAAGACCATCACAACGGCCCAGATGACAAGCTTCATTTGGAAAAACATAATTTGCAGGTTCGGCCTACCACGAGCAATAGTGACCGACAACGGGCGTCAATTCACAAGTCGAGATATGCTGGATTTCTGCTCAGAATGGAACATCAAGAAAATTTTTTCAACACCCTATCATCCACAATCAAATGGTCAAGTAGAGGCGATCAACAAAATCATCAAACACACCTTGAAAGCTAAGCTAGATGGATTGAAGGGCAAATGGGCGGACGAGCTGCACATGGTTTTGTGGGCATATCGGACGACCACTAGGAATTCTACTGGTGAAACTCCGTTCGCGCTCGCTTTCGGAACCGAAGCTGTCATACCAGCAGAGGGGCAGGTCCCAACTTTTCGAGTAGGAAATTATGACGAGCAGTTGAATAACGATGCACAGCTCTCCGATTTGGACTTCCTAGAAGAGCGAAGGCTAACAACGGACGAGAAGAACGTGGTGTACAAGCAAAGATCAGAGCGCTATTACAACACCAAAGTACGTGCTCGCCAATTCGCTATCGGCCAGCTCGTACTTCGGAGGGCGACGGAGCAGTCCATTGGCATATTTGGCCCGACTTGGGAGGGTCCGTACCGAATAACGCGCACACTCTTGAACGGATCGTACGAGCTAGAAGATCTAGAGGGCAAGCCGAGCAAATACCCGTGGAACGCGGTCAAGCTGAAGAAGTTTTACCAGTAAGTTTTTAATTTTTTCATATTTATATAATTTGTATCTAGTCATCATTTCAATACAAGTACAAGTTTTAAATTTCCATCAAGTGTTAGATAAGTTTGAATTTTTAGACAAGGCTCTGCGTAGCCATCTAGGAAAAAAAGACGAGCACTCTTTTTTAACGATGCTCGCAAGGTAGTGGCGACGACGATCACTACCTACCAAACTAAAAATAGTTCAACCGACGATTGGTTAACTCTAAAAGACGAGCACTCTTTCTTAAAGATGCTCGCATAGCTAAAAGACGAGCACTCTTTTTTAACGATGCTCGCAAGGTAGTGGCGACGACTATCACTACCTACCAAACTAAAAAGAGTTCAACCGACGATTGGTTAACTCTAAAAGACGAGCACTCTTTCTTAAAGATGCTCGCAAAGCTAAAAGACGAGCACTCTTTCTTAAAGATGCTCGCAAAGCTAAAAGACGAGCACTCTTTCTTAAAGATGCTCGCAAAGATAAAAGACGAGCACTCTTTCTTAAAGATGCTCGCAAAGATAAAAGACGAGCACTCTTTCTTAAAGGCGCTCGCAAAGACAAAAGACGCACTCTTCCGCAAAGATGCTCGCAATAAAAGGAGTTTTCAAAAAGACTAAGTACTTATAAAAAAAAATGCTTGCAAAAAATTAATCATAAGTTGGAAAGCAGTAACGAGAACGATCACTCAAAATAACCAAACATCGTATAAGCAAAAAGTTCCATTCATTGAAAAGCCTTAAAAGGCTGAAATTACAAAAAGGCCTTAATGGCCGAGCAGTCCTAAAAACAGAAATAAAATACAACTAAACTAAGCTACTGGAGCATTCTCCTCGGCTTCCTCTTCATTCACAACCTCCTCGGCAGGAGCATCCTGTTCGCCCTGTTGAGGTGGGGAGTCTTGTGGAGGGTTCGAGAAGAGGACCGGAACACCCAACAGTCGAGGGAACAGGAGTCCCAACTCCATCAAAGGAAGCAGAGGGAGTTCTGTTTCCGGCTGAGGATTCTCCTTCATAAGGAGGTCGTCCAAAAACCCGCCGAGTGGAGTCACATCCACTCCTGGATGAACTTCCAACAACCGATGAATGAGCCCGTGGGCAGTAAGCGCCAACGATAACATGGCCACGCCCCCAGCGAGCTCATTGGTTTCATCTCGCTCCTCCGTCAGGTCGACCAGCTGTTGCCGAAGAGTGGCCAACTCTTCCTCGTCAGTTGCGGATTTATTTTGAAGAGTTCTTACCTCGTCCTCGGCAGTCTTGAGGCGAGCACGGAGACGTTCGATCTCTTGGAGATCTTCCTGATCCTTCTTTCGAATCGTCTCAAGTTGGGCCTCAGAATCGGCCAACTTTGCCTCGACATCGGCCAACTTGGTCTCGAGGTCGACCGCTTTCCTCTCGACAACAGCTTTAGCCTTGGCCATTTGGGCGAGTTTCGCACTCCTGTCCTCGCTGACTTTGCGGCTTTCGGCGATCTGGAAGGCAAGCTTCTCCATCGTATAAGACGCCTGGCTCAAGTCTATGGCGACCAATCTCGCATTCTCCAACGAGTTATGATTGTCCACCTCGTCGACCAGTGTGGTCGTCAGCGATCGAGGCAGATTCTTCACAGCCCGTAGTGCGATCGGATTCAGGGGCTCTCTGTCGACCGGATCCCGCGACCGGTAGAAGCCGAGGAGGTACTTGAAAAAGGTACTTGAAAATCCGGCAACACTATTAGAAAAAAAAAATTTAGGAAAAGGTACTTGAAAATATTATAAAAACCTCATGGATAAATAAACTTACTTGGCAACCCTTGCGGCATCCCAGCCGAGAAGGGTGTTGTCTCCCTGAGCCCTCTCCCCGGCCGACGAGCTCGCGGCGATCTCTCGCGACCGAGTATTACGGGGAGGAGGGGATACAACTTGTGTGGGGGGAGGCGAGGGAGATCTCCTCGGCGAGATCCTCTGCTCGGTAGCAGTGGGGCGAGAAGAGCCCCCTCGGGTTGTTTTGGCGATCTTCTTGGGTGGAGCCCCCGAGGTCTCCGCTCCTTTCCGTTTCTTGTCGGAGCCGTCAACTACCTTGCGCTCGCGCAGCATTCTCGCTTGTTGCATCATCCTGCTCGACAGTATGCGATCAACTTCGATGGATGGGGGAAGGTAAGTGACAACTCTCTCCGGGACCACTACTAAGAAAGAAGACGAGAAACATGTTAATATTTTCGAGGAGCAATTTCACAAAACTTAGCAAATCCACAAGAAACTTAGAAACATGTTGATACCTGGAGGGAACTCTCGAGTGAAGTGGTGAGGAGGTACTCGGAGACCTGCTCGCTCACGCATACACTCCCTGTTCAAGAAGCGACAGGACCTCTCCAGGTAGCGACGGTTGAGTACGCAACAGATATGGTATTGGAAGAGGGGCGTGAGACGGTGCTCGGCGGTCTTCTTGCGAGCAGTTTCACCTACAAAAACGAGGAGTTAGTCAGTATAGAAAGAGCGAGCAGAAATAAAAATAACTTACCACGAATCCTTTGATACTCAGTATCAAGGGGAATGCGATCAGAGGAGCCATCCGGCTTCACTGGACTTTTCCAGTCCCCGGCTACCCACCACCAGTTGGTCTTCCAATCCCTAATCTTGTTGGGAACCCCCTCAACCAATTTGAAATTATCTCGGCCCCTCACATAGTAGTATCCATGGCCCACGTTCTCTCCGGCCTCGACAACCTGAAGGAGATAATTGATCTCTTTTGGGCTTAACCATGTGTTCCGACACCCATTCTCGACCGCCACCAGGCCGAACAATGTAAGAATGCCGATCAGGTTCGACCAACCGTTCGGCAAAATTTGAGAAGGGGCGACTTTTAAGAAATGTAAAAAATTGGAGATACTGGGGTGCAGGGGGAACCTAAGCCCTGCCTCCATCATGCCGATGTTGACGGCGACCATCCCTTCTGGCGGCTGGTCGGCCCTCTCATCCGGGCGAGGAACAAAGAAACAAACATCGGCCGGCAGTTGGTACTTATTTCTGGAATTTTCTAGCTGGGCCGAAGAGACGGTGCTCGCATACTTACAGGATTCATATCTTGATTCGAAAGCTTCTCGGCTCGGGCGAGGAACCTCTCGAGGAGGGTATTCGCAGAAATATTTGTAATAGGCCTCCCTCGAGACCTCGTCGCCATCCAACCTCTCCCTACCACTCAAAATGTCCTTTATGCTCTAAGCATATTGAACAACTTCTTCGAAGTCCTCGCGGAGACTCCTCGTCAAGGTCTCCTCGACTTGGGCAGTTTCTAACTGTTCGCCCACCTCTCGATTCAAATCTGGATCGCGCAGATCTGAGTTAGTCTCCTCGGCATCATTGCCGGCATCGTCCCTGTCAGATTCTTCGAGCTCGTCGACATCGACGAGCACTGCCTTTCCTAGGTTTCGGACTCCAACATTGATGGGTTCAGGGGAGTGTATCCTAGAGTCCGAGGAGGATGCCCTCTCTATTAGAGCCAAGGCCAAACGGTCCCCGCCGCCGGAATTTTCAGAACCACCCACCAACGGCGGCGGACCACCGTCGGAACCACCACCGGAGCCACCACCAACCTCCATTTTTTCTTAGAAATGGGGGAAGAAGAAGTTTTAAAAGAAGAAAATGAGAGTTAAATACCTTTGTATCGATCGTAAACCACCACAAGACTCGCCGGAAAAGCTTGAGAGAGAAGCTTGGAAGGAAGCTTGAGAAAATTCGAAAATGGCAAGAGTGAAAAGTGTTTCAAAGAAGGTGAAAGTCATATTTATAGGCAAAGTCGACTAGGGACCTATGTGCAAAAAACGGGGTCAAATTCATAATTTTCCCAAAAATTTGGGCTCATTTCCGAATTTGAGTTCGGCGAGTGGACCCCACGCGCGACCTTTGAGGTCGGCACGCGCCCCACGCGCCAAATTCAAATTCTATGCACCGCCCACGCGTCTGACACATGTCAGATCCGTCATTATGAAAAGATGCTTCGATAATCGTGCTCGGCGCTGGAGACGAGGCGACCGCCTCCATCACACGTCATCAAGATCTCAAAATTGATTGTGTTGTCGAGGATAATTCTTACCATCCAGGGAGACGACCATACTGCTCGCCTTACCATTCTACGAATACGAAGAAAGGCGACCAGGGGGCAAATGTTATACCTAGTCAAAGAAGTCAATCTTTGACAAATCAATCCTAGTCACCAGCTTACGTGGCGAGGACCAGTCAACAAAGTCGTGCGACGACTAGTCAACAAGACCAAGAAAATGTAATAGAATAGATGTATTTAATATATTTAAGTGCTCGCTCAAAGATGTTGGCGAGCACATGTTTTAGTTAGCTGCTCGCCAAAATGTGTGGCGAGCACCTATCTATCTTAGCTAGAATAGTCTAAGTACTGAAGCCTTGGGAGACAGCATGGAGCGTGGCGACCACACTCCTCGACATGGTCCTCCGGCGACCACCGTAGCTCAGCTCCTCGGCATCTCGGCGAGGACGAGCACCAAAGGCGGTTTAGCATTAAATGCGCCATCAAATCACCTTTTCGGGCAGAAGACAGGTCCAATGAGGGCGTGCCACGTGTAAAGGGCGGGCAGCCCCTAGAAACCACTATATAATGCCTAAAAGAGGCTCATTTGTACACAAGTTACTCACTCTACAAAATCACCCAACCCAAAGCAATATACTCTCCCAAAGCTCTCAAGCTTTTAGCTTCTCCAAGAAGCTACATCTTTGTGTTCTTCATTTATTCTTGTTTGTTCTTCATAAGATCATCAAGATCATCATAAATACTCCCTAAACACGTAATAAACCCCCGATCATTATACATGTTTGTTTCGTGCTAAATAGTCCACATCCGATTCAACCATCAAAAGCACGTACAACAGTCGGTAAGGTTAATTTTAGTAATGCTTGGATTATTGATTCCGGTGCATCGGAGCATATTACTTGTGATAGGGAAAAATTAAAGGATGTTGATACTAGTATTTTTGGTCCATCTGTAAAAATTCCTAATGGAGATTATGTACGTGTGACTGGAATCGGAAAGGCTAAATTACCAAATGGGTTGAAAATTAAGCGTGTGTTGAATGTTCCACAATTTGAATGCAATTTGTTGTCGGTAAGCCGTTTGACAAAAGATATAAATTGTAGGTTGACATTTTTTCCGGACTTATGTGTCATGCAGGACTTACGTTCGAGGAACTTGATTGGGTTGGGTAAGAGTCGTGATGGTCTTTATTGTGTGGAGCCGATCGAGAACAAGGGCATGACTTTGTCAATCTTAGTGGACTCTCAAGTATGGCATAGACGACTCGGACATGCTTCTACACACACCTTGCAGAAAATAAATTCCTTAAAAGGTTTTGATGACAATAATACTTTTTGTGATTCATGCATTAGGGTTAAGCAGACTAGATTATCTTTTCCTATTAGCTACACTAAAACTACTTCTTGTTTTGAATTAATTCATTGCGACATTTGGGATCGGTACAAGGTTGAATCTTATTCTGGTGCTCATTATTTTTTATCTATTGTGGATGATTTTAGTCGTGGTGTTTGGGTGTATTTGATGAAAAATAAATTTGAGGTCACCCAATTTTTTATTATGTTTTGCAATATGGTGGAAACACAATTTGATAAGAAGATAAAAAGAATTAGAACGGATAATGGTTTGGAATTTCAAACTAATGGGTTGATGAATTTTTATAAAGACATGGGCATCAATTTGGAAACGTCATGTGTGTATATACACCTCAACAGAATGGGGTGGTAGAACGAAAACACAGACAAATATTGGAAGTTGCACGAGCTCTACGATTTCAAGGTTCGTT
Source organism: Galeopsis tetrahit (assembly GCA_963675135.1). Classification (NCBI taxonomy): domain Eukaryota; kingdom Viridiplantae; phylum Streptophyta; class Magnoliopsida; order Lamiales; family Lamiaceae; genus Galeopsis; species Galeopsis tetrahit. The sequence continues at coordinate 56,314,460 of OY776129.1, forward strand.
GCCTATTTCTTTTTGGGGTGAATGTGTTTTAACTGCCGTTTACATCATAAATAAGTTACCATCTCGAACTATTGATGATAGAACACCACATGAAATTTTGCTTCAAAAACCACCATCTTACAATCACTTTCGTGTCTTTAGTTGTCTTGCATACATACATAATAATCATGCTAAATATGATAAATTTGGTGAGCGGGGGAGTCCATGCATTTTTATTGGACATCCGGTTGGGCAAAAGGGATATAGGCTCTATAATTTGAAAACTCAGAAAATACATGTGTCTCGAGACGTGATTTTTGTGGAACATATCTTTCCTTTTGCACAATCTAATGAATTGAATTTGCATGATGATGATGATTTCCATCGAGCCATGGATCGTGCTTCTAAACAAGCAAACTAATTTCCCATGATGAAGATTTTCTTAATGGACCATCCGAAATTATTGGCCCACCTCCAAACTATGTACCAACGGACGTGATCGAAGTGGAGCAACCAGTAGAGCAAAGTGAATTGAGGGGACCTACAATCACTGAATCTGAAAAAATTCATATTCCAGAAACGGGCCCAGTTCCTACTTCCGCTACTGACACCGTTGGTGATATTCGTAAAAGTACATGAACCAGAATGCAACCCAAATGTTTAACAAGTTTTGAGACTGACATACCACCCTCTCTAGACCATTCACAATCTAGCTTGACTTCAGGATCCTCGACGGTATATCCTCTCTTAAATTTCATTTCTTATGATAAGTATTCATCCTCTCACAAGACATTTTTAGCGGCCATCACCTCGTGTGATGAGCGGTCATGAGCCTAAATATTTTTCTCAGGCTACTAAAAATCCACAATGGTGTGAGGCGATGGAGAAAGAAATTAAAGCATTGGAGGAAAAAGGTACTTGGTCATTGGTTGATTTACCACCAGGAAAGAAGGCGATTGACTCTAAATGGGTTTACAAGATTAAATATAAACTGAATGGAGAAATTGAACGTTATAAGACACGATTAGTGGCTAAAGGCTATACTCAGATTGAAGGCATCTATTTCCATGAAACTTTTGCCCCTGTTGCAAAATTGGTGACTGTTCGTTGTTTACTTGTCGTGGCAGCTAAAAGGAATTGGGAAGTCCATCAGTTGGACGTTAATAACGTGTTTCTTCATGGTGACCTTGTTGAGGATATTTACATGAGAATCCCTCAAGGTTTTGCAAGGAAATGAGATACTCGAGTTTGCAAGCTCCAGAAGTCGCTCTATGGGCTACGACAAGCCTCGAGGAATTGGCATCATAAATTTACCAGGGCCCTTCTTTCCCTTGGTTTTTGCTCATCTAAGGCTGATCACTCCCTTTTTATTTTTCGTAATGGAATCACTTGTGTTATTGCCTTGATATATGTTGATGATGTAATACTTGCAGGAAACGATGGTTCGCATATTCAATTGGTCAAAGAAGCTCTTGACAAGGCTTTTAGCATCAAGGACTTAGGTCCCTTGAAATATTTCTTAGGGATAGAAGTGGCTAGCTCGTCTGAGGGTTTTGTCCTAAGTCAACGCAAGTACACCTTGGATATACTTGAAGAAAGTGGCTTGCAGGCCAGCCGCCCCAGTTCTTTTCCAATGGAGCAAAATCTCAAACTTCATAATAAAGATTCCACTCCAATGGTAGACCATTCTCAATATCGCGCGCCTAGTTGGACGTTTACTATACCTGACGGTCACAAGGCCAGATATTGTCTATTCGGTTAGTCAATTGAGTCAATTTCTTAATAATCCCCACCAATCTAATATGGATGCTGCTACTCGTGTTCTCCACTACCTTAAAATGACTCCTGGGCAAGGCATTTTTCTATCAACAAGTGGAAATATGAATTTAGAGGCCTATTGCGATGCCGATTGGGGAGGTTGTGTGCCTTCACTAGACGTTCCAACACCAATTACTTTATTAAACTTGGAGGTTCTCCTATATTTTGGCGGACTAAAAAACAATCTGTGGTATCTCGCTCTTCTGCTGAAGCTGAGTATCGAGCAATGGCCACTACTGTTTGTGAAATACTATGGCTACGTTGGCTTCTTTGCGACTTAGAGGCTAAACAACACGGCCCCACACCTCTATTCTGCGATAACCAAGCTGCTCGTCACATTGCTATCAATCTCGTCTTTCACGAACGCACTAAACACGTTGAAATTGATTGTTATTTTGTACGAGAACGTGTTGAAAGTGGTGATATCACGCCTTGTAAAATATCTTCAGAACTTCAAGTGGCGGATATTTTTACTAAGGCCCTCGGTTCCGATCGTTTTCGGTTCTTACGGGGCAAGTTGGGTGTTCGAGATCTTCACACGCCATTTTGAGGGGGAGTCTTGATATTATTCCCGTAATTAACTCAATAATATCTTCCATCATACCATCACAACCGCAAATCATGGGAAGATTACAATCACAGTCAGCAAATTATGGGAAGATTAGTTGACTACTCCTTGTACATATATTTTTTTTTTTTACCATCTATCACTTGTGTATATTTTTGTACGCTTGTATTTTGATCAATTCAATGCAATTACACAATTACTCAAAATTTGACATAAGATGAAAAAAGAAAAAACATTTCACGTGTTGTGTACTTGTGTTGTGTTACATGTTATGATGTACAATTCATATTTAATGAAGGAAATTTGCTAAACAAATATTAATTAATTTGTGTCCATTTAGAGTTATAGAGTGGCATCTTGAATGGTATGAAGCTTCCGCCCGTCAATGCTGAAATTGTGTAAATTGGCATCTTTATTTATTGAAATCATTTTGATGGCATTCGGTTGAGTTTTAAAAAGTCGGTGAGTGTTAGGCTCAAATTTATATAAGAAAGTTGATCAGTGTTAGGCTCAAATTTATATAAGAAAGTTGATCAGTCAATTGTCAATGGTTGATAGTTGATTTTCTCCCCTTTTATTTGTTAATTTTTTCTAGTGAGAATTTTTTTGTATGTTCCATTTTTTAATTGTAGTGACTTACATTTTTCAATAATATTTTCAGTTATATAGACATATATTTTTTTAATTATATGAACTTGCACTTTTCAGTTATAATAACTTCCTTTAAAAAAAAGTTATAATAACTTACATTTTTCATTAAATATTGTATTGAACTTTTCAATTATATTAACGGTTTGAATTTTTCATTAAATATTGTATTGAACTTTTCAATTATATTAACGGTAATGCAGAGTGTTAATGTTTTATTAATTACTTAATTACTATTATACCCTTAATTATACATAATGACAATATATTAATTAATATACTAATTAATGGCGTGCATGTTTATCTCTCTCCTCCTTTCTCGACAATCAATACACGCAAGAGCCATACATAATTATGTCATACCATCATTAAATCTAATTTGAAACGGTAATTAGTGTTACCTTCATTAACAATTTATCTCACATTTCCACCATTAAAGTGTGCTGCAACAATAACTTTTTTCGTTTTTTTCCATCTCTAACAAGCACCAAATTTGAAACGTTTCATTATCAACAATGACTGATCGTGAATTACTCTGATCATTTTTTGACTGATAATACTCATTTTTTCAATTATATTAAGAAACACTCATTTAATTTTAATAAATTTTAATCTAACAAATATTTCATTTTAACAACTTAGTGTAAAATTAAGATATTTTTAATCTTCAAGTGTAAAATATTTCATTTTAACAAACTTGGTGTAAAATTATGATTTTTTTGAATCCCTAAGTGTAAAATATTTCATTTTAACAACTTTGATGTAAAATTACAATTTTTTTAATCCCTAAGTTTAAAATATTTCATTTTAACAACCTTTGTGTAAAATTACGAATTTTTTTAAATCCTAAGTGTAAGATATTTCATTTTAACAAACTTGGTGTAAAATTATGATTTTTTTAATCCATAAGTGTAAAATATTTCATTTTAACAACTTTGATGTAAAATTACAATTTTTTTAATCCCTAAGTGTAAAATATTTCATTTTAACAACCTTGGTGTAAAATTACGAATTTTTTTAATCCCTAAGTGTAAGATATTTCATTTTAACAACCTTAGTGTAAAATCAGAATTTTTTTAATCCCTAAGTGTTTAATATTTCATTTTAACAACCTTGGTGTAAAATTATGATTTTTTTTAATCTCTAAGTGTAAAATATTTCATTTTCACAACCTTGGTGTAAATTTAGAAAATTTTAATCCCTAAATGTAAAATATATTTCATTTTAACAAACTTTGTGTAAAATTATGATTTTTTTAATCTTTAAGTGTAAAATATTTCATTTTAACAATCTTGGTGTAAAATTATGAATTTTTAATCCATAAGTGTAGAATATTTCATTTTAACAACCTTGATGTAAAATTAGGAATTTTTTAATTTCTAAGTGTAAAATATTTCATTTTAACAAACTTTGTGTAAGCTCTCAAAAAAAAAAAAAAAAAAACCTTGGTGTAAAATTACGAATTTTTTAATCCCTAAATATTTTAATATTCAATATTATATCTTAATTTATTTACGTAATCTAATTTTTTTTAGCATGATATGTTATTATAATTATATTTAAAAAAATTGATTGAATATAATTTTAAATTCAACTATTATAATGTAAAAGAGAAACTAATGTAAATGTAATTATATTATACCATTCAAAATAAATTAATAAACGAAAACACATAAATGGAAAGATTGTGTTGTAATTTAATTGAGATTTTGAAACATTTTTTATACAACATTAATAGTTTAGTTAGAAGATTTTTCATTATTACTTAGACAAAATATTTTTAATATATTTTGAATCTAGCTCTACACTTAAAACTCTGAACATAAAGTTCATCATATGTTATGTGATAATACAGGTCTTAAAGAAAATAAATCAACGTTGAAAAAAGTATATTTTTTATTTTTATTAATGATCATCGCAAAAACACAAACGAACAGATATTTGCCTTCTCAAGCTTTACTTGTATGATTTGAAAGACTTAATATCAGAATGTAAAATAAAGTAAACTTAAGATAATTGGTAAAATAAATATATATATATATATATCCTTCTAAATTAGCATCCGCGTATTACGCGAAAAGTTAATAAAATAAATATTTATATTATAAATAATTAAATAATTTTATAAAGTAAATTACAAATAAAATAGGTGAGAAACAGACGAAATGAGACGTTTAATTTTTAATATTTAATAAATATGAAAACAACTTTTTAAAAAATTATAAAATTTTGAAGAAAAAAAAAACAAATGAAGTAATAATAAAATAACTCTTAATAAATTACAAGTCACCCTTCAATATCAACCACAACACCATAAAAAAAAAAAAAAATTGGTTAATTGCTAATTAAATCACAACCTTTTCCTCATTTGCAATTTAATCTAAACTTTAAGATAATTGCAAAAAAAATCACAAACTTTAAATATGGTTGCAATTTAGTCTTTTTGACAATTTCTAGTCTATATAGATAAATATTTAGATAAATATTTAAAGCTGTCTATTATTATAATTTCTAGTCTATATAGATAAATATTTAAAGCTCAAAGCCCATTTAAATGCAGACTTTTGAAATTTTAAACCATAATTCTTATTTTAGAAGCCCAAGCCCGAGTTGATTTTAATGTATGTATATATATATAATAGATTTTGCCCTAATTTCTTTCTACACGTTTTCAAATTCCAGAAAAGGTTTTCTCCTTCAAAAGACACGTATTACTTTTCCTCTCCTATGTTCAATTATTCTTTTTATATTCATCGTCACCGATCACGTCTTTAAATAACTTAAAACTAAGTTTTTATATGTAAGTTTTGTATAATATAGAAACTATCCCTTTATTTGGTTTCATGCGTGTATTCATATAATTATGTATATATGTGTATGTTTGAGTTAATTGATTTATATTAATCAAGTTGTGAGTAGATGATATTAATGTTAGAAGGGGCAGTATATACATAAACCAAGTTGATCAAGGGTCAGTTTTGGGATAGTTTAAAGTTGGAACAGATTAGGGATGCATGTTTAGGAATTTGTTTTCATATTTATATATATGATCGGTACGTGAGATTGGGATTTTCAAATAAATGGAATTTTATTTAGCTTAGCACTTATTAAACTAGAGGCCAGGTAGAATTTTATATTTTGAGGAATTACATTTTAAATAGATCTAATTTGATCGATGTTAGGTGACGGTAATCGCAAGAAGTGAGTCAAGTACCTTTGCATTCATTAAGTCCACGATATAAAATGGAGGTGGGGATTTCTATTTTGATTTGTTTGTCATTATTAAATGCGATATGTGATTATTTTGATATTAATGTGAAATTACAATTTCTAACTTATATTTGTCACTAGCTATTAAATGAAATTGTGATTATATTGATATTCATGTGAAAGATGTATGAGGTGATGATAGGTTTTCGGACCTTTATAAACGAGGTGACGATAGGTCTTCTGACCTTTATAAATGAGGTGATGATATTTAACTATTAAATATTGAATTATTACATATTGAGTTATACATGTTTAATGTGATTTATCAAATTGATTACTTGTTGTATTTAGTTTTGACAAACTGGTCCCCACTGAGCTGTGGTTTGCTCACCCCTTATTTAACATTTTCAGATTAAAGAGCTGGTGGCGAGGAGGGACGGTGGATGACAAAACAATTATCACTTTGTAAAATCAATTTGGACTACTTTATTTATTTATTTAAACTTTCTCATGAGATAGTAGAGATTGGTATGATTGGTATTTTAAATTTAAAATTCTTTTGAGTCTTCCGATGTTTGTCAAGTAATCTTATTGTTAAAATAAGTTTATAAATCACATTTATTTAGGTCAAAATTTCAGTTCATGCCCTTTACTTTGATTTAGCTTGTCATTTTTGTAAAATCTACATTTAAGAAAATTGGGGTGTGACACCTTTACCCTAAACTCTGAACCCTTTTCCCTAAATCGTAAACAATATATGTTGAGAAACGAGTATTCGGGGATAAGTTATCATATTAAATATAAATTAATAATACACATTTGAAGTTTGTTTAAGTCTAAGTGTACACGTTGAAAGGAGTAGTCAGACCCTTTACCTTGAACCCTAAACCTTAAATACTAAACACTATATGCTGAGAAACGAGTATTCTTGAATATATTAATTAAAAATAAGTAAAATTCATTTAAGTAATATAATTATTATAAGAATGAAATAAATCGGTAAATTAACATAAATTATTACATTAGTTATTAAATATGGTAAATTGGTAAATCACTTATAAATTTATACATCGGTCTCTCTTAATGATGTATACTCACTTAAATTATGTATATTCACTTAAATTACGTCTAAAATCTTGAATTAATAATATAATATATATATATATATATATAAAATAGAAATATATATAATAGAATTAACCCAAAAATATTGAGAATGGTATTTTATGTGACTAGAATAGAGAAATGGAGATAGATTTAGTTGAGAAAATTAAGGATTATAGAATGCTAAAATATCTCATATTTGACTTGAATTTTGAGATTTTAATCTATCTATCAAATAAAACAAGAGTGAAAAAATTGGGTAAAAGGATTTCCTTGAATATTTATATTTTAAATATTCATTTATATATATATAAAAGACAATATATTTTAATAACAACAAATAATAATAATCAGCGTGTGTGTATATATATATATATATCTTATCAAAATATGAACATTATATATATATACATATATTTATTATTAAATAATATCTTATATATTTTATTTTTATAATATATGAGTAGTTTTTGTAGAAAAAAAGAAAGAAAGGAGAAGAAAAGGTTGTGTTAAACACTTAACGTAACAAAGAAGAGAAGATTTGAATTAAATAACATTGAAACTTGTTTCTCCTGTAATTATTACTTACCTTGAACAAATAAGAAGAGAGAGAAAAGGGTGCCAGACTTTAATATTTTATTCGAAAATAATGGTTAAACAATATATTTGAATTAAGGGTATATTAGTAATTTTAACAAAACTTAAATAAAAAATGGACTAAAATACCCTGTCTGTATCTGTGCATTTAGCACCACCCTTATATTAACTTTCACTTTTTTTAATAATATTGTATTGCACTTTTAGTTATAATGACTTACAATTTTCATTAAAAAATGTGTTGTATTTTTTAATTATAGTGACTTACATCTTATAATAAAAAAAAATATTTTACACTTTTTAGTTATAATAACTTACACTTTTCAATATACACGTTTCAAAAAAAAAAAAATACCAAAAAAAAAAATATTATATATCAACACGAGTTCTTATAAGTAGTTGAATCTATACGACTATGAGACCATTCCTTAAAGAGTGGATGAAAATCTATGTTAAAGAAAAGTACAATATATACGTTCCAAAATAATTTGATTCCTATTTGCAAATTTATATCTTCATTCATGTTGTGTTGTATTAATTCACATATATAGAGTGATATAGCAAAACAATTGGTTTAATTTTGTCAGTTCATAATATATTTTTCTGTTTACAAATAAGTGATTTTTTAATTATTTTAAATATTTATTTATTTGTGAAATTAAGAATGGTATGTAATGAAACATTTTGTCCTTAATTAAATAATGGTAAATACTTCTATACACCCGCGTGCACGGTACCCCCTCCATTTCAAGCCATTTTTAAATTTCACCTCTGATCCGGTTATCAGACCCGTTTACATTTGGGTCATTTGCAAAAGAAAGGTTTCTCTCACAAAAAATCCATCCCACTCGTGCGATTTCAACGCGATTTCAACGGCGACCCCATTTCAAGAGCTTTCTTCTACGGTGACAGCGTTGAGACGGAAGTCTGACGGCGCTGAAGCGGACTGTTGGTCCTTGGTGGAGTATGACACAAGTGTATGGGGGGGGGGGGGGGAATGCACTTGTGTATGCAAATTCTTTTCTTTTTAACAAAACTGGTCTTATCAGGCAGGTTGTCTCACAACTGGCCTGAGTGTGAACTTTGATAGATACTTGTCCTACTGATTACTATTGAGTGATCAGTTGACTAAATATCTAAAAGAGTTGCTAAGTGCGGAATGTGGTTGGCCTTTGACTCAAAGAAATACTCCAAGTTAATTTCTGAAAAAGATACAGTTATCAGGGACTTTGTCCAAAACAGTTTTTCTTAACTTACTGAGTTTTGCTTCTTTAAAAATATGATTGAATGTGGGTGCAATAAAGAATGCAGTAAGTAAATGGCACACAAGTTTATAGTGGTTCAGAGACTCAAGCTCCTACATCCACTTTCCCTGATTGAACAGGATAATTTCTTCACAATGGAATTAGCTTGTTTTATAGTGCCAAGGTGCACTGATCAACAACACTCTCTTAGTGTTTTGATCCCTAGGATAATCTGAGTCCTAGTGCTCAATCTCTCTGAGTTAAGACTGTGTTTCACTAACAGTCCTTAACTCCTCACTTCTACAACAAACACTCTCTTCACTAAATGAGATAAGGGTTTGAGGTTTGGTTCCAACTAGTAGAGATATCCTTTACAATAAGAACAGTGTAAAGGCTTTAGGATATCTCAATGCTAAGCTTTGGATGTTTACAAAGATTGACTTAGCTAATTGAAGTGATTCAGGAAACTTAGGATTCTGAAGAACAGCTTGGTTTCCTTTGAAAGCTTGATGATAGTTTGATAACTTGTAGTTGGATTTTTAAAATCCCTTTGATCACTTCTGTATTTATAGGCAAATTTGAACAACTAACCGTTGGAGAGATAGCAATTCAAACTTGTCTATTTGCAGCACCATTGAAACGGCTATGAAGCTTGGCATCCTTTTATCCACTGTGTAAAAGGGCTCTTCAATGGTTGCTTGAATGAATGTGTTGACTTCTGAAAAATGCGGCTGAGAAGACTTGTATCAGATTCCAAATATGCACATTTCCCAAGGTTGATTTGTGGCAAACTCTACACTCAACCAAAGGTCAGATGGGACAAGTTCCCTGAACATTCCTGCTGCAATTTAGAATGTTCCAACATTCATTCAATGCTTCACTCTTTAATGCTTTAAGTCTTCAATGCTTGGTTCAGGCATGATTGGCAATAAATGCTTCATTGAATGTGTCTTCTGTGAGCTTTTGCATTCAATGCTCTTGATCATTTGAACTTCAACTGTCTTGATCATTTGCATTTATGAGCATTGCTTTAATGTTCTTGATCTCTTCAGCTCAGTTGTCCACTTGATCAGTCTGCCTTGAAAGTTCAGCAACTTTGGCCTAGACACTTAACACTTATCAAGCTGCCTAACATTCCAGCTTTGGACAACTATCCTGAACTCTAAAATCTCACAACATTCCTGAGATTTTTAACTTAAGCATTCTACTTACTCAAGTGTACTGAGACAACTTGCCTGAACTATACTTGAGCATATCTCAACTAATCTGAACATCATCAATCAGGGGTTTTGGTATCTAAATCAAAATCATTTTATTCCCAACAATTTCCCCCTTTTTGATGATGCCAAAACCTATTACAAAGGAACCTTGACTTATACTATACTTTACCTTCAGGATGAGTGAACTGGTCAACTTTCCTGAAAGAAACTGTTAGCACAATAAATCAAGTATATATGTCATGTCAGGTTAGTTGAGATAATGAGTTGTTATCTCTTGATAGAAAATCAGTGGTCCTTTTATATATAATAGAGCATTACAGATCAGAAAATCAAAAGGACATCAAAATTGATTCAAGTAAGACAGAATAACAACAATCATAAACAATCATAAAAACCAGATAGGGAAGAGATGAACTTATCCATCAGAGAGTTCCATCATCTTGAGGAGCAATGCCATATTGAGCCCAGACCCTTTTCTTCAGCTCCCAAACATCCTTGTTGGAGCCTCTAGGGCCAATCTTCATCTTCTCCATCTTCATGATGTTGATGAACTCTTCCAGAATCTTTCCCTCATCAATTAAGTTCCCATTGAACTTAGGAGGCATGTACAGAATAGGACCAGGGGCCTTGAACTCAACTCTTGCCATCTCAGCTGCTGCAAACAGCTTTTGGTAGAGGTCCCTATGGTTCTCAAACATAAACTGGACAAAGACTTCATCCACACTCTCCTCAAGCCACTTTCCAATGACATAAAAGTCATATACAAAACTTCTCTTGGCCTCCTCCCATGCATCATTCAGTGAGATTGGAACCCACTTATCATGGTGAGGGTACTGAGTGTCCTATCTTTGCAACATCTGTGGTTTGAGCCTTCTGTATGAAGCCCTCCTTCTTGGAGCTTTGAAGTTTGCCCTTCTCTCATCCCTTGCTTTGTTAGCCTCAACCAACTGATCCATTCTTTCTTTAGCTCTCTGAAGAGCTAACTTCTCCCGAGTCTCTGGATCCTTTCCAAATCCTTCTTCAAACAGTTTAGAAGGATCATCAGCAAGCTTGGGCACACTAACTTCATGCTCTTTGTCCTGTGCTTCTTCTTCAACATCTTCTTCTTCAATAGCAGGCAGCTTGGCTGCTTTCTTCAATCTCTTTGACTGTCTTAATGGAGTTGTTTCTTCATACTGAAATTCTGATGGCAGAGTCAGGCTGGTTGAGAATTCATTGAAGGCTTGCAATTCCTTCCTCTTTCTTTCAGATGACCTTGTCACCTTCCCCCTTACTTCAACAACTTTCTCCTTGGGGTCAAGTCCTGCTGACTCACCACCAGGCCTTTGTTGCTTCCTTGCCTGACTTTCCATTGCAGACATCATAGACTCCTTGACTGCAATTTGAATTTGCTCTTCCTCAGTCAAATCCTCAATATTCATTGGGCCTTTGCCTTTCCCAATGTCTTCTACTGCCTCCTCCTCAATCTCAGGGACCTTCTCCTTTCCCTTAGGTTCATCAATTACCAAGGTTCCCTTTGCCCTTGCTCTCTCTCTCTTTCCCCCTTTTTGGCATTATCAAAACACTGGGGCTTTAATTCACTCATATAGACTGAGAGATGTGAGTGGGCTTGAGTGAGGGACTTCAACTCCTGTAGTAGATAAACATTCTCATAACGAATGTTCTGCATTTTGTCATCTGCCATGCTTAAGAAAGTATGAACAGGCTTCATCTTCTGAGTAACAATGGCATCCAATGTGGCTTTCAGTGATTGATCAAGTTTGGCCTGAAGTTGTTCAGTGAGGTTGGCCAGAACTTGATCAGACACTTTGGCCATAAGTTCAACAGTGAACTTCTCAGCAGCCTCTTTCACCAGTGCAGCTTTCAATTCTTCAGCCTTTTTCCTCTGGGCTGCTGTCCTCTGCCTTAATGCATCTTTGATTGTCTTCCTCAGAGCTCTCACATTGTCCTTGTACAGATTCTTGAGGCCCAACTGCTCTTTCTTCACAGATTTGGTGAACTTCACCATCTGATCCTTTGCCTTTGTTACTTCAGTTGAAACTGTTTGCAGACCAGTTTCAACTCCACAAATTCTTGCATCTAGAGTGGGCAGGATCACCTCTTCTGAGCCAGTTAGCCTCATCTCCACAGAGGCTAAAGTCTTGCCTTGGCCATCTAGAGTGTCAATGGTTGCTGCATGTGCCTTACCAACTTCCCTCACCAGTGTATCCAACTTTTCTGATTGCTCTTCAATGATGGATGCAGTCTGAGTAGCAATCTGAAAACCAGCTTCAGTGGTGTTGGCTTGCTCAAAGTACATCTTATTCAAGGTGGATACATTGGCTGATACTGCTTCAAGGTCAATGTCAGCATCAACTGGTATGTCTGTAAGAGAAGCATCAGCAAAAATTTGCTCAATGGTAACAGCAACAGAATCTGCAAAACTAAGAGTGTTAGTGAAATCTCCCTCAACACCCTCATTTTTTCTTTCTCCCATAAGGCCTGATACATCAGCACCTTCTCTCTCATTTTCAACTTTATTCTTTTCTTCTTCATTCATATCAGATGGACTCACATACATTGGAGAATCAGGCCTCCTTTCACCAATGGATTCATCAAGTTCAGATTTGACTTGAAGAATTGCTTGACTCTCATATTGGGCTGCACCCAATATTTCTACTTCATCTCCCTCTAATTGTGGTGCACTCAGGGAACCTGTAATCACACAATCCTCACCATCATCTCCCTCTGATTTTTCACTACTATCAGCCTTTTCAACTCCTTCCATTCCTAAACCTGACACCTCTATATCCTCAACAGGATCCACAGAGGGCAGTTGTTGGGAGATCACAGTGCTTGGGCATCCCAAAGTCACTGAGTCATCCTGAATGACTAAAGGCTGGTCAATGTCCAACTGTCCTGACATTGATGAGGCTTTAGCCAAACTAGCTTCTCCCATGGAAGTCTCAACATTGTCAAGCTGTGCCTCAAGTTCAGAAGAACCATCCTTGGCCAATGCATCTTGGACTGAGTCACCATCTTTGGTCAACTCCTCTGAATGATCAGAGTCCTTTACAGAATGATAGGTCAAGTAATGTACCTGAGCAGAGTTGAGGCCAGGAGGGTTGGGATTGGTGTTATCATCATCATCATCATTATCATCATCAGATGGGCTATCAGGATGCTTGATCCCTTGTGCAATTCTTTCTCTTTCAGCAAGCACCTTCTCATGAACAATGGTGCAAAACAAGGCCTCAGTGGTCAACACACTGGATTTCTTCACATTTGCAAAATGTAAGAGCCTGTTCTCTTCAACCTGCCACCAGCTTGCTCCTTTATCCTGAATAGCCTGAGCTATTTCCACCATAGTTCTATCCTTGATCTCAACAAGAGCTCTGAGATCATAGAACTGTTGTTGCAGCCTGGGATAATCCTTCAATCCTGGATACAATTCATCCACATTAGCCTTGGCAATCTGCCTCAGCATCCCCTCATAAGTGTACTCTTCACCACTTTCATCTTCAGAAGAGTTGGTTTGGGATTCAGGAGGGTTGGATTGGGATTCAGGTAGGCTTGACTGGATTTCAGGTAGGTTGGGTTCAGAAGGATTGGGTTCAGAAGAGCTTAAGATAAGTTGGGATTCAGGTGCTTTTGAGAGTAATGTGCCTGAAGAGGTAATTGGAATGGATGGAATGGGTGGGAGAACAACTTGATCACCTTCTTGAAGAACAGTTTCAAGAAGTTTGGTGTATGAAAGAAGTCTTGGATCAAGTGGGGAGAAGGGTCTATCCTCAAGATTGACCAAATCTGCCAGCACATCAATACCTGATCTGTCAGGGGCACCTTCTGGGGAGTAAACTTTCTTAGCAATGATTGGGGCATCTTCAGGAGTCTTGCACTCCTCTTCTTCATGCCTTGATGGGGATATTCTTTCTGATTGAATATCAGGAGAGTTGGCTTCAGGGCTGTTGGACTTGGAGTTAGACCTACTTGCTTGTCTAATCTCCTTGAAGAACTCTCTCTTCTTTTTCTCCTCTTCCATCAACTTCTGCTTCTCAGAAGTTTTGATAATTCTTCTCCTCCTTTCAGACCTTGTTGGCTTGTCAAGGTCCCTATATTCTGTCACAATCTCAGGCTGTAAGGGGACAACCTCTCTGAATTCTTCACCCTCTTCAGGGGGGTTGACTCCTTCATCAGCAGCCTTCTCAATCACCTCAGAAGTGGATCCTCCACTTCTTGACTGGCTTTCTGGGGAAGATTCACTCAAAATATTCTTCATCCTCTTCATCTTTGGCTGTACTTTTGGTGGTTGGACTTTTCTTTTCCTTGGAGAGGCTCTGGTTGCTGGAAAAACTGCTACAGCTTTCTTGGAAGCTGCATCTTGCTTCCTCTTTTCTATCTTTGAAGACAGCTTCCTGAACATCACCTTTTGAGCTGGAAAAGGTTTTGGCTTGGCTTGAAGGTGGGTATAATGAGCAAATCTCTCCAAGAGCAAGCTAGCTCTTGTGCAGAACTGGAGTCTTCCATCAACCACCACCTTGTGGTGCTTCACCTCCTTAAACTTGAACTTCTCATTCATCATCTTGTCAAGAATGAAACTTTTCCAGTCAAACTTGACTCTCTTTTCAGCAGAGTCAATTACAGCAGCCATCACCCTCAGTTTTGGCATACTTATTTGTTCAACACTTCCAGAATGGCTCAACAAGCTCTTCACAACACAGTCAAACAGATGCCTATAAACAGGCTTTAAAGTGTTCTTGTTCTGAGTACTTACAAGTTTCTTGGGTACTATCATCCATGGATGGTAGAACTCCTGATCATCCCCTTCCTTGTAAATTTCAGGATTCTGGCCTTCTGATGGTAGCCCAAAGCTAGCATCCAAATCCTCAGCAGTGAAGATGATGATGTGTTGGCTTTCTTATTCTTCATCTTCCTCAGCATATGTGAGCTTGGTGCACACATCACCCTTTTTGCCTTTCCATCTGAGATGGGCAAAGAATTCAGCCATGAAGGAGTTCAGGCAGGAATCTGGCTTGGTGCCTAGGAACTTTTCAAGGCTTGCCTCCCTAAGCCATTGGAGGACTGGTTCAACCTCTGTATCTGGGCTATCAAAAGCCACTAATTTCTCAAACCACAGAGAACTAGTGTTGCTGAGATATGCAAAGTCAATGTCCAAAGATGGATTATTGAAGTCTACAAGTTCTTCTCTCTTGATTTTAGGACCCATGGATAATTTGAGAGTTGGGTAGGTTTTTGGAGAGGAGTTGCAGGTTTTTGAGAGGTTTTGAAAATCTTAAGAGTTTGGAATTATGAGTGCGTGAGGATGAAAGTAAAACTGAGGAGTTTATATATGTGGGGAGTTTATTAACCGTTGGTTAATAGATAATGACAGTGGGTAATAGTAAAAACCAATTGAGTAAAGTGGGGTAGTGGGCTTTAGGCGGTTTGATGGAAGTTTAATGCAAATCAATGGTCTTGATGAAGGCTCAAGAATTCATGAAATCTCAATTAAGATTTTGCATTAAATGCTGATTTGCCTTTTTGGTGGTAAAAATCTTTATAGCACACTCCATCCTAAAATGGCCTACTCTTAGACCAAGAAATCTTTTAAATGTCTAATCAATGCTAAAAATAGCAATGATTATCCAATTAACTCGGACAAACATCCTGAGATGTGCTTTGATTTCTGTGAAGGTCAAACTGCCTGATCAACATGCCTGAGTGGGTCCCAAAGTTGCTGACTGGGTCCCACTTGGACAAAGCTCCTGACCAACATTGCTGAACACCATAGGGACAACTTTGCTGAGTTTCCCTCTTTGGTTGACTGCTTCAGTGAGGTTGGTCAACTTTGCTGAAGTTCATCTTAATGAACTTCCCCCTTCATATGAGCTTTCTTTCCTCATTTTTCCATTTTTCATGGATCAAGTAAGCCCAATTCAGCTGACAATTCCAAGAACCTTGCTTCAGCTAGAGGCTTAGTCAAGATATCAGTTTTTTGCTTATCAGTGTGGATTTTGACAAGCTTGATATCTTTCTTCTCCACATGATCCCTTATGAAGTGATGCTTGATATCCACATGCACTACAACAAAATGCATTTCTTGTAACGAAAGCTAAAATGGTTACAAAAAGTTGACTTATTTGTAACGAAATTATATTTTCGTCACAAAATGTTATATTTTAAATAATAATAATTATTGTCGTTACAAATAAAAAAAAATTGGTTACAAATAGTTAATGACCTCAAAACGTATATATGTAAATCAAATACAATCTTCTTTATCCTGCCTTAAGTATCAATTTATCATTACGCTTTTATATATATATATACTTGATAAAAAAATATGACCTGCAAAAAAATTATATCTTATTTATCTACGATATATATATGTATGTAAATTTTTTTTTTATTATTTGAAATTTATAATATATAGGGAGTATTTTTTAACTTTTAAGGTTTAAATTAAAATTTTACTTTATTTAATTATTTGGGGTTTATATATTTTAGTAGTTTAAAAGTTATTTCAAGATCTTGATTTGAGAATAGTACGGTAAGTTATTTTCTCTTAGAATTTTTTTTTGAGAAAGGCGGGTAAGTTTGGAGGGAAAATAAATCTCTAATTCTAAATCCCTAAACTTAAGCAAAAAATATATCAGCCTCAATTTAGAGGCTAAATCCACATATAATTTTAAAGTTTTAGGTTCAACGTGATTGATATTTATCGAGTAATTAATAAAAAGTGTGGTTACTCTAAATTCTAGAAACATGTTAGACGGTGTACAAATAAAAATATGATCCAAATCAAATGGAATTATAAAGATTAAAGAAAACCTCTTTAAATATATTTTGTGGGCTTATATATGTTATAAGCATTACAATTAATTAAAAAATGTTTGTAACTTTTCTATTTTCAAAAGGTTATTTATATAATTTGCATTCAAATTAAAATATAAGAATTTAGTTACATCTTTATATTCATACATTTATAACAAAAAAGATTAGCTAATATTAAATTAGCAAAAATAAAAAAAATGTGTATAAACCATTTCATACATGAAATATATCCATTTAAAGCAAAAACCTCGTAAATTATTACTGGGTCAAATGAGTTTGACGTCAAAAAAAAAAAATCTTGTATAAGCAAAATAAAAAACTCTCTTATGTCTTATGTTACTATGTGGATAAGTGTGTGTTACTATAAGGACAATTATGAAAATGATCTTAATTGTGCATATTTCATGCGTGAAATGTTTTACACAAATGTTACTATTAAATGACAAATAACTCACAGTTATCGAAAAAATATATTGTAACATCGTTATTTCTAATTGTTTAAAAAAAAAAAAATTATTAAGTACAATTGCCACACGTTCGAGTTAGAATGAAAAACAAGAGGGGCTAAAGTGAAAAAAAGTCAAGACCTATAATTAAAAGTATGAATAAAATATACTCCCTCTGTCCTGTAAAATTTTGTTCACTTCTTTTTATATATGTTTTAAAAAAAATTATATTTTAATTATAAAAAATATATGTTGGTATATACTCAATCTTGCTAATAAAGTAAAAAAATATTCAAAAGTTAACTATTTAAATAGAATAAACATATATTTTGTAAACCCAAAAATGGGTTTGAGCAAAATTTTACTGGACGGAGGGAGTATATCTTAGCATACATTTACATACGACCAAAGACTTTTGTAGCCTAGCAACCCTTTAACTCTACCATTATAAATGTAGAAATGAACAATGTCAAATATCAACACGAGTAGAAGGGGAGCACTAGAATGAGATAGCTATCCATAGGCCTTTATAAAGGTGAAACTTTTTAGGTGGTCGCGTACTATAATGTGATAATCACAAATCATGGTTAAATTTTTCATAGTTAATCACATAACTAACCATACAGAACGCAAAACTTTGACTTTAAACGGGACCCCGCAAGTGAACAGTGTGATTGATCCACCAAATTAGTCGGTCCTCGAATCGGATATCGAGACTTCAAAAAAATGTAAAATTAATATATACATATATATATATAACACTATATTATATGATACTGTATAATATATAATTAAATGTGAAATTGATATATATATATATATATATATATATAAATATAACTGTAAATGAAAATATAAAATTTAAAAAAAGATATAAGCATCTTTTTATTAAATAAAATCATATCATATATTATAACTACATATAAATTATGATCAGAGGAAATAATTTTCAAAGAAAATATTTATTAATTTCTTTAAAATTTTGAAAAATAAGTGTAAAGAGTGGTGGTTCTTATCTCCTAAACTTTTTATTAATAAGATTGAAAATTTGGGAAAAAAAAGGGCGGTTAGTTCCTATCTCCCGCCCCTAGCCTCAAGTAAAAAAGAAAGAAAAGCCCTAGAGCTCTAAATTTCAAATATGAAATTCTCGTTTTCACGCTGGATCATAAAAATCCAAATGTCATGCCTTCTTAATCGTAATCCAATACTCAAAATTTACCTCCACGAAAAGAAAAACCCAACGCTTCTCTTCTTCCCCAATCTGACTTGATCGACAATTCCTGACTTGATCGAGAATTCCTAAATCCCTAAACGTACGCATCCTCAACCCACGCTGTTGCTATCTTAGGTAAATCTTTTTTTTACTTTTGTCCACTCTAAATCGCTGAGTAAATTGAATTTTGTTGCTGATCTAAATTTTAAATTCTGTTGTATTTATGTTTATGTGGACAGAGTAATTCTGATTTATAAATTATTATAAATGGATATTATAATAATTGTGTGTGGTACCAAGTTTGTGTTATGTAAACACGAGGATTTTCTCTCTTGTTAATTGCTTTTAGGTTATAGTGATCGCGTGGGTATATACATAAGTATATATGTGTGTGCGTGATCATATAATATATGTATGTCTGTGGATGTCATATATATATGTGTGTGGGGATATCATATATATATATATATATGTATGTGTGTGTGTGTGTGATGTGTGCGTGTTATATATGTGCAAGTGTGGATATTATATATATACATATACTGTGTACATAGAAGTTTATGCATTATATATGTGTTACAGCGTGGGTATATATATGAGAAAATTGCAGATTTGGTCCCATTAATCATGGGTTGGTTGGGTTTTGGTCCCATTGTATTTGGATTTAGTCCCATACGATATAAATCTTGCAAATTTGGTCCCATACGATATAAATTTTGCAAACTTGGTCCCATACGATATAAATCTTGCAAACTCGGTCCCATACGATATAAATCTTGCAAATATGGTCCCATACGAAATAAATCTGCAAATTTAGTCCCATATGAAATAAATCTTGCAAACTTGGTCCCAAACATTACAAAAAATCTTGCAAACTTGGTCCCAAACATTACAAAAAATGCAAAATTGGTCCCAAACATTACCAAAAAAATGCAAAATTAGTCCAAAAAGTGAAAAAAAAAACTCATTAATTAATAATTATTATTCAAATTATATAATAATGAACTATTAATTAATATATAATAACATTTATATAATAATAAATATTAATAAATATATAAAATCTAAATAGACTTTATAATATTTAAATTTTATAAAAAATACGAAATAGACTTTATAATATTAATAAATATATAAAATTTAAATAAACTTGAAAATTTATATAATAATCAATATTAATTTATATAATAATCAATATATTACTAATAACTTAACATATGAGATACATACATTTTATTTAAAATTAATTATTATTTATTTTATTTTTCTTCTCTTATGTATTCTAATAAATTTGTATTGTAAGTTTAATTTTTTTTTTTAAATTCTACTATATGATTTTTATTTAATAAATAAAAAAAAAAGTAAGTGTTTGTAACTATTGAAAATTTTGATAAATTACTCATCGCCCTTATTTAAATATCAATAGGAAGGGCTAGAGCTATTATTAATTTATCATCACTAGCTATAATCATTTTGTCGATGTGTAATTTAATTATTAATGTAGTTATTAATTTGATATTTATTCATTGAGGAAGACATGTCTCAATTATTGTATTGACAAGTTTGATATAACTTCCATTATTATTATTATTTCTAAATTTTACATTTAAAAAAGCATACATTGATGAGAAAATTAAGTTATACTTTAATTTAATAAAATTATAAAAAAAAATACAAATTTGATCCCAAAAGAGAAAAAAAAAACATTAATTAATTATTATTCAAATTGATATAATAATTAACTATTAATAATATATAATAAAATTTATATAATAATCAATATTAATACATATATAAAATCTAATCAATCTAAATTTTATAAAAAAGAGTATAACTTAATTTTCTCTGTATACTTTTTTAAATGTAAAATTTATAAAAAATAATAATAATAAAAGTTATATCAAACTTGTCAATACAATAATTGAGACATGTATTCCTCAATGAATACATATCAAATTAATAACTACATTAATAATTAAATTACAACAGAATGATTATAGCTAGTGATAATAAATTAACAATAGCTAACCCTTCCTATTGATATTTAAATAAGGGTGATGAGTAATTTATTAAAATTTTCAATAGTTACAAACACTTAATTTTATTTATTTATTAAATCAAAATCATATAGTAGAATTTAAAAAAAAAAATTGCAATACAAATTTATTAGAATACATAAGAGAAGAAAAATTAAATAAATAATAATTAATTTTAAATAAAATGTATGTATCTCATATGTTAAGTTATTAGTAATATATTGTTTATTATATAAATTTTATTAATATTGATTATTATATAAATTTTCAAGTTTATTTAAATTTTATATATTTATTAATATTATAAA
Source organism: Galeopsis tetrahit (assembly GCA_963675135.1). Classification (NCBI taxonomy): domain Eukaryota; kingdom Viridiplantae; phylum Streptophyta; class Magnoliopsida; order Lamiales; family Lamiaceae; genus Galeopsis; species Galeopsis tetrahit. The sequence continues at coordinate 56,335,664 of OY776129.1, forward strand.
GTCTATTTCGTATTCTTTATAAAATTTAAATATTATAAAGTCTATTTAGATTTTATATATTTATTAATGTTTATTATTATATAAATGTTATTATATATTAATTAATAGTTCATTATTATATAATTTGAATAATAATTATTAATTAATGAGTTTTTTTTTCACCTTTTGGACTAATTTTGCATTTTTTGGTAATGTTTTAGACTAATTTTGCATTTTTTGTAATGTTTGGGACCAATTTTGCATTTTTTGTAATGTTTGGGACCAAGTTTGCAAGATTTATTTTATATGGGACTAAATTTGCAAGATTTATTTCGTATGGGACCATATTTGCAAGATTTATATCGTATGGGACCAAGTTTGCAAGATTTATATCGTATGGGACCAAATTTGCAAGATTTATATCGTATGGGACCAAATTTGCAAGATTTATATCGTATGGGACCAAGTTTGCAAGATTTATATCGTATGGGACTAAATCCAAATACAATGGGACCAAAACCCAACCAACCCATGGTTAATGGGACCAAATCTGCAATTTTCTCATATATATATGCATGTGAATATCTTATAATATACGTATAATTTTTTCAGGATTGATATTTGCTGATTATTTTATAAAAAGTGTGGTTCAAATTGATTATTGTCCTTGTTCTTCTTTATAAATTCTATGAGTTTTTAATTGATGCGATGTGGTTAAATTTACATGTATTGAAATTTTGAGTTAGTGTGTAGCTGAAACATGCCACCACAAGGAATAATACTACGTCGTCCTACCACAAGGAGCCGAAGCAATAGTAGTATAAACCAACAACCAACTGAGCACAGTTCAAATTTACTTAATTCTGTGTGATTACTTCTCACATTCAGATTTCCAGGTTTTTTGTTGCATACTTACACATACTTTACTTAATCTCATATTTTTTCTTTAGTGATAATTTTTCACCCTTAATTTTTGTTGTAGAAAAAATTGAAAACAAATAGAGATAATAGGTCACATGTGCCATATCCTCATACCTCAGGCTCAAAAGCCTTTGTTACACGATTGATGGAAATGGTAGGTTTTATTATTTGAAACCTTTTTTTCCCACTCATTTTTTCAAATTACATCATCCTTTTCTTTTATAGGAAAACAGAAGTGAAGTGGATAACTTTGGGAACACTCATTTGAGGAAGAATGGAGAATATGTAAATGAGGATGCAACACAAAAGCATGTAAGTTAGTAGATTTGCTATTATTTATTGTTTTAAAATTTTGGGAGTACAATTAAATGTCAATGTATTGGTAAACTATATTTGTTTATGAATTATAGAATGAAATGAAGCAAAAATTAAATCAAGTTGACGAAAATGAAGAAAATCCACCTGAAAGAGAAATTATGATGGAGGTTCTTGGTACACGTAGTGGGTATGAGCGAGGTATGAGATACAGAGTATTGTCATCTAGGAAAAGTAAGAGGGTAAGATGTGGTCCACCACAACTACAGGAGGAAACTCAAGAGAAATTATCTAGGGCACAAAAAGTTACAAGATGCTATTTCTCTTATTAACTCTCAACAAGAACAAATCAAGCACAATGAAGAGCATTGCCAAAAGCAAGATGAAGAGATAGCCCGACAAAATTCTGAAATAAAAAGTCTGAAAGAAAGTCAAAATGAAATGAAGCAAATGTTATTAGGATTGTTCACACAAAAGTTATCCCAGATGTTTTCAGGTACATATTTGTCATTACTTTTCACACTTTTACTATTTTCACTTTTCCCTTTAGATGTCTTATCAAGGCTAACTTTTATTGTTTTGTCTTTTATAGGACAATGAAGTTTCATTTTGATCGTAGACAAGAAGACTTATCGGGACTTCAATCAAGTATATAGTTTTTAATGCAAGTTATTAAATACATTGTAATGTCCATATACATTTTTGTATAATTGTTTAGAACAGTTTTAGGCATATTTTGTTTTTAGATTAGCTTCAAATGATATTGATAGGGTTTTTTATTTTTATTAGTATGTTGACATCAATGTTGATTTAGTCAATTTAAAGAATTACTATTTTTTAAAAATAATATTAATGTATTTCGAGCCTATGTTTTTAAGCTTTTTCAAATCTTTGTATAGTATAACATGTATATAAATCTTATGAGTTATTTCTAGTAATGATTTATTTTTAAAATGAAATGAGCCGGTAAATGCTACAAAATATTAGTGACAAATCAACCATTTAGTACAAAATATATAGTTTTATGTAACAATTTATTTGTAACGAAATTGATATTTTGACTAAAATTTACAACAATTTGTAACAAAACTTTTGTTACCAATACTAAGATTTTTGTAACTAAACAAGGTGTCGTTACAATTGTATTGGTAACGAAATTAATTTTTTTCCGTTACAAGAACTTTTTGCAACGAGCTTTACAAGACCAAATTTTGTAACGAAACGTTTCGTTACAAAAAGTTTTTGTAACCAAAAAATTACTTTTTGTAACCAATTTTTTCGTTACGAAAAATGCATTTTCTTGTAGTGATGCTTGCATCTACTGTGAAGCACTGGATTCTGTGAGATGGCAATTGCACTGTTGTTGTCACAGAATATTGGCACTTCATTTGAGATGACTTTGTAGTCTCTAAGTTGTTGCCTGAGCCAAAGTATCTGAGCACAACAACTTCCAGCTGCTACATATTCTGCTTCAGTTGTTGAAGTTGCAACTGTATTTTGCTTCTTGGAGAACCATGAAATAAGCTCGCTGCCCAAGAATTGACATGTTCCAGAGGTGGATTTTCTGTCAATTCTACATCCTCCATAGTCTGCATCTGAATATCCAGTGAGCTCAATGTTGTCATCAGCTGGATACCACAATCCAAGATTCTCAGATCCCTTGAGATATCTTAGGATCCTTTTGGCAGCATCAAGGTGGCTCTTCTTTGGATTTGCTTGAAATCTTGCACACACTCCAACTGCAAATGTGATATCAGGTCTGCTTGCAGTGAGATATAGCAAGGATCCTATGATTCCCCTGTAGTTAGTGGAGTTTGTTGATTCTCCACTTTCATCAGGATCCATTTTCCAGTTAGTATTCATAGGAATTCTGACTGGCTTGCTTGTAGCACATCCAAATTTCTTGATCATATCCCTTGTATACTTGGTCTGATTGATGAATATTCCCTTCTTTGATTGAGTGACTTGAAGTCCTAAGAAGAAATTCATCAATCCCATCATGGACATCTCAAATTTGCTCTGCATGAGTTTGGAGAACTTCTCACACAGCTTCTCATTTGGAGATCCAAATATAATGTCATCCACATAGATTTGGACTAACAAGATATCATCTCCTTCACAGATTCTGAACAAGGTTCTGTCAACAGTGCCTTTGACAAAACCATGATCTAGAAGAAACTGTGATAAGGTGTCATACCAAGCTCTTGGAGCTTGCTTTAAGCCATAGAAAGCTTTCTTCAATCTGTACACCTTGTCTCCTTCTTCAAAGCCTGGGGGCTGTTCAACATATACTTCTTCTTTGAGCACCCCATTGAGAAATGCACTCTTCACATCCATTTGATATACTTTGAATCTCATGTGAGCTGCATATGCGAAGAAGAGTCTGATTGCCTCAAGTCTGGCCACTGGAGCAAAGGTCTCATCATAATCAATCCCTTCAGATTGACAGTATCCCTTGGCCACCAGTCTTGCTTTGTTCCTCACAATGATGTCATTTTCATTTTTCTTATTTTTGAACACCCATTTGGTTCCAATGACATCTTGATGTGTTGGCCTATCTACCAGCTCCCATACTTCATTTCTGGTAAACTGGTTCAGCTCCTCTTGCATGGCTATGATCCAGTTGGTGTCTTGCAGTGCTTCCTCAATGTCTTTTGGTTCCTGTTCTGAAAGGAAACAACAAAACAAAGCACTTTCTCCATGAAATCTTCTAGTTTTGATCCCTTCACTTGGATTACCAAGTATCAGGCTAGATGGGTGATTTTGCAACCAAGTCCTTCTAGACCTGATCCCTTCAGGAGGATTGTCCTCATCTGAGGTTGGATCACTAGACTCATTAAATTCAGGGAAATTAATTGAAGGATCAAGTTCAGGATCATATTCAGGGGTATTGTCCTCATTGTCAGATAAGTTGACATTTTCATTGGTTCCCCCTTGAATATTGGATCCATTTACTACCTCAGCATTGCCTGCTTCTTCATTGGTAGTTGTTACCTGGTTTTGAACTGGGATGGGGCCAGTCAGTTCAATTACTCCTTCAGGTTGGTTGTCTTCTGGTTGATTGCCATCAGGTAGGTTGTCCAGTTTTTGATTATCATGTAGTTCAGGCTGGGCAACATCTACAAACACTGTTTCCTTGCTTTGAAGCCTTAGTCTGGTTGTTCTTTGTGTTATCTCATCAATATTCAGGTTTCTATCCCTGAACTCATCAATAGATTCATCAAACACAACATGAGGTGTTTCTTCCACAATAAGAGTTTTGCAATTGTAAACTCTGTAAGCTTTACTGATTTGTGAATATCCAACAAATATTCCTTCATCAGCTTTGCTGTCAAAAGCTTTTAATTGCTCTTTCCCATTATTGTAAATGAAACACTTACAACCAAATATGTGAAAATAAGCAACAGTGGGCAATCTACCTTTCCATATTTGATATGGGGTTTTACCTTGTCCTTTGGTGATTAAGGACCTGTTTTGAGTGTGACATGCAGTGCTAATGGCTTCAGCCCAGAACCTTTTGGGCAGTTTGGATTCAGCAATCAAAGTTCTTGCTGCTTCTTTCAAGGTCCTGTTCCTTCTTTCAGCAACCCCATTTTGTTGAGGTGTTCTTGCTGCTGAAGTTTCATGAGTGATGCCATTCTTGCTGCAGTACTCATTGATGTATGAGTTTATGAATTCAGTGCCTTTGTCAGATCTGATCTTGACAATACTTAGGCCCTTTTCATTGCTCAATCTCATCATCAATTCAGTTAGCTTGACTTGGGTCTCCTTTTTGTTCAGCAAGAATACTACCCAAGTGTACCTGGAGAAATCATCAACAACAACTAAAGCATATTTTCTTCCATTTATACTTACTGGGATTATTGGTCCAAATAGATCCATATGCAGTAGTTGTAGAACTCTCTCAGTTGAGATGACAGGCTTCCCTTTGAATGAAGCTTTGATCTGCTTTCCTTCCTGACATGGCTGGCATATGTGTTCTTTGGTGAACACTTGATTTGGCAGCCCTTTAACTAGAGAGTTTCTTGCAATCTTGTTGATGGTTTTGAAGTTCAGATGGTTTATTCTTTTGTGCCACAGCCAGCTTTGCTCACTTGTGCTTTTGGCAACAAGACAAACTGCTTCAGGGGTTTTGCTCCAATCTGCAAAATAGACATTTCCCTTTCTCACCCCTGTTAGTAGCACCTGTTGTGTTGAGTTATTTTTGATAATACATTCATTTGGTGCAAACTCAACACAATATCCTTTATCACAGATTTGACTTATAGACATCAAGTTATATTTTAGGCCTAGGACATATGAGACATCAGTAATTTTAACACTACCAATGTTTAATGTACCATAACCTCTTGTGATTCCTTGAGAGCTGTCTCCAAAGGTTACTGAAGGACCATCCTTTTCTATGAAGTCTGAGAGAAGCTCTTTGTTCCCAGTCATGTGTCTTGAACATCCACTGTCCAAGTACCATGCTGTTTTCTTGTTGATGCTTCTCTTCTTCTTGTGGTCCTTGCAGCCCTGCAAAGTCAAAATTTAGGTACCCTTTGAGTGTTGGATCCTAGAGGGTTAACTGTACCTTTTGGAACCCAAATCTGCCTGATTACTCTGATTGATTCAAAGTGACTGACTTGGTTTCCATTTACATCTACATACACAGTTTGACCCTTAAATGCCTTGGGTGGCTTCTGTGTATAAGTGTTAGCCTTGTAAGGTTCAGAAGTGTTGGTGAATTTCTTTGGGACATTTCTCCTGAAGTTACTAGACTTAGGTGCAGCTTGGTAAGACCTTTGAGGATAGGGTTTTGGATGGCCTTTACCTTTTGGCATGTAAGGTCCAGGCTTCCTGAATATTTTATACCTGTCAGAGGGGATTGGCCTTAATCCATTCAGTTGAGGTTGCCTCATTTGAGTTGGCCTTTGCTGAACAGATTTTGGACAACTTCTCTGATGAGGATTCAGATAGGTTGGCCTTCCATTGGTTCTACCTTTCTGACCCTCATTTCTACTGTAAGCAATGTCTTTAACCTTTTCCTTAGGTATGGATTTAGGGACATTGTTTACTTGAGTTGGTATAAAAATTCCTTTACCCTTGTCCTTGATCAGTGGTTGATTTACTTCTATTTCATTTTGTTGTGCCACTGGTCTTACAAAAGTCATCTTAAAATTGCTTGATGAGGCAATACTAAGACCAGGTGAGGGTTCAAATGGATTATAGCCTAATCCACCCTTTTGAGTAAATGGTCTTTGAAACCCTTGAATTTCCTCTATTGCCTTAGCAGATTTATTCAAGGCAGACATTTTCATTTTTAAGCTCCCCTCACTTAATTTCAGTGTATCAAATTCACTTGAGAGATTGTCAAATTTTGCTTGAAGAATTCTAAGATCAAAATCATTTTTCCTCAAGGCCAGCTCTTGATCATCAATCAACTTTTGTTGTTCAGAGACTTTGAGAGACATTTCCTCATGTTCTCTCATAATCTGCTGATACAACTCAGTTGATTTAAAGTCAAACTCTGGTTCAGGAAGGTTGGGAGTTTGAGCTTTAGAATTCAGTAGCTCATTTTCTCTAAGTGCCATATTGCATACTTCTCTTAGCCTGATGAAATCCTCAAATAACTTTACAAAATTGAGTTTCAAGTGGATTTCACTGGACTCATGTGTGTCATTTGAAGAATTAGAAGAATTAGAAGATGAACATACCTCATCATTTTCAAATGCCATTTGACAGTCATCATCACTGTCACTGTTGGAGAACAGTCCATCATCAGAAGAGTAGACACTCTCTTCACTTGCTGAATCCCCAGCTATCATGGCCTTTCTGTTGTTCATCCTCTTGTCTCTTTTGTTCTGCCTTTCTTTTCTTTCTTTGGCACTAAGGTCAGGACAATCATACTGAAAGTGACCCTTTTTCTGGCAGTTGTAACACACATCTTCATCATCATTCTTCTTGCTTGAGGACTCCTTCCTCCTTGATGATGATGGTTCACCTTTGCTGAATTTCTTCCTATCAGCATATCTGTCTTCTTTCTTTTCATCAGAGACTTTGTCCTCTGATTTGTTGTCAGGAGAACTGAATCTCCTTCTGGTTCTGTTGTCTTGGTAGAACTTTTTGTATCTACCAAATCTGGAGTTGAGCTTCTCAAATCTCCTAGCCATGAGTGCCAGCTCCTCCTTTATTTCAGATTTTGAAACAGATTGAGAGGCTCTTTGATTGTTCTTCTTTTCTGTTTCACCAGCCTTGAAAGCAACACATTTGCTTGAGGAGGATGGCTCATCATGAACTTTCTTTCTGTTCAAATCAAACTCATATGCTTTGAGTTCAGAGAATACTTGCTGCATGGGCATGTTGTCAAGATTGCTAGTGTTTTGCATCATGACTGAATATATGTCCCACTTGGATGTGAGACTTCTCAGAATCTTCAAAGCAACTTCTCTTTTGGCATAGAATTTGCCAAGAGAGTTTATCTCATTCATGATGTCAGTGAATCTGCCATCAAGATGATCAATAGTTTCATTGACTTCCATAGAGAATTGTTCATATTTTTGGATAGCCACTTGAAGCTTGTTCTCCTTTATCTTTTGGGTACCTTCACACATAAGTGCTAAGGTGTCCCAAATCTCTTTTGCTGATGTGCAGTGGTACACTCTTCCCATCACTGCATCTGGAATAGTCTGGTACAATGTGTTCATGGCAATGTAGTTCAGGTTGTGCCTTTTTCTTTCTTCAGTTGTAAAGTCATCTTCATCCTTTGGCAGCAACTCCCTTGGATCAGCTTTTTGAGCATCAGTGATCTTGGGATTTGCTTTTGTGAATGTGAAAGGCCCTCTTGTGATGACTTTAAGCATCTCATCATGCTGGCAAGCAAGATGTGCTCTCATCCTGATCTTCCAGAAATCATAGTTCTCAATTGAGAACATTGGCAGTTTGTGATGAGAAATATGATTGACTTGGTTTTGACCCATGTTGTTGATGGTGTTAACAACATCCCCTGGAACTGCATTGTTAGCCATTTCAACAGATATAATATAAGATGAACACAGATAGGTTTTTCAGAAATTTGGATCAGTTCAGTGACCACAGAAAATGTGATTTTGAAAATCAAAGATTTTCAGAGTCAGTGGTCTATGAACCCCTGCTCTGATACCACTTGTTGGTCCTTGGTGGAGTATGACACAAGTGTATGGGGGGGGGGGGGGAATGCACTTGTGTATGCAAATTCTTTTCTTTTTAACAAAACTGGTCTTATCAGGCAGGTTGTCTCACAACTGGCCTGAGTGTGAACTTTGATAGATACTTGTCCTACTGATTACTATTGAGTGATCAGTTGGCTAAATATCTAAAAGAGTTGCTAAGTGCGGAATGTGGTTGGCCTTTGACTCAAAGAAATACTCCAAGTTAATTTCTGAAAAGATACAGTTATCAGGGACTTTGTCCAAAACAGTTTTTCTTAACTTACTGAGTTTTGCTTCTTTAAAAATATGATTGAATGTGGGTGCAATAAAGAATGCAGTAAGTAAATGGCACACAAGTTTATAGTGGTTCAGAGACTCAAGCTCCTACATCCACTTTCCCTGATTGAACAGGATAATTTCTTCACAATGGAATTAACTTGTTTTATAGTGCCAAGGTGCACTGATCAACAACACTCTCTTAGTGTTTTGATCCCTAGGATAATCTGAGTCCTAGTGCTCAATCTCTCTGAGTTAAGACTGTGTTTCACTAACAATCCTTAACTCCTCACTTCTATAACAAACACTCTCTTCACTAAATGAGATAAGGGTTTGAGGTTTGGTTCCAACTAGTAGAGATATCCTTTACAATAAGAACAGTGTAAAGGCTTTAGGATATCTCAATGCTAAGCTTTGGATGTTTACAAAGATTGGCTTAGCTAATTGAAGTGATTCAGGAAACTTAGGATTCTGAAGAACATCTTGGTTTCCTTTGAAAGCTTGATGATAGTTTGATAGCTTGTAGTTGGATTTTTAAAATCCCTTTGATCACTTCTGTATTTATAGGCAAATTTGAACAACTAACCGTTGGAGAGATAGCAATTCAAACTTGTCTATTTGCAGCACCATTGAAACGGCTATGAAGCTTGGCATCCTTTTATCCACTGTGTAAAAGGGCTCTTCAATGGTTGCTTGAATGAATGTGTTGACTTCTGAAAAATGCGGCTGAGAAGACTTGTGTCAGATTCCAAATATGCACATTTCCCAAGGTTGATTTGTGGAAAACTCTACACTCAACCAAAGGTCAGATGGGACAAGTTCCCTGAACATTCCTACTGCAATTTAGAATGTTCCAACATTCATTCAATGCTTCACTCTTTAATGCTTTAAGTCTTCAATGCTTGGTTCAGGCATGATTGGCAATAAATGCTTCATTGAATGTGTCTTCTGTGAGCTTCGGCATTCAATGCTCTTGATCATTTGAACTTCAACTGTCTTGATCATTTGCATTTATGAGCATTGCTTTAATGTTCTTGATCTCTTCAGCTCAGTTGTCCACTTGATCAGTCTGCCTTGAAAGTTCAGCAACTTTGGCCTAGACACTTAACACTTATCAAGCTGCCTAACATTCCAGCTTTGGACAACTATCCTGAACTCTAAAATCTCACAACATTCCTGAGATTTTTAACTTAAGCATTCTACTTACTCAAATGTACTGAGACAACTTGCCTGAACTATACTTGAGCATATCTCAACTAATCTGAACATCATCAATCAGGGGTTTTGGTATCTAAATCAAAATCATTTTATTCCCAACACGGACGACGGACAGCGTTGAGGCGGACGACGCGATTTGGACATTTTTTTGATTTTAGGGCTTTCACGGGCGGCGACGATTTCATCTTTTACGGCGGGCCTACGGCTGCGATTGACGGATTTCTAGGTCTAGGGCTGCGATTTTAGGGCGGCGGCGATAAGCAACACAGGTCATTTTCTGGCACCTCGGCCAACACCAGCTCGCCACCATCTCCATCGTCACCACCTCATTATCGGCATCACATTCGGATTTTTTGGTAACCCTCTTTAATTTGAAATTTACTGCATAGGATACATTTGATTATTGTGTCGTAGTAATTTATAATGCGGTGAAGAAAAATGGGATGGGCTTGGTTAATTGTATGTCAATTATATTGGTTCTTCCTTATATGTTTGTGCATCTGTTTACATGATCAATAGGAGGTACCAGCAGTAGCAATTGAGAAATTTAAACAGTAGTATAAGCAGTAGAAAAGGGTATAGAGTGTGTGCCTACGACCAAGAACTCCAAGTTGGACTGATCCAGTTCAGTTTTCCAGATGCAGCTGCTTCTGATGCTCTGTCAGTAAACATTTATTCCTTTTATCTATTACTAGTTCCTTCAGTTCAGAAAATTTTATGTTATATTTTGACAAAGTTATCTTACTATTTTATCTATTACTAGTTCCTTTTGTTTCTACGAGGGTCCAGAAATTCAAAATGAGTAATGATTCGGGTGGAATTTACACGTTTTAGAGGAACATGTGAAGCGTATTTTAATGTGGATTTCATTGATTTATGCATTGAATATGATTGTTTTAGCCAAAATGAGAGAAAGGTATTGTTTTGTCGATTTTATAGGTAAAATGATGGAATTTGGGAGCAAAACACCAACCATACTTTACTAGATCAAGAAGAGGAGTGCACGGTTGGATTCGTCTCGAAAAATGGAGTGGAATAGCAAAACAAATTGAGTCAATCGGAGGTCGGAAGCTCAAGATACGGAGGGACGAAGTTGGAGGCCGAAAAGCAATACGAAACTTCCGCCCGGCCGGGCCACTTTTCCGCCCGGCCAGGCCGATCTGCACCCAGATTTTTGATAAATACACCCCGCATGTTTTTTTGGCCAAATTCAGTATACGAAGTTATCGCCCGGCCGGGCCACTTTCCCACCCGGCCGGGCCACTTTCAAACTCGGGGTTTTTAGTGAAATTTGGCCATTTTTGAGGGACTTAAGTGCAAAACTTATCCCCAAACCCTACCCCAACACTATATAAGCCCTCTTTCTTGAAATCCAAGACATTCTCCCCCAATTCCTCAAATTTCACACATAGTAGCACATACTTGGAGGTGTTTTGGCCATATCTTCTTCATTTCTTCACCAATTCATGCAAGAGAGGAGGCATTAGCTTGGGAATTTCATTCCCTACCACAATCTAGACTAAGCTTCTTTGTTCTCTTTCTTTTTATTTAGTATTTCATTTGGATTTTGTAATTTGAGTATGTATTTGATTAGCTAAACACATTTGTGGTTCTAAGGCATTGTAGATACTTGGATTGAAGTTTATGATTAATTTCTTGCTTTAATTGGTGATTTTTGATAAATACACCCCCGCACGTTTTTTTGGCCAAATTCAGTATACGAAGTTATCGCCCGGCCGGGCCACTTTCCCACCCGGCCGGGCCACTTTCAAACTCGGGGTTTTTAGTGAAATTTGGCCATTTTTGAGGGACTTAAGTGCAAAACTTATCCCCAAACCCTACCCCAACACTATATAAGCCATCTTTCTTGAAATCCAAGACATTCTCCCCCAATTCCTCAAATTTCACACATAGTAGCACATACTTGGAGGTGTTTTGGCCATATCTTCTTCATTTCTTCATCAATTCATGCAAGAGAGGAGGCATTAGCTTGGGAATTTCATTCCCTACCACAATCTAGACTAAGCTTCCTTGTTCTCTTTCTTTTTATTTAGTATTTCATTTGGATTTTGTAATTTGAGTATGTATTTGATTAGCTAAACACATTTGTGGTTCTAAGGCATTGTAGATACTTGGATTGAAGTTTATGATTAATTTCTTGCTTTAATTGGTGTTTGTCTCTTATTTGTGTGCTTAATTCCTTATTGTAAAGCATGTTGTTATTGGCCATGATGATTTGCTTAATTCATTGTTAATTGGGGTAAGATCGAGAGATTTATTCCATTTAATCGTATGCAAGCATGCAACCCGGTATTATTATGATCTCGAGAGAGGATTAATTATCGGAGAGGGACTTGAATGATCTTAGGAGCTATTTTAGGCGGTGTAACTTTTGTGAGGTAGAAATACGAGCCTATGTTGCATTGCGCCTTTGGTTAATTAGATCGAGAGATTAATTAATTCTTCTTGTGTGATCACCCTATATGAGATAACCTTAATGGCCATTTAAACGAGATCATAAACGGATATCTATGTGTTACAATTGCCTTGGAACCCACTTTCTTTCTTTGAGTTTTCACCCATTTTACTTTCATTTCGTGATTCGTATGCTATTTGATCGATTTTGTATTTACTCTTCATTACTTATTTGTGACACTTTGGTAGGTAATCTTAGAGTAATTCACACCACTCAATTTATCGATCACGTCTAAATAGAACTCGATTGACAAACTACCCTTTTACGCTTAACCTCCTTGTGGGATCGACCTCGTGCTTATCACGCTACGATAGACGCCGTACACTTGCGGTTGTTTATTTTAGTGTTGTAGAACACGTGAATCAAGTTTATGGCGCCGCTGCCGGGGAGGTTTTTATAGCTCTAGAGTGTAGGTTAATAGAGTTTTAGTTTAGACATTTTACTTGCTTTCTTTATTTGCAAAAATCCAAAAATATTTGTGTTTGTTACTTTGAGCTTATTTGTATTTCTCACTCTCGTTTGCTCTTTTGATAGACATGGTTTATGATCACACGATCTAGGAGGAACCAACAAGAAGTGTTACCCTTAGATCCGGAGATTGAAGCCAATTGTCGAAGAAGGAACGCCGAAAGGAGAAGAATAGAGTTGGAAAGAATGAACCGAAGGGAAAATCCGATTGTAGAAGAAGTTGAAGAGGAATTTGAGAATCAAGGAGTGGAAGGAGTTGAGGAACCAAACGGGAATGGAGGTAACCGACCTCAAGGAGTATTAAGGGATAACTTTCGCCGGAGAGTTAGAAAAAATGTTGGTGTGGAAAGAGATGATAGGCGAAGGGAGGATGAGGAACCACAAAGAGTCTTGAGAGACCACTTCCGTCCTATTCCAAGGCCCTATGGAGGAGCGGGTAGGGAACCCGTAGACGCTCATAACTTTGAGCTCAAACCGGCATTGATCATGATGGTCCAAAACAACCAATTCGGAGGGTTGTCGAATGAGGATCCTAACCTCCATTTATCTCAATTCCTAGAGATAAGTGGAACGGTTAAGATCAACCGTGTTCCCCAAGACTACATCCGCTTGCAACTCTTCCCCTTCTCACTCCGCGATCGTGCAAAACAATGGTACATGTCTCTTGATCTAAGGACGATCGAAAATTGGGCCGACCTTGTGGATGCATTCCTAATGAAGTACTTCCCTCCAAGCAAGACCATCAAGATACGAGGGGAGATTTCTTCATTTATGCAAGATGATGATGAGTCGTTAACCGAGGCTTGGGAGCGCTTCAAGGATTTGATAAGAAGTTGCCCTCAACATGGGTTCTCAAGGGATCAATCGAAGGGTAGCTTCCACTCAAAATTCGGAAGAAAGTGTCAACTTATCCAACAAAGTGGATAAGCTAATCTCTTTGATGACGGCCAAAGCACTAGTGGAGCCCAATAATGATCAATATGAAGAGGCCTATTACATGAACAACCAACGGGACCGAAATTATCGAGAGAGAGGTTGGGGAGAAAAACAAACCCATGGGAACTATCACCCCTCTAATCCGAACCAATACCATCCCGGCTTGAGAAACCATGAAAATTTCTCATATGCTAACCCACACAATGCCATTCAACCATCGTCGAACTTCAATGTACGAGATGGTGTGAGAGAAGAATCTTCGTCAAAGCTCACTATGGAAGAAATGTTTATAACATTCATGGGAGAAACTAAGAAGTTCATGGGAGAGATGAAGAGTTTTATGACAAAGACTTGGCAAAAGATTGAGAGTCAAGATGAGAAAATTGGTCAATTGGCAAATGAAGTGATGGGAATCAAGAATGATGTGAAAGCCATTGAGATTCAAGTGGGCCAAATTGCTAATATGGTTGGAAATCAACACAAACCGGGTCGATTCCCCTCAACCACGGAATTGAACCCCAAGGAGCAATGCAAGTCAATTAAGTTGAGGAGTGGCACAAGCTATGAAGGCCCTATGATGCCAAAGGAAGATGGTGAAGAGGAACACCAAGGAAGGAAAGTTGAAGAGAAAGATGTTGAGAAGGAGAAAACAAGTGAGAAAGAAAATGATGCATATAAGCCTCCATCTCCATACAAGCCTCCAATCCCATACCCTCAACGACTCAAGAAGACGAGTTTGGATGCAAAGTTCATCAAATTCTTGGAGATGTTCAAAAAGATACACATCAACATCCCATTTGCGGAGGCCTTTGAGCAAATGCCTCACTATGCCAAGTTTTTTAAGGAGATTATGTCCAACAAGAGAAAGATGGTAGAATTTGAAACCGTGAACCTCACCGAAGAGTGTAGTGCCATCATCCAAGCTAAGCTACCTCCAAAGCTTAGGGATCCTGGTTCATTTACATTGCCTTGTGTGATTGGCAAGGAGGGAACTTATCGTGCTTTGTGTGATCTTGGAGCAAGCATAAACCTCATGCCATTATCACTTTTCAAATCACTTGGCTTGGGAGAATTGACGCCTACTACCATGAATCTTCAATTGGCGGATCGCTCCATAGTTTATCCCTTGGGAACGGTTGATGATGTGCTTGTCAAAGTTGGGAAATTCATATTCCCGGTTGATTTTGTGGTACTTGATATGGAGGAAGATAGGGCAATCCCCTTGATCTTGGGAAGACCGTTCCTAGCAACGGGTGGAGCCATCATCAATGTACGAAACGGAGAGCTTGAACTACATGTTGGTGAGGAGAAAGTCTCATTCAACATCTACAAGGCCGTTAGATTCCGTGATGATGAGGATGAGGAGGAAGAGTATGTGTATTCCAAGAGAGATCATTATTCAATGCCCATGGAAGAGAAGGTGGAAGAAGAGCCCAAGATAAATATTGTGGAGGAGAACCCCAAGGTGGAAGACAATGAGTTGAAGATGGGCAAGAAGGCCAAGTTTGGGGGAGTTTTCTTCAAAAACTCCCCCAAATCAAGAAAAGCTACTTGTGCAAGCTTGGGGATGAATGAGGCATCAACCTCTTATGATATGATTGAAGAGCCGGATGGGCTAGCTAGTGGATGTTTCAATGGGTTTAAGAAGGTTGCATGGGTAAAGAAGGTTAAGAGCAAGGATGATGATGGGGTGGCTTGATATTCCCCTCAAGGAAGAACCGTCCGGCATAGGACGTTAAAAATAGCACTTCTTGGGAGGCAACCCAAGGTTTTATTGCTTTCTTGTTTTTATTGCTTTGATGGTTTTGATAGCTTAGTTTATTTTGTAGGTATGGATGAAGAGTACTATGGATATCACATCTTGAAGAATGGAGAAGAAAGCAAAACCAACTTTGGAGAGGAGGAAGCAAGTGGTGCAATGGTGATCTTTGAAGAGCATTGTGTGTGCAAGGAGGGAGGTAACAACTTGTAGCCCCAAACTTAGAATTTTTACATAGTAAAATTCTAAGTTTGGGGGAGTTATTTTTCTTTTATTTTTCTACTAGTTGTTACCCTTGCACCGGTTCGTCATTATACTTGTGTCACATTTTGCACCGGCGCACACTTGGCTTTCACATGCTTATTTTGTTTAAGTTGGTTTTGATCATATGTTGGATAGTGGATATTTGGTGAAATGTGAGCATGAATAATCACTGGAATCCATAATTGAGTAGTTGTGGTGATGTCTATTTGCTTTGAATGTATGCATGATTGGTGTTTGAATATAGTATCATGATTGTGTTCATATTTGTGATCTTTGATAGCATGAATGCATGATGTGTTGTTGTTTGGGGACATTTGATGAATGTGAGAGTCCTATTGAATAAACCGGTGAGAATTGAGCCTTAAATCGAGTATGTAATCCGGTTTAGTTCATTTGAGAGTGGACTAGGTTATTGTTAGTGATCCTAGATCTTGCCCAAGTTCTTGTTTGTAAGTATGATTGTGTGAAACTTTGTGATGTGATATAGGCCATCGTGTTCTAAAAGAGTCACTTAGCCAAAATTTTCTCAAAACCGAAGTAATTTTCCGTAGTTAGCCCCTTGAGCTTAATTCCTCATTTTCGTGGCAAACTACAATGTTAACCACTTAGCCTTTTTTGAGCCTTTTGATTCCTATATCTAGTGGGGGATGAAAGACAAAGTGGAAAAACATGTGCTTAAATGAATATCTTTGGTGAAAGGAGAAATTGGAGAAGTTGAAAGAAAAAGAGAAAGATGAAAAGAGAATCAAGGGAAAAGAAAAGAGGGACAAAGAGCCCCAAAAGCTTGAAAATAAAAATGGTTCAAAAGATGAGGTGATGAATGCTTGAAAAAGAAAAGAAAATGAAAAGTGAGGATGGAGTTTGTAAAAATTTGAAAGTGAAAGCACAAATTGTATAACAACAAGCTTTGTCCTCCACAAGAAGAGTCACAATTCCCAAATTCATCCTACCTTGTCCAAAGAGCCAATGTTACATCCTTGATTAAATCATATTGATCACATTGTTGAGCATTTAAGTGTTGTGAAAAGTAGAAGTTGGGCAAGCATATGGTGATTGCATAGCATAACTTGGTTGATGAGTGCATTAATATCCTTAATTTGTTTGTGTGTTTGAGATAAACACTCCATCATGTGAGTAGAGGACTTGAGCATTTGGATTATGTTTCTCATTCACAATGTGTTGTGTGTTTATGCATTCTTTGATTCATGAATGTTGTAGATGTTGTTAATCCTTAAATGCCTTAACATTATCAACAACATCTTAATTTGACCTTCCGAGATTTTTTCTAAGTCTTTTCTGAAATGCTACATTAAATGTTGATCTAAATGTTGTCGCATTTCTGGCAGGATCTAGAAGCTTCTACAAGGATCTGGAACCTGGAAGATTCCAGAACATTGAAGAACATGCTAGAACGGCCTGGAACCATTTAGAACGACCTGGAGCATTCAAGAAGGATCTAGAAAGATCATGGAAGTTGAGTTCCTAAAAAATAGGACCTCATTGTGGAAGCCTCTAGAATCAGCACCCCACTACTATAAATACCGATGGAAGGCTTCTCAAATCAGTGTACTCTATTCGATCAACTTCCTAGACCGAGCGTATATCCCTGTTAGGAATTGTGGCCAGTAGAACTACCTTTTAGATCATACGTTCGTATCCCACCCGTATGGCTGTGTGTCTTCTTATCTATTGAGAGTGTAATCATTAGATAGACTAGGCATTTCGACAGTGTATACCTCATACACTTATCTCGTTTTTAGAACAAGGCACCTGCCTCGTTTGTAGTTTCTGTTGTGAATGTTAATGCTGTAACATTTCACACAACATTTGTTGTACTTGAAGATAAGTATTGAATTTCGCCGTAAGGCTAGCATAGATTTTTATTTATAAAATCTATGTTAAAAATTATTTCCATTGTGTCACGTTTGTTTTTAGTGTTTCAAGTCTTCCGCTGTGTGAATCATAATTTCTGATATTCTGTTAGAGTCAGTGTTGTACAAATTGTCACAACATTTAGTACAACATTATTCTATTAAACTTAAACACTTCATATACATACATCACCGCACACTTTCAGAATGTGAATTGCAATAATGAGCTTATGACCTTCATTGAGAAATGCACTTTGAGAAAGAGTTATCACTACATCTTACTTTGCATGTGTGATTTGGATTGAATATTCCATTGTGATCATTCCACCCTCATTGCTTTAAGTGCTTAGTTGTTTGAGGACAAACAACATTTTAAGTTTGGGGGAATTTGATTCGGGTGGAATTTACACGTTTTAGGGGCACATGTGAAGCGTATTTTAATGTGGATTTCATTGATTTATGCATTGAATATGATTGTTTTAGCCAAAATGAGAGAAAGGTATTGTTTTGTCGATTTTATAGGTAAAATGATGGAATTTGGGAGCAAAACACCAACCATACTTTACTAGATCAAGAAGAGGAGTGCACGGTTGGATTCGTCTCGAAAAATGGAGTGGAATAGCAAAACGAATTGAGTCAATCGGAGGTCGGAAGCTCAAGATACGGAGGGACGAAGTTGGAGGCCGAAAAGCAATACGAAACTTCCGCCCGGCCGGGCCACTTTTCCGCCCGGCCAGGCCGATCTGCACCCAGATTTTTGATAAATACACCCCGCATGTTTTTTTGGCCAAATTCAGTATACGAAGTTATCGCCCGGCCGGGCCACTTTCCCACCCGGCCGGGCCACTTTCAAACTCGGGGTTTTTAGTGAAATTTGGCCATTTTTGAGGGACTTAAGTGCAAAACTTATCCCCAAACCCTACCCCAACACTATATAAGCCCTCTTTCTTGAAATCCAAGACATTCTCCCCCAATTCCTCAAATTTCACACATAGTAGCACATACTTGGAGGTGTTTTGGCCATATCTTCTTCATTTCTTCATCAATTCATGCAAGAGAGGAGGCATTAGCTTGGGAATTTCATTCCCTACCACAATCTAGACTAAGCTTCCTTGTTCTCTTTCTTTTTATTTAGTATTTCATTTGGATTTTGTAATTTGAGTATGTATTTGATTAGCTAAACACATTTGTGGTTCTAAGGCATTGTAGATACTTGGATTGAAGTTTATGATTAATTTCTTGCTTTAATTGGTGTTTGTCTCTTATTTGTGTGCTTAATTCCTTATTGTAAAGCATGTTGTTATTAGCCATGATGATTTGCTTAATTCATTGTTAATTGGGGTAAGATCGAGAGATTTATTCCATTTAATCGTATGCAAGCATGCAACCCGGTATTATTATGATCTCGAGAGAGGATTAATTATCGGAGAGGGACTTGAATGATCTTAGGAGCTATTTTAGGCGGTGTAACTTTTGTGAGGTAGAAATACGAGCCTATGTTGCATTGCGCCTTTGGTTAATTAGATCGAGAGATTAATTAATTCTTCTTGTGTGATCACCCTATATGAGATAACCTTAATGGCCATTTAAACGAGATCATAAACGGATATCTATGTGTTACAATTGCCTTGGAACCCACTTTCTTTCTTTGAGTTTTCACCCATTTTACTTTCATTTCGTGATGCGTATGCTATTTGATCGATTTTGTATTTACTCTTCATTACTTATTTGTGACACTTTGGTAGGTAATCTTAGAGTAATTCACACCACTCAATTTATCGATCACGTCTAAATAGAACTCGATTGACAAACTACCCTTTTACGCTTAACCTCCTTGTGGGATCGACCTCGTGCTTATCACGCTACGATAGACGCCGTACACTTGCGGTTGTTTATTTTAGTGTTGTAGAACACGTGAATCAAGTTTATGGCGCCGCTGCCGGGGAGGTTTTTATAGCTCTAGAGTGTAGGTTAATAGAGTTTTAGTTTAGACATTTTACTTGCTTTCTTTATTTGCAAAAATCCAAAAATATTTGTGTTTGTTACTTTGCGCTTATTTGTATTTCTCACTCTCGTTTGCTCTTTTGATAGACATGGTTTATGATCACACGATCTAGGAGGAACCAACAAGAAGTGTTACCCTTAGATCTGGAGATTGAAGCCAATTGTCGAAGAAGGAACGCCGAAAGGAGAAGAATAGAGTTGGAAAGAATGAACCGAAGGGAAAATCCGATTGTAGAAGAAGTTGAAGAGGAATTTGAGAATCAAGGAGTGGAAGGAGTTGAGGAACCAAACGGGAATGGAGGTAACCGACCTCAAGGAGTATTAAGGGATAACTTTCGCCGGAGAGTTAGAGAAAATGTTGGTGTGGAAAGAGATGATAGGCGAAGGGAGGATGAGGAACCACAAAGAGTCTTGAGAGACCACTTCCGTCCTATTCCAAGGCCCTGTGGAGGAGCGGGTAGGGAACCCGTAGACGCTCATAACTTTGAGCTCAAACCGGCATTGATCATGATGGTCCAAAATAACCAATTCGGAGGGTTGTCGAATGAGGATCCTAACCTCCATTTATCTCAATTCCTAGAGATAAGTGGAACGGTTAAGATCAACCGTGTTCCCCAAGACTACATCCGCTTGCAACTCTTCCCCTTCTCACTCTGCGATCGTGCAAAACAATGGTACATGTCTCTTGATCTAAGGACGATCGAAAATTGGGCCGACCTTGTGGATGCATTCCTAATGAAGTACTTCCCTCCAAGCAAGACCATCAAGATACGAGGGGAGATTTCTTCATTTATGCAAGATGATGATGAGTCGTTAGCCGAGGCTTGGGAGCGCTTCAAGGATTTGATAAGAAGTTGCCCTCAACATGGGTTCTCAAGGGATCAATTGATATGTTATTTCTACAACGGGATGGACCACCGTACGAGAGGGATGGTGGATGCCTCGGCCGGTGGAGGTTCTTTGTTGGGAAAGACGACGAAAGAAGGTTATGTGCTATTGGAGGAGATGGCAAAGAACGGGAACCAATGGCCACGTGATCTCATTGTTGCTGTTTTCCACATTTTCACGAGAACCACTAATACCATTATCATCGTCATCGTTTTCAGATTTATATGTAAAAAAAATATATCAATACAATAATAATTCATTATTCTATTGTAAGTATGTTTTACATTTTATAGTTTTTGTACCTGTGTTTGATATCACAACATTCTCTTCCACGTTTTGTTCTTGTATCTCACTGCATTGTTCATTACGATCATATACTTCTTCATCTTGAAGAGAAACATCTTGAATTTCATGTATATTCCCACCTATAAATGAAACTGAATTCAGTAATACCACAAATAATATCCACTAATACCAGAGCTTATATACAGTAATACCACATGTCTAATAATACAAAAAACATAACAATTCTAATAACTCCAATTAAACACTGTCAAATTGTGAAAAAATCACATTCTTCTTGGCTGTGAGTATTTTTCCTATTGAAATGATCACAATCTTCATTGTTATGCATATTTCAATGATATTTCTCTAACACCAATAGAATAATTTCATAAAAATTAGAGTAAGAAGAAAAACTAATTGAAATTGAGGATTAAAACACAGATTTTGTATATTTGTTCTTAACTGTGTATTGTGAAATTAGGTTTAAACGCACAACCGTCGACGCAACAGCAGGAACGGCAGCGACGACGGCGAGAATCCGTCGGCGATGGGACGGCAGTAATCGGAGGCGATGTGCGATTGAAAGGAACGACGATGGTGGAATTTCACGCTCTGGTTTTTTTTTTTTTTTTTTTTTTTTTATTTGGGCCTTGATCCGGTTCTAATCAGCCTGACCCATATTCCAATTTGGTGAGGTATGCATGGTACACCCGAGGGCACTCAAGTGTGACCCTTAAATAATTAGATTCTCTTAACTTATCCCGTAATTTTAGTTTTCTATAAATTTTTATCTTAAAAAAAAAAAAGAAAAAAAAGACTTACCATATAATGTTTCATATATATTGATAAATTTGTATAAAGAAAAGACTTACTGTATGAGAAAAAGTAAAAATGAATAAGTTAGAAATTATGAATAACTATCAATTATTTACTTAAATTGTCATTAACATTGTTTATACACAATCATTTTATTTATAAGTGGACTCGTAATTAAGGGTGAAGAAATATACCAAAATTTCGGTATATACCGAGCTTTTCGTACCGAAAAAATATCGAAATTTTCGGTATGGTATGACATTGTACCGAAAATTTCGTTACGATAACGGTATGAAAATTGATCATATTGCGGTATTTCGATATACCGAATTTTTTTCGATATTCGGTATGAAACGGTATATCAAAATATCGAAACATTAATAAAATAATAATTTTATAATTTAATTTATAATTTTATATTAGTATTTTTTTAAATTAAAATAATTTAAAACTTTAAAGCATAAATAAAATAACCTTAAATAATTAATTTCGGCATAAAACGATGCTTCAATATTTTCAATATGGAATGGTGGTTAAATATTTTTGGTATGAATCAGTATACCGGTATGATACAATATACCGGTATATCAAAATTACAGTACGATATCGGTATGAATATTTTTATACCGAAATTTTCGATACAGTATCAGTATGAATATTTTCAATATCAATTTTTTTGATATGATATCAGTATAGTTCAATATACCGTACCAAACAACCCCTACTCGTAATACTTTATAATACCTCCAATACATTTACTTTATACATATATATACTTAATATTTTTTTAAATTTGTTGGGCTTAAGGTGGCACTCTTCTGGGCTTTTGATTTGGGCTTGCAATTTCTCGGTTACTGGTGAGGGCGGAATTGGATGCACATTAAGGGCGCGGCTAAAGGCACCCGAATTTTCTACGAGTACACCCAGGGGAATTGTTTTTTGTCACAAGGGTGTTGCGAAATGACGTATTTATCTCTCCTGTACTTTTTTTTAAAAAACACCGGATGAGTACACCCACCTCCTATCTAAACGCGGGAATACAGAGGGTCATTACTTTCTACGCAATTCCAAAATTTTCTTTTCTGCAAATTCGATTTTGAGAGTGAGGATGGAGTCGAAAATGATCGATTATGATGTAATAACTACTAGTGGTGGTGCCAAAGACTCATTTGTAAGTTATTTATCATGTTTTGATTTTGATTTTTTTTTTTTAAGTGAAAGAGTTTTTATATTTAGGGTTTTTGTGTGTTTGTGTTGGTGTTTATGCTTGTTTTTTTTTGCATCTTATGACTCTATAGTGGTATGTAATTGAAATAATATGCATTTAGGACATACATTTTGTATTGCATTTGGTCATTTTTCAAAAAAAAAAAACCCTTTTCGCGACTGATTTTGCGAAGAAGACGACTATGTTCGTGTTTTTTTTTCGGACATTGCTGTGTTGTCCGAAAAAACGACTGGGACAAATCTCTTTTGCTTTGAACTTTTTTTCGAACATATCTCTTATGTTCAAAAAAAAGTTCCCAACATTGGGCCAATGTTCGAAATTTAGTTCCGCGAGTTTTACTTGGTCGAATTTCAAACTCAAAACTCTCTATAACGAACAAATTTTCGAACATTGGGCTTATGTTCGAAAAAAAGTTCCCAACATTGGGCCAATGTTCGAAATTTAGTTCCGCGAGTTTTACTTGATCGAATTTAAAACCCAAAACCCTCTGTTGGGAATAAATTTTCAAACATATGCCCAATGTTCGAAAATTAGTTCCCAACACGACATCAATGTTCGAAAATTAGTTCTCAACATGACACCAATGTTAAAAAATTAGTTCCCAACATGATACCAATGTTCGAAAATTAGTTCCCAACATGACACCAATGTTCGAAAATTAGTTCCCAACATGACACCAATGTTTAAAAATTAGTTCCCAACAAATAAGCCATGTTCAAAAATTTGTCCCGGACATCTCCTCCATGTTCGAAAAACCAGTCAAAATTCGTTCAATTTTTCCTAAACCGTTTCATTTCTTCCTAAACCATGCCAATTAGATGCCCATTGGTTTATTTTCATCCTAGCACATCAAATATTGATACATTGTACACATAAACATGATTATAACACAAAAAACCAACCTTAATCAACACATGCATGAAATTAACACCAAATTCAAAAAACAAAACCTAAACCCTACAACAATAAAAACAATGTTTCAATCAACAAAAATCGAAATTAAACACGTGTCCTCCTCTTCTTCTCAAATATAAGCAAGAAAAACTAACCTTTAACCATTTTTGTAAAATTAAAAAAAAAACGCTTCCTCCTATTATTCGAAAAAACGATGTAGTGGGAGTGGGGGAGAACGGTGCTATCTCTCTCTTGTTCGACGTCGCAGGTGGTTCTCTTTTTGAAGGGGGAACGGTGGAGTGGGAGTGAGGAATGAGGGAGAAGAGTTGAGTGGGGGAGAGGTTTGGGGAAGATGGGAAGGGTGGATGTACCGAATGGAGAGAGGGAGGGGGAGAAATGTTAAGGGCAATTTTGAATTTTTCAGGTGGATGTCCTCATCCGTTTTGTGTGTGTTCTCATCGCGTGGGTGTACTCATAGTAAATCCGGGTGCCTTTAGGCGCGCCCGCACATTAATTGTCGCTTATGCTAAACTAGTTTACACCCTAATGTTGCACGGGTTTTTTACAATACTGTATAAACTAGTGCATTTTAAATTTAAATTTACAAAATTTAAATGTTTGTTAATTAATGTTCATATATATTAGAGGGAAAATATCAATTGATCACCAAGTTTTACCTCTTTTCATATTTGGTCACCCACATTTAGTCACTATCAATATTGGTCACCAAATTATTATATTCTATCAAAATTGATCACTCTATTAGTCAATCTGTCATTGACTAACGGAGAAAGAGTTTTGAGCCGGAAAATTTCTCAAAACTAAGGTTAAGAAAATTTCATGCATCTTACAGAACTAATGAAACAAACACAGCAACAATGAAACATGTGCACAAATTACAAATATTTACTTTTTATTTTATAGATAATTAGGAAATGAGAAACTGGAGATATAAATTTATTTCAATTAATTTCAAATGTTTGACTAACATTTCAAGAAATCTGCAATAATTATTTTAATAGAAAAATATTTAGAATGAAAAATAAGTTTATGAAATTTTCTTGAATCAATAATTTTAGAAAATTCTTTACAATTAATCTTCACCACAAATTATGCTCCAATAATTATAAATAGGGAAATGAATTGAAATAAGTTTATATCTCCAATTATTATACAAATTCAATATGAAACCAAAAATTGGAAAACAGAGTACTCCTTTTATAAATATAATGTAAATATTGGTAATTTTTGCACATGTTTCATTCTTGCTTCTGCGTTTCTTTCATTAGTTCTAGAAAATGCATGAGAATTTTTCTGCGTTTGTTTCATTAGTTCTGAAAGATGCATGAAATTTTCTTAACTTTAGATTTTGAGAAATTTTCCGGCTCAAAACTCTTTCTCCGTTACTTAATTACAGATTGACTAACAGAGTGATCAATTTTGATAGAATATAATAATTGGGTGACCAATTTTGACAGTGACTAAATGTGGGTGATCAAATATGAAAAGAGGTAAAATTGGGTGACCAAAATTGATATTTTCCCTATATTAGAAGTCTATTACTCAAAATTAAAATATTTTATTTTATCTATATATATTAGAAGTCTATTACTCAAAATTAAAATATTTTATTTTATTTTTATATGTATTTTAAGGGGTGTATTCAATTGGAATTCTATTGGATTTTTTTTTTTTACTTTAAAAATTCGGTGGATTTAGAAAATTCATAAAGTTCATGCAAAGTTTGACTGACTTTTTTTTATTGATTTATATGAATTTTCATAAACTCGACAAAATTGTGAAATATATTTTCTTTAATGATTTACATAAATTTTCATAAACTCCGGCGCTAGAACTAGGGGCGGACCCAGAATGAGTAATTGAGGTGGACCAACAGTAAAATTATCAAATTTAAAATATACACTAGCAAACTCATATATAATATATTTATTATAATAAAAAATTTAAAATATAACATTAAACTTACAACCTGTTAAAATTTAAAATTTTATTTTTTTCATGTCACGAAAATTATCTAAACTTCCATATCGGTGGTCATAATCTCGTTCACGTTCAAATGATTGAATGTTAAATATTTCATTAATTTCAACCCTAAAAAATTTATAGGATAACTTTTATTTTTGATTTAAATGCTTGAGTATTTTTATTCTTTCTTTTAAAGAAAAAGATATATTGCTCGTTGCTTTTTTGTCCTAAAAATAATTAAATAATTGAAAAACTACATTAAATTCCATATTCTAACTCTTAACCAACAATTAATTATACAATTTTTGTTTATCTTTGATCTTGAAAATAAATTCTATAAATACATTAATAATTAATAATTGAAGAATTAATTTTAAATTAAATGCAAATTACAAATTAAATATTTGAAGAATAATTAAAGAGCGTGATCCGATTTAGAAGAAAATTTAAAAAGTAATTAGATAAATAAATAATGAAATGGACTAAAATAAATTTAGCAATTAGAAGTTGAAATGGATTGGGCCTGATTTAGTTAATTTTATTAATTTTGAGGGGACCAACAAACAAAATAATAATAAAAATATATAACACATATTTTTCATGCATATATACCTTGAAACAAATCACAATAATATATATTTTTTTTCATGTTATATAAGTATTTTACCATTTAAAAAATATATATATAATATATAAAGTTTATATAATAATTCGGGTCAGGTTGGATACTCGTGGATCAGACATGAGACTCAGACCCGATCCGTTCACATACGGGGCGGGGCAGGCCCGACCCATTATCAATACGGGGCAGATTTGACCTGACTCAAAGCTCGGGTTGGGTCAATATTGTTGATGCGGTCAAAATATGTCGTCCTATGATGTAACGACACGTGGATAAACGATGAGTTATCCTCACTAAGTATTTATATTCATTTTATGATATGATTAATACACCCTTAATTATATGTTTTGTAAATAGTCCAATGGGCCTCTTACGAGCCCAATTGTATTGAGAATAGGTCCATGAAGTGGCCCAAATTGGTAATAGTAAGGAGAGTGGGCCCATGCCCTTGAGAAATAAATGAAAGAGATAGGCTTAACCCTCGGCCCAAGCCTAAGGCTATGTGGACTGAGTCTCGGTCAAGAGAAGTAAGCCCCGAGTTTGGAGGGAGTTGGAGCTGGAAAATAAAATTAACTCCGTGAATTTAGGGATTGAGGACGTGGAAGTGAAGAAGATGGGCCCTAAACCGAGTCAAAGGGGGGATAGTTGAGAAAAAGGGGGAAAATATAACCTTTTCCCCAAAGTACGTGTTTTTAAGCTTCAATATTTGATTTACAACTTATCTAATCACACTTTTACGATCTTACACACACATTGAGTACTGAAATACGACTTGACAAGAAAATATAACATCTTATATTCTCCGGTAATCTGAATACACAGAAACTGAGCCCTCGGGCACTCGAGATTGATATTGTTTTGAGGAGCTTTCCACTGATTCAGATAGCTCCACCATCCGATTATTTGAAATCTCCATCTGACTTGAGCGTCGGAGTCCCCGCGCCGGGGATCTCTCTGGTGTGATTTTGCAGGTGTTCGTGAGCTTGGAGAAGACGATTTATACATATGCATAACCAGAGGGTTATAATCTGACATATCGGATTGCTGAAGAAAACGATTCACAAATAATCCAACAAAAGGGTTTTCATCTGAGGTGACGGATTAACAATCGAGGTGCGTTATTTTTTGACGCAATAACTGGCGCCGTCTGTGGGAAAATAGATCTAAGATGTGAGATTTATCCCTTAACTATTGGAACTCCAGTGGGAGGAGGAACTCCACTACTTATTTTCCTTCCTCCCCCTCCGAAGAACTTGGTTAGAAGTTTGGGAAAATGGCCAGCATTCGTTACTTCAGGGGTAAATTCGCCCTCTACACCTGTAGAGGTTTA
Source organism: Galeopsis tetrahit (assembly GCA_963675135.1). Lineage (NCBI taxonomy): Eukaryota > Viridiplantae > Streptophyta > Magnoliopsida > Lamiales > Lamiaceae > Galeopsis > Galeopsis tetrahit. The sequence continues at coordinate 56,363,369 of OY776129.1, forward strand.
GAATTTGATGGAAGAGACTCTAGACATCCCTATCCCTACTGGGGGTGATGTTGTTGACATATCTGGAGCCCTCGAGAGTGGACCTAGCAAGGAGATACCTCCAACAACTGCAGGTTCAGAATTGCTGGTAATGACTACTAAGCGATTGAATATTTTATTAACTCTAGCAATGGAAAAAGTGATAGCGGCTCAGGGGATGCCAGCACTTGTGCCCCCTTCACGCGCAGAGGTCACGAGGTAGAGTATTCAGGGCCCTGATGTCCATGATCCAGATCGGTGGAGGTTCCGGAGGGATAATCAGGGCCCCGATGTCCAGCATACAAATTAGATAGTACGAGGCAGAGTATTCCAATCCCCGAGGGCTGGCAGAGATATGAGCACCAATTGGTCAGGACCTAAGGGTCCGTGCTGAAAGTGCTGGAAACGTTGGAGGTTCTGGAGGGGTATTCAAGGCCCCGAGGTCCAGCCTCCAGATCAGGGAGTTCGAGATGGAGTATTCAAGGCCCCGGGGGCTGACGGAGACCTAAGGGTCCAGGTCCGTGAGGGCTAGCTGAGATATGATGAGTACATTGGTACCACTAGTTAGTACAAGTGTTTGATAAAGCCTGAAATATTAGATCTTTTGTATTAATTTGATATTACTATGAGCATGTCTTTAGGAGATTGACATCTATGATTCGAGGCTACTTTTTTCCATTGAATTAAGCATGGTCCTCCTGAGCTTACATGATTGATTTATGTATATATATATAATCTAGAAATTAAATTGGAATTGAGAATTACTTGAAATCTTAGAAGCATGAGTAGGTAATTCATATGTTGAGTTCTGTGACTACTTTGTGTGGGAGAATTGATGATTGAATATTGATGATAACTATGGTTCTGGAAGCGAAGACTAACATAACTATTTTCGAATTGTGTATAATTGACATGTTTCTATACTTTAAATATGATTTCATATTATAGATTGAGCCTATTTAGGTCCTTGAGATCAAAAAATGAAAAGTGCTACTTCATACTTTTTTATCTTTAAATAACAATATGTCTTGAGTTACGTCCTCGTTTAGGACCTTGAAGCCCGCATGTACTAGAAATACTTATTCATGACGAAACGTTGAGAATTGGATATTCATTGTAATTTTAATTTGAAGTGATTATTTGAGAGAGCATGATCCACTTTATTTTGATTTTTAGAGTGGAAGTTGATTTGATTTGTTTGTTCGAGTCTATGAAGTTTTATTTCTAAAAAGATTATGAATTTTTAATATTGGATGAGATGATTCTTTTAGAGTGATGAAATGTGATTTGAGCGTTCTGAGGTACTTAAGGGCCAGTAGCCCTAAAAGAGCAAAATGATAAGTCCGAGCGTTCTAAGGTATTTTAGGGCCAGTAGCCCTAAATGAGTGAAATGATAAGTCCAAAAACTAGAGTTGATGAGAGGATGGAGATGATCGGAGAAGGGAAATCCTTATAGAGTTGAACAAAGACTCAGGGGCTACACTGTCCCGAGAGGCCCGATCCCTAAGACTAAAATGCTGCATCATGGGAGGTCAGTTATACAAAGATCACCCAGATCTCCACAAATAAGAAGTTAAAAATTTGATCCCCTTCTGAGGTTGGAGATTAGAGGAATTAATCGTCTTGCCGAGACTGGAGGTCCTAGAGGGGGTCCAGGTTTCAGGTTTGAGATCAAAAGAGACTTGATTTACATTGTTTGATTATTTCATGTTTGAACTATATAATTGATTTTTATGATGCTTATTCGAGCACTTGAGAGCCTATGTTGGAGGCCCTTTTTGGTGTATCTTTACATGATTGATTCGTGACTGATATACGAGTAAACCTGGAGATCTACATGTCAGTCCAGAAGCTGGACCAGAACATAATGAGGGAGTTTCCCCTCAGGAGCTCCCCAAACTTGAGTTGAGTATCCAAGACCTTGAGGTCTTGGAACCAGATCAAGAGACGTAAAACCAATAACCAGGACCTAGGGGTCCAAGACCTTGAAGTATGTTAGAGATAAAAGTACACATGAGAACAGATGAGGGATGCGAAGTCCCTGAGAAATTCTATGAGTAATTTTCCCCCCTCGGTAGAGGGGGAAACTTAGATCTGGTAATGCGGTTGGCATGAGTCAGGTATGACTTGCATTTATTGTTTATGAATTTAATGAGATATGATGTTTTGAGATATTTCAGATCATTCTAATGTCACTAACTTGATGTTCTCGTGAATGTTTGTGATCATTTTACCTTGTCTATGATGAATAATGAACCCATGAGGAGGGGTTGGAGATCCTAGAGGTGCTTGAAGAGCTCGAGAGAGAAGAATTACATACACTACAAAAAAACCACATTAATTTTATGTGTGGTCTAAAGTCGTGTAAGGATAGACTAGTGAGATATCATCACATCTCAAAATGTGAAGATAAATTACATGTTATCACACTCTAAAATACATTTATATACTACAAATAAAATATTAAAAATCAAATGTCCTTACCAAAACTCGAACCTTGCTCCTCTCAATCTCTCATATGCATGTAAATGACTTTACCATTCTACTACAACTAATTTAGTATAAAAAAAAACACAAGGATATATATATACTATTTTAAATTATATTTAGTTGAAAATTAAAATGTTAGATTAAATTAAAAACGAGTTTCCTAATATATTTTGCGAATCATGAAAAAAATAAAAAATGTTAGATTAAAAAAATGACTGATTGGAATTTTACGTAAAAAAAAAAAAAAATTGTGTGAATCATGAAAAAAAATAGTACTCCAACAATTAATTTATGAATACAAATTCTCTCTATGTAAAAAATAAATTTCATTAATAAAATATGTTCTTATATTTTTTTAATATATATTTTATCAACCATATAAAATAAAATAAAATTTTTAATATAATTTGAATTTTATAATTCTTAATACAATAGTGTGGTATTAGAGTTAATATTAACACACCTTATTTTTTTTAGTGTGGCAAATTACATACGGAGTACTTATTAACACACTTAAAATATAATGTATTTAAAATGTACTTTTAAACACGTCTATTTTTAGTGTGTTAAAAGGGGTGTGACGATATATAATTTGTATTATTATGTGTGGTAATTAAGTATATATCCACACACCTAATATTTAGTGTATTTATAACATACATATTAACACACTAAAAAACTTAATGTGACTATATAATACTCCTACATTTTACCATATTTATTAGGGTTGACAACGGGGCGGGTATGGGACGGGTATGGCCTGTCCCAGGACCCGCCCCGCGAAAAAAATTTATACCCGATACCCGCCATAATTTATTTTGTTAAATAAAAAAGAACTGTTGTTTAAATAAAATAGCACATTTAAAATCTGCTCTTAAAATCATAATAAAACATCAATTCCAACATTAAATAGAACATAAAATCTTAAAAAACATACATATTGTTCAATGCAAAATTAACCAAACAAAATCGAATGCATAACACAATTAATATCTCAATTCTTAACACTCGTTGATAGATAATTCTTCACGTACGTTTTCTTCCTCGAATTAGAAAGGCAGAAAACAGTGCGTGTGTATGTTCTGTTATTGTGTAAACCTTACAATTAGAATTTAGAAAGTTTTTTTAATATGTATTTATTATACTAATATATATTTTTTTATTATTAATGTATATATGCGGGTCGGGTTCGGGTCGGGTATATACAATCCCATTACCCGTCCCATACCCGGCGGGTATTCGTTGACCGGGTATTTACCTGCCCCGAAACCCATTTGACCGGGTATTTACCAGTCCCGTACGGGTCGGTTTTATGCGGGTTCGAGTTTTTACCCGTCCCATTGCCAACCATAATATTTATTTTATAGTGTGACAAGATGTGTGACTATAAGCCTTTTTTCTTGTAGTGATAAGAGAATAAAGACTGGGTTCAGGGGAGCCTTGGAGGACCCCCAAATTGTTCTAAGGTTAGATTTATCCATGTCTTCGTACCTCTGGATAATTCACTGATTTGAAGGGCGTGGAGAGAATTTTGAGACTTGGAGGCGAAACCTCTAGATTTGAGATACTAAAGAGCGAAGCCAAACAACGTTGAGAGGCTAAAGGTTCAGGAAAAGACCATGTGAAACGAAGGTCATGTAGGCCAGATTTGCGATCGATAACTCATAGATGATGATTTGACTTCTAGTTTGAGATGATATGCTAATGTTAAACCTCGACTTGCTCGAGGAGTTGTAGATGTACGAGAGATATGTGCAACTCCGAAGATGAATATTGAGGTAACAATTAAATTCATATTACTTGTGATTTTTATGTTTCGAAAGCCAGAAAATTGATGGCTAAGACGCTAAGACAAAGATGAAGATTACCCGACTGGCTATGAAGCCAACTTCATCATGCGAAGCACTGGAGATCAGATTGCTACATTCAAAAAAACTTGAGAGGGCAGAGTTCAAGACCAAAAATTGTATGATGGTTGTCCAGAAGCTGAGCTATGGGGTCTAAGACCTAGACTTTGAGAGATGAGCGTGATGACAAGCCTTTTTACAAGATCATATGCTTGAAGTGGCTGAGTAATGCTACAAAATTAAGGAAGAAATGAAACGAGTATCCACGACCTCGAGGTCCAAGATCCAGATTTGAGTAGGATGAATAATGTTAGAAAGCATTTGAGGAGTTGAAGCTCCACCGAGCCCAGCTGCTGAACCTGACCAAATCCTCCCTAGAGTGGTGGATGTCCAAAATTTGAAGATTGAAGGTCACTAGACCCGAACCTCGAAGAGGATTGAGGAACTTGCAAATGCCCTACACTTCGATGCTTGAGGGGGGTGATGATGAAGGGTGTAGGCCTGCCACCTCCAAGATGCGGCTATGAAGTCAAGTAAGTGAAAAGTGTATACTTTACTTTTTACTTTCGATTTTGTTGTTTAGAGAGTATAAAATCTCGAAGCATTTGAACATTTGCTAAGAGTTTAGAGCATTTGAATGATGCATGATTAATAACTTTGAATAAACTGGGATTGAGATGTTGGTTATGCATGCTTATAATTTTTTGCATGAGATGATTCTTTGAGAAATCCGTGAAATTAATATTTTATACTATTATTATATGAGAAACTTGATATGTCCATAGGTTAGTATCCCTGAATGACTGAGGCCAATAGTCATATCCCTGAGGGGTCAAAGATGGTATCCTTGGGAAATTGGCAGAATAAACTTGAGAATAAATTGACTTGAGAGTGAGAGACACTCTGAGGCCACGTGGCCGAGGGAAGCTAGAGAGTCCCTTACCTGGCCTACTCGAGATCCAAGTGGATTACTTAAACTTGAATAGCCACAATAAGAATAAAATCTTTGAAATATCAAGTGATGATACACTTGAGAGATTATGAGGTTCAATGATGAACTTGATTTGAGGCCACGAGGCCGAGGGGAATTATAGAGCCCCTCACAATTTTGAGGTTCAATGATGAACTTGATTTGAGGCCACGAGACCGAGGGGAATTATAGAGCCCCTCACGATTTTGAGGTTCAATGATGAACTTGATTTGAGGTCACGAGGCCAAGGGGAGTTATAGAGCCCCTCACGATTCTGAGGTTCAATGATGAACTTGATTTGAGGCCACGAGGCCGAGGGGAATTATAGAGCCCCTCACAATTTTGAGGTTCAATGATGAACTTGATTTGAGGCCACGAAGCCGAGGGAAATTATAGAGTCCCTCACAATTCTGAGATTCAATGATGAACTAGATTTGAGGTCACGAGGGCGAGGGGAGTTATAGAGCCCCTCACAATTCTGAGGTTCAATGATGAACTTGAGTTGAGGCCACGAGGGCGAGGGAAGTTATAGAGCCCCTCACAATTCTGAGGTTCAATGATGAACTTGACTTGAGGCCACGAGGCCGAGGGAAGTTAGAGAGCCCCTCACAATTCTGAGGTTCAATGATGAACTTGATTTGAGGCCGGGAGGCCAGATTATTAAGTGAGAAACACTTAAGGGTTTTGTTGGGATATGAATATCCTTAGTTTAGTTTTGATAAACCAAATCAAACATGTAATAGGATAAGTTGTATTGTATAGACAACTTTATTATACATCTTGTAATAGATAGGACTCTGGTTAGAAGAGAAGACATGTCAATGCTCTAGAAGAGAAGAGAAGACCAAGACCAGAAGTCTCCTGATAAGATGAGTTGAACTCATCTTACAGGATAAGAAGAGTAAAAACAGCTGAGTAAAGACAGCAGAGTAAAGACAGCAGCTGAGAAGAAACAGCAGCTGTGTAAAGACAGCTGAGTAAAGACAGCAGAGTAAAGACAGCAGTTGAGAAGAAACAGCAGCTGTGTAAAGACAGCTGAGTAAAGACAGCAGAGTAAAGACAGCAGCTGAGAAGAAACAACAGCTGTGTAAAGACAGCTGAGTAAAGATAGCTGAGTAAAAACAGCAGAGTGAAGTCTTCTTACCAGCAGAGTAGAAGTCTTCTTACCAGCAGAGTGAAGTCTTCTTACACAATTAAAGGAAGACCAATCACAACTGAAATCAAGGATTGACAAGATATGTGCACAAGAAAGGAAAGTCAAAGATATGATTGAAATTACATGACAATAGTAATATTCAATCATATCAAATCAAGAGATTGTCAATTCCTCAATTAGTGGAGATTTGAATTGCTATCATCCAACGGTAACATTCAAACATCAACACTATATAAATGAGCTCATACATCATTGGGAGAAGTGAAGAGGTGTGAGATGCAGAGGTCGAGCAAAGTGCTTAAAGTCCAGAAATAAGAAGAGCTCAAGAAGATCATTCATGAAGATTCAACACGCATCACGTCATCCCCAGTGAGTGAACTCATACCATCTAAGCCAGTTTAACCACTCATATATCTCCATAGCTTAGAGAGAATTTCCCAATCCTAGCATGAGGCTAAAACAGATTGTAAGGGAAATTCTCACCTAGTTCATATACACAAAACCCACCTTCTACCATAAAACCCTAGAAGTCAAGTTGAGTGTTCGTCACTGTAAAGAGTCCAAGTGCTCTATAATCACTTGTGGAGTGCAAGTGCTTACAATCACTTGTGGAGACCGTAGCTGTTAGGACGGCTCAGATCTCAAAGTCCTACTCTTGGGACTATAAATGACAAGGCCCTTGTAATTTTCGGTAAATTAAAGGGATTAAACATCACGTTAGGACGTGAGAGTGGACGTAGGAACGTATATCCGAACTACTATAAATTAATGTGTTATTTACATTTCTGCACTTTACATTTCAAGTCTTTACATACATATTTGTGCATAAAATGTTTTACACACTGTATTTATTAAATAGACGAGTATAATATTTATGGGCACACTACAATTCCGCACTTAACTCCGATAAGTAATTAATCAGTCGACTAACTAGTCCTAGGCCCCTAGTGAAATCAGCGGACTAGTTACTTTGAAGAGTTAGTTTATTTTCCACACAATCAGCAGACATCAAGTCAGCTGATCTTACACTCGTCTCAGGGACCAACAGGTTTTGAGATTCAAGAGATGAACTGTTTCCATCTGAGGTCCATAAGGACTAGGACTCTCCTTTAGCTTGGAGCTTGGAGGGTTGACATCGTTATTAGCCCCTGTTGTGCTCAGGATGCCTTGGACCTCGAGATACCCTTGAGCATCTTCATCATCTTAAGGGCTAGGAGGTTTCGGAGCCCTCCAAAGGATTGGATGTCTAAGAGAGCTTAGAATTCGAAGCACACGATTTGAGGCCACGAGGCCGATGGAAGTTGGCTAGAGAGCCTTTCACAATTCTAAGGTTCAATGATGAATTTGATTTGAGGCCAGGAGGCCAGGTTTTTAAGTGAGAAACACTTATGTGATTTTGTGGTTCATTGTACGAACCACCTTGATTTGAAGCCTTAATGTGGCTAGATTATGAGATTTTAAGTGAGAAACACTTATAAGATTCTGATGTTTAAAGAAGGAATAACCCTAATCTAAGGCTAATAGATGACCATAATTTCTCATATAATTTGAAATTGGTAACCTCGAGGTCCTTGAGGACCTTCAGGTCTTATGATTCTAAAGACGGGACAACCCGCAGGCGCGTGAGACACCTCCGTGTACGAAATACGAGGCGTCACATAAAGGCAATCTTAAAAGATTTTCTACTGGAAGGTTCGGAGAAAATAATCACCAACTCGACTCTAGAGGTCGAAGAGTTATGAGCTCCCCAGGGCTCGAGGGTTCTGAGGGGTATAATTTTTCTGGAGCGTTATACTACGCTTCTCGAAGTTTGATTTCAATGATTATTATTTTTTAAGGCTTAAAAAAGCCTCAACTGAATGCGATTGATAACACTTTTCTGGAGCTATATGATGCCCTTTTCAGGGTTTGATTCCAACAATTTTTGTGCTAAGAAAAAAGCCTTAATGAAATATGATTTATGATTTGTACATGAAGATACCGAGGCTAACTCATCTATTCCTTTCTACTCTCATAAGTTTGAGATACTTTACGAGAGTAGGGGGAGTGGTTGATGCGGTCAAAATATATCGTCCTATGAGGTGACGACACATGGATAAACGATGAGTTATCCTCACTAAGTATTTATATTCATTTTATGATATGATTAATACACCCTTGATTATATGTTTTGTAAATAGCCTAATGGGCCTCTTAGGAGCCCAATTGTATTGAGAATATGTCCATGAATTGGCCCAAATTGGTAATAGCAAAGAGAGTGGGCCCAAGCCCTTGAAAAATAAATGAAAGAGATAGGCCTAACCATTGGCCTACATCCCTGGCCCAAGCCCAGGGCTATGTGGACTGAGTATCGGTCAAGAGAAGTAAGCCCCGAGTTTGGAGGGAGTTGGAGCTGGAAAACGGAATTAAATCCGTGAATTTAGGGATTGAAGACGTGGAAGTGAAGAAGATGGGCCCTAGACCGAGTCAAATGGGAGATAGTTGAGAAAAAGGGGGAAAATATAACCTTTTCCCCAAGGTATGCGTTTTTAAGCTTCATTTTCTGATTTACAACTTATCTAATCAGACTTTACGATCTTACACACACATTGAGTAATAAAATACGACTTGACAGGAAAATATAACATCTTATATTTTCCGGTAATCTGAATACACTGAAACTAAGCCCTCGGGCACTCGAGATTGATATTGTTTTGAGGAGCTTTCCACTGATTCGGATAGCTCCACCACCTGATTATTTGAAATCTCCATGTGAGTTGAGCGTTGGAGTCCCCGCGACGGGGATCTCTCCGGCGTGGTTTTGCAGGTGTTTGTGAGCTCGGATAAGACGATTTATACATATGCATAACCAGAGGGTTATAATCTAACATATCGGATTGCTGAAGAAAACGATTCACAAATAATCCAACAAAAGAGTTTTCATCCGAGGTGACATATTAACAACCGAGGTGCGTTATTTTTTGACGCAACAATTGTCATCCCTACTTCTGATCTTTTGTGTTCAGAGTTCTCTGATAGAATCCGTTGAAATCTCTGGGTTTTTAGAAGAGATTTTGGATAATGTAATTTATTTATATTTTTGTACGAGAATCCAACAAAATCTACAGAGTATTAAAATCTAGATTGTTGAATGCCCAAAGATTTTTTTAAGACTTTTTAAATCTGTATTGAATACCTCAAATTTTTAAAAGACTTTTGATAATTCAAATTGAATACCCCACACTTTAAAAGTCTAAAAAATCCTATAAAATTTAGAAACCACCAAAACAACCCTAAATCTCTAAATTAAAGAACCAATAAATAATTTAAATTGTAATCATTTGCAAAATAAAAATATTAATTAATCCACACATTGACTCTCTATGTAAAATAGAACAGTTTATTAATTTATTTATTTTTTGGTTATAGTAGCTGAAAATTTTAATAATGAACTTAATGCCATGTTTCATTTTACTTGTTATTGTTTAATATAGAATTACTTTTTTTTCGTTTTTTTTTTTTTTAAATATTAGCCAGACATTTTCTAACGATGTACTTAGTGACATGTCTCATTTTATTTGTTATTGTTTAATATAAAATGACACTTTTTGGTTTTTTTTGTCAAAGTTCAACAACTTAAAAATTGTTCATCCATGACACCTCGACAACTTTGTTCACCACCTAGTTGGTCATCCCGTTCGACCATATAATCGAGCTCATCTCACATGGTTGTCCATCAAAGATGAAAAAACACATCAACAAGGACATCTATCTACCTAAACTAGCTCATCATATGTGTCAAAACGAGACGAACAAGTCAGCTTGTCCGATGATTGTAGTTTACTAAGCCATTAAATCTTAAGGGCCCATGTGCCACCTAAACAACTACATGTCATTCTCTAAAGACAATGTAATATATGTCGTTCATAATTGCATATAACATTTAAAAAGTTCGTGACTTAATCAAGAGACATAATATAAATTTCAACTCACAAAATTATTTTCTCTCTCTTTGTAAACTCTTCAAGCTTACTGAAGAACATTCAATGCAAAAGTTATAATCTCTTCACAAATTACTTTGTTTGATTAGTCAATTAAATTACACGAACATCACAAATACTAACTATCAACAATGATAATTTAAGTAAAATGTTTGGATTAAAATGCTAGTGAAACATAACTAGAAATTGAAATTTATATTATAGAAATCACAGAAAAGTCAATCACACACATACACATTATACTTGAAATAAATGATGAAATTGAAAGACTCTGATATGAACTAAAGTTTCCCCAAATCTTTAGCCATATCCCTGAGCAAATATTTTTGAACTTTACCGGTTGATGTCTTTGGAAGCTCCTCCTTGAACACCACTGTTCTTGGCACCATATACAACGACAGTCTCGCCTTACAAAACTCCCTCATCTCTTTCTCCGTCGGCTTCTCAAGCACCCCCTCCTTCAAACTGACAAACGCACACGCGGTCTCCCCCCAATACCTATCTGGTCGCCCTACTACCGCCGCCTCTTTCACGGCCGGGTGGGTATACAACACAGCCTCCACCTCCACACTGCTCAAATTCTCTCCGCCGCAGATGATTATATCCTTGAATCTATCCTTCACTTCCAAATACCCGTCCAGATGCATTACCCCTACATCCCCCGTGTAAAACCACCCATCTTCCCTCATGCATTTCGACGTCCCCTCGACATCTTTTAAATATCCTAACATCACACTGCTGCCTCTTAACACAATTTCCCCCATTGTTAAACCGTCTTTGGCAACACTCTTTCCGGAATTAGGATCCACCACACCGGCTTCCGAAAATCCAATTGTCTTTACGCCTTGTCTCGCTTTCAATTTAGCTCTCTCCACCGCGGGCAGATCGTCCCATTCCTTCTTCCACGCGCACGTCACCACCGGTCCACCTGTCTCCGTCAACCCGTACCCGTGACTCACAATGAATCCCTGTGATTCTGCGCGGCGGAGCACAGTTGCAGGCGGCGGTGCCCCGGCGGTCATTATGTGGACGGGATTTTCCAGAGGTTTGTATTCGGTGCCATTTGTTAACATGTTGAGCACCACCGGAGCGCCGCACATGTGCGTCACTTTATACTTTTCAATTGCTTCATAAATTGAAAGGCCATCGAAACGACGGAGGCAGACATTGGCGCCGCCCACCGCCGCCATCCCCCAGGCGTAGCTCCAGCCGTTGGCGTGGAACATAGGCAATGTCCAGAGGTACACCGGCTGCTTTGGAACAGACCAATCGAGCAAGGAATCCATGGAAATCATGAAAGCTCCACGGTGGCTGTGCAACACTCCCTTGGGGGATGACGTGGTGCCAGAGGTGTAATTCAGGGTAATCGGATCCCACTCGCTGTCGGGTCGGATCCAATTGAACCCGGGATCGCCGTTCTCCACCATGTCCTCGTACTCAAAATAGTGATCGTAATCTAATTCAACGACGCCGTTTTGGTAATCCTCATCGGAAATTAGTACCAAATTGGGGCGGTTTAAATGCGGAGGGAAGAGGGAAACAGCATCATTAACGACGGAAGCAGAATCGATGTCCATGAACACGAGCTTGGCGCCGGAGTGCTGCAGCAGGTTGGAGATTCCGGCGGCGTCGAGGCGGAGATTGACATTGTTGAGTATGGCGCCGGCCATCGGAACTGCGAAATGGAGCTCGCACATGGCGGGGACACTACGGAGACGACGTCGCCCCGTCTGATCCCCATATTAACGATGGATGAAGCTAGTTTTAGACACCTGACATGGAATTGGGACCACGTACGAGCAGTACTGTCATTGTAGAGAATTGCAGGGGAATCAGCGTAGACAATAGCAGCCCTTTCCAGAAATTGTATGGGAGTAAGTGGGGTTGAATTTGCAGGTGACGACGTTGGTTGTACCTTGTCTACTGCGCCGTTTGCAATTATATCTCCAGAGTGTCTTGAGTTGGAAACAAACAGTGATGTAACCTGTTTAAATTTGGGTACAAAATAACGGGGTTTCTGCCATGGAAATGCTGCTTTTTCTTTGAAGCTTGATGAAGATGAAGAAGAAAGAATTAGAGAAATTGAGTGTGTGAGTCTGAGAGGATGCATTGCGCACGCTTACTTTGTGATGCAGGTGTGTACGTGTATATATATATAATCTCCTTCCTTGGACGTTTGGGATATTAATTCCTAACACTAGGACGTTTGGGCGTGAGCCTTATGGATCTAATACCATAAAAAGATTACATCTCAGCTAAAAGTTTGAACTTGTAAAGAGTGTGGGAATTAATTCTTGTATATTAATTTATAATCCACCTCATCAAAATTAATTGCTGGCTTTATTTACCGATTTAAATACATGGACTATATAGGACAATGTTTCATCATTTCTGGTACACGGGAATGATATAATGCCCACCCGTGGACACAAATTTTATTTCCACCGCTTACGTGGCAATGCCACATCATATATTCTTTATTCTATATTTCTAGATTATTCCAATTTTATATCACAAATCTTATCACTTCCATTCCATAGGATTCACAAAAAAATCTTCTCTAAAAAAAACTCTCGAAAAATTAATTTTTTTTAATTAAAAGTTGTTTTGAAAAACTAAAAAACATTTAAATAAAATGATATTTTCGATGATTAAAAAAACTATTCCAAAAATTCGATGTATAATCTTAAAATTATTTTGAATATATATATATAATAATTAAATACGATAATTTTTTTTAATTAAAAGTTATTTTGAAAAACTAAAAAATATTTAAAAAATGATATAATTTCGATGATTAAATTTTTTTTAAATGAATAAATTTAAAGTCATACGCAATATAAATTATTTTTAAAAATCTACCGTCAATAAATTATAGGAGTATATTGGAGTATTTAAATAATTTTTTTCATAAAATAAACTTTTTTACGCATAGCAATAAAAATTTATTATGATAAAATGATTTATTTCATACATTTAAAAAAAAAACATATTTCATATATTAAAAATCATGTATTTAGATCTAAAACTCATTTTATTTACTAAACATTGATCGATTAATTTTTTGAGAGAAGATTTCATTTTTTGAATAGTTTTTTTAATCATCGAAAATATCATTTTATTTAAATGTTTTTTAGTTTTTCAAAATAACTTTTAATTAAAAAATATTAATTTTTCGAGAGTTTTTTTTTTAGAGAAGATTTTTTTGTGAATTCTATTTATATGGAAGTGATAAGATTTGTGATATAAAATAGGAATAATCTAGAAATATAGAATAAAGAATATATAATGTGGCATTGCCACGTAAGGGGTGGGCATAAAATTTGTGCCCACCGATGGGCATTATATCATTCCCGTTATTGTATATATATTCAACTGGAGCATATATAATAATAATAAAAAGCCTTCTTGTTATCAATTTAAAGTTTGAAATCACTTATAAGTTATAAGCATTGTCAAAAGATTATCTTCATACGTCGTGAGACGCACACATTAGAAAAAAGTTATTTTATTGATATGTGATGTTAAATAAAAAAGATGTATTTTAGCCCTTTAAATAATTTAATGTAGTGCAAAGAGAATTTGATGAGGTATAAGATGTTTGAGCGTGAACCTTATGCTTTGATAACATAAAGAATTTCATCTCATCTAAAAATTTAAACTTATAAAAAAAGTGTGAGAATTAATACTTGTATATTAATTCCTAACTCACCACATGAAAATGAACTGCTGGCTTTATTTACCGATTTAAATACATGGACTATATATGACAATGTTTCAACATTCCTATGGGTGGAATTTAATGTGTTTTTTGTATATTAATTCCTAACCCACTTCATGAAAATTAACTGCTGGCTTTATTTACCGATTTAAATACATGGACTATATATGACAATGTTTCAACATTCCTATGGGTGGAATTTAATGTGTTTCTTGTATATATATATTCAACTGGAGTATATATAATAATAAATAAAATCCTTCTTGTTATCAATTTAAAGTTTGAAATCACTTATAAGCATTGTCAAAAGATTATCTTCATACGTCGACGCACACGTTAGAAAAAAGTTATTTTATTGGGTAAAGTCTAGTATGCACTCGAGTACATGTTGTGCACCCTACTCTAAAGAAAAGTGTATGTTATTAAACTGAAAAGTACAACACAATATTACTAAAAAGTGTAAGTCACTATGACTAAAAATATTATTATACAATTTAATAATTAAAAAGTGCAACACCATTTACCAAAAAGTGTAAGTCAGTAAAATTGAAAAATGCAACATGGACTAGGGTATCACACCAACTCATTTTATTGATATGTGATGTTAAATAAAAAAGATGTATTTTAGCCATTTAAATAATTTAATGTAGTGCAAAGGGAATTTGACGAGGTATTATAAAATAAAATATGAATTAATTTTAAAAATAAAATAATATTGTTAGAATATTAATTTTATGTGTTATTTCTATATGGAGAGTGTGCAATTAAAAAAACACTTTCGTGTCTTCTGTATTTTGATTTCATAAGTTTTAGTTAATATATACTAAATGAAAATCGTATGGCTTTGGGTTTTGTTCTAAATCAAGGAATTGTAGTGAACCATTACAAAAAGTTATTCAAAGCACCAAGTTTAATTTTGTTCTAAATCAAGAAAATGTAGTGAACCATTAGAAAAATAGTGTTTGAATATAAAGAGGTTTCATTTGTATCGAGTTAAAGGAAATGAAGAAATTTAAATGGCACCGTATTAAAATTATATTGCATACTTTATTAATTTGGTATTTGAGGAATTATTAGCAACAATTTAAAAGAGAGACCTTTTTTTGGTGGTGTGTATTTTAATAAAAATATTACTGTAGTTAATTATTTCACTTCAAAATTTGGTAAACTGCTAGGAAGTGATAAAATACATAGGAGAGTGGCATCAAGTTTGTGGGTAGGTGTGGTGGGGGAGGTATGGAACTGCAGAAATGCAATAAGGTTCGAAGGAGGTGTAGCTGATCATAAAAGACTCATGGAAAAAATCAAGATCAATTTGTGGACGTGGCTTTCAGGAAGAGGATTGATAATCCCAAATTCTTCGGTGTCGGCCTGGTGTTGTAATCCATTTTTATGTCTAGCATAGCTATGTTTTACGGAAAAAAGACGGGAGTTGGTAATTTGTGTAACATGTATATGGGTTGAGTACCCCTTGTACTCTAATTAATAGTATTGATGCGTCGAAAAAGAACGCCTTCGGATATCGATCGTTCCTTTGCGAGCACTATTAATCACGAGTTTTAATCGTCTATTTATCCTTGGCAATCTCCTCGTAAATCTCCCAAGAATCCAAGAATAACCTGCAAAAGTACGCCGGAGGGGGGCTCCGACGTAGAAGCTCCGACGCTCAAGTCAGAATCGATCGTAGGCGAAATCAAAGAGGAATTCCCCTGTATATTTAGGGAAATTCCGGCGAATACAGTAATATTTCTTCTCAATTCAGTGTGTAGTTCTTGTGAAAGTATGTATAATATGTAAAACGTTCCCTATCCGGAGAGGGAGAGACTTATTCTCCCTATATTCTCGGCTCCTTCCCGTAAATCTGGCCTCAATTCCCTAAAGAACCGGTCTCACTCTCCCTGGAGACTTGGTTCTTCAGCATATCCGCCCTATCTTCGTGGGCTGATCCACTTATTTGATTTGGCTAGCAAAGATTGACTAGTCTTCCCCTACTTGGTCCGGATCCTTTCAGGCCCAAGGGCCAGTAATCTCTTCGAATATGGGCCAAAGGCCCAATCACCCTGATTTCCCTACTTAGGCCCAGGGGTGTATTAATCCTGTTTTCCCATAAATCGGCCTAATCATGACTATCATAATTTTATCTTGTTTCCACGTGTCGACTTCTCCGGGAGCGACATATTTATCTACATCAACCACTCCCCCCTACTCTCATAAAAGAAATAATTTTTAGGAGAGTAGGAAAACAATAATCAATAAGATAAATATTAAAGGAATATTCCATTCCTTAAAATACTCCTCGAAATGCTGCTGATTTAATTTGTTTCCTAATAATTATCTTCAGAAAGCTCCACGCCTTTTCCACTTCCACACGCTAACTTACTCTCGATTCTTGGAGCCAAGCGTCTGCCCGAGGGGAAACATCCAGCCACATTTTTTCAGCCACGCGCTTTTTTATTGGGGAGTATTTAATTCTCCTCGACCTTCCCCCTTCTCTCTCTTCCGCACCATTATTTCAAAATTTTCGTTCATTCCACCAAAAACCCTTTTTTCTCTTCTTTCAAACCTATCCACTCTTCTCTTTCTCTCTAATATTTCTGCAATCAACTTCTCTACACATGTCCAGCGGCCATTCCGTCATCACTCCTAAAACCGACTTTGCTCCAGGTATCTACTCCTTCCTTTCTTTTCTCATTTACAATACCCTCATGTCCTCCTCCTCAAACTCCACATCCATGGAGAGTTCCACTTCCGACTCGTTTCCTATATTTCCCGTAACTGACCAAGCTTTGGAGGACAAAATTTCTGGTCCCTCGATTCTCACTCCTGAGCGCGTAGCCGCTTTTCTCCGTTCAGGGATCTTCCCCGCCGATTATTCAGTTAGGGCTGCACATAGGAAAGAGCGCCCTAATTTTCCAGGCCATAATACCTTAGCCTTTTGGGAGGCCCAACTAAAAGCAGGCCTTCGATTTCCGATACATCCTTATCTCTGTGAAATTTCCACCTATCTTCGCATACCCTTAAACCAATTTACTCCCAATGCCATACGCGCAATGTTAGGTTTTTATATCCTGATGAAGGAAAATGGTGGGGAACCTTCGGCTCAGCTTTTTCTAACTCAGTACGTGTGCAAGTTTGCGGAGGGGTTTTTTTACGCTAGTGGTCGTACTTCCAGGACCGGAAAGTTCATGGAAAAGCTCCATGAAGGGGTCCAGGACTGGAAAGACTATTACTTCTTTGTTACAAATCCTCTTCCTTGGGAGTTTCCTCATGAGGGGTGGATTTATGAGAATCCTGGGGTACCCCGTCCTCCTCTTTCTGTTTGTTCTTCTCTAAACTTGGATGTAATGAACCATTTAATTGACCATGTCTCTACCCATGGCTTTTTCGATGTGATGGGTATTTGTAAAAATCCTAGAGCCCTCTCTCATTTCGGTTTTGGTCGCCCCGATTACCCCTTAGGTCCCGACGATGGTAATATCATTTCTTTTTCTGAGTAATGTCTTCCAAACTGGATCTGCCTTGTTTATTTAATGTCGTTTCATATTTCTTTGTGCAGCTATGAGTTGGTTAACTCAGATTTCCCGTGATGCCTCTCTCGATGGTTACTAAGTCTCCGGCTCCTGAAAGCTCCTCCAAGGCTCCAGTTCCTCCTTCCCCAGTGAAACCTGCCACCGGGTCAGTTGCTAAGCGCACCCGATCCTCTACTGAGAAAGCCTTAGTTTCTACTCTGCCTCCTGCCTCTGATGCTAAAAAGAAGAAGTCCAAAACCAAATCCTCACTGCCTAATGCCGCTTCCGACACTCCTGATGAGATTAATGTTGACCATCTCCTGGCTTTCATAGAGCGTCACACTCCGACCCCCGCCACGGAGGCTCTTAATGCTCTGTCCCCCGAGGAGCGAGTTGTGCATGCGGCCCATAGCTTTACACAGGTAGACTCTCCATGCAAATATACTTCTGGATAATTTAATATTGTCAAAAGTATACCTGTCTTACTTCTTTAGATTGTTCATTGTGTAGTTTGGTCTCCTGTTTTCCAACATGTCTGAGTGGGCTCTCCAGTCCCTTCAGCTAGTGGATGATCTCCAAAGCCAAGTGGAGCTGGAGAAGGTGAAGAAGGAGATCCTCGATGCAGAATTACAGGACGCTAATCAGAAGTGTAAAGTACTCCAGACGACGCTTTCGGGGGAGATTTCTTCGTTGAAGAAAGAGTTTGGTAAACGAGTTGAACAACTGGAGGTTACTCTCCCTCGGGCGGGTATGAGATTATGCATAGAGTCCCTGTTTACCTCTGCCATAGGTCAAAAATTTCTAGGTACCTTGCATCGGGAGTGGTTGGAGGCCTTTCTTCAGAGCAGCAGCTTTTTAGGGGCGATGGGTGCATATATCCCCCATTTCATCGATCATGGGTTTTCCAACGCCGTGGCTGAACATTATGCTCCAGGATTTAATGGTCAGTATACTCGTGCCCTCCGGTTAGACGAACTGGATACTCCCCCCAAGTTCCCTGGAGATGCTAAGGAAGACATCAATACCCCTTGGTGGTTACCTGGGATGAGGAAGGCAGTCTTGGAGCTGAAAGATGTTGCCCTGAACTTGGATGATCTTGCACCGGCAAAGGATATAGCTTTCCCTATTCATGTGGAAAACCCAACTCCAGTGGCTACCGTGGCAGCAGGTGCTCTGATGGAGAAGGCAGAGGGTGGCGATTCCAGTGGGCGAGCTGAGGAGGCAGGAGAAGGTTCCGAGGGGAAGAATGATGTTCCCCTCTCTTCATAACTTTATTTCCCTGATAACACTTTGGTACTTTTAAAACACTTTTTATTTTGTTAAGGCCTCTAAGGCCCTTTTGGTATTTTCCGGAGACTCCACACTCCGGGGTTTTTCTGTGGAGGGCTTAGGCATGGTGCCTTAAGTCTTGAATATTCCTGCTTCTCTTTCGTTTAATATCGTACCTGCACATTTATTACTTGGCATGCATATATACATATATATCTCTATCACTGTTATAAGGTGTGGTATCTGTTAGCATGTTTTCGACATTTTCTGGACACGTAAAGGCTCTAAAGCTCCTAGAGGAACCTTAATGAGGAGATAGGGTTTATATCCCTGTACTTACTTGGTGATTTGCTAATGTTTCTAGTATTTCTCTTGACACTAGAGTTTTTAGGGATTATCCTCTCCCCTAGGTCAGAATTCGTAGGGATTATACTCTCCCTTAAGTTGTTTATACTCGTAAGAGTTAGTTTATACTCGTAAGAGTTGTTTATACTCGTAAGAGTTAGTTTATACTCGTAAGAGTTAGTTTATACTCGTAAGAGTTAGTTTATACTCGTAAGAGTTGTTTATACTCGTAAGAGTTAGTTTATACTCGTAAGAGTTAGTTTATACTCGTAAGAGTTAGTTTATACTCGTAAGAGTTAGTTTATACTCGTAAGAGTTGTTTATACTCGTAAGAGTTAGTTTATACTCGTAAGAGTTGTTTATACTCGTAAGAGTTAGTTTATACTCGTAAGAGTTAGTTTATACTCGTAAGAGTTAGTTTATACTCGTAAGAGTTTGTTTATACTCGTAAGAGTTTGCGAAAGTCGCTAGGGATAGGGTTTATTGACAAGTTAATTATATCTTCTGCTGCTATACCCCCTACTCCCCCTAGCTTTAGAGGCTGTCGTGGATAGAAACTTTAGGAATTCTTCCTAGGTATTTTCTATTCGAATCTTCATGAGTTGGTGTAAATCTCTCTATTTTGCAGTATCTCTATCACGTTATGTTTTAATTTTCAAAACATGTTCGTTATTTCAGTACTCATTATGCAGGCCCTTAACAGTTGTCTTGACATGATATTAACATACAAGAAACATTTCATCATAAAATCGACATACAAGAGTCATTTCATCACAGTATTAACATGCATTTAGGGAAATTGCTGAAATTTTATCAAAATCGGTGCTCCATTGATCAAAAATGTTCATCAACATAGGCAAATAAGGGGAACCTATGCCGGCCTCATTAAAAACCTCTCCATGGTAAAATCCCAAAGGGAAACCCACGTAGAGGGAAAAAGAGTGTCGGTGAAGCAATTATTCGAATAAGAAGTAAACATTCAAAATTGTTCATAAAGAGAAAGGAAGTAGGGGAATAACACCTTCCTCAAACATAAAATCTCTTCAAGTGGCACACGTTCCATGGCCTTAGTATCTCTTTCCCGGTCATATCTTGGAGCTTGTATGCTCCGCCTTTTAGTACCTGTACTACCCTGTACGGACCTTCCCAATTGGGTTCCAGCTTCCCCGTGTTCTTCAAAGCATCTGCTCTGCGAAGGACTAAATCTCCCACTTTAAAGGAGCGAGGGATCACCCTGCGATCATATGCTGCCTTGATCCGACTCTTGTACCTTTCTGCTTTTAATCTCACCATCTCCCTTTCTTCATCTATCTGGTCCAGCGCCTCCCTCATCAACTCTTCATTTCTTTTTTCTTCAAAATAGGTGATCCGGTGCGATTTAAGTCTGGCCTCAGGAGGTATCACTGCCGCTGCCCCATATACCAAGTAGAAGGGAGATTCGCCCGTAGCTGTTTTAGGGCTGGTCCTGTAGGACCAGAGGACGTTGTCTAGCTCTTTTACCCATTTTCCTCCTACCTCTTCCAATCGTGTCCGAATACCATCCACTAGGATTCTGTTTGTAACCTCCACCTGCCCATTAGCTTGTGGATGGGCTACTGAAGTAAACCTCTGTGTAATGTTCCACCTTTCGCACCACCTCCTTACTTTCTCTCCATTGAACTGCGTTCCGTTGTCGGAAACCAAGATTCTGGGTACTCCAAACCTGCAACAAATATGTCTAGCAAGAAAAAGAATTACATTATCTTCTTCGATTTTGGCCAAGGGCAGCCTCTACCCATTTACTGAAATAGTCCACAGCCACGATCAGAAATTTTCTCCCTCCAGGTGCCAAGGGGAAGGGTCCCACCAGATCTATTCCCCATTTGGCGAAGGGACAAGGCGAGTACATAGCCCCCATTTCCTCTGCGGGTACTCGTATCAAAGGCCCATTCTTCTGACACTTCTCACATTTCTTCACATATTCTCTAGCGTCTCTAATTATGTTAGGCCAGTAGAAACCGGCCCTAAATACCTTTTTCACCATGGTCTGGTAACCTTCATGGCTGGATGCGCAACCTTCATGGATGTCCTTGATCACTAGCTCTGCTTCTCTTCTTGAAAGACATTTTAGATAAGGTTGAGTGAAGGACCTCTTGTACAATTGACCTCCTAGGATGCAATACTTCCTTCTCCAAGCTTTGGCCTCTCTGGACATTGGGGTTACTGGACCCCTGTTCAATTCTTCCCATATTTCTTTCCTCCAATCATCCCCTGCTGTTATCTCTCCAATCAGGGTTTCCGTAGCTATTTGATCCGCCACCAGCAGGGTCACCTTTCCGTCTCCCTCGAATTCAGTGGAACTAGCTAGTTTAGACAGTCCGTCTGCCTTCACATTCTCTTCTCTTGGTACCTGTACCACTTCAAAAGTATGGAATTTATTTTTTAATTTCTTTACCTCCTCTAGATAAGCGATCATTCTCTCATCTTTGGCGAGGTACTCCCCCATGAACTGTTGTACTACCAGCTGCGAATCGGAGTACAGGGTGACTTTCTGTGCCCCTAACTCTGCTGCCATGCTAGCTCCTCTAATCAGGGCCTCATACTCTGCGCCATTGTTTGAGGTTGAAAACCGAAATTTGACAGCAACCTGTACTTCTTGGCCATCAGGGTCAACCAATACTATCCCTGCTCCGCATCCCAATGCGGATGCTGAGCCATCCACGTACACCTTCCATCCCTGTTCTTCTTCCACTCTGGTAGACTCTTGAATAAAGTCTGCTAAAGCTTGAGCCTTGATGACTCTCCTTGGTTCATAGTCAATATCATACTCCTGTAGTTCCACTGCCCACCTGACCATTCTTCCTGATAAATCTGCTCTCCCTAGTGTCTGCTTCAACGGAAAGTTAGTCCTCACCATCACTTTATAAGATAGGAAGTAAGGGCGTAGTCGCCTAGCCGTTACTACCACTGCCAGCGCTGCCTTTTCTACCTCTGAATACCTCGTCTCCGCTCCTTGGATGACCTTGCTCACATAATATATGGGCTGTTGTGTGGGGCCTTCCTCTTTCATCAGGGCAGTACTCAGAGAATGTTCCCCTACTGAGAGGTATAGGAGTAAGACATCTCCCTGAGTAGGCTTGGTTAACTTCGGGAGTTGTTCCAGATTGAGCTTCAGTTCTTCAAAAGCCTTTTGACATTGTTCATCCCATTCGAATTTTGATCCCTTCCTTAGTGTTCTGAAGAAGTGGTGGCTCTTCTCCGCTGATTTTGCTATAAATCTGCTAAGGGCTGCGATTCTGCCGTTCAAGGTCTACAACTCCTTCAAGTTCCGAGGGGGTTGCATGTCAAGGACCGCTTTCACCTTGGCAGGGTTAACCTCTATTCCTCTTTGCGTCACCATATATCCGAGGAATTTCCCTGACCCTACTCCAAAGGAACATTTAGCTGGGTTAAGTTTGATACCGTTCTCTCTAATTACCTGAAATATCTCCTTCAGGTCATCAATGTGTTCCTCTGCTTTGATGCTTTTAGCTAGCATGTCGTCTACATAAACCTCCATATTTCTCCCTATCTGTCCTCGGAAAACCGAGTCTACCATCCTTTGATAGGTGGCTCCTGCATTTATTAGTCCGAACGGCATACGTACATAACCAAAAGTACCACACGTTGCAATAAAGCATACCTTTGGTATATCGAGGGGGTTCAACTGGATTTGATGGTACCCTTGATAAGCATCCATCATGCTGAGTAATTCAAACCCGGACGTGGCATCCACCAGCTGATCAATCCTAGGCAGGGGATAGTGATCTTTAGGGCACGCCTTGTTCAAGTCCCTGAAGTCAATGCACATCCTCCATTTGTCGGCTCTCTTGGACACCAGTACTGCATTCGAGAGCCACTCAGGGAACTGCACTCTCTTCACGTGCCCTGCACTCAACAATTTATCGATCTCCTCCTTTACAATGAGGTTCTTCTCTTTACCGAAGTTCCTCAACTTCTGTTTCATGGGCCTAGCTTTGGGATCCACATTCAGATGGTGCACAGCTATTTCTGGAGGGATACCCGTCATATCCGTCGCTGTGAATGCAAAGATGTCTGCATTCTGCTGGAGGGCAAGTATCATCTTTCCCTGGAGCTCAGGGTTCATATTCGTACCTATCCTGGTTGTGAATCCCTCCTTTCCTGGGTAGAGCTCGATGCTCATCAACTCCTCGTCTGCTTTAGCTTTGGGCTGCTCTTGGATTAGCTCACCCACTTTCTGTCTCTTCAGCTCAGGGTCTTCGCCCTTAAATCTCTCCATTCCCCGGAACACGGCCCTGTCTGCTATTTTGACCGATTCCACGTAACACTTCCTTGCCTGATATTGGTCGCCACATATCTCTCCCACACCCCCCGAGGCAGGGAACTTCATCTTCATGTGGAAGGTGGAGATCACTGCCTGAAAAATATTCAAGCTTGGCCTTCCCATTACTACGTTGTAGGAAGATGGGACGTCTACAATCAGGAATTCTATGACTTGTACTCGACGGTTAGGGGCGACTCCTAACCCTACTTGCAATAACGCTGAACCAAGGGGTTGAATGGCTCCCCCTGAGAATCCGTAAAGAGCGGTTTCCACCGGTCTGAGCTTTATATTCAGGTCCATCTTCTTAAAGCACTCCAAAAACATGATGTCGGCAGAGCTTCCAGTATCTACAAAAATTCTTGCTACATCGTATCCTGCTATATCCGTGGTAATGACTAATGCGTCATTATGAATTTCTCTAGGTTCCCCTGCGTCTTCTGGCCCGAAATGAATGTCTGGACCTTCTGTCATCTTTCCCACCTCATGGTGCTCTACTTTCCTCTCATTTTTCAGCGACCAAACGCTCTGCTTTCTCTGCCTGAAGGAGTGCCCATCAGCGGGGCCTCCCATAATCATGTGGATAGTTCCCCTCTTCTGGGGAGGGGGTGGTGGCTCCTCATTGCCCTTCCTCTGATCTCTTTTATCATCTTCCTGCTTCCCCTCGGGTTCCTTTCTCTTTTGACCCCTGGGGCCTTGTCGATCTCTGAAAATAAACTCTTTCAGGTGACCTGCCTGAATCATCCTCTCTATCTCATCCTTCAGATGCCAACATTGGTTGGTATCGTGGCCATAGTCGTTATGGAACCTGCATAATTTGTTTGACTTAGGATTTTGGGGACCTCTGCTTCTTGAGTAGGGGAATTTCATATCCGGATGGTCCCCTGCCACCTCTAGGACTTCGGCTGGCTCTATCCTCAAAGGGGTATATCTCTTCGCCCCTCTCCTGGGGTTCCAGGGTGCGGCTTCCTCTCTTATTACATTTTCCAGCCTCCTGGAGCTTCTGTGTCTCTCCGGACTTGGCCTCCTAAGCGGAATTTCTTTCCTCCTTTCTCCATTACCCACTATGGCCCTGGTCTCTGATCGCTTAGCTTTCCTTACCTCTTCCAGGGTAAGGTATTTCTCTGCTCTCCTCAATAACTCATCAAAGGTTCGAACTGGCTTCTTGGCTAGAGATGTGAATAGATCCCCATCTCTTAACCCGTTGGTGAGGGCGTTGATTTTGACCTCTGAGGAGGCTGTAGGTACTTCGAGAGCTGCTTGGTTGAATCTTTTTAAGAAAGCCCGTAAGCTCTCGTTCTCTCCCTGGCGCATGTTAAATAAAGTAAGGGTGGCTCTAGGCTGTCTCCTAGCACTGGCGAATTGATGCAGGAACAATTCGCTGAATTCGGACCATGAGTGGACAGTATCTGGTCCCAGTTGTGTGAACCATTGCTGTGCAGCCTTAGATAGTGTGGTCAGGAATACCCTGCACTTAACGCCCTCTCCATACCGATGTAATAGAGCAGCATTCTCAAACCTCATCAGATGCTCGTATGGGTCCGTGGTGCCATCATATTCAAAGTTTAAAGATTTGAAATTAGAGGGCAGTTCATCTTGCAAAATACTAAATGAGAATTGATATCCAGTGGTATAAGAGGGTTTACTTACATTGTCAGTAATATGTTTCTCCATATCCCTCATCTCCTTCCGCAAGGCCTGTATCTGATCACTGACGGCTCCTTGATACGTGTCGTCCGTGCTTTCTCCCATCCCTGTATCCAGGGTGGTATCCCCCAGGACCTTCTCCACATCTCTCCGAGGGGGTCTTTCCAGGATGCTTCTTTCAGCCTGGGAAGGTACTTTTTCTTCTGGGTTTCGAGGGGGATCCTCGTTCCTGGAGGGGACTGGAACCGAATCGATGACATGCTCTGGTGGATTTGGTCGCGTGCCCTTATGGGTAGGTTCGGGAGGGCGAAGTCCTCGAGTGGCAATTATTCTTTCCACTGATTGTGCGATCATCTCATCTAACTGATCTCGAGAGACAGTCAGGAGTTCCGGTTGAGCGTTAGGGTTATCCCTATTGATCCCACTCCCCGAAGCTCCTGAGGTACCTGGTACATCTCCCTCTTGAGTGGGAGGGATATCCTCTAATGGGTGACCTACAGGTTGTTTCCCTAGATTTCGATTTGAGGGAAAGCCTGGAGGGGGAATATCTTCTGGTGTATGATCCACGGGTCGTTTCCCTAAATTTCGATTGGAGGGAAACCCTGGCGGAGGCGGAGGAAGAGGAGGAGGAGTAGAATCTCCTTTCTCCTTTGTCTGCTTCGTTGGATCTTGTCCTCCACCCATTTAAATACGGAACTTTTCTCACGCCTTAGCTTGAAATGTTCCCACAAACGGCGCCAGTTGATGCGTCGAAAAAGAACGCCTTCGGATATCGATCGTTCCTTTGCGAGCACTATTAATCACGAGTTTTAATCGTCGATTTATCCTTGGCAATCTCCTCGTAAATCTCCCAAGAATCCAAGAACAACCTGCAAAAGTACGCCGGAGGGGGGCTCCGGCGTAGAAGCTCCGACGCTCAAGTCAGAATCGATCGTAGGCGAAATCAAAGAGGAATTCCCCTGTATATTTAGGGAAATTCCGGCGAATACAGTAATATTTCTTCTCAATTCAGTGTGTAGTTCTTGTGAAAGTATGTATAATATGTAAAACGTAAGTAAGAATATGGAAATAACCTGTTTAAATACCTGGCCTCCCTATCCGGAGAGGGAGAGACTTATTCTCCCTATATTCTCGGCTCCTTCCCGTAAATCTGGCCTCAATTCCCTAAAGAACCGGTCTCACTCTCCCTGGAGACTTGGTTCTTCAGCATATCCGCCCTATCTTCGTGGGCTGATCCACTTATTTGACTTGGCTAGGAAAGATTGACTAGTCTTCCCCTACTTGGTCCGGATCCTTTCAGGCCCAAGGGCCAGTAATCTCTTCGAATATGGGTCAAAGGCCCAATCACCCTGATTTCCCTACTTAGGCCCAGGGGTGTATTAATCCTGTTTTCCCATAAATCGACCTAATCATGACTATCATAATTTTATCTTGTTTCCACGTGTCGACTTCTCTGGGAGCGACATATTTATCTACATCAAGTATACAAGCCTTTCACTGTTCAAAAAAAATTATTTCACTTCAAAATATTAGTTAAGTATTTCATTTTAAAATATTAATTGTGCATTAGGTCTAACTAGTACACTTATATTCTTAAGTTCAATATTGTTTACATTTTTATCCGTATAATATACATGAAATGAAAACCCATCTCTTACAAATTTTTATCCGTTTAATTATATATACTAATGTTTGTTTACATTTATACCAATATTGTATAGTGTATATTAGTTTGAGTATAAAAATTATTTATATTTTAGGGTTAATTGAAATCTTTAAATATATATGTCATTTTATAATTCATATTTTTTTATTTGTTGATTTAATTTATTAGTAGAACGAAACAACTAGTGTAATCATAAAAATGAAAATTTATACTCCCTCCATTTTTTTTTATAAGATGTTTTAGAGTAATTGACTAGAATTAAAAAAATGTATGTTTTGACAAATATACCCTCAATAATAAAGGAGATTTCTAATTACATTAAGGGTTGGGTTGCTGTACTTGAGTCCAGCCATATAGAAAATATCTTGTATACATAAGATAAATAACACAATACTTAACAAAAGTTATTGTAGCCTACTAGTTGCCCTTGGATTGCCTTGTCACAATGCCAAGTGCAAGTAATAAATAAAAAAATTTGTAAAATTAATAATAATTTTTAAAAAAAATTAGCACCAATTTTTTTATACATTATAAAAAAAAAGTGCAAGTACTAATAATATCATTAATTGCACTGACTAATAATATCATTAATAGTAATAAAAGTGCAAGTAAAAAAAATAATAAAACATGTAAAATTAATAATAATTTTTTTAAAAAAAATTAGCACCAGTTTTTCTAGATTATGAAAGTGTGCAAATAACCAAAAGGTGTATCATTAGCATACATTTTTCAATTACTATAATATCATACACTTTTCAATTATAATAACATACACTTTTCATTAATATATAACTTACATTTTTCATTAATAGAACATACACTTTTTAGTTATAATAACATACAATTTTCATTAATATAACATACATTTTTCATTAATAGATCATACACTTTGCAATTATAATAACATACAATTTTCATTAATATATAACTTACACTTTTCATTAATATATAACTTACATTTTTCATTAATAGTTAATACATTTTTCAGTTATAACATTCATACATTTTTCAATTATAATAATGTTGCACTTTTCAATATAGTAACATACATTTTTCATCAAAAAAACAATGATACACTTTTTAGTTATAATAACATACACTTTTTCAAAAAAAAAATTGAAAAAAAAAAGAGTCAAAGTTTGATCGTTGACCGGTCAACGGTCAACATTTGACTAGTCAAAGTCTACTCAAGTAAACGGTGTATTTGAGTACATATAAGACTTTGACTTACATTAATGTCATTCTAGAAATTATGATTATTTCCAAAGTTAAAGAAAAGGCATAATTGAAATAAATCGAGTAAAAAACATCCTACATTTATGTACAACATAAAAGGTCTAAAACATCTTTAAAAAAAAAAAACGGAGGGAGTAAGTTTTATCAAAAACTCAGTGATATTTCAAGTATTATTTGTTGTAACTTGTAAGTCACGAAACTTATCTTATTCCTATTAAATACTTTGTATTATTTGATGAAATCTTATTTTCGGGAATTTATGAATGTCCAATTAGAAAAATGTTCAATTAGGAGAGTTAAATGTCCAATTAGGTAAATACTGAAATCTTAATTATAGTTGGGCGCCGGCCATCTACATTGAGTAATAAATAAATTAACTAGCTAGTTTCTTTTTCTTTTTCTTTTTCTTTTCTTTTCTTTTCTTTTTTATAATCCATCAAAACGTGTTAGTTTAGGCATAAAATCTCAAGATCAAATACTCCGTAGTTCAATAGCAAAAAAAAATTAGGTCAATAAATCTCACTAGGTATAACAAAATTGCACTCGGATAATTATGACATTAATTAATTGGTTTACAATCGAAGCTAGGAGGGGTAGAATTAGATATTAACTATTTTGAATTTATGTTCCTACACAGCATATAGGATAGCCTACTTAATTTTCGAAAAAAATTAAAATAATATTTTTCAATTAGAATTTAGACCAGCATGTGAAGTTGGAAGATGAATGCAATCTATTATACTACAGTATAAAATATAATAATGGTTTTTTAATTATATTTTCGTTACGCAAATACTAGCTCAATTAATAAATTACAAACAAAAAAATATTGATAAAACGTGAAAGTGACTCGTAATTTCATAGTCAAAATACTGATTTTAATTAAATCTGGAGTATCTCATTTCTTTATTTTCAAATATCTCGAATATCATCAAAAATGCAAATCTTTACCCTAGGCAAATTCATCCATACACCCTAGTGCACATATACTTTCTCAATTTTAGATTTTAATTTATCAAATTTTTTATTTTATGACTAACCACGATTATTTACATCCTCTGCATGTTTTCGTTGACTCCATCCCCCAAATTATATAAACAATTGACTACAGTTATTTACACACTCGCTTTTATTGACTTTACCGTCTAAATTATATTTTTTTAAAAATTACACCTAAAATTAATATAGTGTCCTTCTATTAATTTAGAGAAAATATAATACAATCAATTCTAATTTATACTCCCTCGTCCCCTAAAAGTTTTTATACAATATTTCTTTTTTATTTGTCCCCCAAAAGTTTGCATACCTCAAAATAAAAATAATCATCACAATCCCCTCCCTCACAGTATACACATATTTACCCTTCGTGTCATTACTTTTGGGGTCCACCATACACTCAATCCACCTACTTTATGTTTACAAAATTAACCCTCAACACTCTAATCATTACACTTTTTTCTTAAACCATGTGTCCAATATTCCCCGCAAACTTTTCGGTGACGGAGGGAGTATATAAACAATTGACCACTGTTAGTTACACCCTGCTTTTGTTGACTTCAACCCTCAAATTATTATTTTTTAAACAATTACACCTAAAATTACAATAATGCCCTTCTATTAATTTAGAAGAAATATAATACAATTAATCATAATTTATATATAAACAATTGACCACGGTTATTTACATCCTCGCTTTTGTTGACTTCACTCCATTTTTTTTAAATACACCTAAAATTACTATAGTACCCTTTTATTAATTAAAAAAAATATATAATACAATCAATCCTGATAATTTATATAGTCAAATTCTTATATACACTTTTCAATTCCATTAAATTTTTGGGCCTAATTTACTTTTTTCGGTGCAGACAATTAATGGGTCCAACAAATCTAAAGAAAGACCGTGATTATATGCACACACAAGATTGATGTGGACACCCACCAATTATTTTTACAAATCAATGATTTTGTGATTGAGAAGTAGAAGAAAAAAAAATACTTACATATCTGAATTTTAAGGTTAAGAGATTTAGATGAAAATTGACAATGGAGGGGCGACAAAAATGAGGAGGAGACGACAAATATGTTTTTCTAACTTACAATCCAAAGAGGAACAGACGGCTTGGGACACGGCGGAAGGAAAAGGAAGCGGCGAGTCGGCTTGAACAGACGGCGGCGGCTTGGGACGCAACTTTGGACGAACGGTGAGGTTTGGACGAACGGCGAAGCAGACGCGTGTGAAATCAGCAAAACAGATGCGACGACGACGAACGAGGCTATGGCGGCGACTTTGTGCGGCAACGAAGAAAGGGTGTGGCAGAGAGGCTTTGAGCGGCGACTAGGGTTGTAAATGAATCGAATAATTTTGCTCGATTCGGTATTCGTATTCGAAATTTTATGATTCGAATTCGAATACAAATATTTTTTTTGATTCGATTAATAAACGAATACAAATACAAAATTATGATATTCGATTCGATATTCGTAAGTATTCGATTATATTTATAATATATATAAATAAATATATTTTTAAATGTATATTTGTCTCATGTCATATTATATTATTTAAATTATTATTTTAAAAAATTTCTCCATAAATTTTCGAATCGAATAGTTTCAAGTCAAATTGAATAGTATTGAATACGAATCAATTTTAAATCGAATACTTGAAAAATAATGTTTAGAATATGTATTAAAAAATTCGAATCGGATACTCGAATCAAATCGAATAGTATCGAATAATCAATCGAATCGAATACCAAATCGAATTTATTATTCGAAAATTAAACGAATACGAATACGAATATTCGAATATTTTCACGAATCGAATACTGCAGTATTCGCTTCGATTCGATTCGTTTACAACCCTAGCGGCGACCGACGAGACTGAGAGAGGAGTGGGTGTCCCAAGTGGCATATTTTTTTTTTCACGCTATATGGTTTGAGAGAATAAGGGGAGAATTATGGTTGTGTAGGAAAATGGTATTTTCAGTCTTTCATAGGGTGTATCCTAATCGTATGGAGTGTGCGCTAAAATCTCGTGTGTGCGTATAACTGACTACTGATTACTAATTATTGTTCATGGTATTACTGATAATTGTTTTGATATTACTGAATATAATTTGATATGTGCAATTATTTTTTATTGTATAAAATTTTACTGATTACTGTACATGATATTATTGATTATTGTTCATGTTATTACTGATAATTGTTTTAGGTATTACTGAATATAATTAATGTGTGGAATTATTTGTTATTGTATAAGATATTACTGATCAATGTTCATGGTATTACTGATTACTGTTCATAATATTGCTGATAACTGTTTTTGGTATTATTGAATATAATTAGATGTGTGGAATTATTTGTTATTGTTTAAAATTTTAGTGTTGTAAAAAGAAATGATTTGAGGGTGAACTCATAAAATGAGCCCGTGTAGATAAGTGTAATAAAAATAAATGATTGGAATAAACTCATCAAATAAGTGAGTGTAAATAAAATATGAATACAAATTAAAATTAAAATATGAATACGCTAATTATGAATGTCCTTCAAATGTCTTTCATTTTAAAATCTATTTAATTCTAAAAGTGTGCGTTTTTTTTTTTTAGTTTATAACTGTCTTACTTTTATCTCTTATCCATTCATTTACATTTTCTTAATCTATTTTTAAATTGAGTTTTGAGTTTTAAATATTTTTTTTTCAATAAATTTCTTCCTTTCTCTCTCTTCTCTGCCCAATTAAATTTTCTAAATCTAATTCTATATCAATTAAAAAAAAATTCCTTCTAATCTTTTTCTATATTTCTTCTACAAAAGTAAAAAAAATTACACATACACACATTTAAAACAAATTATTTTAAATTTTATTAAATAATATTTTTTTACAATCCCGCGTAATAGACCGATCTTACATAAGTAAATCACTATATCTGACTTAATGAGATTTATAAGCATAATAGACAGGTTTTACATTAGTATATCACTACATCTGACTTAATGAAATCTATAAAAGCTGTTTTTTTTAATCCATTATTATTTTTGTATGAGTGTTTAGTGGGAGTATAAGCTTATACTACTATATATTAGGAAAGTTAATTAGTTTAGTAAAGCACTCGATTGTATGGTGTTATTCATATAATTGAATCACAATTTTACGTTAATTCTAATTTGATGGATAAAAAAATTAATTGAACGATTGGCTATATATTCAAATTAATAAAAAAAATTGATGGGTAAAAAAATTAATCGAACAATTGGCTATATATTCAAATTAATAATAATCAAGTTGTACGTATATACCAAATCTATATATATATATATATATAATAACAGAATAGTGGATTCCCTAGCAAGTTCCGGTCTAAAATGTTATAGGGCCCACTAATAAAATATCATCTTTTAAAATTCATTTTCTCACTCTTCTTTTATTTTCATTTTCTCTCTCCTCTCTATGCTAGTCAATTTTTCTTCTTTAAATTTCTTCATTATTCTCTATTAGGAATATAATTTTCTATCATTCATATAATATTATAATTCATATATATCTTTTTAGTATATTTAATCAAATTTTCATATCTATTTTATAGACGGTAAAGTCTAGTATGCACTCGAGTGCATATTATGCACCTTAGTTCACGTTGCACTTTTCAGTTTTACTGACTTACACTTTTTGGTAAATGGTGTTGCACTTTTCAATTATTACTAAAAATATTATTATACAGTTTAATAATTGAAAAGTGCAACACAATTTACCAAAAAGTGTAAGTCAGTAAAACTGAAAAATGCAACATGGACTAGGGTGCATAACATGCACTCCAGTCCGAAAAATGCAACATGGACTAGGGTGCATAACATGCACTCCAGTCCATAACAGACCAACCCTTTATAGACAAACTTCTCTATATCTATAAATATAACTATGGTAAAACATTATTACTTATCAAAGATTATATTATTGTGACGTTTATTTTTTAAATAAAATATTAAAATTAATGCTCCTAAAAAAATCTTATAATATTGTATGTATATAAAAAATCATTTATTAACATCACACTGTTAATTTATAAACCGTGCATAGCACGCGAGAAATACTAGTTATATACAAGAATATGTTATCGTAAAATTTATGAGAGTAGACCTAAGTAAAGAGTTGTTTAATTGGTTTAGTAATATTTATGACAGTGGACCTAAGCAAAGAGTTGCTTAACTGTTTAGTAGTAACATTTATGAGAATATGTATAGAGTAGATCGGCAGGGCTATGGCCTATAGGCCTACAGTTAGAATTTTAATTTAATTTAATTTAAATTCAATTCATTAATCCTATATCTTTTTAATAAATAAAGATTTTATTAAGAAAAAAAGAAAAAACACCTAAAATCATAAGTTTACATGTCGGATCAAAGACCGTGAAGCCGTTAAAACCTTGTCCGAAAAACTCTTCTTAGAGATAAAATCTGTGACAAGGAAAAAAGTACTCCACTCTAAGTTACAGTCTTACTGAATCGAAAGTACTCAGTGTTCATATCACTATACAGAAAAAAGGAAACAAAATTCGGACAATGCCCTCTCCATACAGACGAGGTGTCCCGGATCTTCACAATAGTGAACAACCAACCGTAGGTAGGCTTGAAATTTAGCAATAATTTTTTAACATCTAAAAAAGGAAAGCAGAGCTATAATTTTGTCGAGTTGACGATTGCACTTATTCCAACTGCTTTTTGATGAGTCGGGATACTTACCTAGTTTTATGTGCTTTAAATAGGGTATTCTATAAGAATTAATTTAATAATGTATTATATTTTTTCTATTATTATGATGTTTAATTATTTTAATATTTTATTTTCTATTTAAATCAGACATAATTAGAATTTTCTTTTATTTAGAGAAGTAAAGGACTCGCGGGAATCAGCACATTGCTTGGGCCCATTACTTAGTTAATCGATTGAACCCAAGCCATATTCGGGTCCGACTATTTACACCTCCATTTGCGTTGAGAACACTCCCCCTATGAATTTAATAATAAAATAATGAAGTAAAAAACCAAAAATACCCTTTAAGTCATATTAAACTACTAAATGCACCCCCCACCTTTAAACCTAAGTTTTATCCATCCTCCGCCGCCGCCGCCACCACCAAACACCAAACACCAAAATTTCTCCCCAAACAAAAAAAATTCAACTTAAAAAATTTCAACTTTTTTTTTAAGATTTCGACAAACCAGTGTCGACCATATTCACTCCCGTCGACACTGGTTTGTCGACAAGATTGTATATGCTCGACATTTGTTGATCGGAAAAAAAAAAAAATTTAAAAACTCGTCGACAACTTTAGGTCGACCAAAAATACACTCGTCGACACCCTATTGTCGACGGAGTGTATTTGGATCGACCTAAAGTGGTCGAAAGGTAAGAAAAAGAAGGAAAAAAACAAACAAACCTGGATTTGGTCGATGGACGGGAGCGGGGGCGGCGGCCGTTGGGCGGGGTCGGGGGCGGCGGCGGCCGATTACTGTATTTTTTTTTTTAAAAATCGAGATGGGAGAAGGAGGGGGGAGGGAGGGGACTGGCTCGGCGAGGGAGGGAGGGAGGGGACGGCCGCGATCTGTTTTTTTTTTTTTTTTTTACAGGCGGGGGGGGGGAGGGGGGGCGACGGGTTCGGCGAGGGAGGGAGGGGGTGGCGTCGCCGGCGATGGGTGGTGGAGGGGCAGGTCGCCGGCGGTGGTGGTGAGGGATGTGGGAGAAGATGAAAGAAGAACTGGTGGAGGAGGAAGAAGATGGAGGATTTGGGGGAGAAAGTAGGGTTTAGGGGGGGTGAGTAGTAATTGGAATTATATAAGAGAAGGGCATTTATAACAATTTGAGGGGGGTGCGTCCAGAGGGGGAGTGTTCTCAACGCAAATGGAGGTGTAAATAGTCGGACCCCATATTCCAAACTAATCTTAATTAAAGGCCCAATTAATCTAGTGGACCATGAAATAAGTTCGGTAGAGCCCTAATACGAGGCATGAGTAGAAAAGGAAACTTTCATAGCATAGGCGGCCCCCCATCCCCTGTTATACTAATAGATCGTCTTCTGGTTAATTTTGCCTATGTGTCGTCTTATGGTTGATTTTGTCTAAATTATCAATATCAATTATGTAATATCAATTTAATGTTACTGATTGATTTTACATAAATAATTCAATATTAATTAAAATCATTTAAATTTGTAATGTTACTATGTAATACTGATTTTTTCACAATTAATAATCTTCTTTCCATTGCTAGAATTTATTGAAATTTAATTCACCTATATACTAATAAGCATTTTAAAGACTATTTTGTATGATAAAAACTTGTGTGAGACCGTCTCACAGATCTTTTTATGTAAGACGGATCCTTTTAACCCATATTTCAAAATTTTAGGTAGGATAATCCATATTTTTTTTCCAGATTTTGGTTTGTTAAAAAAGTGATAATGTTTATGTAAAAAGTGATAATATTTTTAACAAAAGTAATTCTGATTTTTTCACAATTAATAATCTTCTTTCCATTGCTAGAATTTATTGAAATTTAATTCACCTATATACTAATAGGCATTTTAAAGACTATTTTGTATGATAAAAACTTGTGTGAGACCGTCTCACAGATCTTTTTATGTAAGACGGATCCTTTTAACCCATATTTCAAAATTTTAGGTAGGATAATCCATATTTTTTTTTCCAGATTTTGGTTTGTTAAAAAAGTGATAATGTTTATGTAAAAAGTGATAATATTTTTAACAAAAGTGACTATCACTTTTTGCTTATGTAAGACGGATCCTTTTAACCCATATTTCAAAATTTTAGGTAGGATAATCCATATTTTTTTTTCCAAATTTTGGTTTGTTAAAAAAGTGATAATGTTTATGTAAAAAGTGATAATATTTTTAACAAAAGTGACTATCACTTTTTGCTTATGTAAGACGGATCCTTTTAACCCATATTTCAAAATTTTAGGTAGGATAATCCATATTTTTTTTTCCAGATTTTGGTTTGTTAAAAAAGTGATAATGTTTATGTAAAAAGTGATAATATTTTTAACAAAAGTGACTATCACTTTTTGCTCAAACATTATCTTTTTTTTTTTTATGGAAGTTAATGTTGGTCCTGAAAGGAGTATATAACAAGTGTATGGGGGGGGGGGGAATACACTTGTATTCAAATTCTTTTCTAACTTGATCAAACCAGAGCTCAGCAAGGTTGTCTTGGACAACTCTGCTGAAGATGATTAACTCTTCTAAGATAATCAGACTACTAAGTACTATTGAGTACTTAGTTGAATAACTATCTAGGAGAGTTATATGTGCGGAATAGTGGTTGGCCCTTTTAGTTTAAACTCCTTTAGAATCTGAAATCACTTGGTCAATTCAATACAGTCCAGTTTCAGGGAACTTGTCCAAATCAGTTTTGCACAGTCTTTGAATGTTTATCCTTTGAAAGATCAGTTTTGTGTGCAGTGTTGAGTGTATGAAAGTACTTGAAAGTAAATCAACACAAGAGTTTATAGTGGTTCAGAGACTCAAGCTCCTACATCCACTTTCCCTGATTTAACAGGATAATTCCTTCACTCTTGGAATTAACTTGTTTTATAGTGCCAAGGTGCACTTGATCAAGAACACCACTCTTGGTGAATTGATCCCTAGGATGTCTAGAGTCCTAGTACCCTCTTCTCAACTCAGAACTGAAATGTTCTTCTCTCAACAGTCAGCTCCTACCACTTCTACTACTACAACCTTCTCACTTTCACTCTTGAAAGATATGAGGATTGAAGTAAGGTTCCAACTAATGAGATATCCTTTACAATGAAAATCAGTGTATAAGGATAGGATATCTCTCTAAGCTTGTGTATGGATATACAATGCAGTTCAGCTTAGAAGAAGTGTATGAAGACTAAGATAGTCTTTTTAAAGCTTTGAAAGCACTCTAGCTTGTAAGAACTTGAGGTTAGTTGGATTGTGTTGAGGTGCTTTCAAATGGTCTTCACACTTCTGTATTTATAGACAAATGAAGGATTTGCCCGTTGGAGAGGCAGCCCCAAATGTCCATAAATGTCTTCTTTCAGTTTTTCAACTTAGAAGACAGGATCTTGATAGTGACATGTCCTCATTTGGGAAATAAACGGCTGTTAAGACTTTGTCTTCATTCTGCAGCACTCTTCCCAATGTCTGACTTTCAGACTCTCTTGTTAGGACTTGGACATGGCTTCTGAAGGTTGTTCCATTGATAGGACAACATTCCTCATCATTTGGACAACTCTCCTTATCACTATCAGCAGTCTTGCTTATCAGCAAGGTTGGCTTGCTCTTCTTCAGATGACTTGGCTCATACCCTTTGCTTCACTTCAAGGTGATCTTAGCATGTTGAATTGCAATTCTTTAGGGTGTGTTTGTCTTCAGCATAGTTGACCTCAACTTTCAGAGCACTTGATCTTGACTTCTTGTACTGAGACAACTCCTCTGGACAACTCTCCTCATCAGTATAGTTAGTCTCAAAAGACTTAGTGTTGTATCCAGAGTTTGAGCCTTGAGGGGACTTGATTTAAATGAACTTCTAAGCATGTGTTCCCCCTCAATTTGTGCATCTAATCATCTAAGAGCTACCTAACATATTAGCTCCTCATCTAGCCTTTATACTATATGTTCTAACATTTCTAGAACATATTCAATCATGACTTAGGCATGTCTCAGGGGGTTTTGGTATTCAATCAAAACATAACTCATTTTATTCCCAACAATTTCCCCCTTTTTGATGATGCCAAAACCTATACAGCTTGTGCAAAAGTGACTTAGCTACACCTATTACATTAATCTTCAGAAGACATGACTAAGGTCAGTTATCCTGAAAAGCAATGTGTTAGTGTATTCACCATTCATGTTGCACATAGGTTTCATAGATAGGCATAGAGAGATGAGTGTTTCTTGATTCAAAATAAGTTCAACTATCATTCATTCAAAAATCATTACAAGCATGTTGATAGTTGAATTTAACATATCAGAGCATGAATCATCAACATTTAATACATCAGAGTATTTCATTCTAACAGTTCAACACATATACAAGATTTTTCAGTATCAGAGCATAAACTTGTATCAGAGCACCAATCTTGTATCAGAACAAATACTAACACTTCAAGACATATACAAGACTTTCAACATCAGAGCACAGAGCTTGTATCAGAGCAATACATATCAAATCAGAGCAAACAGGTTAGCACACCACATCAGCAATCTTGACCATATTTCAGCATAGTTGATCAATCAAGAAAGGTCAGAAGACTTAGCCATTTCAAAGATCATCCTCAGGAGGTGGCAGCATTCCATATTGTGCCCACACTCTTCTTTTCAATGCCATGGCTTCTTGGTTTGTTCCCTTAGGACCAAGAACCATCTTGTTTAGCTTAAGGATCTCAGTGAATTCTCTCAGAATTCTTGCTTGGTCAATCCATCCTTCAAGCTTTGGAGGCATGTATATGATTGGCTTAGGAGCTGTGAGTTCAATTCTTGCAATATCAGCAGCTGCAAGCAATTGTTGATAGAGTTCTTTGTAGTATTCTATCATGAACTCAGCAAAAGTGGAGTTGGCATCTCTTCCATTCCATCTGTCAATGACATATTGATCATAGACATACTCCCTTTTGGCTTCCTCCCATAAGTCATTCAGCTGAATTGGTACCCATTTATCCAAGTGAGGATATTTGGTGTCCATTGGAATCAATAGCTGTGGCTTCATCTTGTTGTAAGTTGCTCTCTTCCTTCTTGGCTTCTGGAAGTCTGCTCTTCTCTTGTTTCTTGCTCTGTTGGCCTCTTCCATCAAGTCCATTTTCTCTTGGGCTCTCATCATAGCCAGTTTCTGTTGTGTTTCAGGGTCTTTGCCATACCCTTCATGAAACAGCTTTGATGGATCATTGAGTACCACAATCTTTGTCTTCTTTGGTCCAGGTCCAAAGCCTTCTTCATATAATTCCTCAGCATCTTCAGAGGCTTTGGTACTTTCAGTGGACTTAGTCTCAGTAGACTTGTCTTTTTCAGCAAACTTGGATATTTCAGCATTCTTGGGCTCTTCAGCAGTTTTGGCCTTCTTTGAGATAGGCTCATCATCAACAACTCTGAATTCAGGTGGAAGATCAAGGCTATTGGGAAATTCAGTGAATTTCTCAACTTGTCTCTTCTTTCCTTGGGCCTTCTTGATCTTTCCTCTAGTTTGGACACCTTCAGCATCCTTGTCCAAACCAGATACCTCACCACCTGGTCTTTGTTGTAACCTCACTCTTTCCTCTTGAGCTGAGGCCATAGAGTTCTTCAATGCAAGTGCCAACTGCTCCTCTTCATCCAATTCTTCCAAGTTCAGCACTGCTGGCTCTCTTCCCTTTCCTTCAGGGACTTTGTCCTTACCCTTAACTGGGCTTCCAATCACTAAGACACCTTTTGCCCTTGCTCTTTCCCTTTCCCCCTTTTTGGCAGCATCAAAACATTGGGGTTTTAGCTCACTCATTGTTGTGGCCATTAGGGATTGTGCCTGATTTAGGGATTTCATTTCTTCCAACAAATATACATTTTCATCATGTATATTCTGCATCCTGTCACTGCTCAAGCTAAGAAAAGCTAGAACAGGCTTCATTTTCTGTTGGACAACTTCCTCCATAGTTGTTTTAAGAGATGCATACAATTGGGCTTTAAGAAGCTCAGTGAGGTTGGCCACTGCACCTTCAGCAATGTTGGCCAATACCTCTTGGGAAAACTTTTCTGAGGCTGCTTTCACCATAGCTAGCCTTTGCTCTTCAGCTCTTTGTCTTTGTAGTGCAGTCTTTCTTCCAAGAGCTCTCTTTACCACTGACCTTAATGTCTTCACATTCCTATTGTGGTTGATTCTTAGCAAAGATTGCTCTTTCTTAACCTCCTTTGAAACTGACCTCATGGTGTTTTTGGCTTTGATAACTTCAGTGGAGATGGTTTGCAAACCAGTCTCAACTCCACTGATCCTTGCCTCCAAGGTAGGTAACACCACATCCTCTGAGCCAGTTAGCCTCATTTCCACAGATGCCAAAGTTCTTCCATGCTCATCCAAGGCTCCAGAAGTTTCTGCATGAGCTGATTGTACCTGGTGAGCCAAGGAATCCAACTTCTCTGATTGCATCCCAAGCAAGGCTTGTGCTGATCCACTATCAACTTGGATGGGTGCATCTGTTAAGAGTTCATCTGCAAAGATTTGATCAAAGGTTATACCTGCAATATCAGACAAATCAAAAGCATCAGTAAAAACACACTTGTCTCCCTCCAATTCTTTTTCATAAGACTCTGATACATCAGCAGTCTTCTCCTCATTTTCAACTATTTCTTTTCTCCCTTCAACAATGATTTCCTCACTTATAGGAACAGGCCTCCTCTCATCAAGGGATTCTTGAAGTTCAGATTTGACTTCAAGAATAGCCTGCCCTTCCTCACTTATATCACCCTCATTTGGTGGTACACTCACTATCTTAGTGATTATAACCTCTCTTTCATCTACTTCTCCCTCTGGTTTTTCCACTAAATTCTCCTTTTCAACTCCATCACCTAATCCTGCAGCATCTCCTCCTTCAACAAAGTTCAGAGATGGCAGTTGTGGGGAGATCACAGTGCTTATATCAGCAGCCACTGAGTCATCCTGAATGATTAAGGGCTGATCAGTGTCCAACTCATCTGACACTGAATAGGTCTTAACCAAACCAGCCTCTAAAACAGGAACCTCCACATCTTTAGGCTGTGCCTTGAGTTCAGAAGAACCTTCATTGGCAGATGTGTCATTGGTTGTGTTACCATCCTTGGTCAACACCTCTGAATTGACAGAGCCTTTCCTATGATAGGTCTTAGGAGGGTTGGAAAGTCTTTCAGATACAGAAGGCTTAGGGATATTAGCTTGAGGGGTTTCAGGAGGGTTGGGTTTTGAGGGGTTTGAGGGATCATTAGGGGAATCATCATCATTGGAGCTACTATCAGGGTATTTGATTCCCTTAGCTTTTCTTTCCTTCTCCTCCTTAATCTTATCAGCTACCAGTTTTGCAAAGATTTCCTCATCAATGAGAAATCTTGTCTTTGAAACTCCAGCAAAGTGTAGCAATCTGTTCTCCTCAACTTGCCACCAGTTTGCTCCCTTATCTTGGATGACTTGTGATATCTCCATCATAGACTTATCTTTTACATCAACAAGCATCCTTAGATCATGAAAAGTCCTCTGAATTCTTGGAAATTCAGCAAGTTGTGGATACAAACTGTCCACAGTAGCCATGGCTCCTCCTCTGAGCATACTCTCATAAGTATACTCCTCCTCATCTCCACTTGAATTGGGACTTTGGGTTATAGGGGAGTTGGCTCTGGGTTCTCCTAAAGTGGCTTCAGGAAGGTTTAGTTCAGGAATGTTGGCTTCAGAAGAGTTGGGTGCAGTAGAAGATGCTTCAGTTGCTTTAAAGAGCAATGGGTCTGAAGGGGCTTTACTCAAGAGGGTTGGCTCAAAGAGTGCAGCTTCTAATTGCTTTGAGTAATTGAGCATAGATGAGTCAAGGGGAGAATTTAATCTTG
Source organism: Galeopsis tetrahit (assembly GCA_963675135.1). Taxonomy (NCBI): domain Eukaryota; kingdom Viridiplantae; phylum Streptophyta; class Magnoliopsida; order Lamiales; family Lamiaceae; genus Galeopsis; species Galeopsis tetrahit. The sequence goes on from OY776129.1 coordinate 56,405,123, forward strand.
TCTCATCAACTGCTATATCTGCTAGCACATCTATCCCACTTCTTTGCACACTCCCTTCAGGAGAGTATCTCTTTGTAAGATTGATGGGGGTTATAGGTTGGTTGGTTGGGGTTATGTGGGTTTCAGGGGAGTTGGGCTCAGGGTTCTGAATTTCAGGGATGTTGGCCTCTATTGGTTGACCTTCAGGGACCTTGGATTCTGGAGTTCCAGAACCAGATGAGTTGGTCCTTGACTTTGATTTGGTCCTGCTTTCAGCTCTGCTCTCTCTAAGAGCAAGTTGTAGAGACCTTTCCTCTTGGAGCTCCAACACTTTGTCAGTAGGCTTGGCTCTTCTCTTGCTAGCCCTACTGCTCCCACTTCCTTCACCATCCTTTTCAGGGACAACCTCCCTGATCCTCTTATCACCCCTAGACTTTTGTCTAGTCTCATTGTACTTCTGCCTTAATTCTTCTGAATGATCAGAGGGCACTTGTACACCTTCTCTAGCAACTTCTTCAATCTCAGTTGAAGCATCTGAATTCTCTTCTGAGATGATCTGAGACATTTTCCTTGTTTTCACCACTCTTGCTTTTGTCCTCTTCTTCATTTTAGGTTTCTCCTCCACCTTTTCTTCAACAGGTTTGGCCACTATCATCCTCCTTTGCTCAGTTTTCTTGCTGAGCTTTCTGAACAGAATCTTTTGAGCTGGGAGAGGCTTTGCAAAGGTTTGCATTTGGGAATAATGGAAAAATCTCTCAATCAACAAGCTTGCCCTGGTGCAATACTTGAGTTTCCCTTCTAGCACAACCTTGTTATGAGCTCTCACTTTAAACTTGGCCTTTTCCTTCATCATCTCAGAAATAATGAAGGTCCTCCAATCAAACTTGATACCCTTGTCACTGGCATCAATGACTGCAGCCATGATTCTGATTCTAGGATGGCTGACCTGCTCCAAGCTTCCAGTGTTGCTCATGAGACTCTTAGTGATTACCTCAAATAGATTGAGAAATTTAGGCTTGAGAGTCTTCTTGTTTTGTGTTGAAGATAGAGGGCCTGGCACTAATAGCCATTCTTGTGCTATGTCATCTTCATGGCCAGCACCATAAGATTCTGGATTCCTTCCTTCTGAAGGCAATCCAAAAGCTCCTTCAAGATCTTCTGAAGAGAATTTCACTCTATGAAATCTCTCTTCTTCATCTTCTTCAGCAACATAGGACAATCTGGTGGAAATCTCACCATCTTCTGGTTTGCCTCTCCATTTGAGAAAGGCAAAGAACTCAGCCATGTAGTTGTCCAAACAAGAGCTTGGCCTTTCCTCCATGAATTTCTGAAGGCCTGCTCTTCTCAACCATCTCAGGGTTGGAGTGATTTCAGGATCTTCACTTGTAAATGATACTATTGGCTCAAAGTGAAGGTTGTTCTTGTTGCTCAAATAACCAAAATCAAGGTCAAGAGCCTTGTTGGAAAAATCTATGATCATCTCTGGTTCACTTTGGGAGCCATTGAAGATTGCAGAGATGAAATTTAGAAAGTTTTGGGAGAGTTTGAAGAGAATAGGCTAGGGTTTCGAATGCTTGGGGAAGAAGAGTGTGTGGGGAGTTCTTAAGACTTGAGAATATTCTAAAAAGAATGTTTGTCAATGAGTTGGTGAGTTTTGTGTATTTTCAACTGTTGTCAAATATGGAAAGATACATTTGGACGGCCAGGATGAATTTCAGGGGAGTTGGCCAGTTTTGATCCAATGGTTAAGAACCAATGTAACAGTGACTTGTTGGTTTTATTCAAAACGTGGAAGGTATTTAATATTAGTTAACGGTTGGGGAGTTTTCGAGATAGATCATGGTTTGAAAAGGTGTAATGCAAACAAGATTCAAATCTTGGCATTTAATGCATGGAAAGCGACCTTTTGGGTGGGGGACAAATTAAATCCCACAGAAATTATATCTGTAGTTGGGACAGGTATCAAGGTAGACAATGATTACCCAAAATAGGTGTTTATCAAACCAAGAGAATAGGTTTGATAACTAGGAAAACTTATCTGACCCTACAAGGACAAGTGCCCTGAAGAGATGTGGACAATAGTCCTGAATGTCAATGGACAAGTGTCCTGAGTAGTTATGATCATCTCTTCTGCACTTCAGTAGATTTGTCCAAGTCTACTGAATATCAATTCAGCTCTTTTACTCCCATTAACTTCAATGAGTTTTACTTGTCCAACTTCCCTGGATCAAGTAAACCCAACTCTGCTGATAGCTCCAGAAACCTTGCCTCTGCAAGTGGCTTAGTTAGTATATCAGCTTTTTGATGATCTGTGTGGATCTTGACCAACTTTATATCCTTCTTCTCCACATGATCTCTAATGAAGTGATGCTTGATGTCCACATGTTTGCATCTTGTATGCAAGACAGGATTTTGTGAAATAGCAATGGCACTATTGTTATCACAAAATATGGGCACTTCAGTAGAGTTGACTCTGTAATCTCTTAGTTGTTGTCTCAACCATAGGATCTGTGTTGGGATATAAATTCATCCTAATCCCCACTTGATGTTAGAATAGTTTTGATGGCCAAAACACTTAGAGTTTATAAATGTAATAGGATCAGCTGACTTGTATAGAACAGCTTAGACTAGTCTTGTGTGATCAACTGTATTGATATCAGCTGATCAGCACAGTCCTGGCTTACATGCCTATCCTCAAGATGAGAAGAGTAGAAGACATGAAGACTAGAAGATCCTTGAAGACCAGATAAGTTAAGGTGCTTGTATACCTACCTATCTGATGGAGTCCCAGATTGAAGATGGCCTAAAAGCAATACAAAGAATTTCCAGATCAGAAGAGTGTTACTCGTCTGATATCAGAAGACAGAAGACCTAAGGCCAGAAGAGTAGTCAGAAGACTAGAAGTACAGATCAGAAGACTATGTGCTCTTCCAGGACTCGGCTGATTCCCAAGTCATCTTGCAATTCAAACGAAGACCTACCTTATTTAGAAGATTGACATGATCCCAGGATTGAAGCAATCAAGCGGCTGGAATCAAGGAATCAATCTATTATGGAAAGATTGCTCAAACGGCTAGTCAACTCCAACGGCTAGTTGCAACCAATCTCCATTATAAATACAAGAGGATGAGAAATCACAAAGAAGAAGTCACAAGAGAGAATTCAACAAGCCAAGCAAGCAATCAAAGCTAAAGCCATACAGTTCTAAGAATTCTCAAAAGAGCCAGAAACCATTAGATTATCTATAGCTCTTAAGTGATTTCTATCCAACCCTTAAGAACCTGAAACCTGTTCATATTGTATATCAATTGTTTTAGGCATAGTGGTTAAGCAAATTATAAGCTTGAACCATTAGTTGGATACACCTCAAAAACCCCAAACCCTCACCGAAAGGTTAAAGTTTTTTAAACCCCTTAAAGTGCAAGTGCTTACAATCACTTGTGGAGACCGTAGCTGTTAGGACGGCTCAGATCTCAAAGTCCTAACCTTGGGACTATAAAGGTCAAGACCCTTGTAATTTGTGGAAATTAAAGGGATTAAACATCACGTTAGGACGTGAGAGTGGACGTAGGAACGTATATCCGAACCACTATAAATCCGGTGTTATTTACTTTCTGCACTTTACATTTCTGCCTTTACATTCATTATTATATAGTGCATACTGTGATTTCAACACTCTTCAAAACAAGGCCATAACTTTCAAACCAGCATCAACTGAGTATTTTCATTAAGTAAAACAAGTTACAAGAACGAGTCTAAACCAGGGCCACCATAATTCCGCATATAACCTCCTCAGTCAGATCACTATAGTCATCTGGACTAGCAGACTTGTAGTCCAGTTGACATAGCAATCAGAAGAGGTTCCCAACTCTGTTTGAAAAAGTTTTAAAGTCTATTCACCCCTCCCCTCTAGACTTTAAACCCATTCACTACTCGTTCAGGGACCAACAAGTGGTATCAGAGCAGTGGTTCTAACGGACTACTGTCTCTAGATTATCAGAAGACTTGAGGGAGTATTTCTGTAGTCCTCTTGAACAGATCTTTTTGGAAAACTTGTTTTTGAAAACTCATACAGCATGAGTGCTAACATGCGTAAGTTGCCTAAGTTTTCAGTTGAGGATTATGATTACTGGAAGATCAGGATGAGGAAGAATCTCACATCAGTCCACTACAAGATGTGGTCAGTAATCACTGAAGGCCCAATCACCATCATGACAGTCAACACTGCAAATGGTGATCCAGAAGTCCCAGTTGGAGAACTGGTTCCCAAGCCCATGAGGGATCTCACACCAGAAGAGATGAAGCAATCAAACCTTGATAGCATTGCTCAAGATTACATAATGCAAACTCTTCCAAATGAGTACATTGCAAAGGTCATCCACTGTGAGTCAGCCAGAGAGATGTGGGAGGCATTGGCACTCCTCTGTGAAGGAACTGAGCTGATCAAGGAAAGCAAATTGTCAACAGCAGTCAAGAAGTTTGAACACCTCAAGATGCATCCAGGAGAAACTATTGATCAGCTGGACAATAGATGTACAAAGATCATAAATGAGATTGAATCTCTAGGCAAGAAGTATACAAATAGAGAGAAAAACTTGAAGATCTTGGACTCTTTACACAAGAGATGGAAACTCAAGAAGACCATCATCAAAGATACTCAAGATATCAAGAAGTGGTCTACTCAAACTCTATTTCAGAACCTAAAAGCTCATGAATATGACCTTGACAGAGAAGAAAACTCAGGAAGTGATGAGTCAACTGCAGCCCCATCTACCTCCAAGACTGTAGCCTTCAAGGCAGCCAATACAAAAGTTGCAAGTACCTCATCTGGCAAGGCCTCTCTGAAAACAGAAGACTGTGAAGGATCAGACATGAGTCTGAAGGAACAAATGGCTCTTATGATCAAGAGATTCGAAAGGATGAACACTCTCAACAGCAAATATAGAAAATTCTATAGAAACTACAAAGATAGAAGAGCAAGTTCACCCTCCAGAGGTTCCAGAGAAAGAACACCAGAAAGACATCCTAGAAAGGATGTGGAGTCATCTGACAGCCGAGGATCTAGAAGAAGAGATGCCACTCCTCCAAGGAAAGGCAACTCAAATCAGAAACCTGGATCATGCTTCAACTGTCGCAAACCAGGACACTATGTCTATGAATGTCCTGAGCTAGATTTGGATGACAAAGAAGAAAGAAGGCCAAGAAGAACTTCAGACAAGAAAGCTATGGTGACTGAAGAATCTGAATATCAAAGTGATGAACTCCCTACATCACCAGACTGCCAAATCTTCTCAGATGATTCAGATGACCTAGCTATGATGGCCATAGGTGAAAATGAGGTAAACTCCTATACAACTACTTTCCATTCACCTATTTTTTCACAATCAGATGAGATAAACTCATCTGAAGGCGAATCAGAAGAAACCTATTATCAATCTTTAAGAAAAGTAAAAGGTGATCTGGATATTGCCACTAGAGCTTTTATAGAAGTGGAAGAGGAGAATAAGGATCTAAGGAAAGAAATTGCTAAGTTGAAAAAGTTTAAGTTTGATAACACCCCTGAGCTGGCCACAATGAATGAAAGATTGACCAGAGAAGTGGAGCTTCTTAAGGAAGAAAATACCACAATAACTCAGTTGTATGAGGGGATGTTACAAACTCAAGCTTTAGAAACTAAGGAACTTCGTTCACTACAATCCAAATTCGATGACCTCTTCCAAGCACACAAGCTCTTAGAAAAGGAGAAGGAATGCCTAAATCAAAAGATATCAGAGTTCAATAAAGCCTCTACTACTATTGAAAGTATCTCTGAGTATTATAGATTAAATGGCAATAAGATAGGTTTTGGCTATGAACTCAACCCATCTACATCCTCTCCAGCTGGGGGTAGTACACCTAACAAGTGCACTACTCAGACACATGAAAAGGGTGAGTGTTCTAAACACAATGAACCTAATATGAACCAAAAGGCATCTGTACCAGCTAAGGCTAACTATCCCAAAACCAAAAATGGTAAAGGACAAACTAACCCCAAGCCTGTACAGAGGAACAGCAAACAGCCTAGACCATCTCGGCTGAGACAGTCTCAGCTGTATGCTGCTCCAGCCAAGAAGAAGAAGTCTTCTTCAAACAAATCTGTTCTCTTTGCACCCCCTATCTCTTATGATATTGTGAGAACAGAAGAGTATGGTCCATATAATCGTGTGCATCGACCAGCTAATGCACCCAGGCCGAATGTAACTAGTCAAAAGATCATGTATGTACACTCCTATAAAGGGAAACCATTTGACTATTACTTAGCTGACACTAAGGACAAATCAGATCAGTCCAAGGTGCTGACTGGTAAGATTTGGTTCTGTGATGCCCGAGGGAAACAACTCAAGTGCTCAAGGTTGTTCAAACGACCAATGTATATGTGGGTTCCCAAGGGTAGTACTAACACCCAAGGACCCAAAACAAAATGGGTACCTAATACTTAACTTTTCTTGCAGGAAAGGAGGGACCTATACAGAAGAGGAGGTCTAGCAGGAGAAACTTGGTACATAGATAGTGGATGCTCAACTCACATGACAGGAACCAAAGCCCTGCTGACCAACTACATAGAAAAGAAAGGTCCAAAAGTCTTCTTTGGTGATAACGCGCATGGTAACACAAAAGGATATGGCACCCTTAAGAATGGAGACATTGAGGTAGATGATGTATCATATGTAGAAGGTCTTAAGTTTAATTTATTATCTGTTTCTCACTTTTGTGACACTGGTTACTCAGTCAAATTCTCTAAAGATGAGTGTCTCATAAGTGATAAGAGAACAAAACAAAACCTTCTAACAGGATCTAGAAAGGGAAGTATGTATCTTGAAAATTGGAACAGCTGTCCTAAGGATACATGTCTGCTTGTGAAGAGCCCTAAAGATGTCAGCTGGCTATGGCACAAACGTCTTAGTCATCTGAACTTTAAGACTATGAACAAGTTAGCAAGGGAATCCTTAGTTGATGGTCTGCCTAATGAACTCTACTGTAAAGATCAGGTGTGTGATGCATGTCAACAAGGAAAGCAAACAAAGGTCTCCTTCAAGACCAAGAAGACAGCATCAACCAGCAGAGTTCTTGAATTGCTTCACATGGATCTCTTTGGACCAATCACTCCAACCACTCTAACAGGAAGGAAGTACACTCTTATTGTTGTAGATGATTATTCCAAGTTTACTTGGGTTATCTTCTTATACAAGAAGAGTGAAACACAGCAGAAGCTCCCTGAACTATTGAAGAGGATCCAAGTAGAGAAAGGAGAACCAATTGTGAAAATTAGAAGTGACAAAGGCACTGAATTCATTAACTCTTATATTATTGCCTATTGTACTTCTAATGGTATTCAGCATGAGACAAGTGCAGCAAGAACACCACAACAGAATGGTGTAGCTGAAAGAAGAGTCAGAACACTCAAAGAAGCTGCCAGAACACTCCTTGCTGAATTCTCCACTCCCAAGAAGCTATGGGCAGAAGCCATCAACACAGCTTGTCACACTCAAAACAGGTCAGGTATTCATAAAATACATGAGAAAACCCCATATGAACTATGGAAAGGAAGAAAACCTAGAGTATCTTACTTTCATATATTTGGTTGTAAGTGTTTCATTCACAACAATGGGAAGAGTAAGTTGAATGCTTTTGATGCCAAAGCAGATGAGGGGATATTTTTAGGATACTCCTCAACTAGCAAAGCATTTAGAGTACTCAACAAACGAACCCTTCTTGTGGAAGAAACACCTCATGTTGTTTTTGATGAATCTTGTGAAAAGAATGCAGTAGAAACAAACTCAGCTGCAGATCAGATGAGACATCTAGTGATCAAGTCCAAACCAGATGAGTTCATTGAAGTCAATAAACCTTTCCCTGAAGAACCAGAGGAGGATAAGCCTCATAGACCTGTCACTAGATCTCAAACTCAAGCAGGACAAGCTGACCAGAATCAAGATGCACCAATCCCAAATGCCAGGGGGAATGATCTCTTTGACACTCAAGATACAGATGATGATCGACCTAATCAAGTCAACCCTCCTGATGGCACTAGATCAGATGAGAATCCAAGCTCATCCAATGCAGATACTCCTGTGAGGCATACATGGAGAAACAACCATCCATCAAACCTCATCTTAGGAGGAGCTGACTCAGGTGTCAAGACAAGAAGACAACTGAATCAGAACTCACAATCATCTATGTTCTGCTGGTGTGCTTTCCTATCAAACATTGAACCAGCTGATATAGAAGAAGCAATGACAGATAGCAATTGGATCACTGCTATGCAAGAAGAACTAAACCAATTTGAAAGAAATGAAGTCTGGGAATTGGTAGATCGTCCTGAAAACCACAATGTAGTAGGAACAAAGTGGGTATTCAAGAACAAGAAGGACGAAAATGATGTGATAACTAGAAATAAGGCTAGGCTAGTTGCAAAAGGATACTCTCAATCTGAAGGGATTGACTATGATGAAACCTTTGCTCCAGTAGCCAGATTAGAAGCCATACGACTGTTTCTAGCTTATGCATCATATATGGGCTTCAAGGTATATCAAATGGATGTCAAGAGTGCTTTTCTAAATGGTATTCTGGTAGAAGAAGTATATGTAGAGCAGCCTCCAGGTTTTGAAAAAGGTGATCAAGTATATCGACTGAAGAAGGCTCTATATGGTCTAAAACAAGCCCCTAGAGCTTGGTATGACACATTGTCACAATTCCTACTTGACAATGGATATACAAAAGGCAAAGTGGATAGAACTCTTTTCAGAATACAAGAAGGAGAAGACATCCTAATGGTGCAAATATATGTAGATGATATTATATTTGGATCACCCAATCAAGAGATGTGCAAGAAGTTCTCTGAACTTATGCAAGGAAAGTTTGAAATGAGCATGATGGGTGAGATGAATTATTTTCTAGGACTTCAAGTTAAGCAGAGTTCAGAAGGGATCTTCATCAACCAGTCCAAGTATACCAAGAGCCTATTAGAAAGATTCAAAGCCCTACAAAGCAAGACTGCAAGGATTCCAATGATGACATCTTTCAAAATGGAACCAGATGAGTCTGGAAAGGCAGTTGATCAAGCTGAATATAGAGCACTGATTGGATCTCTACTATATCTTACAGCTAGCAGACCAGACATAACATTTGCTGTAGGAGTATGTGCTAGGTTTCAAGCAAACCCAAAGCAAAGTCATCTAGAAGCAGCAAGAAAGATTCTCAAGTACCTAAAAGGAACAGACAACCTAGGACTATGGTACCCTGCTGATGACAATCTAGAATTGAGTGGCTATTCTGACTCAGACTATGGAGGATGTAGAATTGATAGGAAATCCACATCTGGAACCTGTCAATTTCTAGGCAACAAGCTGATATCATGGTTCTCTAAGAAGCAAACCTCAGTTGCAACCTCCACCACTGAAGCAGAATACATGGCAGCTGGTAGTTTTTGTAGTCAGCTGCTCTGGCTAGTTCAACAACTCAAGGATTACAATGTAGAGGCAAGAGAAGTCCCTATTTATTGTGATAGCAGCAGTGCCATTGCCATAACTCAAAATCCAGTCCTCCACACAAGGTGCAAGCATGTCGACATTCGACACCACTTCATAAGAGACCACCTTGAAAAGAAGGACATCAAGATGGAGAAAATTCACACAGATATCCAAAGAGCAGACATCTTGACTAAGCCCCTAGCTGAAGAAAGGTTCAAAACCCTATGTTACAGCTTAGGACTCCTGGACCCAAGCACATGAAGAAGGAAAGATCAGCTGAAAACCTCAGCTGACCCAAGTGCAGCAGACTATGAGGATCAGATGAGGTGAATAGACACCCTCATCTTCAGGTAAGTTCTTTCCCAATGAAGACAAATAAAGCTGAGGGAAAACTTAGAGTCATCTAATCAAGGGGGAATCAATGATACCTTAAGAATCCTTGAGAAATACTCTAAAATCTGCATTGCATATCATATCATATATATATACAGCAGACTTGAACAAAGTTATTTGATCTCTTTATTCCCAGCAATGTATACTATGTATTATAATAAACTATTCTTCATAAAATACTTTATTCATATACATAAATACAGTGTACTATTGAGTTATACTTGGTTGGATTAATACACCACCGACTCAACAGTATGCATGCACAGTACGGATTTCAAATAACTCTTGCTCAAAATTTATAAATTCTGCATTCCATAAGATAAAGTCTGAATATCTTTAAATGTGAACCCTTAGATCAAGAATCTCATTGTTGATCTTAAGAAGTAACTTTTCAGAAATACAGACCTATCAACTCTGTAGTTTTGTCATCTTTCACTCCACTACCTCATTTCTACCCCTATAAAAGGAGGAAGTTATGAGAACACCTAAGAACACAAATCACCAACTACAATTTTTGTTTCAGGTATGGAGAAGATTGAAAGAAAAGATGGAATGGAGATCATTCTTCAACCAAAGTCTTGGGTGAAGGAGATGAAGATTTGTCCAGAAGATGAAGATGATGCAGATCAGCATACTTGGTTTAACCAACATAAGTATGTCTATGAAAACTAGAGGAAAGAGAGAAGTCCTTATTGAAAACTAGAGGAAAGAGAGATGCAGAGGACAGAGTAGCAAACAAGCAGAGCTTCTTCTCCAGGGGGAAGTTCTACATGGAGAGCTTGTTATCAAAAGCTATTGTGTCTAAACAGAACATGAAGGCTGAGTCCATGGCCCTCTCTTCGACTCCATTGAAGCCTCTTCCAATCTTCCTTCTCTTTCAAGAGTAGCGAAGAGATTCAATTAGGACACATTTGATGCTACAACCCATCTGATGATGAGGAACATCAGATGGTAAGGGCAACCTGAACCAGTGGGATACCATCCAGGCTGATATACATATTGATTTGATGGTCCTACTTGATTCAGAGATAGAGCTGGAAGATCCATCAAACCAGGTTGGATCACCACTCACAATAAAGCTGGAAGATCCATCATCCAGGTTGGATCATCACAGCAACAATGAAGGATCCATCAAGCCAAGTTGGACCTTCAAAGCACAGAAGATCTACTCAGCAAAGCTCAATCCTCCACTCAGCTGATCAGAAGACCAACTCAGCTGACCAGAAGACTTCCAAGAGAAATCAGCAGACCTTTTCAGGAAATCAGAAGACTTCACTCTGCTGATCAGATCACTTGATTTTTGAGTTTAATGACTATCTTTGATCATGTAATTCATTCTAGATTTACTCCTGAATGTAATTAAACAAATTGGCCTATATAAGAAATGCAATTCACTTATAAAAAACGGCCTTGATGATCAATTCTTGCCACAAAATTAGTCACAACGGCTATTTTTGGTAATGATGTCATTAATACTCAATTACCAAATTGCCAGCAAATCAACTGTTGCCACTTGGCAAACTCAGCCGGCAAATTTAAAGGAAGGCCCGAAATCAAAGAAGGAAAATCTTGGGCTCTACTCCACAATTAAACCCAATTCTGACCGTTTGATCAAGAATTGTTGGAGTATATATACACACCCTTAAAACTCTTCCAAACCCTTTCGCTCACAATACCCTATTGCTCTCAATACTCTCTCGTTCTGCAAATTTCCTTCAAGCTCTCAAAACCTAAACACTTAAACTCTACTATGGCAATCATTGAAATTTACGACGAGAAGACCAAGAGCACTGGCACCTTGGATGCTGCAAAGTGGTCCAAGGAAGGGAAGATGTTCACAGAGAATGCTCTGTTTTTCAAAGGCAAACACACAGCTGCAAACAAGGAAATCCTTCTCCGTTGCATCAACCTCAACCTTCGAGATTTTCTGGAAGCAGCACCCATCAACGTTTATGAACAAGATGTGCTGGCTTTCTATGCAAACGCTGTGATGAAGGGATCTTATGTCGAAAGTGTCATGGGTGGACACAGGGTCAAGGTAACAAGGGAAATCCTTCAGGAACTATTTGGTTTGTCAAGGGGGAAGATCAATATCTCCACCTACATCATGAATAAGGAGAAAGAGTACATGGAGATGTTCACTGATGGGAGAATCAAGGCTGCTGATGCCTCTGGACTCAAGAAATCCCAACTAGAACCTAAGTTCCAAACCCTGATGGATATAGCAGGCAAGATGTTGCTAGGTAACACATTCAGTCATGATGCTGTTACTACTCTAAAGGTTAGAGTTATGGCTGCAATCTGGGATCAGATTGATGGAGACTGGCAAGGGCTTTTCTTGGACAGAATTGCTCTTGAAGCCAAGAAGGTGATTTTGGACCTTCAATCAAGAGAATGGAAGGTAACCTCAACTGTCAGCTTTGTCAACAAGCTGAGTATCATCCTTCCAGAAGTACTCCCAAGAAAGTACAAGATGGGACCTCACAAGACCTTCCATATCTCCAAATATTATTTAAGGAAGGACGCTCTTGCTGAGGCAGCAAGGTTGAAAGAAGAGAGGAAGAAGCTGTTAGCTGAAGCATCTTCCAAAGATGTTATTGAAAAGGCAGAAGAGTCCACTCATAACTCTGCTGCTGAAGAAGAAGAGGAGCCATCGAAAGAAGAAGCTCAAAAGAAGGTTGCTAAAGAGGATGATGATGACAATCAGACCTTAGCACAAAGAAGATATCTGATCAGATCAGGGCTCATCTCCCCATCTGATTCAGATGTCACTCCCACTGCCTCTCCTTTGAAAAAGGCAGGTACTTCTAACCCCTCTCTCACTTTCACACCTTCTAAACTATCAAAGGGTCAGAAGAGAAAGAAGAACACTTCTTCTTTCACAAAGAAAGCCAAGAAATCCAGGCTCCCTACTCCAATGAGCATAGCCCCTATTTCATCCTTCAACCCTTCTGATGATACCAACCCATCTGAACCCTCACACACTGATGCCCAAATCCCTGCTGATACTCACACAGCAGAGGAACAAGCCCAGCTTAACCCTGCTGATGTTCAAACAGCAGACAACCAACCTCAGACCACCAATGTGGAATAAGGGTTTCTTCTGTGTGATTTCTTCTGATTCCAAGTTCTCATTCCTGAACTCATGAATAGATTCATCAAATACAACATGAGGTGTTTCCTCTACAATAAGGGTTTTCTTGTTATAGACTCTGAAAGCTCTACTGATTTGAGAGTATCCAAGAAATACTCCTTCATCAGCTTTGCTGTCAAAGGCTTTCAGCTGATCTTTCCCATTATTGTGAATAAAACACTTGCAACCAAAAATGTGGAAGTAAGACACTTTAGGCAATCTTCCTTTCCAGAGTTCATAAGGGGTTTTGCCTTGCCCCTTAGTGATCAAACATCTATTTTGAGTATGGCATGCAGTGTTTATGGCTTCAGCCCAAAACCTCTTAGGCAAATTTGAATCAGCAATTAAGGTTCTAACAGCTTCTTTTAAAGTTCTATTTCTTCTCTCTGCAACTCCATTCTGTTGAGGAGTTCTAGCTGCTGAGGTTTCATGAGCTATTCCATTAGATGTACAATACTCATTGATGTATGAGTTAATGAACTCGGTGCCTTTATCAGATCTTATCTTGATAATGCTAAGGCTTTTCTCATTTGACAATCTCTTTAGAAGTTCAGGCAGTTTGACTTGAGTTTCCTTCTTATTAAGGAGAAATACTACCCATGTGAACCTAGAGAAGTCATCTACTACTACCAATGTGTATTTTCTACCATTTATGCTTACAGGGGGTAATTGGTCCAAAAAGATTCATATGTAAAAGTTCAAGTACCCTTTCAGTGAAAATGACTGGTTTTCCTTTAAATGAGGCTTTGATCTGTTTTCCTTCTTGGCATGGTTTGCAAACATGCTCTTTAATGAAAACCTCATTAGGTAGTCCTTTGACTAATGCATTTCTAGCAATTTTGTTCATTGTTTTGAAGTTCAAGTGGTTTAATCTTTTATGCCACAACCAACTTTGTTCACTAGAACTCTTAGCAATGAAGCATGCAGCATCAGTAGACTTGTCCCAGTCTGCAAAATACACATTTCCTTTCCTAGTTCCAGTCAATAGAATTTGTTGAGTCTTATCTTTGATCAAGCATTTATCACTGGAAAACTCAACATTGAAGTCTTTATCACAGAATTGACTGATACTTAGGAGATTATATTTGAGACCAGCTACATAAGATACATTGGATACTTTGATGTTACCAATCATCAAAGTACCATAACCTTTTGTTGATGCTTGTGAGCTGTCTCCAAACGTGACATTAGGGCCTTCTTTTTCAATGAAATCAGTGAGGAGTTCCTTGTTTCCAGTCATGTGCCTTGAGCATCCACTGTCAAGGTACCATGCTGTCTTTTTGCTTATGCTCCTCATCTTGTGGCCCATTGGTACCTGCAATTAGATAGGTTTAGGTACCCTTTGAGTTTTGGGTCCTGAGAGGTTAGCTGTACCTTTAGGAACCCAAACTTGCCTAATAACCCTGATTGATTCAAGGTGGCTAAGTTGTCTTCCTTTAGCATCTAAATACACTGTCTTTCCCTTAAATGCCTTTGGGAAAGTGTGTGTGAATGTGTTAACTCTATAAGTTTCAGGAGAGTTGTCAAGTCTCCTGAACTTTTGAGTTCTTTGTGCAGCTTGAGGGAATCTTTGAGGAAAGGCTTTCTTATGACCATTACCCTTTGGTATGAAGGGTTTTGGTTGTCTCATTTTATTCTGCCTTTGAGGAAAGTTGTCCCTAGGTCTATTCAGCTGAGGCTTTCTCAGAAGAGTTGGCCTAGGCTGATTATACCTTGGATACTTCCTCTGAACATTGTTCAGTAGAGTTGCCCTACCATTGGGTCTACTCTGCTGACCAATATTCCTCTTGTGTTCAGGAGCTTTGGCCATTTCCTTAGGTTTTGGCCTAATCTCCTGAAGCACTTGAGTAGGCATAACATCCATTTTGTCCTTTCCTTTGTTCAGTGGCTGAATTATTTCATTTTCAGTCTGTGCCACTGACTTAACAAAGATTCTCTTAGTGTTACTCACAGAAGCAACACTAAGACAATGTGAAGATTCAAATGGATCAAAACCTAATCCACTTCTTTGAGCCATAGGTCTTTGATAACTCTGAATTTCCTCTATTGCTCTAGAGGATTTCTTCAGAGCAGACATCTTTAATTTCAGGCTCTCTTCACTTGCTTTAAGAATATCATATTCATGTGAGAGATTTTCAAACTTGGCATTGAGAATTTTAAGTTCAAAATCTTTTCTCTTCTGAGAGAGAAGTTGATCATCAATCTCCTTTTGTTGGTCAACTATCCTGAGATTTGCTTCCTCAAGCTCTCTCAAGACTTGTTGATACAACTCAGTAGACTTGACATCAACAACTGTCTCAGAGTTTTTTGCAAGTTCAATAGCCAATCTTTCATTTTCTCTCACACAGTTATCATGAAATTCTTGTAACATAGTGAAATCTTCCATCAACTTTCCAAGGGAAAGCTTCAAGTTGATCTCACTATTGTTTTGTGAGATGAACGATGGTGAACTAGAAGTAGAGGATACCTCATCATCCTCAAGAGCCATGTTGCAGACATCATCATCATCATCACTGTTGGAAAACAGTCTATCAGAAGAGTTGAAGCTTTCAGCACTATCAGACTCTTCACCAGCCATAATGGCCTTTCTGTTGGTGAACTTTCTGTCTCTTTTGGCTTGCCTCTCTCTTCTCTCCTTAGAGCTTAATTCAGGGCAATCATACTGAAAGTGCCCTTTCTTTTTGCAGTTATAGCACAGATCTTCATCATCTTCATTCTTTGATTCTTCTCTTCTTTTTGATGATGAAGGTTCAGCTCTACTGGACCTTCTCCTATCAGAGTACTTGTCCTCTGATCTCTTCTCTTCAGGCTTTTTGGCTTCAGCCTGATTTTCAGGAGAGTTGTACCTTCTCCTGAATTTGTTGTCCTGGTAGAATTTCTTGTATCTACCAAACCTTGAATTTAGCTTTTCAAACCTTCTAGCCATCAAGGCTAGTTCTTCCTTCATTTCAGTCTTTGAGACTGACTTTGATGATCTTGGAGTAGACTGCATTTCTGGTTCAGCAGCTTTGGCTTTGAATGCCACTCCCTTAGTAGGATTTGAAGGTTCCTCAATAGGCTTTCTTCTATTGAGATCGAACTCATAAGCTTTGAGTTCTGAGAAGATTTGTTGCATGGGCATGGTGGAGAGATCTTTGGTGTTTTGCATCATCACAGCATAGACATCCCACTTTTGAGTGAGACTCCTTAAGATCTTCAATCCAACTTCTCTTTTAGTGTAGACCTTGCCCAGAGAGTTGATTTCATTCATCACATCAGTGAATCTACCAGCAAACTTATCAATGGACTCCTCAGACTCCATTGCAAACTGTTCAAATTTCTGCACAGCAACTTGGAGCTTATTCTCCTTGATCTTTTCAGTACCCTCACACATTTCAGCAAGAGTATCCCAAATTTCTTTGGTTGTTGTGCAGTGGTAGACTCTTCCCATAATTGCATCTGGAATTGTTTGGTAGAGGGTGTTCATGGCAAGATAATTCAAGTTATCTTTCCTCTTCTCATCAGTGGTAAAGTCATCTTCATCTTTTGGGAGTACCTTTCTTGGGTCTGCCTTTTGAGCCTCAGTGACTTTGGGATTGACAAATGTGAACACAAAAGGACCTCTTGTGATCACTCTCAGCATGTCAGTGTGTAGAGATACAAGATGAGCCCTCATCCTGATTTTCCAGAAATCATAATTATCAATTGAGAACATGGGCAGTTTGTGATGTGAAATGTGGTTGACTGGATTTGTGGCCATGTTGTCCAATCCTTGGACAGTAGGAGGTGGAACAGCAGCATTGTTGTTGGCCATAACTCAAGAACAAACAGTCAGTCAATATACAATTAGGATTTCAAATAGATCAGTTCAGTGACCACACTAAATATGTGATTTTGAAAACCAAGATGGCTTTTCAGAAGCAGTGGTCTTTGAACCCCTGCTCTGATACCACTTGTTGGTCCTGAAAGGAGTATATAACAAGTGTATGGGGGGGGGAATACACTTGTATTCAAATTCTTTTCTAACTTGATCAAACCAGAGCTCAGCAAGGTTGTCTTGGACAACTCTGCTGAAGATGATTAACTCTTCTAAGATAATCAGACTACTAAGTACTATTGAGTACTTAGTTGAATAACTATCTAGGAGAGTTATATGTGCGGAATAGTGGTTGGCCCTTTTAGTTTAAACTCCTTTAGAATCTGAAATCACTTGGTCAATTCAATACAGTCCAGTTTCAGGAAACTTGTCCAAATCAGTTTTGCACAGTCTTTGAATGTTTATCCTTTGAAAGATCAGTTTTGTGTGCAGTGTTGAGTGTATGAAAGTACTTGAAAGTAAATCAACACAAGAGTTTATAGTGGTTCAGAGACTCAAGCTCCTACATCCACTTTCCCTGATTTAACAGGATAATTCCTTCACTCTTGGAATTAACTTGTTTTATAGTGCCAAGGTGCACTTGATCAAGAACACCACTCTTGGTGAATTGATCCCTAGGATGTCTAGAGTCCTAGTACCCTCTTCTCAACTCAGAACTGAACTGTTCTTCTCTCAACAGTCAGCTCCTACCACTTCTACTACTACAACCTTCTCACTTTCACTCTTGAAAGATATGAGGATTGAAGTAAGGTTCCAACTAATGAGATATCCTTTACAATGAAAATCAGTGTTTAGTATGAGTGTTTAGTGGGAGTATAAGCTTATACTACTATATATTAGGAAAGTTAATTAGTTTAGTAAAGCACTCGATTGTATGGTGTTATTCATATAATTGAATCACAATTTTACGTTAATTCTAATTTGATGGGTAAAAAAATTAATTGAACGATTGGCTATATATTCAAATTAATAAAAAAAATTGATGGGTAAAAAAATTAATCGAACAATTGGCTATATATTCAAATTAATAATAATCAAGTTGTACGTATATACCAAATCTATATATATATATATATAATAACAGAATAGTGGATTCCCTAGCAAGTTCCGGTCTATAATGTTATGGGGCCCACTAATAAAATATCATCTTTTAAAATTCATTTTCTCCCTCTTCTTTTATTTTCATTTTTTCTCTCCTCTCTATGCTAGTCAATTTTTCTTCTTTAAATTTCTTCATTATTCTCTATTAGGAATATAATTTTCTATAGTTCACGTTGCACTTTTCAGTTTTACTGACTTACACTTTTTGGTAAATGGTGTTGCACTTTTCAATTATTACTAAAAATATTATTATACAGTTTAATAATTGAAAAGTGCAACACAATTTACCAAAAAGTGTAAGTCAGTAAAACTGAAAAATGCAACATGGACTAGGGTGCATAACATGCACTCCAGTCCGAAAAATGCAACATGGACTAGGGTGCATAACATGCACTCCAGTCCATAACAGACCAACCCTTTATAGACAAACTTCTCTATATCTATAAATATAACTATGGTAAAACATTATTACTTATCAAAGATTATATTATTGTGACGTTTATTTTTTAAATAAAATATTAAAATTAATGCTCCTAAAAAAATCTTATAATATTGTATGTATATAAAAAATCATTTATTAACATCACACTGTTAATTTATAAACCGTGCATAGCACGCGAGAAATACTAGTTATATACAAGAATATGTTATCGTAAAATTTATGAGAGTAGACCTAAGTAAAGAGTTGTTTAATTGGTTTAGTAATATTTATGACAGTGGACCTAAGCAAAGAGTTGCTTAACTGTTTAGTAGTAACATTTATGAGAATATGTATAGAGTAGATCGGCAGGGCTATGGCCTATAGGCCTACAGTTAGAATTTTAATTTAATTTAATTTAAATTCAATTCATTAATCCTATATCTTTTTAATAAATAAAGATTTTATTAAGAAAAAAAGAAAAAACACCTAAAATCATAAGTTTACATGTCGGATCAAAGACCGTGAAGCCGTTAAAACCTTGTCCGAAAAACTCTTCTTAGAGATAAAATCTGTGACAAGGAAAAAAGTACTCCACTCTAAGTTACAGTCTTACTGAATCGAAAGTACTCAGTGTTCATATCACTATACAGAAAAAAGGAAACAAAATTCGGACAATGCCCTCTCCATACAGACGAGGTGTCCCGGATCTTCACAATAGTGAACAACCAACCGTAGGTAGGCTTGAAATTTAGCAATAATTTTTGAACATCTAAAAAAGGAAAGCAGAGCTATAATTTTGTCGAGTTGACGATTGCACTTATTCCAACTGCTTTTTGATGAGTCGGGATACTTACCTAGTTTTATGTGCTTTAAATAGGGTATTCTATAAGAATTAATTTAATGATGTATTATATTTTTTCTATTATTATGATGTTTAATTATTTTAATATTTTATTTTCTATTTAAATCAGACATAATTAGAATTTTCTTTTATTTAGAGAAGTAAAGGACTCGCGGGAATCAGCACATTGCTTGGGCCCATTACTTAGTTAATCGATTGAACCCAAGCCATATTCGGGTCCGACTATTTACACCTCCATTTGCGTTGAGAACACTCCCCCTATGAATTTAATAATAAAATAATGAAGTAAAAAACCAAAAATACCCTTTAAGTCATATTAAACTACTAAATGCACCCCCCACCTTTAAACCTAAGTTTTATCCATCCTCCGCCGCCGCCGCCACCACCAAACACCAAACACCAAAATTTCTCCCCAAACAAAAAAAATTCAACTTAAAAAATTTCAACTTTTTTTTTAAGATTTCGACAAACCAGTGTCGACCATATTCACTCCCGTCGACACTGGTTTGTCGACAAGATTGTATATGCTCGACATTTGTTGATCGGAAAAAAAAAAAAATTTAAAAACTCGTCGTCAACTTTAGGTCGACCAAAAATACACTCGTCGACACCCTGTTGTCGACGGAGTGTATTTGGATCGACCTAAAGTGGTCGAAAGGTAAGAAAAAGAAGGAAAAAAAAAAAACAAACCTGGATTTGGCCGATGGACGAGAGCGGGGGCGAGGGCCGTTGAGCGGGGGCGGCGGCCGTTGGGCGGGGTCGGGGGCGGCGGCGGCCGATTACTGTATTTTTTTTTTTTACAAATCGAGATGGGAGAAGGAGGGGGGAGGGAGGGGACTGGCTCGGCGAGGGAGGGAGGGAGGGGACGGCCGCGGCGGCCGCGATCTGTTCTTTTTTTTACAGGCGGGGGGGGGGGGGGGGGGGCGACGGGTTCGGCGAGGGAGGGAGGGGGTGGCGTCGCCGGCGATGGGTGGTGGAGGGGCAGGTCGCCGGCGGTGGTGGTGAGAGATGTGGGAGAAGATGAAAGAAGAACTGGTGGAGGAGGAAGAAGATGGAGGATTTGGGGGAGAAAGTAGGGTTTAGGGGGGGTGAGTAGTAATTGAAATTATATAAGAGAAGGGCATTTATAACAATTTGAGGGGGGTGCATCAGATTTTAGGGGGGTGCGTCCAGAGGGGGAGTGTTCTCAACGCAAATGGAGGTGTAAATAGTCGGACCCCCATATTCCAAACTAATCTTAATTAAAGGCCCAATTAATCTAGTGGACCATGAAATAAGTTCGGTAGAGCCCTAATACGAGGCATGAGCAGAAAAGGAAACTTTCATAGCATAGGCGGCCCCCCCATCCCCTGTTATACTAATAGATCGTCTTCTGGTTAATTTTGCCTATGTGTCGTCTTATGGTTGATTTTGTCTAAATTATCAATATCAATTATGTAATATCAATTTAATGTTACTGATTGATTTTACATAAATAATTCAATATTAATTAAAATCATTTAAATTTGTAATGTTACTATGTAATACTGATTTTTTCACAATTAATAATCTTAGTTCCATTGCTAGAATTTATTGAAATTTAATTCACCTATATACTAATAGGCATTTTAAAGACTATTTTGTATGATAAAAACTTGTGTGAGACCGTCTCACAGATCTTTTTATGTAAGACGGATCCTTTTAACCCATATTTCAAAATTTTAGGTAGGATAATCCATATTTTTTTTTCCAGATTTTGGTTTGTTAAAAAAGTGATAATGTTTATGTAAAAAGTGATAATATTTTTAACAAAAGTAATTCTGATTTTTTCACAATTAATAATCTTCTTTCCATTGCTAGAATTTATTGAAATTTAATTCACCTATATACTAATAGGCATTTTAAAGACTATTTTGTATGATAAAAACTTGTGTGAGACCGTCTCACAGATCTTTTTATGTAAGACGGATCCTTTTAACCCATATTTCAAAATTTTAGGTAGGATAATCCATATTTTTTTTTCCAGATTTTGGTTTATTAAAAAAGTGATAATGTTTATGTAAAAAGTGATAATATTTTTAACAAAAGTGACTATCACTTTTTGCTTATGTAAGACGGATCCTTTTAACCTATATTTCAAAATTTTAGGTAGGATAATCCATATTTTTTTTTTCCAAATTTTGGTTTGTTAAAAAAGTGATAATGTTTATGTAAAAAGTGATAATATTTTTAACAAAAGTGACTATCACTTTTTGCTTATGTAAGACGGATCCTTTTAACCCATATTTCAAAATTTTAGGTAGGATAATCCATTTTTTTTTTTCCAGATTTTGGTTTGTTAAAAAAGTGATAATGTTTATGTAAAAAATGATAATATTTTTAACAAAAGTGACTATCACTTTTTGCTCAAACATTATCTTTTTTTTTATGGAAGTTAATGTTGGTCCTGAAAGGAGTATATAACAAGTGTATGGGGGGGGGAATACACTTGTATTCAAATTCTTTTCTAACTTGATCAAACCAGAGCTCAGCAAGGTTGTCTTGGACAACTCTGCTGAAGATGATTAACTCTTCTAAGATAATCAGACTACTAAGTACTATTGAGTACTTAGTTGAATAACTATCTAGGAGAGTTATATGTGCGGAATAGTGGTTGACCCTTTTAGTTTAAACTCTTTTAGAATCTGAAATCACTTGATCAATTCAATACAGTCCAGTTTCAGGGAACTTGTCCAAATCAGTTTTGCACAGTCTTTGAATGTTTATCCTTTGAAAGATCAGTTTTGTGTGCAGTGTTGAGTGTATGAAAGTACTTGAAAGTAAATCAACACAAGAGTTTATAGTGGTTCAGAGACTCAAGCTCCTACATCCACTTTCACTAATTTAACAGGATAATTCCTTCACTCTTGGAATTAACTTGTTTTATAGTGCCAAGGTGCACTTGATCAAGAACACCACTCTTGGTGAATTGATCCCTAGGATGTCTAGAGTCCTAGTACCCTCTTCTCAACTCAGAACTGAACCGTTCTTCTCTCAACAGTCAGCTCCTACCACTTCTACTACTACAACCTTCTCACTTTCACTCTTGAAAGATATGAGGATTGAAGTAAGGTTCCAACTAATGAGATATCCTTTACAATGAAAATCAGTGTATAAGGATAGGATATCTCTCTAAGCTTGTGTATGGATATACAATG
Organism: Galeopsis tetrahit; assembly: GCA_963675135.1. Lineage (NCBI taxonomy): Eukaryota > Viridiplantae > Streptophyta > Magnoliopsida > Lamiales > Lamiaceae > Galeopsis > Galeopsis tetrahit. The sequence continues at coordinate 56,427,553 of OY776129.1, forward strand.
CAGTTCAGCTTAGAAGAAGTGTATGAAGACTAAGATAGTCTTTTTAAAGCTTTGAAAGCACTCTAGCTTGTAAGAACTTGAGGTTAGTTGGATTGTGTTGAGGTGCTTTCAAATGGTCTTCACACTTCTGTATTTATAGACAAATGAAGGATTTGCCCGTTGGAGAGGCAGCCTCAAATGTCCATAAATGTCTTCTTTCAGTTCTTCAACTTAGAAGACAGGATCTTGATAGTGACATGTCCTCATTTGGGAAATAAACGGCTGTTAAGACTTTGTCTTCATTCTGCAGCACTCTTCCCAATGTCTGACTTTCAGACTCTCTTGTTAGGACTTGGACATGGCTTCTGAAGGTTGTTCCATTGATAGGACAACATTCCTCATCATTTGGACAACTCTCCTTATCACTATCAGCAGTCTTGCTTATCAGCAAGGTTGGCTTGCTCTTCTTCAGATGACTTGGCTCATACCCTTTGCTTCACTTCAAGGTGATCTTAGCATGTTGAATTGCAATTCTTTAGGGTGTGTTTGTCTTCAGCATAGTTGACCTCAACTTTCAGAGCACTTGATCTTGACTTCTTGTACTGAGACAACTCCTCTGGACAACTCTCCTCATCAGTATAGTTAGTCTCAAAAAACTTAGTGTTGTATCCAGAGTTTGAGCCTTGAGGGGACTTGATTTAAATGAACTTCTAAGCATGTGTTCCCCCTCAATTTGTGCATCTAATCATCTAAGAGCTACCTAACATATTAGCTCCTCATCTAGCCTTTATACTATATGTTCTAACATTTCTAGAACATATTCAATCATGACTTAGGCATGTCTCAGGGGGTTTTGGTATTCAATCAAAACATAACTCATTTTATTCCCAACAGTTAAATACCCATCCCTTTGTTTCCCCTCCCCATGACTCGAACCCAGGACCTAAGGCCTAGGTAGTGGTGCTCTAACCACTTGAGCTATCCCACTTTGTCTGCTCAAACATTATCACTTTTTATATATAAGGGTCGTCTCACGGATCTCATTTTGTGAAATGGTCTCACCCAAGACTAGCCCATTTTGTATACTAATTAAAGGTTATATCAAGAAAATTTTCGTCTTCATTCCGTTTTGCTTCTCAATTTTTTATTTTTTTTTACATTTTCATTCAAATTTGTAATGTTACTAATTTCCTAAATTATGTAATACTGATTTTTTCACAATTAATAATCTTATTTCCATAGCTGAAATTTATTGAAATTTAATTCACCTATATATTAATAGGCATTTTTAAGATTATTTTGCATATTAATTAAAGGTTATATCAAGAAATTTTTCGTCTTCATTTCGTTTTGCTTCTCAATTTTTATTTTTTTTTACATTTCGCGTAATACGCGGGGTGCTCATCTAGTGTATATATATATATATATACTAGTGTAGAACCCGTGTATTACACATAATTTTAAATATATTTTTAAATATTTAATAATAAATTTTTATTTATTTACTTAATTTAATTTTTCATATTTTTATTTTGTATGATAAATTATTATAATTATATTTAAAAATAATAATTTCACAGAATTATAGTAATTATTTTATTAAAAAAATTTAACACTTTTTCAATTACATTTATTATAACGTTGTATTATAATATAAAAGTTTAACTAATTTAATATTTTGAGTTATACAAAATAATTATAGTATTGTATAGTTAATTTTATAAAGAAAATTCGTTGAGAAGTTGACATTTAATAAATATGAAAATAACTTTTAAAAAAATTATAAAATTTCGGAAACAAACAATTTAAGTAATATTAAAATAGCTCTTAATAATTTGTAACTCAACCTTCAATATCAACCACAACACCTTACATTTAATAAATATGAAAAAATAACTTTAAAAAAAATTATAAAATTTCGGAAACAAATAATTTAAGTAATATTAAAATAACTCTTAATAATAAATTGTAAGTCAAACCTTCAATATCAACCACAACACTTTAAATAAATATTTTAGTTAATTGCAAATTAAATCATAACATTTTCCTCATTTGCAATCTAATCTAAACTTTAAGTTAATTGTAAATAAATCAGAAACTTTAAATATAGTTGCAATTTAGTCTTTTTGACAATTTTAATTGTGTTCGAATCTAACATAATTTAGACTTCTTAATGACATAACAACACCTTAATAAAACAATATTGTATTTCAATCAAACCAAATATAAAAAATAATGATTTAGGGACAAAGTAGACTTCTAAGAAGTCTAATTTGCAATAATATTTAAAGTTTGTGATTTATTTGCAATTCTTTTAAGGTTTAGATTAGATTGCAAATGAGCAAGTGGTCGCGATTTAATTTGCAATTAACTCCTTTTAAAATTAACAATTCATTAAATTATGACACATAAGCCAAATCAACCACAATATGACAAATAAGCCAAATTACTTTTGTGACACATCATCAATTTAAACTTAATATTAGTATATAAGGGGATTCTATATTATAGAAGTAGTGTATTATATATATATAACAAATTTGTTAATCCTGTAAAATAATATAATTATATAATAAGTTTTACATATATATTTTCGAGCTCGATTTTTTAAATACATTAAACTTATAATAAATTTAAAATAATTGCAGAAAAAATTACTTGAGATATAAGATAAAAATAATTATAAAATAAAATTTAATAACTAATTAAATAAAGAATTGTACACACCAATAAAAATACATTTTAGATTGTATTTTACTCAAAAGTATATTAAATAGTTCAAAAATAAATTAAACTAAAGAATAAAATGAATACTACAATAAAATCAAGTAAATAAAATAAAATTTAATTTAATTAGTCAATATTAAAATAATAAGAAATTCAACATTTCATATCAACCACTAACACCTTAAATAAAATAATTAATTAGGAAAAAAATTCAATAGTTAATAAGAATATAATATTTTGAAAGAGTTTATGAATCATATCTTACTCAACCAATAACTTAATTACACATCATACTTTTTAAAATTAACAACTTCATTAAATTATGACACATAACTTAAATCAACCACAAAATGACACATAAGCCAAATTAACCACAAAATGACACATCATCAATTTAAACTCCCTATTAGTGTATAAGGGGATTCTATATTATAGAAGTGGTGTATTATGTATATATAACAATTTTTTTAATCATGTAAAATATATAATATAATTATATAATAAGTTTTACAAATATATTTTCGAGCTTTATTTTTTAAATACATTAAACTTATAATAAATTTAAAATAATTGCAGAAAAAATTACTTGAGATATAAGATAAAAGTAATTATAAAATAAAATTTAATAACTAATTAAATAAAGAATTGTACACACCAATAAAAATACATTTTAGATTGTATTTTACTCAAAAGTACATTAAATAGTTCAAAAATAAATTAAACTAAAGAATAAAATGGATACTACAATAAAGTTAAGTAAATAAAATAAAAGTTAATTTAATTAGTCAATATTAAAATAATAAGAAACTCAACATTTCATATCAACCACTACCACTTTAAATAAAATAAATAATTAATTAAGAAAAAAAATTCAATAGTTAATAAGAATATAATATTTTAAAAGAGTTTATGAATCATGAGACCTTCTATATGTAGTCAGGGTGTCGTAACGTGTCGTAATGACTACCGTAGTCAGTTAATCTAAGCCATTAAAAATCTAATCTAAAGGTTTAGATTTGATGACCTGTTACCTTTTGTAAATTTTACGATATGTATTGTCGTAATGTGTCGTAATATGTCATAAATTTGTATTTTCTATTAAATTAAATTAATTAAAATATATTATTGTAAATTTACATTTTTATCTTTATATAACAAAATAATTTATTACAACAATTATCTACACCCGCTAATTTTATGAGTTCACCCCAAATCATTTTTTACCATAGTTATCTGCACCCATTCATTTTATGAGTTCAACCAAATCATTTTTTACCATAGTTATCTGCACCCATTCATTTTATGAGTTCACCCCCAAATCATTTCTTTTTTACAACGGTTATCTACACCCGCTCATTTTATGAGTTCACCCCCAAATCATTTTTATACCACAATTATCTGCACCCGCTCATTTTATGAGTTCACCCCAAAATATTTTTTTAAAAATAATTACATTTAAAAGACTATATTATTTTTTTATTAATTAACATAAAATATAATAAAATCAACCCTAATTTATGCATTTACAATCTACAACCGAGTCATTGACGAGTTACCGTCGATTCACCACCAAATCACTCATATTTTTTGAAAAAAAATCGTAAAAACATAATTAAAAAAAACTATCGAGATTAGGCACAAATTTCAATTTTTTTCTTTTTAATTTTTCTTCCCATTTTCAATTTTTATTCCAAACTTTTTATTTCTTCGTTTTTTTTTGTTTTCTACTTTTTTTTCATTAGTATATTTTTTAGTTTTAATACAAAATAATATTATATGTATGATTTTATTATAATCCCCCCGTCCCAGTGAAAGCTCCTCATGAGCTTCGGACACAGATGTTAAAAAATATGATATAATAAGTGGATGTATGAGAGGTGATGTGATTGACAGAGAGAAGAATATAATGAAATGTGAGAGGGAATAGTTTGGCAAAAAAGGAATGAGTAACTTTCATTGGGACAAACGAATAAGGAAAGTTGGGTAGCTTTCAATAAGAAGAAGGGAGTTGTCGGTAATACAACAAGTAATAACCAGTAATACCATAAACAGTAATCAGTAATACCATTAACAATAATTAGTAATACCACGAACATTAATCAGTAATACCATTAATATTAATCAGTAAAATTTTATACAATAACAAATAATTTCACACATCTAATTATATTCAATAATACAAAAAATAATTATAAGTAATACCATGAACATTGAATAGTAATATCTCATACAATAACAAATAATTCCACAAATCTAATTATATTCAATAATACCAAAAACAATTATCAATAATACCATAAACAATAATATGTAATACCATAAAAATAATAATATGTAATAATAATACCCGTCGAGGGGGTGGTCGGGCATGGTGGTGGCTGGGTCACCCGCCGACATGCATGGATTTCCGGCAGGTCCTTTACTCATCAAATTAAAATTAAAATTTAGGTGCACCGCCGATCGACTTTAATAAAATTATACCTATAATATTATTTTGTATTAAAATTTAAAAAATACACATGCAAAAATTGGAAAAGAAAGACAAGAAAATTTAAAAAGGAAAAGAAAAAAAAACAAGGAAATAAAAAATTTGAAAAAAAAAATTGAAAATGGGAAGAAAAAAGAAAAAGAGAAGGGGGAAGCAAAATTAAAAAGAAAAAAATTGAGATTGGTGGCTAATTTCGATAGTTTTTTATTAATTATATTTTTACGTTTTTTTTTTTTAAATATGGGTGATTTGGTGGTGAATTGATTTTTTAGAGTTTATTTTATTATATTTTGTGTAAAATAATAAAAGGATAATATAGTCTTTTAAATGTGATTATTTTTTAAAAAATATTTTGGGGTGCACTAATAAAATGTGCGAGTGCAGATAAACGTGGTAAAACAATAATTTGGGGGTGAACTCATAAAATGAGCGAGTGCATATAATTGTGGTAAAAAATAATTTGGGGGTGAACTCATAGAATGAGCGGGTGTAGATAACTGTAGTAAAAAAGAAATGATTTGGGGTGAACTCATTAAATGAGCGGGTGCACATAATTGTTGTAAAAATATGATTAGGGGGTGAATTCATTAAATTAGCGGGTGTAGATAATTGTAGTAAAAATATGATTAGGGGGTGCACTCATTAAATTAGTGGGTGTAGGTAAAATATAAATAAAATTTAAAAAGAAGGGTAATATAGTAAATAACAAAATATAATTTAAATAATGCTAAAAATAACTGAAACTTGTATGACAGGTAGCAGGTCGTTTTAACGGTTACGACGCCACATGGCGCGATTCGACAAAGTGACTGCGTAGTCACTTTGTAAAATGTGACTACCGTAAGAATTGCCCATGAATCATATCTTACTCAACCAATAACTTAATTACACATCATACTTTTTAAAATTAACAACTTCATTAAATTATGACACATAAGCCAAATCAACCACAAAATGACACATAAGCCAAATTAACCACAAAATGACATATCATCAATTTAAACTCCCTATTAGTATGTAAGGGGATATTTGCATTGGTTAGTAAGGGGGGATTCAAGATTAGAGGCGTGGCCGTCGTGAGTTTTGTGAGAGGAGAAAAAGAGTGAAGAAGTCTAGTTTGCCTTCACATTTGACCTTACCAATCCATCATAATATTCTCTTTGTTGAGGTTCAAAATACTCTCTCATGGGCTTTCATGTTGCATCGAAGGTTCTTGTCTTTCCGATTGAGGTGAAACGTATAAATAAGGTGGATAATACCCTTGTGGATAATGTGGATAGGGATAGGGTGGATAGCCTTGAGGATACCCTTCTCGTTGAACATCATTAGGAGGATAACCTTGAGGTTGTCCTCTATACTGACCTTGATTGAACACACCACCCATTTGAGCATTAGGTGGGTGTTGCATGTCATTCCCCCCCCCCCCCCCCCCGTATTTGATCATCTCCTTGTTGTTCTTGGAGTTTTTCTTGAGTATTTCCTCCTTCACTTTCATCATCTACTAAGGCACAAAGCGGTTGATGTGATCTAATCTCTGTTGGGATATGAATCCTATAAACAATGTTCTAATTGATAATTATATGTTTTGATGGCCAAAAGCAACTTTAGAGTTAATGATATATGTGATTATATGTTTGTATATGTGAAAGATATATGATATAAGTTTACTGATCTTTATATGTGATATGAAGTTTAAGTTTACTAATCTTAGTATGTTACTAATCTGATATATGAACTGTTTAAGAACTAAGCTGATGGATGAATTGTATAGACAGCTTATAGTATAGGACTTAGATGTACTCATCTGTATGTAGTTCAGTTGATGTATAGATAGGTTTTATATTTGTAAAGTTATATTCTATTGTATTCAGCATTGTAATAGTTAGAACAGTAGATTAGATTGAAGTCAGAAGACTAAGAGATGACTAAGAAGACTATTTCAGAGATTGTAGATATCAAGTGAAGTTTTTGAAGGAAGCTGAACAGTTTTGAAGAACTGTGCTGACTGATCAAGAGCAGTAAAACTAAGAAGAGTAGTTTACTGTGCTGAGTTGGTTTGTTTGTTTGAAGAATAAGTTTGGATGACTTATTTAAAGCGTAACTGAAGATATATGAAGATATGCTGACTTGAAAGATAAGATAAGTTGGTTACAAACAGAAGGAAGTTACAACAAGAAACGGTTATGAGTTAGTTGAGAGTTAGTTCACAAATTGCTAACTGTCTTACTAATGCTTATAAATACCGTGTGATCTTCTACTTGAAAAGACTACTGATACAATTATTATTCAAGAGCAATCAAGAAGTATTCAAGTATTCAAGCACTCACAGAGTTGAAGATCAAGAACTGAAGAGAAGCCACAGATCTGATTTGAAGAATCAAAGGCTATTACTAGAGAAGTTTTACTTTTCGTTTTAAGTTTGTACTGTGTAAACAAGTGTGCTAGTTACTTGTGAAATTACTAGTTGATCGAAGATATACCTGGTGGTATAATCGATAAGATCGAAGTCTTAATCTTGGGACTCTAAACAACAAGTACTCAAGTGGAAAAGAGTAATAAAACATCGCAACTGGAGTTGTGAGAGTGGATGTAGACATTTGTCGAACCACTATAAAATCTTGTGTTCTTTACTGCTTTATGTTTTGATTAACTGTTGATATATTTGTTAAACAAGAACAGTAAGTTTTCTAAAGAAAAGATTTAAAGAAAAGTTGAGTATAAAAGCTAACTGTTTAGTACTGGGCTGATATTAAGAACAGTACCGTACAGAACACATTTCCGCACTTAAACTCTGATATTTTGATAGAATTTGAAAAGTCTATTCACCCCTCCCTTCTAGACTTTTTCTTAGCTTACTCAATCTTAACTCAACTTTTGGGACCAACAATCTCCATCATACTTCAATTTCTTGCTCGATTCCTTCGTGCAGTGACTTCAATCTCAAGATTGATAGGTTCAATTTGTCCACTACGTGCTCTTGTTATCACGCACCTATGAAAAATTGCAAGTATATCAAATTTTTGAAACAAAAATAAAATAAAGTAAATAATTGTAGTTAACACTAGTGCTCAACTAACTCTAAGTCTCGTTTATAGCACTACGTCGCCTCCCCAGCAACAGTGCCATTGACTTGAACGAACTTTTAGACAATATATTTTTGACTAACTACGTATTTCCAAGTATAAGGGTTCATAGTAGTAATGAAAGTATCCGATCAAGTAGTGTCGACCTGGGAGGTGGGTTAAGGTGCAATGAGTCTATAGAGTTGTGTGTTGGTATAACTATGGTTTCGGGTATTGAATTTTCTAAATGGAAGCTAAATTACTATCAAGTTGCAAGAAACTAAATCAAATACCAATTTAGAAGCTAACATTGACTTGTCTCATTTTTTAACACTTTCTTAAGCACTTAACAATACGATCCCCACAAGCGTATGGGTTCGATTGTAGTACGCAAGTACGACCAAGTAGATTTTCGTTCCAAGGACCTAATTGAGTGAAAGTGAATCCCTAAAGTTATAAGTTTTCATGCTATTGTAGTAACTAAACATGTTTGTTGGATTTTCGGAATTAAAACACAAGTATTAAACTAAATTAACTAAGATAAACAAGAAATAGATAAAAGTAATAACAAAATATATAACTTTCGATAGAAAGTGCAAGAGAAGGGTATTGCCTCGGATGTTTCCGTTTTTTGTGGGTAATTCAATGAGTTAACGAATCAATTGCATGAATTAAACTATGATTTTGGATTAAGCCAAAGGCTATCACTCTTATGTGTAGACCAATCCCTCGTGAGGCTTAGGTGAACACGTGCATTGATTAGCAATTATAGGATCTAACCAAATACCATAAGCTCCTAAGATAGTGTCTCATAAACACGTTCAACATGGTTACTAATGCTTATGAGACGCCCTTTCACTAATCTAATAGACGACCTCTAATCGATTAATGTCTATTGTTGTCGATCTAAGCAATTAACCCCCGATCGGTGTAGTCAATTACTATGTGAATTCTAATCAATTAATCCAAGCTCACACCCACACTCTTAATCATGCAACCCAATACGGTCGTTGAAGTCGACAAAACCAATAATGCTAGCTAATATGGTGAATTAATCAATTGAATCATGAAAATCACAACACTAGAAACATATACACCCAAATCCTAAGCTAATCATGCAATTAATCAACAATTACACTAAACACCCATCAAAACATCCACACCCAAGGCAATAAGAGCTTAGCCCATGGTTCTAGAAGAGAATCCCATGGCTAAAACAACAATAAACATAAAACTCATAATAGAATAACAATAAATTGAAGAAATTAAGAAAATACTAAATTGAATTGCAAAATAGATTAATATCACCTTGATCATGGAAATGTAGCTACAAAACGAGGTAATAGACGATGCCCGATGATAATCGTAGCTTGATTCTAAGTAATATCCACTATTCTATCTAATCTAATGAAGAATCTAAACTAAAAATGAAGAACACCTACAACTATGTGAATGTGTGTGTGGAATTGCTTGTAAAAGGAGTAAGACTCCTTTCCAAAACTCAAATTGGAGCTATTTATAGTTGGGGTAGAAGTTTTGGACGAAATTTGCACTTAGGTCCCTCGAAAATGGAGAAAATGGGCTAAAACCCCCGAAATACGAAGCATTTGAGTGAAATAGGGCTTGGCCGGGTGAAAATGACCCGGCCGGGTGGTTTTACCCGGCCAAAATATGAAGGTCTTGATGGAAAATGGCATGGCCGGGTGAAATGACCCGACCGGGTGGTTTTACCCGGCCAAAATACGAAATGGGTGAACTAATCCAAAATGTGGGTGTACAGCACTGTGGCCGGGTGGAAGTAACCCGGCCGGGTAGAAATGTGGCCCGGCCTCGTCATTTTTCGTACCGTTGTATCTCGAGCTTCCGACCTCCGATTGACTTGATTCTTTTTTTCATTCCACTCAAATTTTCGAGACGAATCCAATGGTGCAATCCTATCTTCAGTACAGTGGAGTATGGTCGGTGTTTTGCTTCCAAAATACATCATTTTTCCTACAAAATCGACAAAACACTATCTTTCTCTTATTTTGACCAAAAAAATGATAATCAACCAATAATTAAATGAAATCAACATCAGATGAGCTTCAAATATGCATCTAAATCGTGTAAATTCCACCCGAATCAGCTAACAAGTGATTTAATCTACTAAAACAAGAAAATAATCATCAAGAGTAATCACCACAACTTAATAAGAAAATTACTACCAGCTCAAGAAATTGACAAACAAAACCAAGAACAACTATGAATTATATTCGGAGAAGTGCAAGGGTGAGTGAATGATTCGGGTGTTCTCTACCTAGTGAAATCGAGTGGAATTATTTTTATTTTGTTTATGCTTCAATTAGAATTTGCTAAGAGCATCTAAATGCTAGGATGACAACCATTTCCCTTCGGGTAATATAACCTTAAGTATAAAATAAGGCTTTCTTCCTAATCCTCACCAATTACTCAAATAACCATTCAAGTAAATTTATAAATTTGCGCGTATACAGTAAGTCACTCGGTCAACCGAGTGATATGACTCGGTCAACCGAGTCGAGAGGCATTACAAGGACATTTCTAGCTCCAGAGCTCACTCGGCCGCTAGGGTGGATCCACTCGGCCGCCAGGGTGACATTGAAATTTTGGATTTGTTCTGGAACTCAGCCTCACTCGAACGCGAGGGTCGAATTCCTCGGTCGGTCGAGTCAACTGTTGATTGTTGACTTTTCCTCTTTTTCTTAGCTTTCCGTGTTCGTCATTTACTCGAACTTCTACTTCATGACATCACTGCTCGTTTTTTATTAAAAATTGACCATTTCATCTTGTTTCCTACACTTTTAACACAATTCTCGATAATAAGATTAGTGATACAATTTCTTTCAATTAAGACCAAAACCACATCAAAATGCTACAATAACATAGAAAAAATGAACACAAATACGAGCAATCTCACATCTAATGAGGCACTTACACTTTTCATTTATAGTGACTTACACTTTTTAATAATATTGTGTTGCACTTTTCATTTATAATGACTTACACTTTTCATTAATATTGTGTTGCATTTTTCAGTTATACTAACTTACACTTTTTAATAATATTGTGTTGCACTTTTCAGTAATATTGTGTTGCACTTTTTAGTTATAATGACTTACACTTTTCATTAATATTGTGTTGCACTTTTCAGTTATACCGACTTACAAATTTAAGAAGTATTGTGTTTCACTTTTTAGTTATACTATAACTTACACTTTTAGTAAATATTTTGTTGCACTTTTCAGTTATATCGACTTGCACATTTTGTGTTTCACTTTTTAGTTATACTAACTTACACTTTTAGTAAATATTTTGTTGCACTTTTCTATTATATCGACTTACATTTTATTAGTAATGTTGTGTTGCACTTTTTATTGGATAAAAATTTTTAAATGTTTAACACATTTTAATTTAAAAAAGTTTTAATCACTATAAAAGTGTAAAATAGTTTTACTTAAAAAATTGGATAGTGGAACATTGGAACTTAATATTTTTTTATAAATTATTTATAATTTTATTATATATAATTAATAAAATTATTTATTTTTTTAAGTATGACAACACCATTTATGGAGAATGTATATATTTTTAACTATGAGTTAAATAGTTCAAATCTCATTTCCCAAACACATTTTTTATATTTTGATATTTACAATTAATAAGAAAGCCCAAGTTGGTATGCCCAGTTAATACATAAAACAGGCGGCTATTAAAAAAAGTATATGTGACATTTGAGTGCATATGAGATTAAATCATACAAAAATATGTTTTTTAATTTTATACAAAATAGTAAATACAATTAATTTTATGAAACAGATTAATTTTATGAAACCGATTGAGGGAGTATTAATTAAGTGTACTATTCATAAAAATGAAACCTTAATTGTTAAAAGCTAAAAAAAAAAAAAAAAAAACAGTACAAAATTAATAGAATAAAAAAATGAATAGTGAGAAAAGGAAATTAATCGTGAAGGAAATGAATCAAATATATAATAAAATACTACTCCCTCCGTCCCACAGGACGGCACGTTGTTTAAAAAAAGTGAATTTAGTGGTTGGTGATGTAAGATAAATGAGGGGTATTTTAGGTGATTTGGTGAGGTGTAAAGTGGATATGATGAAGTGTAAAGTAAAATGTATGTAAAAAGATGGTGACAATTTTGAAAATAAAATGATGTTGGGAGGGTATTAATTTTGTGGGATATTTCCATATTAAGAGTGTGCAATTAATTTTGGGACGTCCAAATAAAGAAAGTGTGCAAGTAATCACGGTATTTAGAGAGTATAATATTTTTATATTAAAATAAAAATGGGGTAGGTTACCGTCCGTCCTCGTCTAGGAGATGAAAACCACACGTTATTTTGTAATGTAAATTGTTCGATGAAAAAGTTTCATACACGGTAGCATATTTTTAAATTGTTTAAATTTTCCTTTATGCGTGTTGATTCAGAAATCACAGTACAACAAATTCTTGGATAGCATATTTTTCAAGAAATTTAGAGTGGCTAACTTTCTCAAGTTAGAAGATTACATAGGAGTAAAAAAAAAAAAAAAATTGTACTCCCTCCGTCTCGTGATTACTTGCACACTTTCATTATTGGAACGTCCCAAAATTACTTGCACACTCTTAATATGAAAATATCACATAAAATTAATAACTTCACAATATCATTTTATTTTCAAATTTGTCACTCATTTTTTCCATACATTTCACTTTACACATCATCAAATCCACTTTACACATCATCAAATTACCTAAAATACCCCTCTTTTATCTTACATCATCAACCATTAAATCCACTTTTCTTAAAAAACGTGTCGATCAAACTATTCAATTAATTGCGGAACGGAGGGAGTATATATCAGGTTATGGGCCTTATGGCCATGGCCACTCATTTGCGTTTTGAAAGGTAAGGATGAGTTTTTGTGTTTTAATATTTAGTTTATTGATATATGTTACGTTAAAAAATTATTAATGTCTCAAAATAATAGAGACGACACGTATTAAAGATCTAATGGGTGTAGAACATGAAAAATGGAATAGAGAAATTTGATCTAGCTTTTAAAATGCATTAATTTGTTAATCTTAGGTTGTGTTTGGATGAGTGAATTTGATTTGAGAAGATATTTCAAATGAAATGATTTTAAAATAGAAGGATTTTTAAAGACTTGGTTTTAGCGAGAATTTAAAATCCTCTCAATTTTAACTAAAAAAATGTGTGAGCAAAAATCTAAGTATTTAAAATCCATTCTTAATCCAAACAAATGGAGTGGATTTTGATGGTGAATTTAAAATTTATAGAGAACCAAAGTTGGAAACCTTGAGAGAAGAGTGAAGAACTTATCTGAGCAAGTACTAAATCATGATATGGACTGCCAAGATGCACAAGAAGTAGCAAGAGTCACAATTCTTGAGAAAGAATTAGAAAAAGCATTGTCTCAACAGGAAGAATATTGGAAGCAAAGGGCAAGAACAAATTGGATGGTGAATGGTGACCGTAACACCACATATTTTCACCGCAGAGCATCGGAAAGAAGGAAACGTAACGCTATTTCAAAGTTACAAAGAGAAGACGGCACTTGGGAGAATACGGAAGCGGGAATCACAAATATTATTACGTCACATTACCAGAATTTATTCACTTCAAACAGTCCATCTAAAGATCAAATTGATCAAGTGATTGGACACTCGAGTACAACGGTAACTGATGAGATGGCATCGTTCTTGAGTCGAGCATTCTCGAGCATGGAAGTAAAAAGGGCCGTCTTCGACCTCAACCCTAGCAAAGCTCCAGGTCCCGACGGATTTAATGCTAAATTCTTTCAAGATATGTGGCATGTGGTGGGAGGGGAAGTCACAAGAAAGGTACTCAATATATTAAATAATGAAGGGGAAGTGGACAGCTGGAACGAAACTTGGATTACATTGATTCCGAAGTCGAAGAACCCCAAAAACATTAAGAAATTTCGATCGATTAGCCTATGCAACGTGTGCTACAAAATTGTAGCTAAGGTGATTACAAACAGACTGAAAGTGATCATGCCAGATGTAATAGACGAACACCAAAGTGCCTTCATACAAAATCGCCAAATATCAGATAATGTCGTGCTAGGATACGAATGTATGCATTGCCTCAGGAATAACAAGAGCAAAACGGGATATGCGGCTATTAAACTGGACATGAGTAAAGCATACGATACAATTGAGTGGTCGTTCCTACAAATGCAACTTACGAGGTTGGGTTTCCGAATAGTTTTGTAAAGTTGATGCATAGGTATGTTAGCACAGTTAAGTACTCCTTCAAAATCAATGACAAAGTGGTGGGTAATGTTACACCGTCGCGTGGTATTAGACAAGGAGATCCGCTATCCCCATTCCTTTTTGTTATTTGTGCTCAAGGGTTGTCCTCATACATCAATGAAATGGTTGCTAAGGGCAAAATGGAAGACATACGAATAACAAAAGGAGCACCAATGATCTCACATCTCTTATTTGCAGATGATAGTGTTATTTTTATTAAAACTAAAGAAGACAGTGGAGTACGTTAAAAAAAAAAAAAAAAAGACAGTGGAGAGGCACTAAAAAGGGTTTTACATGACTATGAGCATACCTCGGGCCAGATGGTCAACTTCGAAAAGTCAACGATTCTTTTTAGCCCTAATACGAATGGGAGCTCCAAAATGAAGGTCCAGCAGGCTTTTGGAATCAGAATCACCCAAGGCCACCAGGTATATCTGGGACTCCCAACCTTCTCGGTCAGGGCCAAGCGGGAGCAATTCTCATATCTTGTGGATAGAATGAAAGATCGTATTGATAATTGGAAAAATAGGGAGTTTTCAGAAGGAGGTAAGGAAGTGTTAATTAAGTCTGCATTGCAAGCTATTCCAACATATGCTATAATGTGTTTTAAAATCCCAAAACAAACTTGCAAGGAGATGGAGAAATTAATGGCTGATTTTTGGTGGGGGAAAAAAGAAGGGAAAGCAAAGATGCATTGGCAAAGGTGGGAAGATTTGTGTAAACCAAAAGAGAAAGGCGGGATGGGCTTTAGACGTATGGAAACCTTCAATGATGCATTGCTTGCCAAGCAAGTTTGGAGATGTATTAGCAGACCAAAGTCGTTGCTGAACAAAGTCCTGAAGGCCAGATACTATAAGCACGAGGATATCATGGAGGCAGACTGATACACGTGTTATGCAACACTAAATAAACAACCGCAAGTGTACGGCGTCTATTGTAGCGTGATAAGCACGAGGTCGATCCCACAGGGAGGTTAAGTGTAAAAGGGTAGTTTGCTAGTCAAGTTCTAAGTAGACGTGATCGATAATTTGAATATGATGATTTACTCTAAAATTACCTAACAAGTGTCACAAATAAGTAATAAAGAGCAAAGACGAAATCGATCAAATACCAAGCAAATAAGTAAAACGAAAGTGAAACGGATGTAACTCAAAGAAAGAAAGTGGGTTCCAAGGCGATTGTAACACTTAGATGTCCGTTTATGAATGTTATCTCGTTTAGATGGCCATTAAGTTTATCTCATATAGGGTGATCACAAAAGAAGAATTAATTAATCTCTCGATCTAATTAACCAAAGACTCAATGCAACATAGGCTCGTATTTCTACCTCACAAACATTACACCGCCTAAAAGAGCTCCTAAGACCATTCGATTCCCTCTCCGATAATTAATCCTCTCTCGAGCTCATAATAATATCGGGTTGCATGCTTGCATACGATTAAATGAAATAAATCTCTCGATCTTACTCCAATTAACAATAGATAAACAAATCATCATGGCCAATAACAACATGCTTGACAATGGATAATTAAACATGCAAATAGGAAACAAACACCAATTAAAGCAAGAAATTACTCATAAACATCAATCCAAGTCTTACAATGCCTTAGAACCACAAAGTGTTTAGCTAATCAAATACATAATCAAATTACAAATTCCAAATGAAATAACTAAATAAAAAGGAAAAGAAAGAGAAAGATTAGTCTAGAATGTGGTAGGGAATGGAATTTGGGAGCTATTGCATCCTTTCTTCCTTGATTTGATGAAGAATTGAGAGAGAAATGGCCAAAACACCTCCAAGTATGTGTAACTATGTGTGGATTTGGGGGAGGATGTCTTGGGTTTCAAGAATGAGGCCTTATATAGTGTTGGGGAAGGGTTTGGATGCTAAAATTGCAAGTTGGTCCCTCAAAAATGGAGAAAATGGCCAAAAAACCCCGAAAATGATGTCACCCGGCCGGGTGGCTCCCACCCGGGTCGTTTTTGACCCGCCCGGGTCGATTCTACACGGGCATGTTTTTTCGTCTCTTCGTATCTCGAGCTTCCGACCTCCGATTGACTCGATTATTTTTTTCATTCCACTCCATTTTTCGAGACGAATCCAACGGTGCACTCCTCTTCCTGATCCAGTAAAGTATGGTTGGTGTTTTGCTCCAAATTCCATCGTATTTCCTATAAAATCGACAAAACACAACCTTTCTCTCATTTTGGCTCAAACAATCATAATCAATGCATAAATCAATGAAATCCACATCAAAACACGCTTCACATGTGCCTCTAAAACGTGTAAATTCCACCCGAATCATAGACTATGGAAACAATCCATCTTTTACATGGAGATCTCTCTGTAAAAGCAGATACATTTTACAACAAGGTATCAGATGGATCATTGGAGATGGAAAAACAGTCAAAATTCGTAAGCATGCTTGGGTGCAAGGCTCTGCCTCAGGTACTATCAAATCCAGGATCGCTAACACACCCAATATTAACTTCTTTTTGGATTATAAGAGGGAGTGGAGGGAGGATGTTGTCAGGCTGGCCTTTAGCCCCCATGAAGCAGAATGGATACTTAGAACACAGGTGGGAAGGATCGATGAAGAGGATAGGCGATATTGGATGGATGAGGATATGGGTGAATATTTGGTAAGCTCAGGATATATAAGGGGATTACAATACGAGCTAGACGAACCAGAAAAACCATCTGCATCGAACAACGACTGGTACACCAGTTGGTGGAAAAGAGTGTGGAAACTAAACCTACCCCCAAAAGTTAGGATCTTTTCATGGAAAATGTGCTGCGATTTTATACAGACCGAAGGAAACTTAGTTAGAAGACATATCCCGATACAACCAGTTTGCGGCCTTTGTGGGGGCTCGGATCCCACCACGACCCACGCCATCTTTTTCTGCTCCAAAGTTAGAAAAGTATGGAAGAAAATAGGCTTTACTGACGTGACGAAAGAAAGGAAAGGAGCGGGAACCATGGAGATTCTGTACTACTTATGTAAGACAGCGAAGCTAACCGAATTTGAAAATTAACTCCAATTTTTCTATATTAATAAAAGTGCAACAATTAATAACTAAATGGTGTATCATTAATAGTAATAAAAGTGCAAGTAATAAATAATAAAATTTGTAAAATTAATAATAATTTTAAAAAAAAATTAGCACCAATTTTTTTATACATTATAAAAAAAGTGCAAGTACTAATAATATCATTAATTACACTTACTAATAATATCATTAATAGTAATAAAAGTGCAAGTAAAAAAATAATAATATTTTTTTAAAAAAAAATTAGCACCAGTTTTTCTAAATTATGAAAGTGTGCAAATAACCAAAAGGTGTATCATTAGAATACACTTTTCATTAATATAACATACATTTTTTTAGTTATAATAACATACATTTTTCATTAAATAGATCATACATTTTGCAGTTTTAATAACACACATTTTTCATTAATATAACATACACTTTTCATTAATAGATCATACACTTTGCAAACATACACTTTTCATTAATATATAACTTACACTTTTCATTAATAGTTCATACACTTTTCAGTTATAATATCATACACTTTTCAGTTATAATAACATACATTTTTTATTAAAAACAATGTTGCATTTTTCAATATAGTAACATACATTTTTCATTAAAAAAACAAAGATATACTTTTTAGTTATAATAACATACACTTTTTTCAAAAAAAAAAAAAAAAAAAGTCAAAATTTGAACGTTGACCAATCAACGGTCAACATTTGACTAATTAAAGTCTACTCAAGTACACGGTGTACTTGAGTACGTACAAAATTTTGGCTAAAAAAAAATATACAGTATACTTGAGTAATCATATCATATGTGCTCACCCACCCACCGTACACATATAATGCAACCATGCATGCATCGTCACAATCACACAATTTAAGTATGAAATTTAATACTCGTCTATAAACAGCTAAAATATGATTCGAGTACAATTAATACTCATCAGGTGGGTTTGGTTTGATAGATTAGCATATACTCCCAACGAATTAGATGATTGATTATGATCCGAGATTAATGCAAGTTTTTACTACTCCCAACGTTGTAAGATTCATTCTTACATAGGCATTTTAGTCCATTAGGACTTGTAAGATTCATTCTTAAGCAGCTGTAGTGTATATCGTATGCATTGAATTAGGGTAGAAGACAAGAGAAACGGCTTTCATTATACTAATATTTGAATAGCAATAATATTTTTGAATTAGAATTTATTTATGATATAAATGAATTCGGGCATCTGAAAAAAGAAACATAGCGGTTGTCACTTGATCCAACTGCTTTTGGTGGCAAAACACTGGGGATATTAATGCACTCCTCATCCTATAACCAATCTCCTATTGATTGCTCACATTAATGGCGCTGCAATTCACAACTGGTATGTATATATCTGTATATATCACCTGTATCTTGAGACTGAAGAGAGAAAAAGAGAGCAATGGAGCAGCTGAAACCAAGCTCTGCAAATTCATGTCCCCTCACCACTCTCACTTTCCTCCAAAGAGCTGCTCACGTCTACGCCGATTCCCCTTCCCTCCTCTACAATAACACCACCTACACTTGGTCCCAAACCTACACCCGATGCCGGAAACTCGCTTCCGCCATTGCCGCCCTCGGAGTCCACGCAGGCGCCGTCGTCTCCGTCCTCGCCCCCAACATTCCCGCCACCTACGAGCTCCAATTCGCCGTCCCCATGGCCGGTTGCGTCCTCAACAACATCAACACCCGCCTCGACGCCCGCTCTGTTTCCATAATCCTCCGCCACAGCGAATCCAAACTCGTGTTCGTCGACCAACACCTCCGATCCCTAATTTTGGATTCGATTTCTCTAATTCCGGATCCGCCGATTCTCATTCTCATCGAAGACGGAGAGCCGATTACGAATCGCGATTTCCGTGATACGTATGAGGGAATGTTGGAAAGGGGAAATGCAGAGTTCCAATGGAGGTTTCCGAAAAACGAGTGGGACCCAATGACGCTGAATTACACCTCCGGGACTACTGCTTCTCCAAAAGGGGTTATCCATTCGCACAGATCCATTTTCATAATTACATTCGATTCCCTCATCAATTGGTCGGTCCCCAAAGAGCCGGTTTACCTGTGGACGCTTCCGATGTTCCATTCAAACGGGTGGAGCTACACCTGGGGAATGGCGGCCGTCGGAGGAACCAACATTTGTCTCCGGAGATTCGACGCCAGGGCGGTGTACGACGCCATTGATAGATATAAGGTCACTCACATGTGCGGTGCTCCGGTGGTCCTCACAATGTTAGCCAACTATCCACTTGCAAAGCCTCTGAAATCCCCTGTTGAGTTCCTCACAGGCGGAGCGTCGCCGCCTGCGCCGGTGGTTCTGCGGACGGAGTCTCTAGGGTTTCAAGTCAGCCATGGCTACGGCTTGACTGAGGTAGCGGGTGTGGTGGTGTCCTGCGCCTGGAAATCGAAATGGAACGATTTTCCGGCGGCGGAGAGGGCCCGATTGAAGGCGCGGCAGGGGGTTCGGACGCTGGGGCTGACGGAGGCGGACGTGGTGGATCCGAAGAGTGGCGAGAGAGTGAAGAGAGACGGAATAACAATGGGGGAAATCGTGGTGAGAGGGGGGAGCTTAATGCTTGGGTATCTGAAAAACCCGGCGGCGACGGCGGAGTGTATGAAAGAGGATGGGTGGTTATACACCGGCGACGTCGGGGTAATGCATCCCGACGGGTACCTGGAGATAAAGGACCGGTCGAAGGACATTATCATAACCGGCGGTGAGAATGTGAGCAGCGTGGAAGTTGAGTCGGTGCTGTACTCGAATCCGGCGGTGAATGAGGCGGCGGTGGTGGCGAGGCCGGACGAATTTTGGGGGGAGACGCCGTGTGCGTTTTTGAGTTTGAAGGAAGGGGTGTGCCCGAAGCCGCCGGAGTATGAGTTGATAGAGTTCTGCCGGGCGAGGTTGCCGCATTACATGGTGCCGAAGTCGGTGGTGTTCATGGCGGAGCTGCCGAAAACCGCCACCGGAAAAGTGAAGAAGACTACTCTGAGAGATATTGCTTACAAAATGGGGGCCATGGCAACGGCAAGTCGGATCTAGGAGATGAAAATTAAACCACACATTGTTTTGTTGTGTAAATTGTTGGATGAAAAAGAAGTTTCATACACAGGAGTAGTATATTTAAAAATTGTTTAAATTTTCCTTTATGCTTTGTTGATTCAGAAATGTACAACAAATTCTTGGATATCATATTCTTTAAGAAATTTAGAGTGATTTTCTTTTGCCGTGAACTTAGATGATAAAATCTTGTATATTTCAGATTATGGCCACCCATATGTGATTTGAAAGGAATGCATGAGTTTTATTATTTCATATTTTATTATCTAGTTTGAAATGGAAGAATTGATCTAGCTTTTAAAATGAATTGATTTGTTAATCTTAGTTATTTTCACTTAAAAAATTGAAGTATGGTTTTGTTTGGTTACATTTTAATACTAGTATCTTAAAATGAATTGGAGAGAGCACTATACAGAAATATCTAAATTGATTTTTTTTCCTGATCCAAACTTTTTCAACCTTGATATAAATTAAATACTTCATATATGCTTTACTTAAATAGTTATAGGAAAAAGTTTATTCAATTAATAACAATTGTACATAAAGAGAATTCCATGTGATATTTATTCAAATTAACTTTATTTCAAGAAATATTAACCTTTATCATAAAGTACGAGACAGATTAGTATAGAAAAAAATCTTGATTTTTTTTTTACAATAAAATGTACTTAAAAACGTAGGCGCGCAGAAATAATATTATTGCAAAATCACATTAATATTTTTATAGGTGGGTGATTATTGCAAAAACACAATCTTTCAATTACTCCATTAATACTAAAAAAGGTATATGTGCAGCTTTATTGCTGCAACAACTATACATTCGTTGTCAATTAAATACTACAAAGTTATTTCATGACACACACAGGCATACAGCTATAGTGTATCTTCATGTGATAGGTACCTAATTAATCAGTTAACTGTTAACCTATATTTTTTGTGAGTATTAAATGTTAAGATATTAAAAGGGTTATGATTAGTAGGTCTGTCCATTTATATTTAAAAGCAAGTTAAGGTTAAAAAAAAATTAATCAATTTAAAATTAAATTGCAATCTTTTTATCTGAATAGTCTAGATCGATTGTCATGTAAGATTTTGCCTTAATGAAATCGAATCACTCTACCAATTCTTGTGAACCGTCTAGATCGATTGCCCGTTAAAATTATGTCCTAATGAAATTGAATCACTACCAATCCCAGTATATATATTGTGTTTGGTACATATATTAAAATATTTATGATCAAATCATCATGATATCTCAATTGATTTATATTGAATCACAAATATTTCTGCATCATTTAAAAGGTCCACAATTAAATATGTTTTAACGTGGTAATTTTTTATTTTAGGTCAAGTAAGACATCAGTTTTTCCTATTAAAATGGGTCTTAATTTTTTTATTTAATTTTAATATACATAATAATTTTACTAACAAATTACTTTTATAGTAATATACCATATTTTTAGATGAAGTTTAAGCAAATATAATACTTTTTTCAAGTAAAGGAAATAATATTGCAAATGACTCTATATTTTTTGTCGGTGATGCATTTAGTTATGTAATTTTTTACCTTTTCAATTTGTCTTTTTTTGTCGTTTGATATGTGACATTCATATGATAACTCAATTTTAATTTGGGGATTTTGTTTTCTCTAGCAATTTTGCTAAATTGGGGGTCCATGCAAAAAAAACATATACCGGAGATCAGTGAATAGATCGATGACACCTCAAAGTCAATGAATGTCGATCAATTGTCAGCAATTCGAAGGTTGATCGACAACGCCACCTTAACATTTTTGTTCTTCCACCTCAAAGGTCAACTTTTGATCGACAACCCTATTCATCCCGGTTAGCGAGCTCTTTCCCTTGTTTGTCAATTTAGGCAAGCAACCACCTTGGCTTGGAAGCATTTCCTCCCACTTCATCTCATTCTACATGTAATTAGGTTTATCATGTCAGCTCATCCTGTCGAGCATTTATTAATGACTCGCCATTAATAAATGTAACGAAGACACTCCATGCTTCCATGTAATACATATTTGTTATTTGACCAAGTAATAAACCCAATAGAAATTACACAAAAACTTTTTCTGTCAAAGAACATTCAGTGGTAGGTTAGTCAAAATGATGATATTGAAAAAATTATGCTTAAAAATGCACAAGAATTTTTTTAGTGAGTGTTATTGTTTTGTACTCCCTCTATCCCTTTGAAATTTGTCATTTAATTTTTGCACATTGATATAAGAATATAGTATCACTATGTATAGTGGTTCGTTAAAATAGAAAGAGATGAGAAAGATAAATATGTAGAGATCGAGATGTAGAAATAGAAAATGTAAAGAGAGATATGAATGAAAAAAAAAAAGTAGAGAGGAATAGTGATCTTTGTCAAAAAAAAAAAAAAAAAGTAATTTTCGATAAAACACTTAAAATGACGAAATTAATAACTTTCAAAGGAACGTGGCACGTGACTTGAAATTATTTATCACAATCCACTAACTTCTTATGACCGTGCAAAAGCCGATGGGGTTAGTATGCACTTGAGTCATTTGACTGTATTTGAAGTAACATATCAAATTATCAATTGAATGTTGCACTACAAACAAAATCAAGACATTTTTTTTTATCAAAGAAAATCATGACATTGTTAATGCAACATCTTTTGTGCAAAAGTTAGAGAGAATTCCCTCGTGACTTTTTAGATGAGAAGAAAAAATATTAGGCCTTGTTTGATAGCCTTGTCTAATTAACCTAAGATTAATTAGATATCTTAACTTTAAGATTTATAAGCAGCCTAGTTTTGTTAATGAGTGTTTGATAGCCACATTTTGAAGTAAGATAACTATGTGCTGAAATTAGTATTTTTAAGCAAAATGACAAAACTAGCCATAAGTCTCAAACACACAATTTAACAACAAAGCTTCATACACAAATGAATAAGTCTCAAACACACAATTTAACAACAAAGCTTCATACACAAATGAATGTAGCAGCATTACCATGTTCTCTCCATACAAAAACTAAACAATCTTCATTTTAACAATTTCATGTAGTCTTGACATAAAAAAACATAAAAGTCGTGATGACGGGATATATCACTCCATCCTTGTCCGCTCTAGAATTTGTGTAGCGTAGACACTCCGTGCATCATCGTCTAGAGACACAAACGTCTCTAGGCATTCGATCCTTGCACTGATGTACTCACATATTTTCAGCTTAGCAATTGTGGTTAACCCATGTACGTTTCCTAGCATTGCGAACACTTGGTTCCTTTTTTTTCCCAAATCATGATCGTATCCCATACGACCAGCAATTTTGTCTAACCTCTCAGCAGTAGATTCCCAATAACGCCCAAGCATCTCCACCAATGCTGTGTCATTATCTCCACTTTTCGACTTTCTCTTTTTACCTCGACTAGACGATGGCTGTGCAAATTGACCAGTAAAGGCCGTACTGTTAGTCTCTTCATCCACGTTTAAATTAGTGGGAGCAGGGTTTGCGTTGTTGTCTTCTTCATACACGTAATTTTGACTGTTGAACTCTTTCGTAGCTTCCGTGTTTTGAGAAGGCATGTGTTGATTACGTAAGACAACAAAAGCATCAGGTATGTCTTCTGCTACCTCTCCGGTAGCACGATCCTTTCCAAATATCAGTTGTCAATCAAGGAATAACGGCCAATCTTTGTGACGCATTCCCCGCATAGTGGGTTCTTACTACATACAACAAATAAAAAATCATCATTAAAAGTATCGTAACATCTTTTTGAGCAAGTACAAAACCAACTACACTACTAACGCACTGTATCAACTTACAAAATCACAAGAACCTCAAAAGATGACAACTAAATT
The DNA here is from genome assembly GCA_963675135.1 of Galeopsis tetrahit. Classification (NCBI taxonomy): domain Eukaryota; kingdom Viridiplantae; phylum Streptophyta; class Magnoliopsida; order Lamiales; family Lamiaceae; genus Galeopsis; species Galeopsis tetrahit. The sequence continues at coordinate 56,452,112 of OY776129.1, forward strand.
TTTTGAATAAATCACAGTGACATGAAAAAATCTGAATAAATCATGCAAAAATTCGTACCCTTTTTTTTTCCAACATTAAACATAATTAACATAAACAAGCTCATACAAAAATACTTTTACCTAATTTTTTAAGGATAGCAACTAATTCTCAAATTAATTTAAGAGATACCCAAATTAATTTAATCATTTTTCACAATAGCATATAACCTCAGCCTTCAGTATATATAAATTCGTGCAACACCTAGTTTTTTTTTTTTTTTTTGAAGAAAGCACAAATTTCCATTAAGTAAAAAATGAAGGCAATCAAAAGTTACAGAAGGAAAGCCCGTAAACAAAAGAAATAACCAACTAGCAACAAAATACATGATTTTTTTTATTTCCTTTAAATTTATGAATTTAATCCACTAGACAAGGTTTTCATTTTTCACAATAGCAGCAGACCAAGAATTAAATTAGCAAATAATTTGACATGTTTTAATACCTTCAATACGCTCTCCCATTGCTCATCAGTGTACTCAAGTGTGTTTGTAGTGGAGTTAAAGCCAACACCACTAGATTTGTGTGCAGTCGATAAAGAGGCATATGTCTTCTTCCACGTGGTAATCTTGGAATTGATGTTGGGATTGGCCTGCAAATCTGTTCCGGGAAAGACCACCTTCAAAGCATCTTCCAATTTGTTCAAATAACCCGTACGAAATCCATTTTCGCTCTTCCAGCCTATATTGACCAAATCGTGTAGAGCCCCAATTAGTACTAGCTCTTCCCTATTGCTCCAAACCCTTCGAGTGTTACCCATAGCTTTCTTCGTCGAGCCTCTGCCGCGATTTGAAGCCATGCCAGACCTGAAAGTAAATGACACATAAAACAACAAGACAATAAACTTAGCACTGCAATCATCAATTCTGCTGTCCTTTTTCAGGGAGACAAGTTGCAGTAACAAGATAAAAACAAGCAAACATCCTGGAATTACAGAAGGCATAAACTTGACAAAGAGGGGAACTAAACAGACATAACAAAGTAACAATAAGTGATAAGACATTCTGCCTCATCACAATTATTCTTTTAAGAAAGAAGGTTTAAAAGAAGTGCTGAAATTCAAGTAATACCCATGAAGGATGTACTAAACTCTCTTGTTCCACCAATACATTATTATCTTTTGATAATAATTAAGCACAGCACACGAATGGCATAATAGGATGACATAAAACTTTGATTTAAACAACTTGACAAAGGATGAAAATAGAATTCCTTGGTAGAGATACCTTAAAAATTCCATTTCATTCATTATTCCCAGTCCAGATACCATAAAAATTGACCTGATATCCTAAACTATGTAGTACACCAAAGATCGAGCATGATACCTGAATTATGAAGATGTAAAAATACTTGATCTACGTCGTCTATAGCTCACTCTACTGAAATTGGAAATTACAGCATTAGATAAGATATATTTGCTATGCATATATATATATATATATATATATATAATTGTATCTAAAGACTAAAGTACTGAAAAGAGAAAAAATTAAAAATTCAAATGCTATATCAAGCTTTGTATATCAGTGGACTTTATAAATTTCTCACAAACCACTAATGAGTTGGAACATGACTGAAAGAGAAGGTTATAAGACAAGTATATTATTATATACAACATCTATAGCTTATATAGCATCAAGAGTGAGTCTAATCACTTGAACTAACTGCACAAACAACAAGACAATAAACTTGGCACTGCAATCATCAATTCTGCTGTCCATTTTCATGGAGACAAGTTGCAGTAACAAGATAAAAACAAGCAAACATCCTGGAATTTCTAAGCATTTATAACCATCACAACATGCATATAACAACACTCATTCCAAACACCTCCCGCCAAACAATATTAAATCAACGCAGGCAAATATGAATTTCGAACAAAGACAATACCTCAAGCACAATGATAATCCATCAAATCTTCTCACTTCTAGCTGGGGCATTCATGAATAATTTCAGCAAGTTTACTGTATATTTCCATTCAGAGCACAATGGTAAAATGTTGCTTTCAAATAACAATTTAGTTGTCTTCTACTACAATACAGTCATTCGATTGGTAACAATTAACTTGAAAACATTAAAAAAATTAACCTAGAAAGTTCTTTGCGATTCTGTGATTTCAGCTTCATTGCTGACCTTATTTTATAATTATTTTCTCTGAATATGCTCGCGCCGGAATCATTATAGCAGTACAAGCCATTATAGCAAATGTATATATAAAGGAGGGAATTGATTATGCAAAAAAATACGAAATGAAGTTAGAATAACAGAGTAACATTGTGAAGTTAGAACAGCAGAGTAACATTCCACTCCACGAACGTGATTTAACATGCCTCAGGATCGAAACATGAGAGCCAAATTTTGTGGAATGGATCATACAAAAAATCTTGTACCAAATTAAGATTCAATCGCATAAATAAAACTCACACGATGTGCAAGTTTTGATTTCGAAACACATACCTAATTCTTCATCATCGCCTTCTTCAACAGCAAATCACCTCTCGCGGAAATAATTCGATCGTCGATTTGGGGAATCGTTTAGGGCGAAACAACTTCGATCGTTTCTTCAACAGCAAATCATCTCTCGCAGAAACAACTTCGATCGTCGATTTGGGGAATCGTCTAGGGCGAAACAACTTCGATCGTCGATTTGGGGAATCGTTCCATCTCACATCTCAGCGGCGCTTCATTCAGCAAAATGAGATTCTAGAAATTTGTTTAGATTTTGTTATATATTCCATGGGGGTATTTTTGTCATTGTATAAGTCAGATTAAATATCTGCCCCTTTTTTTTACAGATGGGACCACACGGGCTTTTTTCATAATCTCGGCCTTTTAGTTTACAAAACTATGCTATCAAACAAACTTATTAGGCCTGAGATGCAATCAATCTAGCCAAATCAGGGCTATCAAACAGGCCCTTAATGTTTGAAAGGATTTTCTTGTGACTTAATTTGAAGGCTACAGAATGAATGAATCGGTCGAGGTTGCAAGGGTACACTATGATCGTGGGCCTACATCATTTATTTTGAGAAAATTGCACTTTCGGTCCCATTAACCATATATGCTCACGTTTGATTTTGATCAGTGACTTTTGGATTTGGTCCCGTTCGATTTATTTTTGTGTAAAATTGGTCTCATACGAAATTTTATTGCAAACTTAGTCCCAAAATTCGTCAAAATTTAACGGAGCGACTCATGTGGCTGTTAAGTGTATTTTTTACAGACTTGGTCCCAAACGTTATGAAAAATGCAATATTAACCATAAATCCTATTCATAACGTTGAAAATATAAAGACCTTAACTTGGAGATATCAATGGATATTTCGATATCGAATATTAATACCGATAAATTTTAAAATTTATGAAAATTTAATAACAAAAATTTAATAAACAAATTTAACTAAAAAATTTGAACATAATTTACATTCGTGGTAAATTTACTGTTAACACATAAATTAACAAAAAAAAATTAAACATATTTTACATTAGTGATAAATTTACATAAAATATCGTATACGATGTTATCGAGTTTATATGAAATTTATCAACATTTTTTTTAATATTCTCTCGATAATTTATTAATATTAGACTCGATATTATTATTACATAATGATATTTTTCAGTTTTTTAAAAAATATCGTGGAATATCATTCTTTCTAATATCGATATCAGTGACCACTAAAATTGGATACATTGAAAAAATGTAACAAAAATAAATGATGTAGGCCCACGATCATTTCCCAAAACAAAAATAATAATTAATAAGTAGTAATTATAATCAAGGTTGAAAATATCGGTATTTGTAGAAATATCGATACTTCAAAATTTAAAAAATATCAATGGATATATCGATCAAATATCGATAATCGTAAGTTTTAAAAATTATGAAAATTTAATAACAAATGTTTAATGCATAAAATTCAACAAAATAATTTGAACAAATTTTATATTTGTGATAAATTTACATAAAATATATACTAATATACAATGTTATTTCATATGATATTTATCGACACTTTTTCAAACAAATAAAATCGATATTTATCAATATTTTCAGTTTTGAACAATGAGGCGCTTGATATTGTTATTGCATATCGATATTTAGAAAAATGATATTTCACAATATTTTCTTAAAAAATCGATAAATATCGGTATCCAATAATAATATCGAGCCTGATATCGGTAAAGTATCGAGAGAATATTGAAAAAAAATTCTTTAAAAAATGTCGTTAAATATCACATAAGATAACATTGTATATTATTCTATATTTTACGTAAATTTATCACAGATGTAAATTTGTTCAAATTGTTTTGTTAAATTTATGTATTAAAATTTCGTTATTAAATTTTCATAATTTGTTTGTCAATTCGATATTAATATTTTCATAAATTTATGGTCTCAATATTTTAAATGATGCATATATTTTTAACCTTGGATAAAATAAATGTAATATAATAGTTTTAAATCGTATATGGGATCAAAATGGTTAAAATGTGCCAAGGTTAACTAGCGGATCCTATGAGACCACATTTGCAACGACATTTAACGGCCAAGTTAACGGCTGGACCAAAAATGCATAAAAAATATCGAGTGGGACCAAGTCCAAAATCCAGTGATCAAATCTCAACTAACCCATGGTTAATGGGACCAAAAATGCAATTTTCTCGCAAGTTTTTTAATTAGATGTACCCAAAAGTCGGAGTGATCAAGGATTAAATTGAGCTAGTCAGTGTGGGTACATTTATCATGTTTTAAGGTTCTAGATTATACATGATTAATAACCATAATTATTGATAAATTTTGCAGATGTATAAAGGGTTTAATTTCCAATGTAAGTTGATATGACAACCAATTTTATTTATTTTTTCATTTTTACAACATTCTTTTATAAAAACGGTTTAAAATTAAGTAAAAACGATGATGAATACCGCAAAATTCAAACCATTTTTTATGAAATAATTGAGTTTTTCACCTGGAAAGACTTAAGATTTGCCAAAATTTAGATTAATGCATCAAATTGCAACAAATAAATAATGAATTCCAAAATTTTAAAAGGATATATGTTTTAATTGATTATCACTAAAAAATTGTGATATTTTATGCATTAACGCATATTTTTATTTATATATAAAAAAAATATAATATAATTAATGGTATTATAAATATATATGTACTTGATGATCCAAAATAACAAGAATGCTATTAGACACTAAGTTAGAACCAAAGTGAAGGGCTTTTATATACGAAATAAAAGCAATAAGTGCAAAAAAAAAAAAAAAGGTTAAACAATACCAATATAACATAGCTAGCACCAATCGAAAAAAGTGTAACAAACCAGAAACACACATTCAAATTAAGAACAACATGAGAATAATACTCATACAACAATAAAATGAGAACACAACTTCTCCCTAACAACAGACGCAAAAGAAAAGACACAAACAATCAACAAAAAGACTCATAGATATAGCTAATCTAGATCTGCCTTCACACGAACGTAGACGACGACTTCCATCACATGTTATAAGTAATCCCCGGCCTGCATACTCTCAGAGTTCTCTCAAGAACACGTTTTCCGTGTGGATGGCTATGCAAGTTGCACTACAAGAAAAATGACTTTTAGTGACAGAATTCCTGTCATTATAGCTTCTCTAGCTAAAAGTCTTTAGTGACGATAAGTGACTTTTAGTAAGAGGTCCTGTCATTAATTCTCAAATTCCTGTCACTAAAGATTTTTAGTTAGAGAAGCAATAATGAGAGGATGTTGTCACTAAAAAACAGTTTTCTTGTAGTGTTGGGAGCATTCTGATTGATCATCTGGGTCATAGCAACGAGAAGCGCTCCCTATATATATCATATATGTAGACGATATCATCAATTAATTGTAAATGTTAAAAAAATTGGTTAATTTTGCATGTATGTTTCGACTTTAATCTCGTCTCACTCCTTCAATTGACTCCACAATATAATTGAGGTGTCACTACAAGAAACAGGGGGAATAACGACGAAAATTTTACGACAAATCTAAATTTCATCGCTAAAATCAATTTTTAGCGACGAAATATAATTTTTTGTCGCTAACTTGTTAGATTTAATATTTGCAACAAAATTTATATATTTCATCGCTATATTAGCAACAAATTGCTTCATTTTGTTGTTAATAATCAGAACAACTATGAAAATTATATTTCGTTCCTAATATTTTGCGATGAAATAGAAATTTTTGTGGCTAATTTCTTAAAATTATTTTTTGCAACAAAATTTATATATTTCATCGCTATATTAGCAACAAATTGATTCATTTTGTTGTTAATAATCAGAACAACAATGAAAATTATATTTTTTTGCTAATATTTTGCGATGAAATATAAATTTTCGTGGCTAATTTCTTGAAATTAATTTTTGCAACAAAATTTATATATTTCATCACTATATTAGCAACAAATTGCTTCATTTTGTTGTTAATAATCAGAGCAACAATGAAAATTATATTTTCTTGCTAATATTTTACGATGAAATTGAAAATTTTGTGGCTAATTTCTTTAAATTAATTTTTGCAACAAAATTTATATATGGCATCCCTATATTAGCAACAAATTGCTTCATTTTGTTGTTAATAATCAGAACAACAATGAAAATTATATTTCGTCACTAATATTTTACGATGAAATATAAATTTTCGTGGCTAATTTATTGAAATTAATTTTTGCGATGAAATTAAAATATTTCATCGCTATACTAGCAACGTATTGCTTCATTTTGTTGTTAATAATCAGAAAAACAATGAAAATTTTATTTTGTCGCTAAAGTTTTGCAATGAAATATAATTTGTTGTGGCTAATTTATTGAAATTACTTTATGCGATGAAATAAAAATATTGCATCACTAAACTAACAACGAATTCTTTTATTTTGTTGTTAATAATTAGGACAACAATGAAAATTATATTTAGTCACTATTATTTTGCGATGAAATATATTTTTTGTGGCTAATTTCTTGGAATTAATATTTGCAACAAAATTAAAATATTTTATCGCTACACTTTTAACAAATTATTTTATTTTGTTGTTAATAATAAGAAAAACAATGAAAATTATATTTTGTCGCTAATATTAAATCAATTATGCATATTAAATCAAGAAAATTGATTTATATAATTAAATGTTTAATAATTCTCCAAATTTTATGTCTTATAAATCAGTATGAATGTTAATAAAAATATTTATAAATATGATATGATGCAAATGAAGATGGACATAAAGATGAGAGAATGAAGATTGGATTGAATATTTATTGCTTTTTTTAATTGTTAAAGTAATATTGATTTTTTACAATTGGAATTGTTTTAAAAATTACAATATATATACACATATATATACATATATAATTCTTACAACTTACAAATTAAAAATTAATCAATTAATAAATGTGAAATAAATTATTAAATGAGTAAAAATAACTACTAAATTAGTAACAACTGAATACATATATAATTAATATTAAAAACTGAATCAAAGAGCTGTCTGCCCGAGTGGTAGGCGCCCAGCTATGGGCGCCCATCCACCCGGGATCAATTCCCACCAAGATCAAATAAAATATTTATTTAAATAAAATGGGGAAGGGGGTATGTGGGTGCGGGTTGGGTTGGGTTGGGTTGAGTTGGGGGTTGGGGCGGGGCGGGTGCGGGTTGAGTTGGGGGTTGGGTCGGGTTAGGTGTGGGTGCAGGTTGGGTTGGTCGAGTACAAAAGGTTCGGTTGGGGTGGGTCGGGTGTGGGTGCAGGTTGGGTTGGTCGAGTACGAAAGTGGGTTTAGAGAATGATTCATAAATCGAATATCATAGCCAAATATTAGCGACAAAAATATGGGTTTCATCACTAACATTTGCAACGAAATTAAAATATCTATCATGAAAAAATTTGTCGCTAATTCTAATATTTTTGTCGCTAATGTGAATTAGCGATGAAATAATTTTGTCGCGGGATTTGTTGCTATACACCCGTCGCTAACGTGTTTGCGACAAATGTTTGATTTTCCTCGTAAACATTTTGTGATGAATTAAACTCATATTTTCGTCGCTAACATTTTGCGATAAAACTTATATTTTTTGTCGCTAATATTTTGCGATGAAACACTAATTTTCGTCACTAATATTTTGCGATGAAACTCAAATTTTCATCGCAAATATTTGCGACAAAATTAATTTTTTTTGTCGCAAACACGTTAGCGACGGGCGTATAGCAACAAAATTATTTCATCGCTAACTCACGTTAGCGACGAAAATATTAGAATTAGCGACAATTTTTTTCACGGCTAAATTGCAGTTTTCTTGTAGTGTGTGTTTTGCTTCAAAAATCCTCGTTTTCTCTATAAAAATAGCAAACTACACTTTTTCTCCAAATCAAGTGCAATTAGTCAATTTAATGTAATAATACAATGAAATCCTATTAAATTATGCAAATTATACCCATGAATTTTAAGCAATTTTCACACTAATCATTACACCACATAATTCCTGCAGAAAATATAATTAACTAATTGCAACCAAGAATTTATAATATATAATACACTAATGTATAATTAAAAAGGGAAAGTAAGAAAGAAATTACGAACCCAAAAGGGTGCTGGGACAAGAGGAGTGTGTTGGAAGTAAGTTCAGCAATGAGACGTTCGCGTGGTTAGCCGAAGGCGTGCTCCAAGCATTGTTGAAGAACACAATAGCCGCTTTTATCAGTTGCGATATCAAGACAGTTCTCAGCTGCCACGTTCATGATATGCTACGCAAGGATGAAATTATCGCGGATATATCGCAAATTTGGATATTGCGATATGTATATTAGGGTCTAATGTATTTTTTCCCGAGTGTCGCGGATATATCGCTAAATATCGATGTCGATATAGATATCGTTCAACCGCAGTGTAAAATTGGACGGGAATCGGAAAATATCGCGGATATATCGCAAAATCTGAAAAAATCGCAAACTTATTTAAAATTTTATTTTTATATGTATAAAATTATTTTTTATTTTATTTTAAATAGTGCAAAAGAATATCGATATTTTCCGACGATATATCTGTAAAATTAAGGTTGTGATATATGTTGCGATATCGATATTTTCATCCTTGATGCTACGTACATTAGTTAAAAGCTCATTAGGTACATTTGAATATGACTATACTAAATTCATTTTTATGTTAATTTTGAAAAGGATATTTTTTATTAATTTAATTATCAATTGGTTCATATGCATGTGATTGAATGTTGTACTATTCACAAGTTGGGGGTTGAAAATAAAGCTTAATTGATCAAAGATATCATCAAATAATTAGAAAGATTTGTGAAAATCAACCGGTTTACGATATTATTCGTGATGAGCAATCAACGTATGAAAATGATATTATGCAGATCTGTCATGGTGAATATAATGGATCATCAATTTTCGATCAATATTTTGATGAAGATTATGGTTATGATGGACCACCAATATTCGATGAATATTTTGATGAAGATTATGACTTTCGCCGCTGCATCAAATACTATCTGAAAAAAGATTTGATTATACTATTGAAATATTCAAATTCTTGTTAAGACTATATCAAAACTTTCCTAAACCCTAATTAAAAGGAACAAAAAACCCTAATTACAAGAAACCTTAAACCTTAATTAAATAATAGGCGAAATTGATAAATAAACAAGATTAAGAAATTACCTGGTTATCTTCAACCGACAAGAATTTCAAGCAATGCTGAATGACATGGTGACCATTCATGCTCTTGGTTAGCGCAACAGCAATGCGTCGTAGAGCTTTAATCATGCAACAGCAATGCGTCGTAGAGCTTTAATCATGCGTCTAATGCGTTGTAGAGCTTTAATCATGCGCCTAATTGGACTTGGTCCCACTCGATGTGTTTTTACGCAGTTTTGGTCCTGCCGTTAACTTTGCCATTAAATGTCGTTGCAAATGTGGTCTCATAGAATCCAACAGTTAATCTTGGCACATTTTAGCCATTTTGGAGGAAAAAAAACCTAACCCTTGTTGCATTTATGGTCTCATGCGCTATAAACCTGATGTTTTGGAGGGAAACAAGTACGCTTTTCCCTCAAAACATTATTTTGGAGGGAGAAAACAATATTCTCTCGATACTTTATCACTATTAGACTCAATATTATTAATGGATACCAATATTTTTTTATTTTTTAAAAAAAATAAAATTGTAGAATATCCTTCATCCCAATATGCAACGACAAAAATTGGATATATCGAGGATATAACAGGAAAATTACTTGATATTTTCGTCGATATATCCAATCTTCGTGGTCATCAATATCGATATTGGAAATAAAGATTGAAAATATTGATATTTATAGAAATATCGAGACTTTAATTTTTTTTAAATATCAATGGATATATCGAATATCGATAATTGTAAATTTTAAAAATTGTTAAAATTTAATAGGAGTAACATTTAATTCATAAAATTAGATAAAATAATTTGAACAAATCTTACATTTGTGATAAATTTAAATAGAATATAGAGTAATATACAATGTTATTTCATATGATATTTATTGACATTAAAAAAAATCAATATTTATCGATATTTTCAATTTTGAACAATGATACGCTTGATATTAGGGGCTTGACATTGTTATTGCATACCGATATTTATCGATATTTTTAATTTTTTACAATATCATTGAAATATTTTTATTTTCAATATCGATATCGGTAACCACGAAAATTGAATATATCAACAAAAATATCAAGTAAATTTTCTGATATATCCTCGATATATCCAATTTTTCAAAGTCGTCGATAGGGATGAAGGATATTCCATAATTTTTTTTATAAAAATAAATAAATATCGGTATCCATTAATAATATCGAGTCTAATATCGGTAAGTATCGAGAAAATATTGAATTTTTTTTCTTTAAAAAATGTCGATAAATATCATATGAGATAACATTGTATATTATTCTATATTTTATGTAAATTCATCACAGGTATAAAATTTATTTAAATTGTTTTGTTAAATTTATGTATTAAAAATTTGTTTATCAATATTTTCACAAATTTATGGTCTCAATATTTTCAATGATACATGTAATTTCAACCTTGGAAAAAATAAAAAAATAATAATAAGGAATGGAGTAGTTTTTAATCGTGTGGGACTAAACTTGCAAATATGCTAAGTGATTAGTGTGAAAATTGCTCGAAATTCATGTGTTTAATTCGTTTAATTTTATAGGATTTCGTGCATTATTTACACTAAATTGACTAATTGCACTTGATTTGGAGAAATGGTGTAGTTTACTATTTTTGTAGGTAAAACGAGGTGTTTTGAATCAAATCACGAAAAAATCAGTTGTTGGATCGAGTCCATGAGTTAATCACATGAAAGAAGATGAAGTGAGGGTCGAAACGAGACAAGAATCGAGTCGATCGGACTCCCGAATCAAAAGATATGAGCAAAACAAGAAAAGGGTGGAGGAGAGGCATGCCCAAGCACAAGGCTCGAGCAAGGCGTGCCCGATACAACAAACAATCAAAAGTGGGAGTGCACGGCCGAGCTACGAAATGTCAAGCAGGTTGTTGATTTTTTTTAGTAGCTTATGGGCTTAGGCCCATTTCAATTAATCAGCTGGGCCTATTTCAATTAATCAGTATTTACATCAATGGGAAGGAGGCAGCATCTGGAAGGCGTTGGCTATATACCCCTCCAGCCTTGTTAAGTATACTCCCCCATCCAATTTATTAATTTAATAATAAAGTTAAATACCTATTTTGCCCCTCTAGTAATTTTAGGCAGATAGATACACCCCCTACAAAGATTACCAAAAAAAAAAAAAACAACTTCAAAACCCCTCCCCAAAAAAACTCATGCTGGGTAGAACAAAAAACTCACACTCATATTGTTGTCGTCACTCCAAGGTCAAGGGTGGAACATAATGGTTAAAAAATGTGAAAGAAGCTATAAATACGTGAGTTCTTTTTTCTTATGTTTTATTTTTGTTTAAGTTTATGATTTTTTGTTAATATTTTTAGCTTCTTGCATGTTTTTTGGTATTTTATGACTTAAACTGAGATGAAAATGGTGTGTGGTTATTTTCGCGCGTTTGGCTATGACGTTTTTGTCCGTTCAAAATTTTCGACCCTGGTTGATCGACGGGAAAGCTTATGGTCGACATGACGATGTTGATGAAGTTATGTTTCGTCGACCAACCTATGCTGAAAGTTTATTTACACATATAATCATATCGTGCAATTTTCATCAACTAGTAACCGACAGAAAGTCTTTTGGTCAATAACCGACAGAAATGAATTAGGTTCCACCGACATCTTGTTATTGACAAAAAGACTTTCTGTCGGTTACTAGTTGATGAAAATTGCACGATATGATTATATGTGTAAATAAACTTTCAGCATAGGTTGGTCGACGAAACATAACTTCATCAACATCGTCATGTCGACCATAAGCTTTCCCGTCGACCAACCAGGGTCGAAAATTTTGAACGGACAAAAGCGCCATAGTCAAACGCGCGAAAATAACCACACACCATTTTCATCTCAGTTTAAGTCATAGAATACCAAAAAAAATGCAAGAAGCTAAAAATAATAACAAAAAACCCTAAACCCTTGATTTTTACGCCCACATTTCAAAAATTAAACAAAAATAAAACATAAGAAAAAAGAACTCACGTATTTATAACTTCCTTCACGTTTTTTAACCATTATGTTCCACCTTTGACTTTGGAGAGACGACAACAACATGAGTGTGAGTTTTTTGTTCTACCCAGCGTGAGCTTTTTTTGGGGAGGGGTTTTGGAGTTGTATTTTTTTTTTTTTGGTATTTTTTGTAGTATGCAAGAAAAGCCAACAATAGAGATCATGTAATAGGAAATAGGAGGTGTATCTATCTGCCTCAAATTACTAGAGGGGCAAAATAGGTATTTAACTTTATTATTAAATTAATAAATTGGATGGGGGAGTATACTTAACAAGGCTGGAGGGGTATATAGCCAACGCCCATCTGGAATTAATTAAGCCCACCCATATAATTAATCAATTGAGGCCCACGCTTCTTTTTTTTTTTTTTTGGAGGAAGCAAAGGGGCTTCGGCCAATACGGAGGAACATACGCAGAAACAGGGCACGGCTCCATTCACCATCTCCTCCACTCCACAATCCACTCATGAATTTTGTTTTTAATTCTCTTTAATGTTTTAGGTAGATTTAAATGTAGTATTTTATTTCATGTAAGCATTGGAGGATTACAAGACCATTTGAAATTATATTTTTCCTTAATTTCAAGTTTTATTATTTATCTTTCATAAACTTGCTTTTTTTTTATTAATTTAATTATTGACTAGGTTTGTTGGTGTTCGGGTGTTTTGATTTGTGATGGAATTTGTGTTATTAGCTTAATTTTAATTGTGTAATTCATTGTAGGAAATATTGGTTAGGTTTATGGGTTTTGATAGATCATTTGCTAGAACTCAATTAATAGGTTATATGTGAAACTCAATTAATGCAACGAGAGTTGGTTAATCGGGGTAGATAATATAATTGATGGTTGGGAATCGAGTGAATTGAGTAAATATTGGGTTATCGCAACGAGAGTTGGGTAATTTTCATTAGAACCCCATTTATCTACATTGATTGCTTGAATGAAAATTTGAGTGATTAGTGAGAAAACCATAGGATTGGTTGTTAGTATTCAAGTGGAAAAACATAATTAGGGATTAGTTTAATATAAATTAGGCAGAGTCGAACCCCCTAGTTGTGTGATTACCCGGGTAAGAACGCATCTATTCATCCTCTCGATTTTAGGTGATTTAGTAGACAAATGCACTCGTGATTGCTTCTATCAAATTCCACCTAATGAATTGCACATAAAAGTCGACTTTTAACTCAATTTTTCACACAATGACGAACACCCGAACACTACTTCTCTCCATTTGATCTTGATCATCATTTTACTTGCTTTTCCTAGTTATTGTTTATCTTGTTGATTTTTGTATTTAGTTTTAATCGCTCACCCCTATGCTATTCACTATAATTACGTGACACACACAACACTAAGGCTACGCTAGCTAACTAGTCCCGTGGTTCGATAATTTAACCGGGCACTTACTTTTATTACTACGACCCTCTTACACTTGAGAGGTGAGTATTGAAAAATACGTGTCAAGTTTTTGGCGCCGCTGTCGGGGATTAGTTTTGCTCTTTGTGTAACTTAGTGTTAGTTTAGCGTAATTACTAGTGATTTTTATTTTTATTTGTTCTACATTATCTTGTGCTTTTGATCTTTGATTATTTTTGTAGGTGAGCTATATTGGAAGATGGACGGATATAACTAATATTCATGGAATCAATCATTTGATCAATATGATATGGTTTATCCTCCTTATCAAGAATAAGTTTGTTATGATAGTTGGGGGAACTACGATTACGATTGTCAAATGCAACAAGTTCCCACCCATTATCAAGATGATGAAAGAAATGCTTACTTGAAAAACTTGCTAGTCTCTTTCATAACTCAATCCAATCAAGTGTCTGCTCACAACAATGCAAGATTGGACAAGATGGATGAGCAAATGGTCTCACTTGCGAATCGAATGTATCGTTCCAATTGAGTCAAATGGATTCTTCAAGTGGGGCTAATTATGAAGGGTCAAGCATGTCGATTGATAAAGAAGAGGGCTCAAGTGAAGAGGAGGATGATGAGAGCACTCTTATTGAAGATAGAGATGAAGATAGACATTCATTTGAGGACATGAGCACGAGAGAGTTGGCTCTCAAGCTTACCAAAGATGGAATTGTTTTTTACACTCATGATGCTATAAAGCATAATTTGGAATACTATGAGTGCAAAGCGGTTGATAGTGTAGAGCTTTGTGTTCAAGAGACACTTCAATTGTCTCTTGAGCCTTACTTTCCTTGTATTCATGATAACCCTTTATTTGATATTGAGATTAACTATTCTTCTTCTCTTATTTATGATGATGATGATAGGAGCTTAATGGAGATGGAAGAAGATGATGAAGAGGAAGAATGTCCCTTGATGGACACGGGCAACAAAGAACAAGAAGATCAAGAAGCATCACAAGACGAGTTGAAGAACGAAATAAGCATTTCTAAACATTTACACTCTTCAATTTTCACTTTTAATGATATTGATGCTTCTATTGATTTCATTTTGCCTCTTTATCACTTCGACCCAAAGAAGGAAGTGGAGAAGTGCATGGGCATCATTGGACTAAAAGGAAAGGAATGGGAAGAAAATATGGAGGAAGAGCAAGAGGAACTTCAATTGATGAAAATGTGCATGAAAGATGCAAGGATTTGGCCTACTATCCAAGAGAGCCTCCTTGACTTTGAGGCCAAAATACTGAAATATAATGGCAAGGAGGACCGATATCCTTGGCCATTTCGATGAGTTTTTTTTATTTCCGTCCGGCTTGAAGACTTTAAACTTAGCGCTAAATGGGAGGCAGCCCATTCTTTATTGCTTTCTTTTCTTTTATTTTAGTTTTGTAATTTGCTTGATCTTTTTGTTGAGTTTTTGTTTTGTAGATTGAGTGTTGTGGTGGATGTTCAAGGATTGGAGATGTGCATGGTGAAGTTTAAAGATGGGATGCTTTGGTGCTACAAGGTCCAAGGGACAAAACGGTTGAGGTAGCTTGCTTCTTTGGTGAGCTACGTTGGTGACAAATTTCTAAGGTAACACACTCATCTCCAAACTTTGCATTCAACTAGATAGTTTCATTTAAGTTTGGGGGGAGATTTCGTGTGTTTACCTTCATTTTTATTGCACCGTTTGTCCATATTTGATTTAACTTTGATGGATATGAGATCTTGTGGAAGAAAGTGTTTGGGACTTCATTGATGGTGATTGTTGGTTTTTGAGGTTTGGTTGAGCTTGTGGTGTTGATTGATACTTGCTTGTTCATTTGCTTATGTGACGATCTTTGCTTGAATTGGTGTTTTTAATTCATGATAGACAAGCCCGTGAGCTTTAGAGCCTTTAGACTCTCATATATTTTGGTCTATTTTCTTTTATGTGAGTATCATTCATGCTTGTGTGCTCTAGAACTTGTCAATTGTCTTATTTGATGCTACTTTTTGTGTGAGATTTGTGAAAGTGATATAAGGCCATCTTTGTTTTGAATAGTCACTTAGTCAAATTGTCCATATCAAATGATATTTTTCCGTAGTTAGCCCCTTTGAGCCTATTGACTTGTATTCTTTGGCAACCTACAAAATTTAGCCTATTTGTCCATCTTTTGTGAGCCTATTTCCCTATGAACTAGTGGAGCTTGAATGTTGATAAATGAGGTTGAATTGTGCTTAAATGTAAATTTGGTGGGATTGTTTGGTTTGAAAGTGAAAAGATTGAAAAGAAAAAAAAAGTGGAGAAAAGATGAATTGAGAGAGTGCATAAAAAAGATTGAGTTGATGAGAAAAAAAATTGAAAAAGAAAATTCTCTTGTGTACAAGTATTGGGTAGAGCTTGAAGTTCAAAAGTGTTCAAAAAGTTTTGGTGGTGAAGAATGTGCTTTGAAAGAGTGAACAAATGAATTATGGGAGTTTGAGAATTTGGGTTGCAACTTGATCAATTGCAACTTCCCTCTTGAGAGTATAGAGATGTTCGACGGGGCGTCTTTACTTCTCGTTCCACTAGTTTACGAGTCACTTTATCCAAATCTTTCCTACCCTAACCAAAGAGCCTACATTACAACCAAATGTGAAGTCCTTATTAATTCATGAATTGAACACTTACATGTGGTGTAGGATTGAGACATTTGGCAAGCATATGGTAGTGCATTTGTGTGATTTGATTTTGAGAGCATACACATTCCTTGATATACACTTTGTGTGAAGAGTGATACACTTACATGTGAGGAAATCGTGAATTGAGCACTAAATCTTGCATTGATTTGAGCATAGCTTGTGAAGTTGTTTGTTGATTTCTCTACCTCATTGCTTGACTAGATTGAGAAAGTTGACAATCACTTATTCTATCTCGTCTTGAATGAATTTCTTCGCAATTCTCCCACTTGTTCTATTTTTCTTTCGTTGCTCGGGGACAAGCAACACTTTAAGTTTGGGGGGTCGCAAATATGCAAAGATTTACTTTTCGAATCCTATGAGACCAAATCCGCAATGGGATTTAACGGCCAATTTAACTTTTGACGGAAGTTGGAATCAAATTTACAATACAAATTCGTGTAGGATCAAAACTGCGTAAAAACACATTGAGTGGGACCAAGTTCAAAAGCCAATGGTCAAAGCCCAATGTGCCCATGGTTAATGGGACCAAAAACGCAATTTTCTCCAACAATTTTTTTCAAAAACGCTTTCAAATTATAGTAAATTATAACTACAAAAATGTACACCACTATTAGGGGTGGGAATGGCCAAGCTAGGCCTGGGCAAGCTTTATAAAAAAAATGTATGGCCTGTTACATAATTCTTAAGTCCAAGCATGGTCTATGGCCTGTCATGGACTTTTTTTAAAGGCTTATGTCTGGCCTTTTTACTAAATAGATCTAACTTGAAAGCCTTTTAAAAACTTTTTTAGTTATATTATACTCTCTCTGTTCAGTAAAATTTTGGTCACCTCTTTTTATACATGTTTTTAAAAAAATCATATTTTATTTATAAAAAATATATGGGGATAACGAGTAAAGAATATTTTACATCATTTTCACCGAAAACTTGAGATATATACGGATCAAATAGTCAAATTTATGTCATTTAAATTAAAAAAAATAGAAAATAATATTTTTAAAAATCTAAAATTCCATTAAAATTTCTAAAAATCTCTTTAAAATTAATTAAATATTATAAAATGTGTAAAATAAAATTTTAAAAAATAAAAAATTCTACAATTCTAAAAATATGAAATTATGTAAATTACAAATTCTACAACGATTTCACAACGAGTGAGAAGAGAAAAAAGGAAGGGTGATGTGGAATTAAAATAACTGCTTGTTGTCATTTATGGTAATGAATTTAGTGACAGAGTTACGACTCAGCAAATCCGTCGTTAGATTTGTTGTCTTAACACGAAAGTGACGGGTTTTTTTTTCATGTGATCTGCGACGAAAACCGTAAAAACTGATCAGGTGGTTGAATTTAATATTCACTAATATTGTTGATGGATCATGGTAACCACAAAATTTTATGATGGATTTGATTGTCGTAAATTTAAACGGTGAATTTCCGACAATTATTTTCATCACAAATCTTACATGTACAACGTCATTTCTTTCTCGGGTGAATTTCGTTAAAATAACCAGCGCTACTC
Source organism: Galeopsis tetrahit (assembly GCA_963675135.1). Taxonomy (NCBI): domain Eukaryota; kingdom Viridiplantae; phylum Streptophyta; class Magnoliopsida; order Lamiales; family Lamiaceae; genus Galeopsis; species Galeopsis tetrahit. The sequence goes on from OY776129.1 coordinate 56,470,461, forward strand.
GTGATGATTTTTTTCCATCGTATATCAAATCAACTTTTGACTATTTTCGTCGTAGATTGTGAAGAGTAGACGGTCATCACAAATTTACTTTCATTAATCTCCGTGTTTTTTTAATAGTATTAGTGGCTAACTATTTGATATTTTAAAAAACATATTTCTGGAGTTTGAGGACTAAGACTACAAACCCAAAGCAAAAAAAATATGGCCACGGTTCACCAACCTATTAACTATTGAGTACACCAACTAAACATTTTTTTATATGGCAGAACTGTTGGGTTGGGTTTCCAACATGTGAAGAAGCCCAATAGCCAACATACTTGGGAGGCCCAAGTAGGCCCAACATTTGGAGATTAGTTACCCTAACCCTAGAAGACATCAGGAGAGAGCGTAAGAAGATAGAGAAAAAATAGGCATTCACGTTTTGAGAGAATTTCAAGAGTGAGAATTTTGCAGAAGCAATAACTTGAGTTTCAACCGTTGGATCGAGCTGATTTTTGAACAGAACGTTCAGGACTCGTCGAGGTACATTCTGAACGGTGCAGATCGTTGTTGGAGCACTGTATTGTCGGGAAAAGCCACGAACAGAAGGTCTGTTTTTCTGGGCGATTCACTTCTGCGCAGCTGAGTTTAAGAGGCCGTTTCTCACAAACCAACCGTTGGATCGAGCTGTAAATTGTACAGCACGTTCAGGAGGCATCGTAGTGCATTCTGGACGGTGGAGATCGGATTCTGAGCTTTTGAGCGCCGGGAACAGTGACGGGCAGATTGGTGTTGTTGGTGAGATCTTTCTTATCTCATTGTAGTTATCAAGTATTGTGTATCTTGATAAGTTTGTAGTTGAATATCTGTTGTGACAGATTGTAATACTTGGATTCTTGTTATAGTGAAGCTTTTGGGTGGACTACGGTCCCGTGATTTTTACTCCTTACATTGAGGAGGTTTTCCACGTAAAAATTGCTTGTGTTGATTGTGTTATTGTGCATTGCTGTTTAGTATTATTTCCTGCTAGATTCACACAAGAGAGGGATAATTGATCATTCCGCTGCGTAGACGAATAATTGTGTACTATTATTCGTGTGTTTATCCCAACAAAGTGGTATGAGAGAGGGTTCTCTGCTCTGTGCCTTGTGATGAATATGTAAACTAATACTAATAGGATGTTGAATCTAAATGGTTCAAATTATCATGTGTGGAAAGGAAAGATGGAGGATCTTCTGTATGTGAAAGATTTCTATCTTCCCGTATTTGAGACCAACAAGCCTGATGGTAAAACTGATGCTGAGTGGAATATATTACATCGACAAGTGTGTGGTTACATTAGGCAGTGGGTAGATGATAATGTGTTGAACCATGTTAGTGGAGAAACTAATGCACGAGCATTATGGGAAAAGTTGGAGCAATTGTATGCTAGGAAAACTAGGAACAATAAGTTGTTCTTAATCAAGCAGTTGATGAACTTGAAGTTCAGAGATGACACTCCTATGACTGGTCACTTGAATTCATTTCAAGGTATCATTAACCAGTTGGCAGGAATGAATATCAAGTTTGAAGATGAAGTACAAGGTTTATGGCTCCTTGGTACATTGTCGGATTCATGGGAGACTTTTAGGACATCGTTGTCTAATTCAGCCCCAGATGGTACCATTACCATGGATTTAGTTAAGGGCAGCGTTTTGAATGAGGAAATGAGAAGAAAATCGCAAGGCTCTATTCAATAGTCAGAGGTTTTGGTCACACGAATAATAGGACACAATTATTCGTCTACGCAGTGGAATGATCAATTATCCCTCTCTTGTGTGAATCTAGCAGGAAGTAATACTAAACAACAATGCACAATCACACAATCAACACAACAATAACACAAGCAATTTTTACGTGAAAAACCTCCTCAATGTAAGGAGTAAAAATCACGGGACCGTAGTCCACCCAAAAGCTTCACTATAACAAGAATCCAAGTATTACAATCTGTCACAACAGATATTCAACTACAAACTTATCAAGATACACAATACTTGATAACTACAATGAGATAAGAAAGATCTCACCAACAACACCAAACTGCCCGTCACTGTTCCCGGCGCTCAAAAGCTCAGAATCCGATCTCCACCGTCCAGAATGCACTACGATGCCTCCTGAACGTGCTGTACAATTTACAGCTCGATCCAACGGTTGGTTTGTGAGAAACGGCCTCTTAAACTCAGCTGCGCAGAAGTGAATCGCCCAGAAAAACAGACCTTCTGTTCGTGGCTTTTCCCGACAATACAGACCTCCAACAACGATCTCCACCGTTCAGAATGTACCTCGACGAGTCCTGAACGTGCTGTTCAAAAATCAGCTCGATCCAACGGTTGAAACTCAAGTTATTGGTTCTGCACAATTCCCACTCTTGGAATTCTCTCATAACGTGAATGCCTCTTTTTTCTCTATCTTCTTACGCTCTCTCCTGATGTCTTCTAGGGTTAGGGTAACTAATCTCCAAATGTTGGGCCTACTTGGGCCTCCCAATTATGTTGGCTATTAGGCTTCTCCACATGTTGGAAACCCAACCCAACAAATCTCCTCTTTTCCGACTATGTGGAGAGATTAGCCATTCCGGCTATCTCACGACAAACCTCAAGCTTCTCCCTAGGCAATTCCTTTGTCATCATGTCAGCACCATTGTCATTCGTATGAACCTTTTCAAGTTCAAGCAACTTATCATTGATTGCATTTCTCAACCAATGATATCTCACGTGAATGTGCTTTGATTTTGAGTGAAAGGCTGAATTCTTGCTAAGATGAATAGCACTTTGATTATCACAAAGTACTACATACCTTTCTTGCTTGAGACCAATCTCCTCCATAAATCTTTTGTACCATAACACGTCTTTACATGCTTCCGTTGCAGCAATATACTCGGCCTCTGTTGTGGGGAGTGCAACACACTTTTGCAATCTTGACTGCCATGACACTGAACCACCTGAGAATGTTATCAGGTAGGCTGAAATTGACTTTCTAGTATCCACATCTGATGCCATATCTGCGCCGATGTATCCAACTAACTCGGGTTCTCCACCTCCAAAGGTGAGTATCAACTTAGATGTACCACGTAGATATCTCATTATCCACTTCACAGCATTCCAATGCTCCTTTCCCGGATTAGACATATAACGACTAACAACACCGACTGCATGAGCTATGTCCGGCCTCGTGCACACCATCGCATACATCAAACTTCCAACAGCTGAAGCATATGGAACTCTTCTCATATCTTCCTTTTCTTCATTGGATGAAGGGCTGTGATGAGCACCAATCTTAAAGTGAGTTGCAAGAGGAGAACTAACCACTTTAGCTTTGCTCATGTTGAATCTCTCAAGCACTTTCTCAATATATTGCTCTTGTGATAAGTGCAGCTTCTTGTTTGCTCTGTCTCGTGAGATGTTGATGCCAAGAATTTTCTTTGCTGGTCCCAAATCCTTCATGGCAAAGGATTTGCTCAACTGCTTCTTCAACTTGTCAATTCTTGAGACATTTTTGCCAACAATCAATATATCATCAACGTAGAGCAACAATATGATGAAATCATCATCTGAGAATCTCTGCACAAACACACAGTGATCAGAAATGGTCTTTTGGTAGCCTTGCTCCCCCATAACTGACTCAAACTTCTCATACCACAATCTAGGTGCTTGTTTCAAACCGTAGAGACTTTTCTTCAGTTTGCACACATGATCTTCTTTTCCTTTCACCTCGAAACCTTCAGGTTGTGCCATGTACATTTCTTTATCTAACACACCATGAAGAAAAGCGGTTTTGACATCCATCTGTTCAACTTCCAAATCAAGGCTAGCTGCCAAACCAAGCACAAATCGGATGGAAGACATCTTGACAACCGGAGAGAATATCTCATCGAAATCAATCCCCGCTTTCTGATTGAAACCTTTGACAACCAATCTTGCTTTGAATCGTGGCTTTGAGGTGTGCTCTTCTTGCTTTATCCTGTACACACACTTGTTCTTCAAAGTACTTTTTCCTTTTGGTAGTTTCACCAGATCAAATGTGTCATTGTCATGCAAAGACTTCATCTCATCTTTCATTGCTTCCAACCACTCACTTTTGTGTTCACCTTGTATTGCTTCTTCATAACATTCAGGCTCTCCCCCATCGGCCAGAAGCACATACTGATGAGGAGGATACATTTTAGAAGGAACACGAGGTCTGTTTGTTCTTCTAAGCGGTTCTTGAGCTTCTGGTGGTGGTAACTGTTGATTATCAACATCTTCCACTTCTAAAGGACCATCATCATTACCAAGATCAGGCTAATCTTGATTCCCCTCTCCATCTTCAGTTGGACCTTGATCATGAGGAACTATATCCAAGTCACTCAAGTCGCCACTAGGAATAGGAACTGATCTATCCACCTTCTCAATATCTTTTATGGTTTAATCCTCAACGAACACAGCATCTCGACTTCTAACAAGTTTCTTTTCCACTGGATCATAGAATTTGTATCCAAACTCATCTTGACCATAACCAAGAAACACACACTGTCGAGTCTTCATGTCTAATTTAGATCTCTCATCCTTGGGAATGTGCACAAATGCTTTACATCCAAAGACACGCAAATGATCATAGGAAATATCATTTCCCGACCAAACTCTATCTGGAACATCAAAATCTAAAGGAACACATGGTGTACGATTTAAGACATGTACAACCGTACTCAATGCCTCACCCCAAAATGATGTAGACAATCCTGCTTCTGAAAGTAAACATCTTACTCTCTCGACCAATGTTTTGTTCATCCTTTCAGCAAGCCCATTCAACTGCGGAGTCTTTGGAGGAGTCTTTTGATGTCGGATACCTTGCTGCTTGCAATACTCATCAAAAGGGCCAATGTATTCACCTCCATTATTTGTCCTGATGCACTTCAGCTTCTTCCCTGTTTGCCTCTCAACTAAGGCATGACATTGCTTGAAAACATCCAACACTTGGTCTTTCGTCTTCAACGAGTAGATCCAAGTCTTTCTTGAGTGATCATCTATAAATGTAACAAAATATAAAGCACCACCAAGAGTTCTAGTTTTCATAGGGCCACAAACATCAGAATATATTAAATCAAGAATACCTGACGCTCTGGAAGGAGTTGACGTCTTGAAAGAAACTCTAGTTTGCTTTCCTGCCAAACAGTGAGCACACTTTTTCAGGGATGCATTCTTCAAATCTGGAATGCGATTTTCTTTCTCCAAAATCTTCAATCCCTTCTCACTGATGTGGCTGAGTCTGCTATGCCACAACTCAATATTTCCTTCATTCTCAATAGCATTTATAGAGCGATCAAGTAGCTTTGCGTGCATTAAGTATAATGAGGAGTACTTTTGACCTCTTGCAATCACCATTGAGCCTCTTGTGAGTTTCCACTGACCATCAAAGAACAAACTGCAGAAATCTTCATCATCAAGTTTTCCAACAGATATCAAGTTCAAACGAAGTTCATGTACATGTTTGACATTTTTCAAAACTAGTGTACCACCATTACTTGTCTGCAAACACACATCTCTAACGCCAATGGCTTTAGCTAAGCCATCATCACCCATCTTGATGTTCCCAAAGTCACCCGACGTGTAGGACGTGAACATATCTCTCCGAGATGTAGCATGTATGGATGCACCACTATCAACTACCCATCTGCTCTCACTTTGTGCAAGATTGACAACTCCACAATCACGAAAGATAAGAAAGTCACCTGTCACGGTGGACACCCGGTTATCATCTTTCGCTTCTTCATTCCTCTTTTCTTTTCCTTTATCTTTCTTGTCATCTTGCTTGGGCTTTCTATAATTCTTCATTATGTGTCCTGGAGTGCCACAGTTCCAACACTCAACTTTGCCATATCTGTTGGATTTGCTTCTGCCTTTCTGTTTACCTTTTGGACCTCTGCTTTTACTTCTCCCCCTCCTCTCTGTGACCAAAACCTATGACTGTTGAAAAGAGCCTTGCGATTTTCTTCTCATTTCCTCATTCAAAAGGCTGCCCTTAACTAAATCCATGGTAATGGTACCATCTGGGGCTGAATTAGACAAAAATGTCCTAAAAGTCTCCCATGAATCCGGTAATGTACCAAGGAGCCATAAACCTTGTACTTCATCTTCAAACTTGATATTCATTCCTGCTAACTGGTTAATGATACCTTGAAATGAATTCAAGTGATCAGTCATAGGAATGCCATCTCTGAACTTCAAGTTCATCAACTGCTTGATTAAAAACAACTTATTGTTCCCAGTTTTCCTAGCATACAATTGCTCCAACTTTTCCCATAATGCTCGTGCATTAGTTTCTCCACTGACATGGTTCAACACATTATCGTCTACCCACTGCCTAATGTAACCACACACTTGTCGATGCAATATATTCCACTCAGCATCAGTTTTACCATCAGGCTTGTTGGTCTCAAATACGGGAAGATATAAATCTTTCACATACAGAAGATCCTCTATCTTTCCTTTCCACACATGATAATTTGAACCATTTAGATTCACCATCCTATTAGTATTAGTTTCCATATTCATCACAAGGCACAGAGCAGAGAACCCTCTCTCATACCACTTTGTTGGGATAAACACACGAATAATAGTACACAATTATTCGTCTACGCAGCGGAATGATCAATTATCCCTCTCTAGTGTGAATCTAGCAGGAAATAATACTAAACAGCAATGCACAATAACACAATCAACACAAGCAATTTTTACGTGGAAAACCTCCTCAATGTAAGGAGTAAAAACCACGGGACCGTAGTCCACCCAAAAGCTTCACTATGACAAGAATCCAAGTATTACAATCTGTCACAACAGATATTCAACTACAAACTTATCACGATCCACAATACTTGATAACTACAATGAGATAAGAAAGATCTCACCAACAACACCAATCTTTCCGTCACTGTTCCCAACACTCAAATGCTCGGAATCCGATCTCCACCGTCCAGAATGCACTACAATGCCTCATGAACGTGCTGTCCAATTTACAGCTCGATCCAACTGTTGGTTTGTGAGAAACGGTCTCTTAAACTCAGCTGCGCAGAAGTTAATCGCCCAGAAAAACAGACCTTCTGTTCGTGGCTTTTGCCGACAATACAGAGCTCCAACAACGATCTCCACCGTTCAGAATATACCTCGACGAGTCCTGAACGTTCTGTTCAAAAATCAGCTCGATCCAACGGTTGAAACTTAAGTTATTGCTTCTGCAAAATTCTCACTCTTGGAATTCTCTCAAAACGTGAATGCCTCTTTTTTCTCTATCTTCTTACACTCTCTCCTGATGTCTTCTAGGGTTAGGGTAAGTTATCTCCAAATGTTGGGGCCTACTTGGGCCTCCCAAGTATGTTGCTATTGGGCTTCTCCACATGTTAGAAACCCAACCCAACAAGAACAGGTGAAATATCTTATATACTTCTCGTATGAATTTTAAAAAAAAAATGAAGATGAGTACACCCACCATTACATTTCATTTACAGAATCACCCCCACCATCACCGTCAAAATAACCACCTTATTCCAATAAAAAAAAAAAACTCTTAAAAACATAAAAAAATAAAAAAAATTCTTAATGTGTCCGAAAATTTTACATGAACAAAATTAAAATATCCAAAAAAATTTATGGAACAAACCCAATGTGTTTGAAGAAAAAATCATGAACAATTTTCATTTATTTGAAAAAAAAGATCGAACATCTTGTTCGAAATTTTTTCTTGAACAAGCTCAAGTTGTTCGAAAATTTCTCGTGAACAAACATAAATTGTTCGAAATTTCTTCCTAAACAAACACAAGTTGTTCGGAAAAAATTCCCGAACAACTTACAAAATACCTAATTTTTCAGAAATCCTAATTTTCGAAACTTAAACTTACCTGAAGCGGTGCGGTGGTGGCGAGGGGCACGAACGACCACGACGAAGGGGAGGGGGCGGCGACGCTGGAGAGTGGAGAGGGGAGGCCGGCACCGCTGTTGCGCGGCTGGGGAGGGAAGCGGCCGACGCGGCTGTGAACGTGGGCGTCGACACTGTGGGGGTGGCGTGGCTGCAGCGGCGACGTGGGTTGGGCTGCGACCTGGGCGACGACGGAGGAAGAGAAAGAGACGTTGTGGAAGAGTGTGGGAGAAGGAGGGAGGTGGGTGTACTGAATTGAGAATATGGAATAACTTGAATTTAGATTTTAAAAGATTTTCATAGTGGATGTCCTCATATCAAAGTGTGTACTTGGTCAGTGAGTGACCTCATCTCAGAGTGTGGACTCAGTCAATGAGTGTCTTCAATACACACACCGTTCCCAAAAAAATATTAGAGGACAGTCCGGCCCAATATTCGTTTCAAACTTTACATAGCATTTATTTTTCAATAAAGTGGGTAAAAATATTTTTCAATAATCAAAATGGATAGAAAATCATATTTCACGTTAAAATCATGTAGATAGGGATAAAAATGGGGCGGGGTGGGACGACCCACACTAAATAAATAAATTATATTTATAATTATAAAATTAAAATTTCTATTAAAAAAAATCTTATAAACATGTTTATAAATTTATTTCATATTGTAAAGATGTTGATATTTATACGATTTTTCCTCTTCTCGCTTGAGAGTTCGCTTCCCTCTCCTCGTTTGAGAGTTAGTTTTAGCCGTGAAAGATCAATTTCGTGATTTGTCTCTAAAAAAAAAGATCAAATGTAATTTAATTTACTTGTATTTTTTTTACTTTAAACTTTGCTTTGTTGTACAGAAACTGAGAAAAGTGTATCTTTCCTTTGACATACGTCACATACCTTTTGGTATGCTTTCTTTTTCTTTCTCTTTGAAAGAGGATTTTTTTTTATTAGTCCTATAAGTTTGAGATATTCCAAAATAAATCTTTCAAGTTTCAACTTTACAAAATACGTCATTTACGTTTCAATTTTAATCTTTTTTTACATCAATTTTAATCTTTTATGTTTGGAAGGAATTAGAATTTACCACATATATTAAAAAATGAAACATCACTCTCTCATCTTTATATATATTTTTTAAAAAGTAAAGCTAATAACATCCTAAAATATTTTATACACACCTCAAAATTTTAAATACAAAAATAGATATATATAAAATGATTAAGTAACTCCTATATAAATAAAGAGTAAAATATTTTTTAAAAAAAACTTGAAAAAATCTGAAATTAAAAATGTAAATAAAATTTAGAAGTATTTAAAAAATTAACTAAATCTTTAAAATTTATTAATTTTTTTGAAAAAAAAATCTTAGAAAGTTAAATAGAATCTAAAATTAAAAATAAATCATCAAAACAAAATAAAAAAATTAAATTAAAAATATTGAAATAATTCAATAAAACGTAAAAAAAAAAGTAAATTACAAAAAATCAATTAGAAAGTACGATTTTATTTTTTTATTTAATTTTCTTAATATTAATTTTTGATTGAGTTGATTTTTCTTTCATTTTTTATTTTATTTAATTTTTTAGAATACTGAATCATTAATTGGTATTTTTATTTAATTATTTAGATTTTATTTGGATTTAATTGATTTTTTCATTCATATATTATTTTAATATTTAGTTGGTTTTTAAAAATATTTTCAAAATTTATTTAGTTTTTCGTATTATTAAATATTTTTTTAATTAATTTTTAAAATTTATATACAGTTTTAATAATTTAGTTAAATTTTAAATTATATTTTAAATTTTTATTTAATTTGAATTTGGTTTGAGGGATAAAGGGTAAGTATAAAAAAATTGGGGTGGATTTAGTAATAAAAATTGATTTCTAAATTTTAGTCCAAACTAGTTAATCATTCCTTATTAAAAAATAAAAAAAATTCACTGTATCTACCTAAACTAATTAATTTATTTATTTTAAATATATTTATTTCTTATGAGTATTTGATAAAATGATGATATTGTCATTAAATTTAGTTATACAAAGAAAAATAAGATTCACACAATTAACATCGATCATTCATAACTGCAACACTCTTTGGTTTCGTTTGTGAAATTTATTTTGTTTCATATTTTTTTAAGTTATTTTTTTAAAATTATTTTACTATTTATTTATGTAAGGGTTACTTAGTCATTTTATATACATCTATTTTTGTATTTAAAATTATGGGGTGTATATAAAATATTTTAGGGTGTTATTAGCTCTGTTTTTTTTTTAATATATATAGAGGAGAGAGTGACTGTTAAATTTGTGTATATTCAACTTGATTCATAATGTGTGTTATGTACACTATATATAGAGAAGACTCTCATTCTAGAGTCTTCCAACTAACAACTTATGGTTAGAGTAACTACTCTTCTTCTAGAACCTACTCTAGTGAACATGTAAATGGCATGTGTTGTGGTTTACATATACACCAATGCTACTATTAGATTTGTTAGGGTTTGCATGCATTGTTTCTATGAATCTGCATGCCTGTTATGCTTTTCTTCAACATGCCCCGGAAGAATTTGGACCACCCTTGTTAAGAAAGGGCAAACCAGCTGCAGAGATGAGAGAATCGAGTTGGGGCAAGTGGCTTTGTTAAGAGGTCAGCTGGTTGATCATCAGAAGAAATGAAGCGAATGTCAAGAAATCCAGCCTGCACCTTTTCCCTTAGAAAGTGAACATCAACTTCGATATGCTTTGTGCGAGAGTGAAATGCTGGGCTGAATGCAAGAGTGATAGCCCCTTGGTTGTCACACCACAGCAAGCCAGGAGTGGAGATGAGAATGTGTAGCTCTTTGCATAGGCTAGCAATCCACATAATGTCCGTAGTGGCAAGAGCTAGAGCTCGATATTCAGCCTCAGTGCTGCTGCGTGCAACCACAGATTGTTTTCTAGAACTCCAAGAGATCAAGTTCTTGCCAAGTGTGATGCAAAATCCTGAAGTACTCCGTCGATCATCAATGCTAGAAGCATAATCCGCATCCACGAACCCCTGCAACCTGTAATCTAAAACTGGAAAAAAAGAGATACCATGAGTAAGTGAGCCTTTAAGATATCTAAGTACTCTCTTACAAGCTTTCCATTGGTTTTGTGTAGGATTTTGCAAAAACTGAGACAACTTGTTCACACTAAAGGAGATATCAGGTCTTGTAAGAGTTAGATACTGTAAAGCTCCAACAATGCTTCTGTATAAGGTGGGGTTATCAAAAGCAGGACTGTCAGATGAAGATAGTTTGGAGGAAGGGCATATAGGAGAAGGACAGGGCTTGGAATCAGAAAGATTGGCTTTAGAGATGATGTCAGTAGCATATTTAGATTGAGTGAGTTTGATATGTGAGGAGGTGGAATGGGCTTCAATGCCCAAGAAGTAGTTTATTTCTCCCAAATGTTTGAGAGAGAACTGAGAGTGAAGATCATTGATGAGTGATTGAACTAGAGCTGAGTCATCTCCAGTTATAAGTATGTCATCTACATAGACAAGGAGAAGAGTAATTTTGCCATGTAGAAATCTGTGGAACAAGCAATGATCAGATGAGGAATGTGTGAAGCCTTGCTGCTTCAAGAAGGCACTGAGAGTGTCATACCAAGCCTTTGGTGCTTGTTTGAGGCCATACAATGCTTTTTGAAGTTTACAAACATAGTGAGGATAATGTGAATCAGTAAAACCCTCAGGTTGAGCAATGTAGACTGTTTCATGAAGAACGCCTTTGAGGAAAGCATTGTTAATGTCAACTTGTTGAATGACCCACCCTTTGGATACAGCAAGAGTGAAGACAACTCGAAGTGTTACAGGTTTTATCACTGGACTGAATGTGCTAAAGTAGTCTACACCAGCTTGTTGTTGAAATCCTCTAGCCACCAACCTAGCTTTGAATCTCTCAACAGAACCATCTTTGTTGTATTTCACCCTGAAAAGCCACTTTGTAGTGATGGGATGAATGTCAGCAGATGGAGGTACTAGAGTCCAGGTGCCATTCTGAATCAAGGCATCATACTCCAACTACATAGCAGATTTCCATTTGGGGCTTTGAATAGCTTCTGAGACACTGTTTGGTTCAGGAATAGGCATTGTAGAGATGAGAGCTTTTGGTTTGTAAATCCCAGATTTTGACCTTGTTAGCATAGGATGAGATGAAGGGTGGGGTGGAGGAATGTATGCTGGAACAATGACAGCTGGAGTGGGAGAGGGAGATATGTTAGGTGGTGGAGGAAGTATGTATCTGGAAGAACTTGAAGAAGAAGTGTCAAGATCATGAGGGGATGTGTGGGTGTTGTGAACAGGAGTGGATTGATAAGAGGTGTTATGGAGAGAATCTGATATGGATGGAGTGATATTATGAGAATATGAGTCATGATCATGAATTGAAGGCTGAGATGGAATGGGGGTAGGAGCTGTTTGAGGAGTGTGAGAGAGATTGAGTGGTATTTGAGCTGAGAATTGTGAGGGAGAACTGCATGGTGAGTGTGCAGTAGAAGAAGTGGAGAAGCAAGGAAACTCCTCTTCATTGAATTGAATAGAAGCTGAGATGAATATTTTCCCAGACTCATGAAGACATTTGTAGCCTTTATGAGAGGAGCTATACCCCAAAAAGATGCACTTAGAACTTCTGAATTGGAGTTTTGATGAGTTGTATGGTCTGAGAAAAGGGAAACATGCACATCCAAACACCCTTAATGAATGATAATCAGGTTTTCTGCTGTAAAGGGCTTCATAAGGAGAGGTATCCTGCAGAACTGAGGATGGAAGCATGTTAATCACATGTGCTGCAGTGGAGAAAGCATGCCACCAAAATGCCATGGACAGTTTAGATCTAGCAAGCAATGCCAATCCAAATTCAGTAATGTGCTGGTGTTTTCTCTCAACCAAACCATTTTGAGGATGAGTATATGCACAAGATAAACGAACTTGTATTCCCATAGGCTTAACCAGCTTGTCAACAGGGAGGAATTCAGTGCCCATATCATGATGTAGTGCTTTAATTGATACCCCAAAGGCCCTTTCTACAGTATTCATAAACTGTGTAAAAACAGTGATCACCTCAGATTTTGCCTTAAGAGGAAATATCCAAACAAATCTTGTATAGTCATCAACCAAAGACAGATAGTATCTAAACCCCTCAACAGATAAACAAGAAGCAGACCCCCAAAAATCCATGTGTATTATCTCAAAAGCATGAGAAGTATGATGCTGAATAGAAGGGAAATGTTTCATATGTAGTTTTCCAAGCTTACACTCATCACAGAAAGTAACATGGGACTCCTTACAATGAATATTCAAGCTCCTCAATACATGAGAAAGAGCTGAATTACCAGGATGTCCCAACCTACAGTGCCATAACTTCCAAATGGACTTATTCTTACTATCAACAACATAATTACATTTATTGACAGTAGCAGCTGAAAGAGTGTCTTTATTCCAAAGAGGTCTTGAAGCTTTATTAGAGTTCAAACATCCAAAGTCCAGGGTGTACAGACCATCTTTAAGCACCCCTCTCAACAGGATCTTGTTGGGCTTGAGATCCTTAACAAGGCAACAATCAGCATAAAAGACAATAATAGCATCATTATCCTTAAGAAACTGTGAAATGCTCATAAGATTTCTAGTAATTGCAGGCACATGTAGGACATTATTCATGATCAAAGAGGATGATGCACCATGAACAGGTATGGATAGAGAACCAGTATGAAGAATGGGAGTAAATTCACCATTTCCTACAATAAGAGAACTCATACCTTGGTATGGAGAGTTGAGTTGCAGATTGGCCAATTGAGATGTCACATGGTGAGTTGCACCACTATCAACACACCAAGTAGAGTTCTGAGGAAGGTGAGCAATGTTGGAAGATGAAGCATCATGCCCCATGTGATTGGTGAGAGCAGCTGGAGTATATGGAGTGTAAGGTGGAGCAGTGTAGTAAGAAGGATGGGAATTATATGGAGTGGAGGAGTGGATCTGAGTAAGATGAGCTTGAACTGGTGGAGAAGGGCGAGGATTAGAAGAGTGGGATCTGGATTGAGAGTTTTCAAGTCCATTGAAGGATTGATCAAAACGTTTGTAGCATTTAACTGCTACATGATACTTTCTCCCACATAATTGACAAACAATTCGAGGTTTTGGATATGGCTTGCCTTTGAATGATTGTCTAGAGTTGGATCCATTATCTCGAGAGGCAATATGAGCTGATGGATTGGATATGTTACCTCCAGATAACTGAATGGAATGAGAGCTGTGATTGTGCAATCGCACCTCATACGCCTGCAAAATTGATTGCACCTCTGGTAGTGAAGGAATAATGCCCCTAGTAGTGAGATTTACCACCACTGCATCATACTCAGCACCTAAGCCACCAAGTATATACAATACCAGCTCCCCATCCGTAATCATGTGGCCAGCATGATGAAGACCATCAGTTATGGATCGCATCTTCAATATGAAAGCATCAATGCTTAGATCTCCTTTCTGTAGAGTCTGTAATTGCAGCCGAAGAATCATAGCCTTAGCACCAGATTGCGACTGGAACAAAGATTCAAACACCAACCACAGCTGAAACAAATGCTCACACCTACTTACATGACCAAGCATCGCTTCAGAAACCGAACTTAACAACCAGCTAAGTAGAAACTGATCCTTGCGCTGCCATGATATGGAATCTGATGTCGATTCACTTGCAGTAACTGGAACAGCCTTGCAAAGGAGTACATCCTCAAAACAATGAGCACGAACGGAGGCGATAACCTGATTTCGCCAAAACGGATAGTTATCATTATCCAATTTGATGGACAGAGTGATGAATCGAGGAAGAGTAGGAGCTGAATTGGATGAGTTATCCATGAATCGATGAAGAATTAGAGCAGAGTAGAGCGGAAGAATAGGATCGGAAGCTGAATATGAATGAAAGTATGGCAGTTGAGCGAAGAACAAAACAGTTACAACATGAAGTTTTGAAGATGTGAACGAATTGTAGATGAAGATAGGCAGAGATGAAGGATGTGTGAAGAAGAGTAGAATTTGCAAAATGCTAAACAAAAAACAGAGGAAGAGGCCTCATGATACCATGTTAAATTTGTGTATATTCAACTTGATTCATAATGTGTGTTATGTACACTATATATAGAGAAGACTCTCATTCTAGAGTCTTCCAACTAACAACTTATGGTTAGAGTAACTACTCTTCTTCTAAAACCTACTCTAGTGAACATGTAAATGGCATGTGTTGTGGTTTACATATACACCAATGCTACTGTTAGATTTGTTAGGGTTTGCATGCATTGTTTCTATGAATCTGCATGCCTGTTATGCTTTTCTTCAACAGTGACGTGGCATGATGATGTGGCATTTTTTTTTAATATATGTGGCAAATTATAATTCCTTCAAAACATAAAGGATTAAAATTGATGTAAAAAAAGATTAAAATTAAAAGATAAAAGACATATTTTGTAAAGTTGAAACTTAAATGATTTATTTTAGAATATAACAAACTTATAGGATTAAAAAAAAAATCCCTCTTTTAAAAAACATACCTTTTATTGATATTTATATAAAAAAAATTATTGAAATATCATATTTATATTTATATTATGTTTTATCAATTTATCTTGACTTAAAAAATTTATATGAAGTCTTATTGTTATATATTTCGTATATGTTATATATTAGTACTATACTTTTTTCGTTCCATAATAATTTTTATGCGTAAGTGAACATACTTATTAAGAAAGCGTAATAATGAGTAGGATTTTGAAGGATAATTTTATAAAACTTTTTATAAAAAATAAATAAATGAGTTAGACTTATGTGTATACATTGATCCAAAAGTAATTAATGATATACTGTGTAAAATTATGGATATTATGAGATTGAAGTTTATAAAAAGTTTTTCATTTTAAAGGTGTGAATGTTATTTAATGGAGTAATTAATGATATACTGTGTAAAATTATGGATATTATGAGATCGAAGTTTATAAAAAGTTTTTCATTTTAAAGGTGTGAATGTTATTTAGTGGAGATAGTAATAAATATGTAAAATATATAAATATTATATATATATATATATATATATATATTAGAACGACTCACAGTCACGAGACGAGAGGGGTATCCTAAGAGAAGCAAATAGCGTGGCGCATCATCTAGCTCGTTTCTGTAAGCAGGTGAATTCTGAATGTTTTTGGATTGAGGATGCCCCAGCGTGTTGTGCTGATGGGCTTCAAAAAGATGTTTGGCTTTTGCCTACTTAAATTCAATGAAAATCTATTTCCCCGTAAAAAAAAAGAGGGATATCCTAACGTGATGACCCAAACAATAAAGAGAACAAATTGAAATTGGCATCCTTTAAATTCTCTCAAGTACTTAGAGTTGGTGCCTGTATTTGATTATCACGATTAAGGTAACAATGTCATATTTGAAAAGGGATTAGTCTTGAGAGACCGTTTTATATATAAAAATTGATAATGTTTTTGAGCAAAAAGTGATAGTGTTTAAGTAAAAAGTGACAGTCACTTTTGTTAAAAATATTGTCACTTTTTATTTAAATATTATCACTTTTTTTACAAATCAAAATCTGGAAAAAAATATGAATTATCCTACCCAAAATTTTAAAATATGAGTTAAAAGGATCTGTCTCACAGAAAAAGATTCGTGAAACGGTCTCAGACAAGGGTTTGCCTTTGAAAAGTTGTAATTTGATTTTTTTGGTAGTAAAGTATTAATTGGAAATTTTTAGTAGTAAGTGTTGGGATATTCATCCTGTCCCTAGATCTGATTGTAACTTAAGTTTAAGTTTTGATGGTCAAAACCAGATCAGTAGATCAAGTGTTAGTGTAATAATTTGTAATCTAGTAAATAAGTTACCTAAGTTGTTTTATAAAACTTAGAAGTAATGTAGAAATCTAAGTTTTAGTCTGTGGGATCAATTGTATGTATATCAGCTAATACCACATCTGGATAAACGCGCATTCACTCAAGACTTGAAGAGTAGAAGACTAAACACTAGAAGACATCGAAGTTCATTAGTGAAATCAGACTGAAAGGTCCTTGTATACCTTATCAACTCATATAAGATATATGATAATCTGGTACAAATCAGAAGACGTATTCAGCAGATATGAACTTCACTTGATCTTGTCCAAGAAGAAGCTTTAAAGAACATCAAAGACCAGCTCATCAAATTGATCAGATGACAAATAACATTTAAGAAAGAAAAAAACACCTTAAAGAAGTGGTAGTTCACTAAAGATGCATTGAAGGCAAATGATAATAGAAGACAAAGAGAATGACGGACTACGTCTGAATTACTCTAACAGAAGACAAGACAAATAGTCTAACAACTCGGCTGATGTGGACCAATAAGAAGATGACAACACAGCTATGAAGTTGACTTTGACTAGGGACTCAGAGACTTTCTGCAGATTCGCACAAGGCATTTAATACACATTTTCATTTAAAGAAATATCGTACCAAATTACAAGGAAAACATCAAATCAGAAAGATCTCGACCCAAATATAGAAGGATTGCATGCAACGACTAGTTTGAAGCTCAATTCGTCTATAAATACAAGACTTGTTCTTTGGAATAATTTACGGAAACTCCACAAGCAAGAACTCATCATTTCAGTAGTACTCAAGAACATCAAGTTTTCTGAAAGTCTTATATCGAGTTCTTTAGAACCAGAAAATATTTTTTATCCTTAGCTCTAAGTTTCTGATCCTAAGTCAGCCTTAAGATTCTTATCTTTAGTGCTTAGAAATACCAGTGTGATTCTCATCACATTGAGTTGGTTATATATATATATATACATACTTTTACATTTACGGCTAAAAAAACCAATTTGTAAAGGGTACTTGTTCTCTAACCAACAAGTAGATCCGTATACACAAAAGGTTGTGTATCTTGATTAAAAGTCTTCTCTTGGGACTATAAAGTAGCAATAAATATAATTTTACTATCTGATTAGTGAGAGTGGACGTAGAACAAGTTGTTCGAACCACTATAAATACTTGTGTTGTTTACAGCTTTATTTACTTACCGTTCATTATTTATATTATTCATACTTTGATAAAATCATAAGTTTTACGTACAAAAGAGTAAAAATTCACTTAGTATAGATTTTGTGTATCAGCAGATACCCTTATTAGCTGATATCATCATTGTGTTATAAAGTCATTCTTTATAAAAATGTTTTCATTCAACCCACGAGTCTAAACATTTAGGGTCTACACAATTCCGCACCAATAGCTGCTAAGATAGTTTTTCAACTGACTAGCTGATATTAACAATCAGTAGGTTTGTTATCTTGATTTGCTATACTCACTCGCACTCTAAGATCAGAACATATTATCTACATCAGACGATAGAACACATAGCTCTTCTGATCATCTCATCTGATCAACACGCAAAAAGTTTACAAAGTTGAAAGTCTATTCACCTTCTCTCTAAACTTTCCCCAATCATTGATACTCGTTTAGGGACCAACAATAAGGTATTAAAAAAAAGTGTCATTTCCACTCTTAGTGGGTGTTTGGAAACAATGGAAGTTGCTTAAAAGCACACACTTTTTTTCCAAATAAAATCACTTTTGGAGTGTTTGCAAACACAATCAAGTGATTAAGTTAATTTGTTAAAAGTGATTTTGGTGAAACACGTCTTCACCTACTTCTAATAGCTTCTATGTGCTTCTCATCATTATAATAATCAATTTTACAATTTTGCTCTTGCAATTTAAATAATATTTCATCTTTACACATTACCTATCTAAATGTAATAAGGGTGTTTTTTGTAAATTTATAAAAAAAGTGGTTTGTTTTGTAAACACCACAACATATACACAATTGATTTAAAGTGATTAATTTTAAAACACTATCAACTTTCTATTTTATTGCAAAAATCAATTTTAATCACTTTGAAGCAATCACTGTACTTTACAAACACACCCTTAATTTTAGCAGTAAAGTATCAATTGTTTTTTTTTTGTTTCCTTCTTAAAACGGAGAGCAATATGTCCAATTTTAGGTTCTCTACTTTAGATTAGTTACTAATCTCAAAAGCATACCAAATTTTTTTGAGAAAAGTCAAATGACAACTCTCAATTATAATTAATTAATGTATCTTACAATACATTAAATGTGAATATAATAAAATTGATGTTGTAAGATTTATTATGAAGTATTGTACTAAGATTTATGTATAATAAATAAAATAAATAATAATTTAAATAAATAAGTGATGATTTGATATTGAAAATAATATTATTTCTAAAAAAATGGATGAATAAATTGAACAACTAAAAAAATAAATGAAAATAATGAAAGTGAAAGGAAGGGGTATTATATACAAATATCAAAGTGGGATAGCTCAAGTGGTTAGAGCACCACTACCTAGGCCTTAGGTCCTGGGTTCGAGTCATGGAGAGGGGAAAAAGGGATGGGTATTTAATTTTCATAAAAAAAAAAACCCAATAAAGAAAGAAAAAAATTGAAAAACATTATTGATGAATTTAAAATTCATAACTAAGAAAAAATACATTTACTTTCATTCCCATAAATTATTGAACATATACCAATCGAATTCCAAAAACTAGATGTGGCAACTTGCATTGTAATCGATACATACTCCCTCAGTCCACAGAAAAATATGATTTTTTTTTTTTTTGGATCCGCATGTTTTTTTTTTTTTTGGATCCACATAAAACATGCGTAATCTATTTAAATAATTAATTTTTGAGTATTTTTTCTACTTTATTAATAAAATTGAGTATCTATTAACAATATTTTTTACTCGTTATCCCACATATATTTTTTATAATTAAAATATAATTTTTTTTAAAAACATGTAGTATAAAAAAATGTGAGCACAATTTTGGTGCGAAAGTATATTTTTTCTCCAATTTCAAAATAATGGGCTCATTTCATTTTTCACTAATATCAATAAACATTATGAAATATTTATTATGCATAAAATTTTAAATTTTATATATAAACTTTCAAATTAATATACCCTTACTCAATTGATATTGAAATTAAAAAACTTTATTTATATATTGTCGTTTGTCAACATCATATAAAAAAATGTCCAGGTAAGAACAAGCCTAACAATTTGACTTTTGACTTTTCGTTTTGAGTGTGGGATTCTGAATTTGATTCTTACCTCATAAAGTCATACACCATTGAATTGAAGAATCGGTTTGACAATGAAATAATGAATAAACTCTCCCACAAATAAATACTCCACTCTCCCGTGAATTTTAAATATAACATCAAATTTAATGTTCACATCAATAATGGTTGTTTTTCATTTCTTTTATCCAAATGAATAAAACATTATTTATTATGTTTAAATTTTTTAATTTTATTTATAAACTTTTAAATGTACTCTTATTTATTAAATATTAAAATAGTGATAATTCATTAAAAATATGTTTATTTTACACAATTAAGAAAAACTATGTTTTTACAAAAAAAAAAAAAAGGGAGATATTTTTTCGGAATAATCATAAAGTCAACATCCGTGAACTATGAATCTTGTAGACGCCGTGTGGAAATATAAATTCATTCACATGAGCATAATTAAGTAGTTAGGCTCTTCAATTGTGAGTATAATTAAGTGGTTGGGCTCTTCAATTGTAAATTTTTTGGGTTGTAATGTTTTGATTGCGTTTAAAATATTAGTGATTGTTACAAATTATTTTCAATTTAATGACTGTAGTACTTTTATTATAATTTTTATTTAGTTAAAAGTTTTTAAAAACCGAAAATTTTGTGTTTATCAATATAAGTCGATTGACCTGTTTTTTTGTTTTTTTTTTTTCAAAATATACGTCATTTTGCATTTTTCAATGCAAATTAATTGCATTTGAAATTATAAAATGAGAAGTCAATTTTTTTTTTAATATGTATACATAAATTTAGAATTAAATATATTTTGAATATAATTTATGTTATCAAATGTCAAACTTTGTGTAGTGTATTATTGTGAGTCGTCACTGATTAGTGGAGAGAGAACACATAAATAATGATGTGTATATCTTGGAGTATTTACCCTATTCCCTGATAAATAAAGTTAAAGAGAGTTGCACAAAAAATACTAACACCTAATTCTGTTTTCAACGGATAAGAAGACTGGGCTCATTTATCTTATCCCCACCAAAACGTTGAATAAATTAAGTCTGCCGGCATTTCGTTTTGTAATTATGCAGATTTTAAATTTATTTGGATACTTGATATTCATGTTCTCATATTTTAAAAATAGATAAAATAACTAAATGAAATAAGTGATTTGAGCTCATACTACTTCAACTCTAATTTAATTGTTATTTTAGAGAAAAACATGTTTCTAAATATCTGTCCTTTTTAATATTAAATGGAGTATGTTTTTTCATCTTTATCATTATCTTATTTTTGTGACAGATATCATAAATAATTATTGCAAGCAAGATCTTTATTGCAAAAACACAATAGGAGTATTTCAATTATAGCTGCATGTAATAACTTATTACTAATTCCAACAAATTAATTAGACGCTATTTGAAAGACAGGTACTTAATTAATCATTTTATCGATATATAGGATAAAAGGCCTCATGCTTGGACGCCATTAATTAATCACTAGACGCTATTAATTAATTCAACAATGCTTGGACGCCAATAATCCTTTTTTTTTTATAAATGAAATATGATTATTCTAAAATATATTTTCCAATATGATTATTTAAAAAAAATTACTTAATTTAATATAATTATGGCATACTATTAATTAGTTGTGTTGTCACATCGAGGCCAAAACCACACTTTAAATGAAACACTACACACAAACCAATACTGGAATTCAACCCCACCCCTGCAGCACTCCACTATCCGTATATAAATTAAGCAAACTGGTAGCAACCTGTAAACTCAACACAAGGCCGGCTGTAGAAAAACTGAAAAAAAATCATGGATCGATCCTCCAGTATCACGAAGAAAACGGATGGCGACGAGAGCCAAGGAAACGGAACTGAACGAGAAAAGTTGAACGAAGTTGAAAGCGTGGAGAGGATTTTCGAGAGCAGGGAGGTTCCGCCATGGCAGAAGCAGCTCACCTTCAGAGCCTTTTTCGTGAGCTTTGTATTGGGCATCCTCTTCACTTTCATTGTTATGAAGCTCAATCTAACCACTGGTATTATCCCATCTCTCAATGTCTCCGCTGGCCTTCTCGGCTTCTTCTTCATCAAATTATGGACCACAGCTCTCGAAAAATCCGGTCTCCTCAAGCACCCCTTCACTCGCCAAGAGAACACTGTTATTCAGACGTGCGTCGTCGCTACCTCCGGCATTGCTTTTAGCGGTTACCACTTCTACCCCTCCACACACTAACACACACTTTTCTGTGTTGTTTTGTTTTTCATTTCTGCAATTTTGAGCAGGTTTTGAGATCTGAAAATCTTACTAAATTGCCCGTAGTAATTCACCACTCTGATCAGAATTCGGAACCGAATTATGCTTAAATTGTTAGTATTAGAGAGTGAGTTGATAATTCCTCCGTTCATCTCTAGGGCTAGGATTATAGTCTATAGATTGCCTTTTGATGCATAATTCCTCTGTTTATCGCTAGTATGTGATTTAAGTACGTTGTTATTATCGAAATACGAGAGTCATTTACAACTGAGGGCTCGAATTTGTGAGTGATAACTGTCAAGATCCAAAAAGTAAGCATATGCCAGCTAGCATCGCGGTGGGATTGATAGATCAAAGAATTGAAGGGTGTCAATTTGCACCACTTGATTTTTTTTTTTTTGTATTGTTCACAGTCATGGAGCTCATGATAATACTTAATCTAGTCTGATAATAACAAAGTTGAATAAGTCATTATATTAATACCTTTTTCCGAATGAAGAAATAAATGCATAGAAAAATAAACATACTTCTAGAATGTGGAAAAGTGGAAAGATGTGTCTTAATTGCTGCCATAATCTGCACTTGGGTTATACAGTAATTTTCAAGAAACTAATCATGTTTAATTCAGTTAATATTTGATTTATGGTCCTTTTTTAATTTTGAGGAGTGTCTTCTTTTTTCTTTCCAAAATTATAAATTTATAATATATATATATATATATATATTTTTTTTTTTTTTTTTGTTGGACTAAACAGTTAGCTGTCATGTGATTGCAATTTGTAAGTGAGATTCTTGGCTATTTAATATTTGTGCGAGTTGGCCTAAGTCAATGGATTTTATGTAGTTCCACAAGATTCCACCGTCAGTTCATGCGCCGGTTTTGCCACAATTTATTGAGTGTTTTTTTTTTTTTACTATCTATATTAAATTTCTTGGTCCTAATCTTATTTGAGTAGACCAAACAATCACTTCAAATTAATTTTATCACATGACTTTATCACAAAGCAAATGCGTCCTCCTGTAATTTGGGTTTATTGAAGAATATCTATAGAGGAAACAAAATAATTTTGTCTAAAATTGATGTTCATCCATGAGTCGTGGAGGGTTTAGTTACATCTCAAGGATGGAGACTTGAACATGAGACATTGCTAGAGTTGAGAGATGCATGTGTATTGTTCTTAGTTGCTAATGGACCATTTGACTTTTTTTCTCTTAACCTACTACCAAGTAAGGCCCTCCTAAAATATAGCATTGAGCAAAAAGAAAAGTTGACAGCAGTGATTCCCACAAACCTAAAGCAAAAGAAATAATTAGAAAGTGACAAGTTGTTTGAAATCATGTGATTTTGATAAGCATAAGATATGGATGCATCATGATCACGCCATCTTGAATCTCTTTTGGTTATGTATCTCGTCTCATCTTTAATCTATTTCCTTTTATTTACTGATTCTGTTTTTAAAATGTTTTTTTATTTTCTTTAGCATAAATCAAAATTTCCCCTGTGGACTAGTAAACTGTAAGAAGAAGACGATGTTAAGACTGTTATATACTGTCATTAATTTAGGATTATATTCACCACCATTTCTTAGCAGCTTTATGCAGTCAGATTGCTGTAAATTAAAAAGAAGAAAAAAGGGTTGTTTAAATCGGATAAGAGTCAGCATATGATGCTTCCTCACTTTTCAACATAACGAACTAATTACTTTAATTTCATATTAAAGTCATTCTTCCCCTCCATATCGAGATATTTGCAGCACCTCTTACTTGGAGCTGAATTCTCAGGTGGTTTTGGAAGTTATCTTTTTGGTATGAGTGAAGCTATTGCTAAACAATCTACTGAAGCTAATGACTCTAAGAATATTAAGAATCCAGCCCTCTCATGGATGATCGGGTTTCTTTTCGTCGTTAGCTTTCTGGGGCTCTTTTCTGTTGTGCCCCTTCGGAAGGTACATCTTCATACTCAATAGTTTGGAATGAAGATAATTTATTTGCCCTTCCCTTGATTGGGTGGCATTACGTTGAAGCCCTGTGGATTAATTTTATCTTTTTACAGATAATGATCATAGATTTCAAACTTACTTATCCAAGTGGCACAGCAACTGCTCATCTGATTAATAGCTTTCATACTCCTCAGGGAGCCAAGCTAGCAAAGTGAGTAATGAGTACCTGTACACGATGCCATTATCCCCTGCAAAGTATATCATCTCATAATATCCTCACTCATTTATTCCAGGAAACAAGTTAGAGCTTTGGGGAAGTTCTTCTCTTTCAGCTTCTTGTGGGGTTTTTTCCAATGGTTTTTCACTTCAGGAGACGATTGTGGATTCGTGAATTTCCCTACATTTGGTCTTAAAGCCTATGAGAACAAGTAAGTGGCTTATAAGAATTTCTTTCTTCTTTGCGCATATCAATTCACATAGAATTCCTCACTTCTAGCTATATTATTTTTCTGATCTTTCCTCTGTGTGTCACCAGGTTTTACTTTGATTTCTCAGCAACGTATGTTGGTGTTGGCATGATATGCCCCTATCTCATCAACATATCGTTGCTCATTGGCGCTATCCTCTCATGGGGCATAATGTGGCCAATTATTGAAACCAAGAAGGGTGATTGGTACTCTGCTGCATATCCACCCAATAGCCTTCACGGCTTGCAAGGCTACAGGGTAATTCCTTATTATTTTATAAACTAAATTCACCAAATCTTGCTGTTCTTGAAAGTCTTATTACCCTCTTGTCCCCTTTAGGTCTTCATTGCTATAGCCATGATCCTTGGTGATGGCCTCTACAACTTCTTTAAAGTCCTTGGCCGCACCACGTTTGGATTGTACCACCAATTCCGTAACAAAATTCCCGAATCCGTCCTCCCGGTTGGTACTCAGCCTCCTCCGACCAGTAATACCTTATCTTATGATGAGCAACGTAGAACCAAACTTTTTCTCACAGACCAAATCCCTACATGGGTTGCCATTATTGGGTACATCTCTATTGCAATCGTATCTGCTGCAACGATTCCACATATCTTTCACCCACTCAAATGGTACCACATTGTGGTCATATATATATTTGCACCGGGTCTAGCCTTCTGCAATGCGTATGGATGTGGGCTCACCGATTGGTCATTGGCATCTACGTACGGTAAGTTGGCAATTTTTGTAATTGGTGCATGGGCTGGAGCCTCGTCTGGCGGTGTTCTCGCAGGACTAGCAGCCTGTGGGGTCATGATGAATATCGTCGCCACAGCCTCTGACCTCATGCAGGACTTCAAGACTGGGTACATGACCCTTGCATCTCCAAGATCCATGTTCGTGAGCCAGATCATTGGTACGGCTATGGGTTGCATTATCTCTCCATGTGTATTTTGGCTTTTCTACAAGGCCTTCGACGATCTTGGTGTCCATGGCTCCCAATATCCTGCTCCTTATGCTCTAGTCTACCGGAACATGGCAATCTTGGGAGTCGACGGGTTTTCATCTCTGCCTAAAAACTGTCTTACGTTGTGTTACGTGTTCTTCGCAGCAGCTATAGTTGTCAATGGCATCAGAGATGCGGTAGGACCAAAATGGTCGAGATTCATTCCTCTTCCTATGGCTATGGCGATTCCATTCTATCTTGGAGGGTATTTCACCATTGATATGTGTGTGGGTAGCTTGATTCTTTTCATTTGGGAGAAGATGGACAAGGCAAAGGCTGATGCATTTGGACCCGCGGTAGCTTCCGGATTGATCTGCGGAGATGGGATATGGACATTGCCCAGTTCAGTATTAGCTTTGGCTGGTATAAAACCTCCCATTTGCATGAAGTTTTTTTCTAGGAAAGCTTATGCAAAGATAGCTTCTTAGTTCATATCAACTAGGTAAGGGTTGTTCTCACAAACTACAAAGTGTTGAAATAGATGTCTAGTATATGTAGTTTGCCTTCATCTTGCATTATGATCGATGGTACAACTTTAACAGCAAAATGTTGTGTTTATACAAGATTGTTTCTGTACATCAATCACACACTTGACATTCTTAGGCCTCTATCAACTCTCTGATGGGTTTGACCTTCACATTCTCTGAAGGGATTTTAGTAAATTCAGAAAGAATGGCTCTAAATTCCTCTCCACTCACAGTTTCTCTCTCCATCACCACCTCCACTAACTTATCAATGGCTTCTCTGTTGTTCCTTATATGCTTCTTTGCAACCTCGTATGCACTGTTGAGTATACGCCTTACAGAGCTGTCGATGTCTTCTGCAAGTTTCTCCGACATTTGATTCCTAGCAAGCATCCTTAACACCACATCACTGCTCTGCACACCTTCATCAACCAATGCCCACGGCCCGATTTCAGACATTCCATACGTAATCACCATCTGTCGCGCAATCTGAGTTACTTGCTGCAGATCCGTAGCTGCTCCAGTAGTGATTTCTGCTTCTCCGAAGATAACTTCCTCTGCCGCTCGACCACCAGGACCTCCCACTATTCTAGCAAATAATTGCTTCTTAGAGATCAATGTTGGATCTTCTCCGGGTATGAACCATGTTAAGCCACGAGCTTGCCCTCGCGGGATCAACGTCACCTTCTGTACAGGATCATGTCCAGGAGTCAAGGTCCTGCAATAACAATTCAGAAGAAACATGTTCATTAACAGCATTGAGATGACAAACAGACAGCATAGAATGCTAAGTATTCCAAGATTTCTTTTACTTACGCGCAGACTGCATGTCCGATTTCATGATATGCCACCAAGATCTTGCTCTTTCCGTCAGTCATGGTGGTTCCTTCCATTCCGGCTACAATCCGATCAATGGAATCATCAATCTCTTTCAAAGAAATTGCACCTTTGCCTCTCCTACCAGCAAGAATAGCAGCTTCATTCATGAGGTTTGCTAAATCTGCCCCACTAAATCCTGGAGTTCTCATAGCAATAATACTGAGATCAACTTCCTTTGCTAACTTCTTATTTCCACTATGTACCTTTAGTATTTCTTCCCTGCCTCTAACATCTGGTAACCCTACACTAACCTACTTCACACAAAACCTTTAATTAGTTACTAAATTGAATCGAAATCCGATCAAGAATGATGAAAATAAACCAACCTGTCTATCAAATCTGCCTGGCCTAAGCAAAGCAGAATCAAGAATCTCAGGCCTATTAGTAGCAGCAATGACAATGACTCCACTATTTCCAGTAAAACCATCCATTTCAGTTAGCAACTGATTAAGCGTTTGCTCCCTTTCGTCGTTGCCTCCGCCAATCCCCGTCCCTCTCTGCCTCCCAACAGCATCTATCTCGTCTATGAAGACGAGACAAGGCGAATTGGACTTAGCCTGGTTGAATAAGTCTCTCACCCTTGAAGCTCCAACCCCAACAAACATTTCAATGAATTCTGATCCTGAAATCGAAAAGAATGGCACTCCGGCTTCACCTGCTATCGCCTTAGCTAGCAATGTCTTCCCTGTCCCTGGAGGGCCTACTAGGAGCACTCCCTTTGGTATTTTTGCTCCTACTGCTGCAAACTTCTCAGGTTTTTTTAGAAACTCAACTATTTCTTGAAAATCTTGCTTTGCTTCATCAACTCCAGCTACATCATCAAATGTTACTCCAGTGTTTGGCTCCATCTGGAACTTAGCCTTGCTCCTGCACATATATCATTACCATATTTTCATCATTTCTCCTATTTTTATGCATTCAAACCTATGTTTTTTTTAACAAATCTACGTACCTGCCTAATCCGAATGGCAGATTAGGGCCTCCGGGGACGTTAGAACGCGAACGACTCAAAAGGAAAGATCCTATCAGCATCAATGGAAAGGCTAAGTTTCCCAGCAAATCAAGAATGGCGTCTGCAGCATTAACTTCTATCGAATGTGCTGCAAAATCGACGTTCTTCTCCTCGAGCTTCCTCAAGAGTTGTTGCGGCAATCCAGGTAGCTGAACCCTGACTCTCTGGATTTTGTTCAACGTAGGATTGAAAATCTCAGCAATCGCCACACTGCCGTTTTGAAACAAATCAACCTTCTTCACAGCATCTTGTTCCAAGTATTCCAGAAATCTTGAATAAGACATTCTGCTTGACGTTGCTTCAGCAGGGGCCTCTGCTGCCACTGCTGCTTTCCCGGGCTGAAACACGGGCCCTGTTAGGAGTGCAAGCCCGGAAGAAGTCATTAGTTTTCTACGGCTAAGTTTGGTCTCAGGGGTTGATTTGAGAGACTGGTGATCATCTTTTGGAAATTCTTGGAATTTTGAAATGGGAATGTAGGAAGCTGAGACTGAAACAAGGGACATTTTTTCTTGCAGAAAAGCAATGTAATTCGATGTTGAAGATGGCAGTTTTGTTAGTTGATATGATCATGGAGGGAATTGCAATGAAGGAAAGTTTAAATAGAGGAATGAGATGTTTCTAGTGGATATACTGTAGTCTTGGATTTATGCTAATGTTCAAGAAGAATCCAGAGTGGTGAATCTTGACTTGCAACGTGGACGTTTGTTTAATATAATCCATACACTTGGGGGGAATTTAAGGTACAAATGGCACCTTTAGTTTTAACAATTTTTATTTTTTTTTAACAAATCTACATCATTTGTCCACATTTATACGGCAGGTTTGTTTTGGGACTTATGCATTTATTTGTACGTTTGTTTTAATTCGAGATTTAACATTCGGATTTCACTATTCAACTACATATGTCCCTAAAAATATACATATGCCCCTAAAAATATTTATATATTCTACTATTATAATAATACGACATTATTCATTCTTATACAATTAATTTGACATAAAATTACATTTTATCCTATTCAAAATTTTAAAAGAAACCACACAATTACTATTCATCCGACTGCCTGTTGAACGTCCGATGGCACCCCGCACTCTGGGGATGGTTGGTTTCGACATTCAACCCCTTGGCTCGGGTGCAGTTTGAGGAAAACTTCGGAGCTGGTAATCTCATGATGGGGGGCGAACTTATAAAAATAGAGTTCCGATTAAGGAGGCCATGGTCGACGCATTAAGTAAAGGATGCGCTTGGCCATGGGAGGGGGGAGAGGTGAGGTGGGCCCCCCTAAAAAGCTGGCGGTAGTACAACACCTCATCAGGGAGCTTTTTGATGCATTCAAGTACAGACCGTGCCTGTCTCTTTAAGGGAATAGGTACAGAGGTCAGGTTTTTGGCTCGTCTAGTCCAGGTAAGTAGTTCATTGGTCAGGCGCCTACTGATAATGATCCGAATGCCTGATTCCGAACTTGCTAACAAGTGCTTATGAAAGCCGAGCAAGAGGTATGGCAGAACCAACGAACCAAAAGCTTTCGCTTTAGATGGTAAACCTCAGTTCGGAGGTCTTCGTCAACATGTTACGAAGCTCCAGGCTTCGGCGGGTCACCATTACTTGACTTAGAAAGGCAAACATCTGGGCAAGGGAAAGCGCAGTGCGCCTGGTGCAAATGGCTTTCTTTTTTCATGATATACCAAATTACCCTTCTCCACATTAAAACTCTAATCCTTCTTCATTTCTGAAAAATTTCAGTACACCCACCTCCATCTTCTCTCCCCCTCCCTTTCCTCCAACGAGCGGCGCCGCCCCTTCCCTCCCGCGAGCGGCACCGCCCCTTCCACTCCGCAGTTGTGCCGGCCGCCCCTGTCCTGCGCGCTGCCACCGCCCTCCAATCGGCCGCCCACCTCCTCCCTCACCATGTCGCGTCCGCCACCGCCCACGGCCTCCCTCCCCATCCACGTTCGCAACGGCCGCCTCCCTCTCCAACCACGTTCGCCGCTGCCCCGTCCGCACTCACCTCTCCTTCGCGGCCGCGAACGGCGCATCCCCTCTTCGTCGCCGTTCGCACCCCTCCCCGTCGCATCCTGAGAAACGTCGTCGCCGCCGTTCGTTTCAGGTAAGATTAGAGTTTTTGAAAAATCTAAGAAAATTAGGGTTTTTAGAAGTTCGGGAATTATTTTCGGACATGTTGAGTTTGTTTTGGAAAAATTTTCCTCATCCTACATAATTTAAAACAAAAATGGCCTTTGCCCTTACAAACCTAAATTAAAATGGAAATCATATTTATCAAATGAGGGTTTAAGTGGTAATGGGGTTTATATATTCTAAATCAAATCATGTGTTAAAAGATTTATTTAGTAAATTCTTCTTCTTTTTTTTTTTTTGTAATGATAAGATGGAAAACCCTTCAATCGTCCCGCGGTTTCTGTTCAAATGATATGAATGAAATTAGAAGGTTGGAGAATGTAACGATAGATTGTTCAAATAATTGACGTTAAAATTAAAAAAATTGCATTACGATAGTGTCACTTGGATGGAAGAAGTAGAAGACATAAGGCCCAGAAATCCCAACCCGTTTGACATTTCTATTTTCAAAACTTCCAATAAAAATTAATGTTTTCACAATCTTTAATTCTGATAACTCTTTTATGTACGTCCAATAAAAAACTTGCCGTTAAACTCTTCAGTGTTATGACCCATCTTTTCATATCACAACAATTTTCTGATTCATTATTTGATAAAAATTGTTGTTTTAAATTAGATTTATTATTTTCTAATTTAATAATAATAATAAAAAATTACTTTAAACTATACCATTAAAACATCTTAAAATTATATTATACTATGTCATTATTTTATTATTCAAAAGTCTTTTAAATTCTTTATTTTATGTTTTTTAATACTCTTAATAAATGTAATTTAGAGAATATTTATTTAATTGGTATATGTGCCCTTTGTTTTGTTTTGATTGTGTGTCAGCACAGAATGGCCGACAGTGTGAGGGAATAAGGAAGGCAGGCAGGGTATTAAATGGTGGGGGTGAATAGTCATTTCCAAAGTCCCCCAACGTCTCTTGCAATCTCTGTTTACTTACTGCACTAAACATCCCTTTTCTTTTTATTCCCTCACTGTCTCTGTTTGTGTGAGAGAGAGAGAGAGATGCAATGTATAAGCAGGAAGAGGTTGATAGAAGATGCCAAGGAAGAGCTGGAAATACTGGAATACCACCACCCCAACAAGTTCCACTCTATAAAGTTGGACCTCAAAGCCTTCATTTCACAACTTGACGACTATTCTCCTTCTCCTCCTCCTCAACGTCCTTCCCCTTGTGCTTCTGCTGCAACTCAAGGTTTGCCATTTTTCTGCTTCTGCTAAACCACACTCTTATCTTTTTAATCAACTACTACTCCACTATTCTTGTATTTCTGCTATACAGAGTCATCCAGCATTAACAACAGAAAGAGAAGGTGTCCTACTCCTACTCCTACTCCTACTCTTGTTGAAGAAGAAGCTTCAAATGTCAAACCTCCCAACAAGAAGAGCAAGTGCAGGACTGACGCAGTGCTAGAGAGAGCTCGACTTTGTCTTCACAAAATTCAACACCTCAAAACCACCTTCTTCTAAACCCTCCCATCTTTTTTGCTTTGTTTTGTTTTTGGGGAGGGCTATTTCAACATTTTGTGTTTAAAACAAAAAAACAATTTCTTGAATCAGATATGATGATGTTTGTGGGGTAGAGGAGAGAGATGCTCATGACCACCACATTCTAGTGTTCTACTAATGCTACTACAAGTGTTTTTAGTTTAGTGGTGCCATTCTTACAACCACAAACAACCGAGGAAATCACCATTTCAAAGGAGACTTGGATCATCTCCATTCTAATTCCAGATAAAGCCACGCCATTTGCAATTATTTATGGAGTACTTCAGACCAACTAGAAAACAATCATTTATTACTTCACAAAACCACTCTTTAGACCAAGTGACAAGTCCCAAAACCAACAACAAATGCTACTCAGATATTCCAATATCAAAATTGCATAACCCTAATCTCAAAAAATCAGCGCTAATTAAATAGTTTACGGAAAAGGAAATAAGCCCATGAACAAATGGGCAAATATTAAACTACGGAATTAGGAAATCAATTGGCGCCTCCTCTCTCCACTGATATGTAACATAAACTGCCCAGAATATATAATGGCTTATCTAGCCCAAAGGAAGTTTAGACTGGCCACCGTTGTGTTGTGTCCCATAAAGTGCTCAGCATGGGGCTCGTTTTCACAGTAGTCTGATGAAACTAAATTTCCAAGCTGCAGTAACATGGTGAAGATCCTTTTGAGAGATGGAAAGCAGATAATAAAGGGCCTAAATAAGGTCGTGATGATCAGGCACTTCCTTCTCACAACTCATCTTACTCTGCCAATATCAGTTTAACATAGCTTATAAAGATACACTAGAAAGAACAAATTCGTATTAAATACAAGAATAAGTATACCAAATGGAAGAGCAGACAAGCAATGTAATGCAAAGGAAACCCAACTGAACCAGAAAGAGTTGTACAGAGCAGGAAATGAAAGATAAAGACAGCAAGGGGCTACCGGTTTTGACCTACGTGAATTTAGTTGTAGCACTAGCAGTAGAAACTCAGGGTAGTTTCTTCATCTTTCCATGAAGACCATTAAAGCTACTTAAAGAATCAGATTTGCATATATTGTCTATCAGCAACTTTTCTTGGTTCATGATTTCCATGTTGCAACACCATTGCAGTTTCTGTCACACGTGCATGAGTATCACATCACATCGTCAATGCCACATTATGCCTTACTACGGAGGACTTTCAACCAGATCTCCCCAAACAATACTATTTGAAAAATTCCATGCATTACATTCAAAGCAGCGTTATGTAATAGCCAACCTTTTACAACTTCCCTTTTAGTTAAGAAAATAAAATGCTCATCTTCATCTCAATCAATATAGTCCATTCACCTAAAAGAGCAAACCAACTACAATATATAATGGGTTGCTACAGTTTAAATAGGTTAATACATGTGAACTCAAAACTGATGTTATCCCATTTACATAAAACACGTCCATCAAAACATACTCAGGGCCACATTTGAGGTGCTAAACAAGAATAGCAAAACCTTTTATAACGAGCTTTGAACAATTCTTGAAATCCACTTTCCAAGTTTCAATCTCTCTTTATCATTGTTATCTATAATAATGCAATATCCATTCATATTAATCATCTACACGAGCAATTAAGCAACTCATCAATACATGCCATCAATATGGAGCTGGAGTAAATAAATAAAAATACACACCTTGTCTTCATGTTTGCTTGCGCAACATATGAAGCCCTAACCTGCAAGGAACTCCAAACATGTCATTTCAGTATTTGTAACTATTGTGCTTAATCTACCTTTCTAGCTAAGATCAGCCAAAAAGTGCCAACTTCATAGTGCCACAACGCCATAGGAGCTTCAACCAATGCAATCACCTAAATTATTGCACATTTCTCACACTTCTTTACCTTCACTCTCATCCAAACTCCTGGACTTATCAACACCTCTATCCAATCCCCGCCGCTCCAAAAGAACAAGATCAAGAAGTCTCCTCCGAGTCTCATAAACAGGGTTCGATTCAATCAAGCATCCCCTCTCGTACGCCTCCCTCAAAAACACAGTGTGCATCTTTCCTTTGGTTGACAAATAGAACATGCCTGGATGGTCCAAGAACAAATCCCTAATGTTCAAATCAATTCCAAACCACTTCCTAAAATGACTAATCTTCTCCACCTCCACCATCTTCTCCACAGTCAAGCTCAAGAATTCGTGCACGATTCCCACGGTCCTTTTCTCCATTCTCAACGTCCCAAGTTTACTATTCCTAGTTTCCTCCTTCCCCATCTCCTCATATGGTCCAATGTACGGCAATCTCTGCCATTCTTTAACTTTAGCCTTAAAATTCTTGGTCAATCGCATCCCTGGTGGAAAACCATGTTTAAATCTGTACTTGAGCTCAGTTATATCTACACTGCAATCCTCTTTGCAACACTCTATTACCCTCCAATTCTCAACAGCAGGAACCAAACAATCCTTAAACTCTTTACTATCCTTAAGCACCAAGAAATGAGTATTGGGTTCATTACCATCTACAAGCGAGAAAACGTCGGGGTTGCTCGATATAACGGAGTCCTCGAAGTTATCAGGAAGCCCCAATTCTCTCCACATCTTGAAGATTCCTCGAAGTGGCAGCTTTCTGGTGAGGGACATGGATAGAAGCTTGACCAATCGGGTAATTGCAAGTGGTAATGACTTTTCTATGGCCTCGGATTCTTGGCGAAGGATTTGGAGAGCTGCCGGAGTGAGGGAGCAAAAGGGTTGGAGCTTATCGGGGTGGTTGAAAATGTGGAAGATGTGGGGGTAGTTGCGGAGGAAGGCGGCGGCGCCGCGGTTGAGGTGGAGCCTCTGAGAGAGGCGGTGGAGGAAGTCGAGAGAGACGGATGGTGGTTTGGAGTTGGAGGCGAGGATGAGATCTTGTATAGAGATGACTTTGAGGAGGTTCTTGTATTTATCCATAAGCTTTTCGAATGTCGCGTCTCGGGCTCTCGATGCCACATATTGGGCGGAGCTGGTTTTCGTGCGGCGGAGGAAGGAGGCGGCGGCGACGGGGCTGAGTTTCTTCAGAATTTGGGTCGCCATCGAATAAGATTTCTTCTTTTTTTTTAGAAACAAATTATAATATATACAGTATATTTAAATAACGCAATGAATATAAGTATATTTTTTGTTTTTAAATACACTACTTTGAAAATTTATTTCTGCTAAAACCCAATAACCTAAACGCATCGTTGCAGTTCCTGTCTGGTGAATACACGGATTGAACCAGAAGTCTACCAAAATCGAGGCGTTCTGAATCGCTTTGCGGCGCCGTTGCTCGTCTACGATGGTTTGGGGCCTCTTTCCGGTGGACCCACTTCCAGGTATTCTGAATATTGGACTCACTTACAGTTACGTTTGAGAATTTTCTGCGTTCTTTCAGTGGGGATTTTGAACGAACATCTTATATGCCTTCAGTTCAGCTGGGTTCTTGCAGTACACAATCACTTAATACGACGACGTTACCTGAACGCTTTTAAAAAATTTGTGTTCACATCTGTCATTTAGATGACTTGGTGAATCCTCTGAGGGGGAACATTTATCTGTACATGAGTATTTAAAAACAGCAGTATCTTGGAAAGGGAATTGTCCTATGAACATATGGGATATTTTAAAAAAATGAACTTCACCTAATTAATGGTAGGTTAAAGTTTACTTCTCAAGATTATAAAGGTGGTAATAAAGTATCGGTGGGCTAGCATTTTAGGCTAACTTAAAGTCATTGTTGGTATGATTGTGTTATTCATAACTCTATGGGAAATCAACATCTTGGGCAGTTTGAGAAAGGCAGTTTATCTTTTATCCACTTATTCCTTGACGTAGTTCGGGAAGAAATGAACACAATTAGTATTGGAGGAATGGTACTTGAAGCCAACTTAAACTCTTTGTCAATAAACGTTTACTTTGGAAGAAAAGGTGTTTGATTATACTTTTTCTAGAGCCAATGAAGTTTTCCAGTTTTGATGCTATGAAGAGCTAAAATACTAGGGGACTAACACATATTGCACTAGAGATGTGAACTTACAATATCAGTTATAGTTCCTGTGTAACTACACAGCTCTTTGATCTGTCTAATTTGTGTTTTCTGTTGAATGAATGAGCTCTACTAATGCTTCAAGTATTTTGTCCATGGCAGGTGAACACGAATACTATATTTTCAGAAAGGGGACATACAAAATTGGGCGAAAAGGTACTATCAGTTATGGTTCAATTAGTTTACTCCTCTTCCATACAAATGCCTTTTATTGAAGCTTACATGAGATGTGCCAAAAAAGGCACTTTTTCATGTGTCTGAATAATATTCTCTTGCAATTTTATTGATATTGATTGTAAAAATATCCCTCCTGCTGTTTTCTCGCTAACTCTTAAATTTTCAACCTAAGCAGGGGATGGGAAGAATTTTTTATTCCTTTGTAGTACAAATCTATTAATCAGTAGTTGTTTCACTGAATTATGTATCCGTAAGACTTGTTCTTTCACAAGAGGCTGCTTTTTAACGGTCAACTTCTCAAAATCTACTGTCACTTGATTATAGTATATTTTTATGTATGAAGTAGCTGGAAAATTGGAAATTTTCTTCATTGTAAAAGTGGTGCAATAGGTTCAGACACCTAGTGGGAAGGCGGGAATTAAAAACAATAGTAAACTTCGTACCTAGTTGACAGTTTTTTTATTTTTGCGGATTTGTGGAACTTGTTCTAATTACGATTTGCTACATAGCTCCTTGTTGTGCATTCGATGATGTTTAGGTATCTAAATGAGCTTTCATAGTAGAATTGTGCTACTCATTAAATATTTAATGTATTCTTTCTTGTTCCTGATTTCTTTCTCTCTCCCTCTATACTTATAAGTGTTAATATATGTTAAATTTGTAGGATGTGATATAATCATTAACAAAGATAAAGGAGTCTCGAGGGTCCATGCGGAGATTATTGTAGATGAAATGATTTGCATGGATCATTTGCACAAGAGACATTCAAACAACTCCTCCAAAGTTCGGATACGAGACTGCTCAAAATATGGAACTTTTATTAACAAGGATCTGGGTACCAAGGAGAAGGTCCATGAATTCCCAAATAAAGAAACAATGCTGAAGGATGGGGAACTGGTTGCATTTGGAACTGGAAATGCAAAATATAGGTAAGTTTTGTTTTCCCTTTTATTTACAGACAGTTTTCCCAGTTGATCTATTTATTTTTTAATCTTTGCTTGAATATTCTTTTTTTTTTATTATTATTGTGGCTTCACATTTTAAAAGTTTTTACACAAATACTATCAAGTTACATGTTGTGAATATTAGTCATGTGGCAGGTTTTCTTATGTTCCCCTCGTACTTTTTGCTTCCTCATACAAACCTTCAGTGATGAATCAACTGCAAGAGAAGATGCTGATGATTGGTAATTAATCTTTCTGAATTATGTTTAGGTTAACTGATATGTGTTTCTGAATCAATGAGACAACAAATGCCAAGTTGATTGCTCGGAAGAGGCAGTAAAATCGAAAGGTTTGCCATAAGTAGAGTAAAACTGAATATACTGAATGCCACTGTAGTAATTGTAGTAGTAATAGGATAAATGTGAAAAATTGATGGGCATGAACTTCTAAAAGCTTTAAAGGTTGAGATGGATGTGCAGACATGCTACATTAGAAAGAAAGTGGAGGATCGTATACATGAGAAAATTATAGAAATGGACTTTAGAAGGTTTGAACATGTAGATGGGAGACCTTTTTAGGTGCTCCAACCAACGATTGGAAAGTAAAGCATCAGTAACTCTAATTAAAAGGAGAGGAAGACATAAATTATTTTGGAAAGTGCATATGAAAGAAGATATGTTACATGTAGTTTCTTGTTGTTGACATCATCATTAATATATTTAGCATGCAGGTGCCAATGTTACTCAAACTTGGAGTTCCAAGTGCACACACATAGTCATTGATGATTCCATCTCTATCAATGATGAGATTATTGACACCATTGTTGCTAGAAAACCCATTGTCAGATTTAGCTGGATAGAGGTATTCTGCATCCTTAACCCTCTATCTGTATAAGAATTGGATGCCTCTGTTCTTATATGCACCCCCATCTCCAAAAGAAGAGCTATCAATACATGCATAACCTCTTACAAAGACTGTATAATATTGAATAAATACACTCAGAATGCACTCTGCTTTCATCTGCATACCTTTTATCACAATGGAAAGTGAAGAATTATTTCATCTTAATTTATTTTCTTTGAGAACTAAGTATTTTATTATCACAATGACATGTGTATCCTCCATTCAGTATATCAATCTTAAATCTCCTTTCTGTTTCAGTTATGAGAACATGGAATTATTTTGTGTGAAATAGGCTCTAGTGACTACTTTGGCTTTCACTGATAAATTTAACTGGTCTGTTCAAGTCTGCTTGCACCTACAAGTTAATTGTTTTGTATTTGCTAATAATTTTTATGCCTGAACTGGAATGATATTTTTTTTCTTTTTCAGAAATGACCTTGTGCGAGTCTTCTATGGTCTCAGTTAAATGTCTATATCTCTAAAATCTTGCATGAAATGATAATTTTAATGGAGATACAAAGCCTTATTTAGTACATCAAATTGTTTTCCTTGAACTTCTTTTATGATCTGGTTCATCCATTGTCAAATTTGTAAAGAACCAAATTTATCATATAATCGGCTTCTTTTATGTGCTATATAGTTACTAATCAATGAATTATGGTGTTCAGTTAATTTCAGGAAACACAATTTGCACTGAAGTACCAAGCACTCTCTCGTGAGTATATATACTCTCTATTGAGACTAGTTGTAGTAGCATCCTTGGAGGGACATTTGCCTTTTTTTTTCCTGGTTGATTAATAAATAATTGCTTTTCTGTATCAGGCATGCTCCAACTTTACTGTTTGAAGGGGTGTCCTTCAAAGTCACCGACCCACAATCTCGAGAACAGTGTCTAAAAGGATACACATTTCTGTTGGAATCAGTACACAAGGTGATTTTTCTAGCTGCCTTTAAAATCTCTTGCTTTCCAACTTGTATCAAGGTTCCATTTCTTATATTTTTTCATTTGTCCATGGAAAACTACAGCGATATGTTTTTGTATTTATGTGACACATTTACTTATAAATATATGACTATTACATGTGAAAAATACGATATGAATGAATTCATGGCACTTTTCTACATAATACTGTTGGAAAAGTTGCAGTATAAATTTCCTGTTGTTCCTGGCAGTATAAATTTAAGGAGAAGTTGCAGCTGCTTTTGGATGTGGGAGGTGCAAAAGTTGTTTATGTTGAAACTTCAGATTCAAGCAGCCAGGTAGTCAAATGCTTTTCTCTTCATTTTCATCAATAACATGTTACGCCTCATCATATATATTATTTATTAATAAATAATATATCTCATGCCATCTGCTCCAAGTTTCTGGTATGCTCAAATGACCCAAATTTGTCTGGTATTCATAAGAGAATAGAACTTTGACATTACACACATATTTTGCACTTGGATGCCCTTTTGGAAAATTTTATTATCCAAACTACATATCTTATAAGTCCTTCCATATATAGCATAGACTTGGAATATTCACCGGGATTCCCTCACTTGAGCAGCACATTTAATTTTGAGGGAAAAATTGTTCAACAAATTTTTAGGTATTCACATTTTTGCTTGTCTGCAGAATTAAAGTGCATTTGAATTATACGGTGTAAAGTTGATTGATGGAATTTGACATATTGATTTTTTTACTTTGTGGAAAAAGGTATTCAATTCATTTATCTCTGAATGTTCAGGACATGGCATTTTGACAATATAACCTTTTCCTTTTTAAAATAATGCATAAACAAGTTTATGGTCTTCTTTTCCCCGTAAAAAATATCAGAAATAAGAAAACACACCATATTTGTTTTTTAAATTGAATATTCTTTACTGGTCTAGTCTTTCCCTTTGACTATATTAATCTGTTTTTGGATTTGAGTGTTGCTTTTCATGGATAATTATACATTTACAATGACAATTAGTCTAGTACGGTACCTTTTACATGAGCATTATTGATGTGTACACTCTATAATTCTTCTAGCGTGCTACAATGCATCCTGGAAGAACAGAATAATTTTAATGTGAATTACTTGATTAAACATTGATTACATTTATACATTATATTGCATTATTGCTCTATATTAATTTTAAAAAAAAGATAATTCAACAAGGAAGTTGAAAATGATTAAATGCAAAAAGAATAATATTGCTAACAATATTTTTTCCATTAATGTTTTAATAAAGTTGTATGACGTCAATACCTTAACAAAGTGTTGAAAAATTGTTGCCATATGCTCTTTTGCTGCTTGGGTTACATATCCTCAATCTGTAGTTGTCTAACACATGTGGTATTGGTATATTCACATAATAAGCTGGTTTCCAGTTATAGTAATATTCTTGCAAACATTAATATTTTTTTCAAAACTCATACTAATTCCTTGTTCTTCTGCCGAATGTTGTATTTGTAGAATTTAGGAGATAATCAGGTGTGTGTAATGCCAGCTGGATCAACAAGCAGCAGTGGAAGTTTTAAAAAATACATTTCTCTGCCTAAGCTGAATGAGATGGAATTAGTTGCAGCAGTTGTTTCTGGACATTTAGACCCTTCTATTATGAAATCAGCGCCCGGTAAGTGCTTTTCAGCACTAGATACCTGAAATTCACCAGCTTCCACTCTTTCTATTTGGTCATTTACGTAGTTGTCCTTTGAGTTTTTGCAGTGGTGGTCACGTCGTCATGCTCGACCGATGAGACCGTGGTTGCAGATTCTGATGAAGAACTGGAAACTGCCACTTCGATTAGAGCATCTGTTGTGGTTAACTTAATAGAGTCTGCTGATGATGAATGCAAGGAGAAGATAGCAGTCCATGAAGCAGAACCTTCCGGAAGAGGTTTCCAACCACAGAATATTGTTCATGTGGTTGACTCTAGTACGCCCAACAGTGGACAGAATATAGCTTCACCGAAAATCGAACATGGGTGCCAAGGATTTTTAGCTCCTAATCAAGTGACCTCTAAGCCTGATGATCCTTATCGCACTGATGTGAAGTCTGACAGTGTGAATATCATTTTGTCAAAGGACAGAGATGGTACATTTGAAAGTGAGAATCTTGATATAATATACTGCCAAAATCTAATTGTTCGAGAGTCTAACATAACACAATCTGGTCATTCTTCAAGAAATGGTGCAGCTATAGACTTCAAACGTTTCAGGAAGGTAAATTGCCCTGTGACTTAGTTTCTCAATCGTTGTTATCAAAATGATAAATTGGTCTCTGGGTTTAGCAAGTGTATAGTGTGCTCGTTTTTGGAACCGTTTTCCATGCATGCTAAGTTGATATGAATGTTTTACTAGACAAGTGCTCCATCTGGGAACAGTTTCAACAACCTTATTCCATTTGCAAAGCGCGCGTATGAGTAAGATTCGATTCTTGCTCTTGATCTAGTTTTTGTCACATTTACAATTATTTTTTATGTCCAAGACTCTAAATGCATGTCGGATTTTCGTTAGAGATGCTGACTATGGGAATGAAGATGTGTCGGCATCCATTAAAGAGGAGAAAAAGCGGAAGGAGATGGAAGCCATTGCAGAGGACTTATTTAACAATGAAAAGGTATGTGCATGGCCTATCCTATCTTGTGTTGTTAAAACTTGATAAAATTATTTAGGAATATGGAATTTTGATCCAGAAAGGAAAGCGCAGTGCATCTGGTACTCTTCGTGGGCTCTTTGCTCGTGGTTAGTTGAGAGGTACGAACTCAGCATGTGTGTAATTGCTGTAAATTTTGTGATAAGTTCTTGTAGCCTATTATGTGTCTTGTCAAGTCTCGTTTTTGCACGATACTACTCGATTGTTTATGCTATCCATCCTTGGTGGAAAATCGGGGGTCTCAAACTGAGTCGTGAGTTGGTCGAGGCACATAATAGAAGAGACGACGATATTTGCAACAGTT
Organism: Galeopsis tetrahit; assembly: GCA_963675135.1. Taxonomy (NCBI): domain Eukaryota; kingdom Viridiplantae; phylum Streptophyta; class Magnoliopsida; order Lamiales; family Lamiaceae; genus Galeopsis; species Galeopsis tetrahit. The sequence continues at coordinate 56,512,185 of OY776129.1, forward strand.
TTCTGGTGGGCAGATTGATCTTATATTTATCTTGGCTCTATGCATATGCCTATAATGTCCAAATTTAGGGGTATAATCAAGTTTTAAACTCAAGCTCGACACATAATAACAAATTTGATAAAGTCATTTTTAAAATCCGATAATCAAACTGATAATTTGATAAGCTGAATGCGTAAGTTAGGTAAAAACCAATTTATTTAATGTAGGTCTACCGATAAAAATAAAGTTGGGTAAACATGCACAATAATCATTCTCAGATATCAAGATTCAAATTCCTGGTCGTTAAGATACAGAAACTTGATCTAAGAGCAGCCTTTTTGGTAACTTATTTACTTATTTGACTCTATTGATAAATATGGTGAGATATCTATGGTCAGGTCTAAATGTGTGTTTTTCGATCATTTAGTATGCAATCAAGTGTTTTGAAGTGTATTAATTTTAAATTTGATTACATTTATCGATTAGCCATTATTTTAGTAGATCACAAAACTTTCTTTGTTTTCAAATGTTAATAAATAATATCATCACTTCTATACGTATTATGTATATGTATCTATACTAATTACTTTAAAATGCTCTTTTCACTGTTTCGGATTAAACTTTACATTTTTCTTTTTTTTGTCTCTTCCACATTATTCTTCCCACTCTTGAAATGTAAATCCTTCCATAAACTCCAACTTCACAACATTTACAATTTTACGTAAAATGACATTACTTCTAGATCAACACATAATACACAATTCAACTCATTTATTTATTTTATATTTAAGTGTTTACTAATTACTCATAACTTTCTAAAAAAGTGTGTCCTAAAGTTTATTTTGGTACCAGGGTGTATGAGTTATATATTGTTCAGATGAAACTACTCCTCTCTATTCACTAAAATTTGTTCACTTTATTTATTTGTTCATTAAAAGTATATTTTATTTTTACCTCACAACATTATTACTTTATTCACGTTATTTACTTTTCTAAAAAAAAAAAATTGTGCTCAAAAGTTTGATCAAGTGTGGACATAGGGATTACTTAATTGTGGGTAGTTTGCGTACCACGTTTGTTTATTATATTATACATATAATAAATTATCAGTTTAATTGCACTTTTTTTTTTTTTTTTGATAATAGTTTAATTGCACTTTTTGTAGGCCGGTTTGTGCCTTTTCGAATATGATAGAGAAGTTACATGGAAAAATCTCATATACTACCCTACTAGAAAGTTGTATCGTGTAAATTTCCTACCATTTGTTTTATTTAATGTGCATAAAGTTTAACAATAATGAAAAATAAAGTGTTTAGTAAATATGTATATTTATAAATAAATAAAAAGTGATATGAGCCAATTGAATTATATGTGGTTAATTTCAATTTGCAACCTATGCTATGATCAATTTATCAATTTGCAACATGTACAATTTTAATTTTTTATTCAATTGCAATTTGTACTATGTAAAATTACTCAATTACAATATGTACGATGATTTTAAAAAAAAAAAAAAAAAAAACAATTTCAACATGCTGTATACGAAATTATCTATTGCAACCTAGTAGGTTGCAAATTGATATTAACCATATATATGTTGTGTTTGCTCATCTATTTGCAACTTGTACTATGATTAAATTATCAAATTGCAATTTTGCATCATGTACTATTTTGTTTAATCTAATTGCAACATATGCAATTTGACCGCAATCTATAGGTTGCCATTTGATAATTTTATACTCAAAGTTGCAACAGGAGAATTTTTTATTTTTTTTGCAGATTTTAAATTGTTATTAACTTTTATGTATTTATCCTCAACTTAAAAAAAAAAAAAAAAAAAAAAAAAGAAGAACAGTTCTAATTTTTTATTTTTTTTGCAGATTTTAAATTGTTATTAACTTTTATGTATTTATCCTCAACTTAAAAAAAAAAAAAAAAAAAAAAAAGAAGAACAGTTCTACCCACAATAAAATTATACTTTCGTCATTACATATACTCATATGTATAGTTTAAACTAACGGTGTGCTAAAAATATCAATAAAATTATTTAAATATCATGGATATATGGAGAAAGTGACTTGATATTTAAAACTCTGGATAAGTATGTATTATGTGAATTTTTTTTAACGTCATTTAAAAAGTATTTAATTGTATGTATTCTTTTCAAAATAACTAAAATGTGATATTTTATATGTTAAATGGTACTATTATTCTGTAAATTAAGCAACAATTCATTGTAAATAGTGTGAAAGTGTAGATAAAACTTGGGTGAAAAAACACTAATTATAAGCGTAACAAAAGTCAAAAGGTTGGGTGAAAGCAGCATCATAATTCATAAACGTTGCAGTTTATCAAACAAACTTTAAAGTCTTCGAATGTAGCGCGTTTTACTGGGTCTACGGACGCGTCCGACCACCACTTTTTATTTAAATAATGGAACCTTCTTAAATTTTTCAGATTTTGGGGACGTTATTTCTTCCATCATTTAATTGGAAAATGGTGATTAATTAATGTTCCACTAGGAACAATTTTTACTTAAATTTAAAATGAACTGAAATAGAAATTTATAGCTAGATAAGAAGTCAAGCAACATTAAGTATAAATATGTTCAGTTGATCCTATTTGTTACGGTAGCCTAATAAATTCAAATAATTACGTAGTAGATATGACCTGCAATATTTCAACTCTTGGGGCTGCTTTTCTATACGAGAAAATAATAATAATAATAAAAGAAAAAGTGTTTACACTAATCGTGACCAAATCATATACCATATTTTTCATTTTGATAAATTTTTGTATGAGATGGTAATTGAATTTTAATTAATTTTTTGATTCACCACACTAGAATAAATTAAAATTGTAATTCGAACACATATAATTGTGACTAAATTCTAAATAATACACCTATGTAGTAGAGTCATGGACAGATTTTTTTTTGTTCAACGCCCTTCACTTTATTTGCCTAAACAAACTTTAAATTAATAATACTTTAAGTTTAAATAAGAAGATCCATGTGATGAATAGGCTTATTATAATAACTTCAAGATTGCGACTCATCACCCTCTCTCTATTCCTTTAAGTCAAATAACACCAAAACCATTACATACAAATCATCATGACTTTTTATATCTATCTACACACACTTGTCTACCCATTTTTTTCCTATATAACTACTAACATTTGTCCAAATAATAGAGACTACTTCACTAACATTTTTCATACTCATAATGGCTGATCACCAAAGAATCCATCCAGTTCAAGACCCTGAGAGTGCGGTGGTGCCACCCTCCAAGACCACCACGCCTCTGGTCGGCCGAGGCTCGTTCCGCTCGGATAACGGTGACCCTGAGAGGCAGTATCCGGCGCCACCACGCCGAACAATCCCATACGCTGCCACAAAGGCACCAAAGAGGAAGAGGAGTTGCTTTGTCAAGTGCTTATGTTGGACCTTAGCACTTTTGTTCATCTTGATTATAATTATTGCAATCTTGGCTGCCGTAGTATACTTTGTTTTCCAACCTAAAGTCCCAAAATACTCTGTAGATGCAATGAGAATAACCCAGTTCAATTTTGCCAACGACAACAGCTTATCTGCCACATTCAATGTGAATATCACTGCAAGAAATCCAAACAAAAAGATTGGGATATACTATGAGGGAGGAAGCCATTTGAGTGTATGGTACACAGGTACAAAACTGTGTGAAGGATCATTGCCAAAGTTTTATCAGGGCCACCGCAACACCACCACCCTCAGCCTCGTCCTGGCAGGGCAAACACGGGATGCTTCCGGTTTGTTGCAGTCATTGCAGGCACAGCAGCAGACCGGAAACATCCCGTTGAACCTCAGGGCGAAAGTTCCGGTGAGACTCAAACTTGGGAAATTGAAACTCATGAAATGGAAGTTCTTGGTCAGGTGTAGGCTGAATGTCGACAGTTTGTCGGAAAACAATGCTATCAGGATCAGAAATAGCAGCTGTAAATTTAGGTTTAGGTTATGATCTGATCATCATATACTAGTACACTATACATGATTTTATTACTATAGTATTCCTTTTTTTCCTTCTTTTTTTTATTTTTTTATGATTCTTGTAATAAATGGAGGGCTCTCTACTCCATATGTTTTGCTTACTACATATTATTGATTTTGATATTCTGTTTTATTTCATCTCGTGTATAAATATTTCACAAAACATTTAAGCTTATAATTACATTATTTCATTAATCACACGCAACACGGTTGCTTCACGAAACAAAAGTATAGCCTCTGACTAGCTTCTGGTTTGACCTGCAAAAATTTTATACGAATTAAAGAAAATAAAACCATTGGTTTATAAGAAATCAAAATTGGAAGTAAATAACATTGTACAGTGAGAGTAGTTGAGAAGAAAAAAAATTTAATTTTAAAATAAAAGGTCTAATATTAATATCTCAAAGAGAAATAAGATACTCTCACTAATCACAAATACCACAAAGTCAACGTGTTCTCTTTGATGCTGTTTGCAAATCTACCTCTTAGCATGAGAAATTGGGAGATCAATCAATATACCAAGGCAAAGCAAAAATTAATGGCAAAATAATATAGTGTGTTTTATACAAAATGTCGAATGACTTCCTCATTTTCTTTGTGGCCTGCTTTTCTAGCTGGTAAAATTCGTTAATAACAACCAAGCTCAAAAGTCTTGAGGCATTACACATTTTCGAGATGGTACTTATCAATGGATGACTGGTTTCAAAGGATGAGCTCGAAGCTTTGACAAGTCCAAGCTTGCATCGAGCTCTTCATCTAATTCTCCAACAATGCTTCTACAAATGTAAAAGAGAACCAATCAGATTATGAAATGCAGAACAAGAATTGCATAAACAAGTTGGTAATTTGAAAATATCATACATGTTATCACCCCGTATGATGTAGAGGCCCAACACGAGTTGTTGTACACCTTCCTACAAATGAGAAGAAAAAGGTGATTGGAAAAGTTTGCCCTTGGTGTTCAACTTAGAAATTAAAGAAGTTCGTAAATAGGATGAATAACAATGATTTTTGCAACAGTAAAGTACACCTTAATACCGGGGTGCATAATAAACTAGTCCTCATTATGATGCTAAAAACATCAGATATTGATAATTATTTCCTTTCTCTGTTTTATTCATGGAACAGAGTCCTCTCCTACATTAGCATATACACATGAAGAAACTATAAAAAATAATACTCCCTCCGTCCAGCAATTACTTTCACACTTTCCTTTTCGGAAAGTCCCACAATTACTTTCACACTCTTAAAATGGAAATCCCTTTATAAACTCCACCCTCACAATATCCTCAATTTTACACAAATGTCATTACTTTTTCTCCACACATACACAAAAGTCAACTCATTTATTTACTTTATACATAAAGTTTTACAAAATTACCCCTCAAAACTCCACTCATTATTACACTTTCTAAATATGCGTGCTCATCTACCTATGAAAGTAATCCTGGGACGGAGGGAGTATCAACTTTTTGGAATGAGAAGCTGCATAGTTTTCTCTAAACAGATGATCTTTTCCCTCACAGCACAACCTTCATAATCCAGACTCCCAATGGCAATAAAATAAACATAAACATATGTTCGTGTAATGCGTACAGAGCACATTTATATTATTATATTATACAGATGAATAATATTAATTCCAGGTTGACATGCAAAAGTTAGGTTGACTGAGGAGCAAAGCTCAATTAGTACAGGGTAAAGAAACGAAAAATGTTTAAATGAACGAAAAGACGACGTCACACGGTCATATTCCCTAAGGCATGTTTACAATTACAAGTTAATTACTTGCAAGAGATCATACCTTGGTGGAGTAAACGCGCTCATGAGACTCATCGAGAATTATGTTTGTAGCCTGATCGAAACCTTTAAGAACCCCCTGCATGAGGTATCACAATTTCAGTAAAGCACACCCTAAATGAATAGTTTACAAGTTTGGCCTAAGCATGAAGCTCACCACTATATTTCGCCCATCATTTGTGATAACCGAAATTTGTTCTGAGAATAACACAAGAAAAAACTGTTATTGGTTGAAAAGTAGTTATGGCCTATTCAGAATTTTTAGATGATTTTCTTAGTCTCAGCAAAAAAAAAAAATTGAAGGCAGGTGTCATAAATACTCCAAGTCCAAAAGAGGCTAGCATCAAACTCTATGCGGTGAAAATTACTACATTCAAAACAACTGGTTATAATGAACATAAAGATTATCAAATGATTTAGAAAATATGGTAACTTAATTTAATAGGATCAGAGATGCGTACGATCAACAAGAGTCTCAAGTCCAGCATCAGTTGCCATCTTCTTAACGTCAATCTAAATGAGCAACAAGGCGACTTAACCAAATGATGCTGCTGCCCTTAAGGAAATCTGTTTGAATGCAGATAAAAAGTGGTTAAAATGTTTAGGTATGCTAACATACTTCAGTAAAATAGGGGGAAATTCCCAGGAAATTGCACATTGCAGGGTGGTATAAGCAAGAAGTGAACTTATATACAGCATGGGGGAATATTCTGAAATAACATCTATGTATATATTCTGCAAAATGGTCAAAATCAAATTATGACAGAGTTAGGTCACACCCATCTGGAAATAATACTGGAATGTTTTTTGGCAATTACCAGATCAAAGTATTAGGTGTAAACAAGGTAGTCTACTATCGAAAATGAGCACAATTTAGTCAAAATTAAGTCTAACATGCTGCTTATGGTTAAATTACTACCGCATTTGCACCCTCCCTTACGCACTAATTAAGGCATTGGTATAACTGAGCAAACTTCACAGAGGCTTGTCAATTTTACTGATGGCGGCGGAAAAGATCACTGTGTGCAGCCATGAAATGTTTGAGAATTTATTCACTAACAGAAAATGGATTTACCACATTTTAATCAAGGATCGTAATCAGTGACTCAGTGGTTTATCTACTTTACTAAAGGAGTGCAGTATTTCAGAATTTATACACCATAATAAAAATAGTAATCGTTCCGGGAAACTCCATCCAAAATCTAGCTTCTGGAAGTTGGGAATTGAGAGAAAGAAACGCAGGCAACATAGAAGGAAAGAGAAAATGTAAGACTTACCGTAAAAGTTCTTTCGCGCACAGTTCCCCTTTCGATTCTTGTTCTTGCTCTAATTAGGGCATTCTTGCTCAGATTAATTAGATGCATTGTGTAGCTGGGCTTTACAAATGTTTATGGGCTTTTTTGCACTTAATATAAAAAAAGGCCACGGTTATACACCCACCTACAAATAATTCCAATGATACGTCAAATGTTTAATGTACAATTTTTTTAAAAAATGGCAGATGAATACACCACTCATTTTATGACTGAATCATCTCTACCATCACTAGGAGTGTGAAAAAAAAAAAGGGCCAAAAAAAATATCGGAATCGGACCGACCGATTGGTTTCCGGTCCGATCTCCGATCCAATGAATTTTAGGATTTCGGATTTTCGGTCCGAATTAAGACCGGAATTTACCGGATCGGACCGGACCAGAATTATTTTTTTTAATTATTTTTTATTTATATTCTTTATATTTTCTAAAAGTGTTGAGATCTATTACATTTTTTCAAGTATATAATTGAACAAAAATAATCAATTTACTTTAGTGTCAAAATACCATTAATAATATTGTAAATAAAATTCACATTAGCGAAGATTGATCTCAAATGAAAGAACCAATACTAATTTTCATATACAAATTCATCATCCTTGTTCTTACTTCAAAAAAAATATATATATATATATATCTGATCCGAACCGGTCCAAACCCGGGCCGGACCGGAAAATTTCGGTCCGATATTTTCCGGTCCACCCTTTAGAGTAGATTCTGATCCCAGTCCGATCCGATCCTGTTTTAGACCGATGCACACCCCTAACCATCACAATGATATCTAAAAAAACAAACGAAAACATTTTGATACCAAAAAAAAAAAAATATATATATATATATATATATATATATATATAAACTCACAAAATTAAAGTAAAATACCAAAATAAATCATTTCAACTCACCCATTTCAAACAAAATACAAACTCACAAAATTAAAGCAAAAAACAACCATTTTTAACAAAACAAAAAAATTGAAATAGATCCTAAATTTCAAAAAATACAGATTTTCAAATATTATCCGAATTTCGGTAAAACAAAATAATAAAAAAAATCAAAGAATTAAAAAAAAAAGGTAAATACTATAAATATTGATTTTGCAAATCTAAAAAAACTCAAAAACTAACCTAATTACCTGGAAAAACAAAATCGGAGGAGGGGGTGCGGCCTCCAAGTGAATGCGGTCGACGACGTGAACGACCACCTTCTTCTTTAATGGAGGAGGGGAGACGGTCGTCACCGCTTGAAAGAGGAGTGGGTGGGTGTCCATGTACGTGAAAATGAGAGAGGTAGAGAGAGGCTAGTAGGAAAAATTAGAATTTAGAAAAAGGGTATTTTAATTTTTTTACGGGGTGTGTACTCATCTTAGGACGGGTATAATAAACGAGTGGGTGTTCTCAACAACTCTGTGTGTGTATAACTGTGGCCTATAAAAAATTTAGACCAAGGCCATAATCAATTCATCAAAATGTTTCATCCCAAAATTTGAATAACGCGTCATATACTTTGCAATTATTCGGGTACGAGTGATATACTTTGCACTTGATACATCACACGGTGTGTTCCAATTTAAAGGGAAAATAAAAAATGTCGTGTACCTTATCAGACACATTTGATTAGCGTGTTTAACAAATATTGGATACGCCCGGACAAATTTACAAAATTAGGACTTAGGAGTAACTTTTTAGCTTAATAACTTTATAGCCTTAAATTTTCGTTCCTCGGTAAACTACTAGTTTTTTTTTCACATGTTATAAAAAATATAATGCTATAATAATGATATTGAATTGATATAAAATAATAAGAACTATATAGATATATAGATAATGGATCCTTTCGGGAGCTGACACATTCTGCAAAAGTTGAATTTTGAAGGTTCAAGTTCTTTATTTTATTAAACTCAATTCAAACAATAATACTATATTAAGTTATTTTTTAAATATTAATATTTTATTGTGATGTTTCTCTTGTATTGTCGAATTATTTATATTTACAAAAATAATTTTAAAAACTCCATTTGTATCTTACCGGATCTTTTTTTTTATATTTTTAAATCCGTTTTATCATATTTGTGTGTGTCGTGCACTCGTGCCCATATCCATATTTAACCGGTAAAGTCTAGTATGCACCCTAGTTCATGTTGCACTTTTCATTTTTACTGATTTACATTTTTTGGTAAATGGTGTTGCACTTTTCAATTATTACTAAAAATATTATTATACAGTTTAATAATTGAAAATTGCAATACCATTTACCAAAACAAAAAGTGTAAGTCAGTAAAACTGAAAAGTGCAACATGAACTAGGGTGCATAACATGCACTCGAGTCCATAACAGACCAACCCTATTTAACCGTGTCTATGCAAACTAAATCATACTTATCTTGAAATGCACAACTTCGAGTTAATACGACTATAAAATTAAAGAAGGTATAATGTATACATTATGCATCGTGCACATAAAATAATATAGTATTATTATTTTTTATAAATAATAATATTAATTCTTTTGAGTAATATTAGTACTTTTTGAAGTTATTAGTGTTCAAAAAAAGAAGTACTATTATTAGTGGTGTATACACATGATACTTTGTCTTAGGGGTGTTTATTTTTTGTTTTAAAAACCAGGTTTTGGATTTCAAGATCCAAAATCCGTTTTACTTCGGGATTTAAAAATTGGTTTTCAAAATCCACTCAAAACCACCCCTATCAAACATATTGATTTGACATAAAGTTATATCTATACTGTATAATATTACTTCAATCATTATATTTTTTCTCAACAATAATATAATAATACAATAATATACTACATTTAATCATTACACAATCAACTAATCATTAAAATTTCACCAAATAATAATATAGTAATACAAACTCATTCAATCTTACAACTTGATTTGACATAAAGTTAAATCTTTCACTATTCCAAAACCCAAAATAAACACTCATATTACTATTCATCGAGATTTCAAAAACCAGAATTTCAAAAATCCGATTTTTAAAACCACCCAAAGCCCAAAGTAAACACCCCCTTAAATTATTAATTAAAGGGTTTATAAAAATTGATTTGTTTAAGAAAAAAAACTGATTTAAGAATTGCAACAATTGATTAAACTAAAAATATCTCAAATTATTCGTGATTTTTAAAATGGTCTCTTTATACTTGTGTTGCAACTGTTGCAAGATGTGATTTGACAAGGGATATCTGTTTCTGTTGCGCGCACGTCTGTGGACACTTTAATCACCATATACTATCAACGGGATTTATCTCCATGAATAATCTGATCAATTTCGGGAAAAATGGCGTGGCACTGCTGCTGTTGCTCTTCCCCGGCCGCCAGCACTTCTGCGGCTGCAGTTCCCGCCATTCACGCCCCCGCCAGAAACTCAGATAGTTTCACCGCTGCTCTCAGAAGACTAAATGTGCAATCGATTGGGAAGCCCATAATTCGAGGTGTTTCGTCCAGATTCACGACGAGGATCAAATCCACAGAAAGAGAACTAAAAAGTGATCCTTCGTCGTCTGATGAGATCGATTGTATAAGCACTGGTTTGAACGTTGACTGCGTGGTCACTCCTGCTGATGATCTGTCGAAGAACCCTAATCAAGGGAGCGAGGAATCTAGAGAAACGACGTCGGATTTGTTGGAATTGGCAGGGGCAGCGTTGGAATGGGGAATTCTGATATCGCCCTTTTTCTTCTGGGGTACGGCCATGGTGGCGATGAAGGAAGTACTTCCCAAGGCTGGGCCGTTTTTTGTGGCGACGTTTCGGCTTATTCCGGCAGGGTTCTTGTTGGTAGGCTTCGCGGCTTCCAGGGGGCGGGGTTTGCCTTCTGGACTCAAAGCTTGGCTATCTATTTCAGCATTTGCCCTTATTGACGCTTCATGTTTTCAGGTCCCTTTTTAGTATGTGTACTTTGTATATTTGCACTGTATTGATGAAATTAGTATGGTTTCTTTTTCAATCTTATTTTGACTGATAGTGGACAGGGCTTTCTTGCTGAAGGATTGTCAAGGACAACAGCTGGTCTAGGCAGTGTATGTTAACTAAACTCCTCTTGGCTATGCTTTTGTGGTAGTAACTTTACACGGTGCGTGTACACAATGTGGTGGAGTCAATTTCGATTGGTTGTGATTTGTGAGGCTGAGCCGATAAGATATGGTTCTTGTGCAATCATGGCCTTCGTAATGGTGGTGGAAAATGATTGGATCACTTTGATTTGAATTGTGTTTTATTGAATTTCCCAACAGAACCCCAAAATTGTGGTAATGCGGTTATTGATTAAATTGTGATTTAGTCGGACTGCATCCGTGGAGGTGCCCTATAGGGGATACTATATTAAATCGAAAGAAACAGTGAGCATTAGCTATTGTTGGTAGAAAGACGGATCACGCTATTGAATGCTCCAATTCGAGTATTTAACCATGTTTTAGCCGGTGGCTTCGAGATGTGTTTAACAGTTAAAGCTTAGGAGAATCACCTGAAGGAAATTCTGGAAGAAACTCTTTAAAATATAAAGTTAATAAATGTATTCCTCATCAGGTTGTGGGTTTTATCTATTGTGTGTTTGTATCCTTTTGAGTAATTAAGATAACGGACATTTGCTATTACTTTTAACTATAACACATAGCGGTATAGATGTTTTTCATTATGCAACCCTTAGTAGAACTACTTTATTCTTACTTTTTAGTGAAATTTACTGTTTGTTAAAATTTCACAAGACAATGGACAATATGTTGCAGGTAATAATAGATTCACAACCTCTAACTGTGGCAATTTTGGCATCCTTGCTATTTGGAGAGTCGATTGGATACATTGGATCAGCTGGACTCGTACTTGGTGTTGTAGGACTTGCACTTCTTGAGGTAATAATATTGGGATTAAGGATCCTTATTCTTTCTCTACTAAACTGCAGTTCTGCAATTCTATCCCGGGTCAGCTTTGGATTGTATTGTTGGAATTGATTTTTTTTTTTGTTATTCAGATCATCAATAATTGTCCAGATAATTTATACAATTATACAGGTTCCATTGGTGATACTAATTTCTTGTCATAGCTGCAGAAAAAAGGTCATATAATTTATGTACAAGAAACTCAATTGAGGACTTCTTCTAACTGTTCTACCTTTTGGTTATGAGTCCAATCTGATGCCTATCAGTTTATTTTGTGTTGTAAGCAGAATAAAGTTGTTACGTCATTGTGCATACGATTTTTGGTCGTACTAAATTTATTATAAATCTCTAAATAAGTGAGGCAACAGGGAAAATTACCTCATGTCCACGCTTTAGGAACTTTGCAGGACCGTTGTTGCTTGTTGCCTTGCTTGCACAAAATTGAGCCCGCTGTTTTATTTAGTTTCTAAATAGCGGCAAAATCACCATTGCAGGTGGTCTGACTCCAAATACTGCATATTATTATCCTGCAGGCACCTGCTCTTGCTTTTGATGCAAATAACTTCTCTTTGTGGGGAAGTGGGGAGTGGTGGATGCTTCTTGCTGCCCAAAGTATGGCCATTGGTACTGTGATGGTGCGTTGGGTCTCCAAGTACTCAGATCCTGTTATGGCAACTGGATGGGTAAGAGGCGCTATCATGTATGATTATCTGAGCATACGATTTTGAGAATATAGATAGTTGGGCTAAAGTAATTAAATCACATTGCAGCACATGGTTATTGGTGGTCTCCCTCTCATGGCTATCTCCATTTTTAATCATGAGCCTGCACTCTCGAGCTTTCACGAGCTTACAACAAATGATGTTCTGGCACTCCTTTATACCTCCATTTTTGGAAGTGCAATCAGCTACGGTGTCTTTTTCTACAATGCTACAAGAGGTAATCTTTGCAGTTTTCCCATTTCATCTGTTTAATGCTTGATTGACTGGTTGGTTTAAACCGCAACAGGTAGCTTGACAAAGCTCAGCTCTCTGACTTTTTTGACTCCTATGTTTGCATCAGTTTTTGGGTAAGAAATCTAATCAGAACCAGATTTTCTGATCTCGTTTCATAATAATTAACCTGTGCCGTTTCAAGTTAATAGAATTTCTGAACTGCAGTTTCATCTATCTTGGTGAGACCTTCACCCCAGTGCAACTGGTTGGAGCGCTCATAACCGTTGCAGCTATATATATGGTTAACTACAAAAATGAGGCCGAATGAAAGGTGATAATTAATGGTTCCAGTAAGTTGCCAAACAACCTGGCAAATGGCCTACACCCAGAGCAATCGTGGAGAATTGTTTTTTCTGTTTTTCAAAAGCCAGATTGCTGCCATGTACATTGGATTTATTACCAACAATATACACATATTTAAGATGAAAGGTGAAGAAGGGTATATATATTATAGCAGTTTACTTCTCATTCTCCCCCTTGTTCATCTAATTCAGTTGGAGAATGGATAAACAAACAAATGAACCCAGTAGTAATCAAATATATCAAACTTAACAATCTTTTAACATAAGAAATCTATGTGGTTTTGATATGAGTTTACTACATGTAATATTAATTCAATTTCCTGTGCACCAGTGCAACTCATAAAGATCTGTACGATAACAACAAAAACTCCTATTGTAAATATTATTATATGCATTGCATTACCGACATTCTCATTTTATTAATTGCTGTCCACCACCATACAAAACATAAAGAACTGTGCGATAGCAACGTCGCACGGGTATGAATTGTCAATATTAATCGCCATTCAATGTCGTTAGACAGAGAACAACACATTTGAACCAACATTATATTCAAAAATAGCAAAAGCATTTGCTTGTTTAAAAAAAAAGGGATTGCAGTAACGGTTGCCAAAGTTAGCAACCCAACTTCAAATATCTAAAACATGTGAAAGAAATAACCAAGTGTATCAACAGGCAACTAAAACAGACTAGAACCGTAAATAACATGGGATCAAACTTGAAATATAATCAATAATCACGTTTATCTTGAAGAAACTCTTCCCCTCCCAATTCCATTATCTTGATGATCAAACTCCCTTTTCTTGGAAGCAATCACTTTCTTTCCACCGCCATCATTTGTTGTACTAATCGATCTTGAAGAAGTTGTCCATCGATCAGTTGATTCAGCAGAATTGGGCTCCCAAGAAGACGAAGACCCCCATTGTTGCTGACTACTAACAAAGCTGTTGCTCCCTGAAGATTCTTGCTCTTCCAAGTCCTCCGATGTCCCCCTCCGAACCGTCACGTATGTATGAAAGCTCGGTTGCATCAAATCATCACTAACAACCACCTCAGATTCCATGATAGGATCCTTACTATCTGCTTTTGTTTTCCTGAGAGTGGTGGAGCCGACACTGGAGTTGAGATCAGCAACCGCTTCGAGGATCGAACATGCCTTAGAAACACAGGGTGGGAGAGAAAAGGCGGGTGCAGGAGTGTTCTTTTGGTGAAAATTTTGGATGTCTTCCAACAGTAATGCTGTATAGGATGATGAATTGGGGTTTGTTAGAGCTTCGGGGCTGATGTCTAGGTCTCGTGAAAGACGAGACGATCGGCTTCTTGTGAGTGCAGCAGCATTAGTTTTCAGGGTGGTTTCAGGCCCTGCACAGATCACATTCATTCCAATTAGCTGCTGCTCCTGGTTCTGGTTCTTGCAATTCATGGCATTTGTTTGATTGCTGCTGTTAATTCTGCTCTCAGATCCTTGGTGTACCATTTTGATTTCAGCATTTGGTTTCTGAATAGGGTATAGGGTATACTCATTAGTTTCAAGGTAAAACTCAAACACAATTTGCAACACTATTATATGCTCACGATTAATTACTGCTAACAAGTATAGTAAGACTTAGAACACACACAAGTTAAGAATTTGCAGATCCAAACATTAAACAGTTATACAGATGAAGAAGAACACACACCTGTGAGATGATGTTGGTGTCAATTTCACCAAGAGGGTTTCTTCTGTAAGGAGAAATCTCGGCTTTCCTCGAATTGCTTCGACTCAGCGACACCGGTTGCTGAGTCGAAGTCTCATTTGAGGCTCTGGCCCTGGCCGGAGACCGTGCTCGAGGAGACGCAGCCGTTCGTGTACCCACAGCTGCTGCATCTCCTCCAACATTTCTCTTCACTTGGATCCTTTTAACCGCCGTTGTGGCGGGCTCAGAACCACCGGAGACGGTGGCCGGAACAGAGACCATTTTCCCTGGCCTAGAATTAGCATTTGCTGCCGATGAATTTGAAATGGTGGTGGTGATTGGAGATTCAGATCTTCTACCGGGAGATCTACTAACCCTCCTACTGCCTCCGCTGCCGCCTCTTTCTCGGCTACCGGACCGCTGTTGCGCCGCCTGGTCTTTCTCTCTTTCCCGACTAGGAGTCCTCCGCCGTCCCTGGGACTGGCGGCGCTCTCTGCGGCGGTTCTCCCTCTCCCTGGCTACCGCATCGTCGTCTCCATCAACAACGTCAGATTTCCCATTCTCGTGGTCGAAATCGTAACTCCTCTTTGAACCAGAGTACTTTCTTCCACCTTTCTCCGACGACAGCGCGGCTTTTCCGGTGGAAGAGCTCCGGCTGAGTCTACCGCATTGAATCAAAATGGCGTCCACTTCTTCTTTCGTACAGCTTGAAGTTCTCACCGCTGCTCCTCCTCCTCCTCCGCCGCCGCTATCGACACCATTACTAGAACTCGAATTTTTACCCTTTTCGTCATCCGATTTCTGCCGCTCGACCTCGTGGCTTCTTCGATGTTTGATTATGAAAATCTCTTTCTTAACAACCGTTTCTTCCTCCGCCTTCTTTTTCTCCGGTAGAATCTCAGATTTGAGTTTCTCCGGCGGTTTGGGAAGTGCCACCGGTGGAGAAGAAGAAGCGCACGCACTCTTCTTGCTCAAACAGCTTCCCATTTTGACTCAGAAATCCGGATTGGGGAAAAAATAATTCAAATAAATTCAAAAAATGTAGAGGAAAAGGATAAGGTGGGGGGGGGGGGGGGGCAAAAGGGGAAATGGTACGGTGTTCAAGAAAACCACTCCATTAATAAAAGTTTTTGTAGGGATGAAGTGCAATTTCAAATTTTAACAGAGGCGGGGCGGCATTCAATATAGCCGTTAAGATTGTAGCTGTAGGGCTTTTTATTTTAGTTTTTTCAAAATAAAAAGGAAAAATCATTGATTGTCAGGTCACCTACTATTGGCCCCGACATTTTATTTATTAAAGAAAAGAATCTTGATCTAAATTTGAATCTGGAATAACGGTGTGTTTTTCAAATTTTGAGGTTCATTCATGTTTATTTTGTTGTTCAACATAGATTATAGAGATTCAAAACTCGGGACAATCATAATTTTGACCAATGTTTATGTATAATTCTCTCCTTTTTAGTTTACTTTTTTAAATAGACGTTCTCATTGTTTGTGCAATTGTTTACAATTTTAATCCAATCATACTAATTAGCAAGTCATGTGTGACGGACTCAACTAAATCATTCTAGACAAATTCAGTACGACGAACTCAATTGAGAAAGTATAAGAAAGAGTGTTTGAACTCGTCAATCTATATTCACTTACTCTGTCAACTCAAACATCTTGTAAATGCTACTTATTATATTTATATGTTGTTTGTGCATTTTCTTTTCATTTGTAAAAAAATATGTTTTTTATTTATAAGTACGTAACCACACATATTACAATATTAACAATGGTAAAGCGACAAACTTGGGAACAAACAAAACATCATCAAACTTTAAAGAATTGAGTTCATCAAAATTCAAAGAGCCAATACGATTGATACGTAAACCATTATAGTCACTGATTATGATATCATTACAACCCTCGTACGGTGAATCGAGAAGAAAAAGTAGGGTTGACAGAGAAAATGAATCTACCGCATAAAGAGGGAAGAAATGTGTGTGTGAAATATCATATCATGCAGTGGTATAGATGATATGTTGACCCAAAAAACTAGGGAACGAATCTTGGAAGATTGAAAAAACATTGTAAAGATCGAGTGAGAGGGTAAAAACCAATGTTAACCAAATTAGGTTCCAGTTACCATATACTTCCTCCGTCCCGTGATTTCTTTCACGTGTGAAGGGGCACACAAAATAAGAAAAGTGAATTTAGTGGGAGATTTTGAGAGGTAATTTTGTAAACTTTTATGTATAAAGTAAATAAATGAGTTTTGGGTATGTGTGGAGAAAAAGTAATGGCATTTGTGTAAAATTGAGAATATTGTGAGGGTGGAGTTTATAAAGGGTTTTCCATTTTAAGGGTGTGAAAGTTATTGTGGGACGTCCCGAAAAGGAAAGTGTGAAAGTAATTGCGGGACGGAGGGAGTAGTATTGAATATTTTTATTATATGTAGTCAACAAATTATTTATTGATCAGTCAAAGTCTTTGTCCTAGTCATCAACAATGGTGTTGATCAACCTATGAGCGAATAAAGTCAGCAGTGACTAGTCAACAAGTCAGTAGAAAACCTGCGTGGCAACAAGAAGAAATGAAGATATGATATCGACGAGCAAGAATTGTGATCACCTAGCCTATAACAAGCAAGTGCATTGTACTGTTTTTGAGGTTAATGTAATTGAAGGACACGATACAACTATTGATGTGATATTGGTAAATGGCGAGCTCCGAGAAAGAGATCAAATAGTTGTTTATGGTTTGCAGGAACCCATTGTTATCCCAATTAGAGTCAAGGGAACTTATTTGCATTTTAATGAACATCGACGAGCAATGTTTATGCTCGCCCAAGGAAGAGAAGATCATTTATGAAGTGAAAAATCTTACAAGACATATTAATCGTCCAGCACCAATCCAAGACGAACAACGATCAAGAACAAGTTAAGAAAGCAACCTCAGCGACCAACATCCCATTTAATTTGTATATTGAAGGCTAAAGAAAGGGTACTGTCCCATTTAATTTGTATATTAAAGGCTAAAGAAAGGGTACTCATCTCATTGATCGAGCACGAGCACTGGTGAAGATTAGACTCTGGAGTCGATTTTAGAGGCATTTAATGCAAAGTAGTTGCATTAAATGCATGTAATGATGATAGCATCTAAGGCAACTAGAATATACATACTCCGTATTAGTTAGATTATCTCATGCTGCTAGCAATTAATGACATGCAAATGTAATTGAGTATAAAAACCAATTATAATAACAAATTAATTGAGACACAATCTCATAACTCGGCAAATATACTACACGTTGTTGAACATTCTCTCAAACTTTCTCAAATCTTAGTACTCTCTCTTGTTCTTCATCAAGAACATATCCGTAAATTCTTTTATTTATATATATATATATACAATATTATGTTGTAGTTAGTTACAACAGTATATTCCGGTCACTATATTAAAATCGACTACAACAATGCTTATTGTTAATAAAGACATAATATGCACATGATCAAAGGTATCGGAAGCAAAAGTAGTATGAAAAATACAAAGTAAGCAATACATAAAATGCAACATTATCCCAATTACATACATTTACAGAATGTATCGATATAATAAAACAAAACACGATATAACGGACCCTACTTGAATTTTTAAATTATTGTGCGCATGTAGGTTTTTTCTTTAAAAAATATTTATAGAGAGTGTAGAAAAATGATTGGAGTCATTCTTCAATAGAAAGATGGGAAAGTATGTTTGATTATTCCATAACTCTATATACTAATATACATGGTGTTGATTTCAAGTCATCAAACCGTGGATATATTTTAATATTGAAAAAAAATACAATTTGATAGTGGTACGTAAATGATGATATAAGTAATAATTAATGAATCTAAAAAAATATTGAACATCAAATTTGTTGATTGTGTTATGAAGAAAATAGATACTGCCAAGGACATAATATATATATGCAAACTGAAAAGAAAGAAGAGAGTGATGATTTGAACCTGACCAATGGATTTACTGAAAGTGACTTTAGATTTTGAGTGTTCTTAAACAAATACTAGACGTTAAATTGAAATAAAACAAAACTATTCCAGTACGTGGTCCAACATTTACAATCTATTGATCTAGATGGTTTAGTGATTTAAGTTTTAATACCTTCAAGGTTTTTTTTTATTAAAGAAATAAATTTAAGACGTCAATCGAAATGAAATTCTAGTCTTAAAAAAAATATTGAAGTTCTATCAATTAAAAAAAATAAGTTAAATCTGTAAGTTGCGAAATACCCCATTAATATTTTTTTACTTCATGAATCTACTTTTCAGAAGAATAAGTTTCTAAAATTTTATTACTAAGCGTATTAAATTAAAACAAAAAAAAAAATTATTATAATATCTTCAAAAAATCATTATTCCCCCTCCAAATTTATTACTCTCTCTGTCCACAAAAGTGTGCTCACTTTTTTTTATATATGCTTTTAAAAAAATCACATTTTAATTATAAAGACTATATTTAATATAATGAGTAAAAAATATATTTGGTAGATACTCAATGTTGTCAGTAAATAGAAAAAATATTTAAAAGTTAACTATTTAAATAGAATAAGCACGTTTTTTGTGGACCCAGAAAAAAGAAATGAGCACACTTTTGATGGACGGAGGGAGTACTATGATTTCCGGCTTGAGATTCCCAAAAGAATTTTTGGTAATAATTTTGAAGAGCAGAACAAAATTTCAATTTCGAGATTTTTATTATTAAGTCTAAAATCTGATCTTTAATTCATATCTTTTTTTTTTGAGTAATTCATTTCATAGTGGTGTAAAAACTTCGAATAAAGTGTTAGATTTAACCTAAGACCGTCGTGTCCAAACCTGGCTCCGACTTGTTTAAATGCACTTTTTCCTTCCATTTATTAATTTAATAATGATATAAAAAATTTAAAATACATTTTAAGTAAAATACCACTACTAACTACACTCTCATTTCAACATTTAAACTCTAATTCTAATTGCAACCACCATCACTACATTCCGCCGGCGTCACCACCACTTCCAGCATCCAACATCATCCAAACTCAAAAAAAAAAAAAACTTGAGAGAGAGAGAGAGGGCGACGGTGGGAGCGTCGATGGTGAAGTTCGTGGAAGAAGGAGGAAAGTGAGGAAGAAGAAATAAATAAGTTGATAAAATTAGGGTTTGGTCAGTAAGGTGTGATAAATAAAAGACATTAAAATAATAAAAAAATACATTTAGGTTCATTTGAAAAAATGCATCTATCCTAATTAAAATTGGAGGAGAGTGCATCAATCGGGAGTGTGCATTTAAACAGATTGGAGGTGCAGACAGCCTGACCCTGATTTTTCTTTACAAAGACTTGAAATTTAGAGTAAAGCCCAGATGACACATGGGCCAAGCCCAATAGACATCCTACGCTATCTTTGTAATTTGTAAGTCATTTTTGTTTTAATTTTCTTTTAATTTATTGTGAGGAAATATAGTAGTCAATGCTCAACAGGGGTGGAAGTACATGATAAAAAATACAGTAAATAATTATATTCTTTTAATTTATATAAATTTGTTCTATTCTATTTATGTAAAATAAAAATCAAACCGAATTGTGTAATCGAAAATTTTGAAATTTCAATCGATCTATTCAACCGAAATAACCTTAAATCGTGTATTTGGATTCGAAAATCGGATTCGAAGTAAAAAAAAAAAAAAAAATCAGTTTTGTGCTCTGTCTGAATAATCTCCAGTGGAAAATGGTTTATTAATGGGCGATGGGTGGATAAGCGGCGCATCTTAATTAATGCATTAATTTTGGCGTTTTCAGTTCAACCATATTTTAATTAATTTGTTCTTCCTGCCCACGTATACAACTATACTACATGGGCCAATGGCCCCTCTACTTAATTCCTCATCTAACTCTCATCTTTTATTTATTCTTTTCCTTTTTCCGTAGGCTTTTGTTTTCTCTACTTGTAATTTTTTCCATTCCTTAATTATGTAAAGTTCAAGCCATAATAAATAAAACAAATTGACGGAGCAAGCGATAATAAATAATTAAAGGAGAAATGTTAATAAAATAATAAAAAAAAATCGCACAATTTGCACCACAAAAATTAATTATTAAATATTTCCATCACTCGGTTAAGTCTTTTCAAACTCGCTAAAAATGTAAATTGAAAAAACAATTGGGTGGGGCTATTAACACACACCTCAAATGTTAAACACATACCCCAATTCTTTCCTATTTTTCCTTTAACTCTTAAAACAAAATACAAATTAAATAAAAACCAAAAAAACATTATTAAAATAAAGTAAATCTTAAAAATATATCATTCGTTAAAAAAAAAAAAAATCAATAATATAAAAAAATTTAAATAATTATTTGAATGAAAAAATCAATTAAAAAAATTAAAACATTATATAAAATCAAATAAAATTTCAAAATAATTAAATTGATTTTTTTTATTAAATCTGGGCAAAATTAAATAAATCAAATAAAATTTAAAAATAACTAAATTAAAAACATCAATTTAAGAAATCAAAATTTTGATAAATTAAATAAAAAGAGAAAGAAAAATCAATTCAATCATAAAAAATTACTAAATAAAAAAAATCTTCAAAAATAATTAAAGCTTCAAAAAAATTTTAAAAAATTAAAAAATCAACTAAATCTTCAAAACTTATTTAATTAATTAATTTTTGAAGATTTAGGTGATTTTTTTAAATATATTTTTTGATTTATTTATCTTTTTTATATTAATTTAAATTCTTAATTTTTTTATTGTTTTTTTTAATTTAAATAATTTTTACAATTTATCAAACTTATTAAATATTTTTACGTTTTTTCTTATCTTTAATTAATTTTTAAATATTTTATTGGATTATTTTTATTTATTTATTTCTGAATATTTTCAAATTTTATTAATCTTCTCTGATTTTTTTTTTCAAAAAATTTAATTGATTTATTACTTTAAATATTTTGTTGACTTTTTCAAAATATTTTCAAATTTTAAATATATTTTTTCAGATCCAAAACAATTTTATATCTTACAAGCACTTATATTTTCCTGAGTAATAAATATCATTTTAATGGTAAAGTCTAGTATGCACTCGAGTGCATGTTATGCACCCTACTAGTTCATGTTGCACTTTTTGATAAATGGTGTTGCACTTTTCAATTATTAAACTGTATAATAATATTTTTAGTAATAATTGAAAAGTGCAACACTATTTACCAAAAAGTGTAAGTCAGTAAAACTGAAAAGTGCAGCATGGACTAGGGTGCATAGCAGAACAACCCCATTTTAATATTGTGTGTTTCAAAATGGTATTAGTGGCCAAGACTATATATTATGGTTATGATCAAAAGATAAGTTCTGAAAATCATAAGACCGTTTTAAACATAAAAGCATATAGTAATTTGAATAAAAATAAAAAAGTCAACATTTATATAGAGGGGGCAAAAGAGCGTTTTCCCCTGAATAGTACTACTCCAAATACAATACAATACAATACTAGACGAAGTGATAATAGAGGAGGAGGAGGAGGGTATTAAAATGGTGGGGGGCAGCCAACTCCCGCCACCTACCACCATTAATGATCCCTATATCCTTTAATATAATTATTCATCTCTATTCTATTCTATTCAATTCATAATTGGCCGGCCTCCTCTTCTCAAACCAATTTTTTTGATTCACAAAAGGTTAATTGGATATACATATATGGAGGATTACATAATGAAGACTATTGTTTTTGGTGTTATATCTTGGACAACACTTTTTGTGGTAACGAGGAAGCTGCTCTTTCCTCGCCGATCTTTCGATTTCTGCAACCGCATTGTCTCCACACTGCATGCTTCTGTTGCTGTTCTTTTGGCTTCTCTTTCTGTTCACGATTGGACTTGCCCACTTTCCCCTCTAGCTTCACCGCCTTCATCTAACCAGGTACCATTCTCTTCAAATGTCGCGCGGTAAAAAGAAAAGATAAATAGAAATATGAACGAGGAGAAAAGGTAAAAAGATATAGTGAATTTTGTCAAATAAGGACAGACAAAAAAGAATCTGTAAACCTTTTATTGCTTAAGCTTCATTCATATATACAAAAATATTAAAGAAGAAAATTCACTTGTATGTATAAGGTCAATGGATCGATCTTGTTGACAAGGATTATTATTATTATTATTGAATGCGCGCGCGTTATCAATTCAAAATGAATTACTAATATTCTAACAACTTTATTAAATTAATTTGATTAATTAATGTACGTTTGCTGCCGACAAAATTGTTATTGTGTACATTGGAGTAATACATTGTTAGTTTAAAGTTAGATTCATGCATTTTCTTTATAAATATGTTGATTAGTTAGTTGAGAAGCAGATGATGGATTTCTTGATAATTAGTACAGTAGTAAAATTTATAGATTTTTTAATTAATAGTACTAATTGAGATGGATGAACAGATGCAAACTCTAGCAGTAACGATATCATACATGATATATGATTTGGGGTGCTGCCAATTTGCCAATCAAATGAAGCTTGATAACACTATTCATCATCTAGTCAGCATTGTTGGCCTTCTCGCTGGAATTTCTTATAAGAGGGTATTTTCTTTTCTTAAACTTTATAAACATTTTAATTAATTTTCTTCAAATTCATATTAAAAAAATGTATGTGTAGTGTGGATCAGAAATGGTGGGATGCTTGTGGATTACAGAAATATCAAGCCCATTCCTACACTTGAGGGAGTTTCTCAAAGAGCTTGGATACAAGGACACCAACCTCAATCTCGCCGTTGATGTTAGTCTCCCCCTATTTTTCTCTTTTACTCAATTCGTATCATAATAACTTTCACAATTTCACAACATTAAAATGTAAAATCATTTTTGAACTTCACTCTCACAATATCTACAACATCCGTCTCAGTGAAAGCTACCAAATTTTTCTTTTTCGTCTCTTTCAATGAAAGATTATATTATTTTCTCTCTCAATCACATCACCTCTAATACATCTACTTATTCTATTATATTTTTTAATCTCCGTGCCAAAAGCTCCCGAGTTGCTTTCATCGGGTCGAAGGAATTAATTAAGTACATTTTAGCTCACACATATTCACAAGTAAATCATTTTTTTTTACTTTATACATTAAGAGGTATATATAAAATTACCACCCAATGTCTTACTCACACTTACATTTTCTTAATAAGTGTGCCAACATACATACGAGTAAAATTATTTTCTAAATACAGTCATCGTTTGGTCAAACCTGTTCAAATAATTAATAGTACCCCCTCTAAATTGCATTACATTATAGAAAATACTCTTAAATACATTAATTTTCAAATGTCATATGTAAATCAATACTGTATTTATTGTGTTTTGCAGATTGGTTTTGCAGTGATCTTCACATTTGCAAGGATGGTAATTGGGCCATATCTCACTTATGTCACTCTCTCTGCTTATAATCCCCTTCTCATTAAGGTACACTACTCACTCACCAATACCTTCTGGAAAACAAACACTAGAATCCTGTCTGCAGCTTTTAAAATATTTCACTTGCTTCAAAATTAATTTCATTTTTTTTTTTTTTTTGTGGGACAGTCTATGGCTTTGGGGCTACAGATTGTAAGTGTATTTTGGTTCTACAAGATTGCAAGGATGATGACGTACAAATTGGGTAGAAAGTCTTCATCCATCAAGACCAAATGAAATTTGCTTTCTGTTACAAGTATATCATTTTTTTTTAATAATTGATTTGAGAAAACTGTACAAGGATATTGTCATTATTGATGTAAGAGGTGGAAGAAGCTCCTTACATTGTTCCTACTAAACATAAATATCATTTTTTTAATAATTGATTCAAGAAAATTGTACAAGAATATTACTATCATTATTGATGTAAGAGGTGGAAGAAGCTCCTTACATTGTTCCTACTAATCATAAATATCATTTTTTTATATAATTGATTCAAGAAAATTGTACAATAATATTATCATTATTGATGTAAGAGGTGGAAGAAGCTCCTTACATTGTTCCTATTAAACATAAACATGAGATGAAGTTCCTCATGACACCAGGCCAGCTTCTACATACGTAATACAAAGACTTAAGCAATAATCATGTGCACTCCACAAGATATAGTGCAAATCAAAAGACCAAGCAGGGCCACGAAACCGTATTTCCTGCATCACAAAGTTTAAGAATGTGTCAAACATAATTATTATCTCCCGTGATTAAACAGTGTCTCATGTTGAGCCTCAAAAAATTGAAAGGCTAGAGTAGAAAATAGTTTAGAAGAGCAATAAGTTTTAAATATAGTGGAGTATCATAGATTGAACTCAATTCACGAAACCTCAATTAAATTATGGATATGGATTTCAAATCCATACTCCGAACTTTCAATCCAAATGTATCCCAAAGACACATTAAAAAACAAAGGTTAACCAATGTTGGCAACTTGACATTAATATAGAAAAGCTGAAAACCAAAGCTGAAAAAACAAAGGTTCTACCAACAAAGAGTTGATGCAATAATCATTGGAAAAGAGAGAAATGCCAAAAAAATCATGCCTCAACTGTAAGAGACGGAATTTAGTTAGTAGCAGAATTCAGTACAATTCGCGTTCATACTTAAGCTTGGTTGTCTTACCCCAAACATATCAGCAAGTGTAGTGGCACTTGCAACTTAATAAACCCTATGGCATATCAGAAACCAATGTCTATTCAATGAACCAGAAAACAGTAACATCACTTCACAGTGCTGTTCGTTTCACAGTCAAGAAAACATCAGGTAGTTTCTTTACGTTCTTGTTTTTTAGAACTCCATCCGCCAAGAGTATCTCTAAACCAGTCTTCATTCTCTACGTCTTATTACCACTCTCCTAGAAATACATCTTTTAAATAGCTTGCTATAAATATCGACTGTATTTTCTGCTAGATTGAGAGAATCCTATGAAATGATCTTATCAGCTTCGGTAATCTATGCAGGTAACTTCATTTCGTCAATAAAAGAAAAGAAAAACAGTCATATACTTGAGAACTTTGCAGCAGAATAAGTTACTAACGGTTGTTATTCATACTGATTTGTGAATAGTTTTCAAATATTTGAGCAAACATAAATTAGTCAGATGCACCAAAATACAGTCAAAGGCATGAGCTGTGTTTTCTTCTCCTTCGATGACTATCTATGATCAAGAAAATGATAATCGAATAATGGTAAAGTGATGCAGAAACTCACCCGTTAAAACGATTCTTTGGATCACCAGTCGAGTAACCTGTGAAATATAAATACCGCCCAACGATGTACAAAACTCCCAGTGGTGCACAAATCACAGGGTGCTTAATTCCTCCCAATATCATCAGCATGAAATACATGGGCATCATTTCCAGTGAATTCTGGTGACCCCTCTGCACCAACAAATATCCAATTCATAATTATTACCACACAGAAAAAGGCAGATTTTAGCACCATCAATTACATTACACAAAAAGAAAACATAAACCCCAAATCAAATTATGCAATAAACCACAAAGGGGTAAAATCAATTCAAACTCGAACAGATCATAGATCGGCATTAATGCCAATAAAATCCCTAAGGTTGTGTTTGGATGGAGGTATTTGATTTGGGGAGGTATTTCAAATGATATATAATAGGTTTTAAAATCCTCTCAATTTTAACTTAAATTGTGTGAGCAAAAATCTGAGTATTTGAAATCCATTGATAATCCAAACAAGTGGAGTGGATTTGGATGGTGGATTTGAAATCCATGAGCCCAAATCCACCCAATCAAACGCAGCCTAAAACTAAGCAATCAACAAAGTACATAATGGCAATAGCCAATACGAGATCCAAACAGTAATTAGAACATGAAAATTGGAAATACGCATACCTGGACACAGTTGAAGAGCTTAGCATCCTTGCTTTCAGCTTCAGTGGCGTACATGGTGGGATAAAAAACCTTATACCTACGCAGAAATCACAACCACAAAATCCGAAATTACAATGGGGCTTTCAATCAAAACATAAAAAACGAGAAAATTGGGATGAAAATTACTTCTTCCGAGCTTTGCCTACTTGGCCAGCCATCCAGAGATTGAGGAAACAGTAAGCAACAAGAACAAGAACAACGTATCCGTACTCCTTCGGGAATAATTCCACTCCAGCCATGTTTTTTCTTTTCTTACTTTATCAAATCAAAGAGATTTAACAATATATTGTGGGTCGGGGAAAGAAATGTAGGTAGTTAAAATCACAGCAGCAAGTTGGGAGTTTTATAACGGAGTATTCGAGTGTGAGATCTATTGGTTTCAGCTACGAAAGCTTTTTCCCCAAGCATGCATGGAGATGGGGTTTGACTTTGGATAAGTCTGGATTTTTTTAGAGATTATTTTTTATTTTTCTTCTATATTAAGTTGCCTTTTTTCTTTTTTTTTTACTCGATTATCACTTTTTAAATTTTACTACTGACCACTGAAGGTATGTTAGCCGGTCATGTTCAAGTGACATTTTTTTTTTTTCGTTTTCCTTTTTTTTTTACTTTAAAGTTGAAAAGAAAATGGAACGAACGGGTAAGATCACTCCATCAGTAAAAAAAAAAAAATCCTTCGAAATCACCCAATTCCAACAAAACTTACCCGCAAAAATGGAAAGAACCCCAATCGATGACTGCGTCGTATATGTTGTCGTATGTATTTTCGTTTGGTTCTTGACTGCACAGTCTAATTTTTACATTCTTAATTTGGGTATGCATTTGCACGATTCAAAGAGAATATACTCTTTTTTTTTTAAACAAATATTGAGTTTTTGTATTAATTTATCAATGAGTCATTAACACTTTTTATTACCATCATTTAAGCATTTTAGTTTGATTGAAGTCCAACTTGTGAACTCAAAATTGAATGAGTCATTACAATAAATAGTTAATGCTAATAAGGGTAGGAAGGTGCTAGTCTATTAATTAGGTTGGCTGAAGATATAAATTAATGAACCCCACGTGATGATATTTTATTTTATAGTCAAAAAAATGATAATATTTTATTTAAAAAAATAAAAATAAAGGAAGTACATAACCAACTCGAAGCAACTCGAAGCAAAAGACTTTTTCATTTCATTAAACCGTGGTAGGAAAGGAACGAATGTAAAACGTATAAATTTCAATATTGTAGAAATAGTATTACTACAAATATACTCCCTCCATTCATGAAATGTAGTCCCATGATAGTGTGACACATGTTTTAAGAAAAATGTATATAAAATAAATAAAGTAAAAGTATTGTAGGGTATATTGTGGGGGTCCCGGAGGAAGTATTTCATTTTTAATACTCCATCATAAGGCCCAATGTGGCTCCGTAAATGAAAGTTCTTATGCACTCATATTTGTAAAAATAACTGTATTAAAAAAATCACAAAAAAGGAAGAACTCTCCAATTTGAATAATGAAACCTATTTACAAAATTTAAAAAATTTTAAAAAAAAACTTATTGGAGATGATTTTTAGTGAATAACTATAAAAAATAAGGAGCTTTTTTTATATATATAAACGATCTCATACATGAACATCTAGTAAATTTAAACAGGTCTGATGTGAAACAATATATCATACATACATAACTCATTTAGATATTTGATGGATTGAGACCATAAGCTCTCTGGTTTTATGTATATTATCGTCTCATACACGTTTTTTCCCTTTAAAAATTTACTGGAAAACCACAAAAACAGATCACTCTGCCAATAAGCTTTTCGGTGTAGAAAATGCAATAAGCTTCGACTATGATCCAGTTTGGCTTACATTGAACAGATTACAATATCTCAAGCAGGATTTTTATAATAAAAGATCGAATTTTCTTCATTACAAATTCCCCCTCAAGGATTTAGGTCTAAAATCTTACCTTCACGAAAAGGCTGAAATGAATTTTAAAATCTTTGACTGAGCCCTTTCCTTCTCCTCTGGACCATCAAGATCGCCAATATAGTCGTGATACTCCTGAGATTCACAAGAGCAGTGAAAACGAATATGAAATCAGAGCGGTGCAAGATTGATGCGTACATTTAATATTTTATGGACTCACACCAGAAATATATTTTTTCAATATTAATGGAGGATTTTATATTAAATTCAGAATAATAAATGTTTACTAGTTTTTCCCTTTTCATAATTTCCAATAAATGTTTCCCCTCCCACTTTTTATTGGACATACCATCAATGCAAATTCAATCAAATGAAAGATGCAATAATTAATAAACCATGGGGCATTAACTTAATTTCAACAGAGAACACCAACATATCTAACTTCAGATTAGCAAAAGCTTCACATAAACACAAACAGGATTCATAAGAAGAGGCAAAGAGGAATGTATAGAAGTCAGAGTTGCTACTTTTATTAATCAGTTGAGAGGCCAATACCTGAAGAATATCCTTAACATCCTTCTTAGTTAACTTTTGCTGCTTCAATAACAGTTCAATTCTTGCTCTCATCCGAGGGTGCCTAAAAACGAGAAGTCCACCAATTAAAAACCAAAGACAAAAAAGACACAGCACCAGAAATCAGTCCAGTTACTTTGACATATAAGATGGCAAGACTTACTCAGAGGTCCAAAGATGACCCAGAATAACAGCTATTAACTGCAAAAACACAGATATAAGTCAACTGCAGGAATCATGAGTACAAACATAAATAACTAATAAGCAAGAAAAAATTAAGCTGTAGATGCCTGAAGAGTATAGAGCCCAGAATCTAGCTTCCGATTGTACTTCTCCTCTTCATCAATCTACAACAGTAATGATAAATAGAGATTGAGAAGTTTATTTTTTAACATTTTGGCAAAGGCAATTGTGAAAGGAAAGAAGATTATAGACATTAATTAACCTCAAGATCATCAAGCTCCAACTGACTGAACCGCTCATCTTCTGCTTTCACTCTATTAGAGTATCTATGAATTATAGCAGAAAAAAAGGGGTTAGAACAACATCAGCCTCAACAAAACAGAGTGTATTCAAATGAAGGTTGGGCACGATAGATGACCTCATGTAGAGTTCCATTAGACGATCTATCTTTTCACATTCATTTTCCACAAATTTACTTAATAATCTTTCTCTTCTAGAACCCCTCAAAATTCCACCTGTTGTGCAATACAAATTGGTATCAGTACAATTTCATTTTCATCATAATAGAAATACATAAATTGCTATAAACCATGTTTTTCAGGATGGAAGTATACAAATTACAGCATAACAACTTTTGAGAAAGAGGAATAGTAACATCAAAGATTACAAGAAGACAAATGAATCAATCCTATCACAAACAAATATAAGGCTATCCAACACAATGCAGGAATATAAACAACGAGATAATATAGCCTGAATTTTAGGAGTACGCATAGAAGTATATCACTTAATGTTCTAACTTCAAAGTACCTGAAACCCCAAACAAAATGACTGAGGTAGGATCACATCATATAATGCCATCAGAACTAAAAGTCATGAACAAGATGAAATCCCAGGGAATTCCAAATGCAAATGCATGAATTCATACCACCAAAAAGTTGCAGTTTTCTTGTATCATAATCAAGGACTAAAGATAAAAAATAACCATAATCCAAATGGAACTTGCCTGCTTACCAAATAGTGATGCAATAAGCGAAATGAGACGTTCTTCCAGTTCTTCTGAGGACCGTTTTTTCTTGTTCTTCTTGCTAAGAGGTATCTAACCAACACAAGGTCAAAAGTTTAGTCACAAAGGTAGACTGATCAATGTATAGATAGAAAAATAGTACTCATTGAATACATCTTAAAGCCGGAATTCTAATCATTTATAATAGAAACTATTTAACTAAGACACAGAGACCCCATAACAGTAGGGAAGAACGTCACTTGTACTCTCAATTGCGTGATATAGGCAGATAAGGTTGTATTCCAGTTGCATGCATAACAAATTTGATACACAAAAGAAGGAACATGCAATCGAACAAGAACCTTAAAAGAATAACAAGTCATCTATGAAAGAAAACACACATGGTCTCAATTAATCTAACCAGATGCTGCTTAAGAGAAAGGGGAGTGAACTTGCCTTACCCATAAAAGCAGGAAATGCAGTTTTTAGGCCCATCACATCAATAAACCGCTCACAGGCAGGTGGATAATTCGTCATGGCAAAATCCAATGCCCTGATAGCAGACCCATAACACAGTTTCTTCTGATTCATAATAATGATCATCAACTCCACCCCTTCCGCCTTCACAAACCTCTCCTTATTCTCCAATGGCATTAACAAGCAACACAAACAGTCGAATAAATTTTCCACCATCTCCTCTTCGTCTCCCGTTTTCGGGTCCTTAGACTTGTACATGGCCACAGCCTGTAACAAAGTATCCACACCATTCATCTGACCAAACCTCTTCTGATTCGCAGAACTGTTCTGCAACAAAATTGCCAGAATCTCCGAAGCATACTGCTTATTACTGTCGAACTCGCGTATTTTTATCCGGGCCAGAAGCCATTTCAATAGCTTGGTCTTCTCGCAAACGAGCTCGGACACAGAAGGCCTGACCTCGATAAGGTT
The DNA here is from genome assembly GCA_963675135.1 of Galeopsis tetrahit. NCBI lineage: Eukaryota > Viridiplantae > Streptophyta > Magnoliopsida > Lamiales > Lamiaceae > Galeopsis > Galeopsis tetrahit. Next base: position 56,543,727 of record OY776129.1, read on the forward strand.
CTCAATAGTGGACAATGTATTATAAATCGCAGCCGATTCATCGGGGTCGGAGTCATTTAACCGAGCCAAATTCTGAACCAGCAGTTCCACTGCGCTATTCTCTACGAGGGCGTCGACGAGAACCTGCGCCGATTCATCGTTATCTTCGACAACATCGGCGTCGGTGAGGTCCTGCAATAGGGTGACGGCGTCAATGGCGATATCTGTATTGTCGTGATTGAGAAGTCCGGTGATTGAATTGACGGTACCGAGGCTGACAAGATCAGGGTAGAGCTCGGGCGCTCCGGCAAGGATTTTGAGCTTCTCTAGCTCGTCGTGGAGCTCGAGTTCGGAGTCAGCGAACTTATCTGGGTTGTCCGGGTACTTCAGGCGGGCGGCGGTGTTGGCGTTCAGGCGGCGCTCTAATGAGAGAGCAAGTTTTTTTAGGGTTTTAAGGTCAAGAGTTTCGATAGGGTTTTGTTGGGATTTCTCGAGAGCTTCAAGGAGAGAGAGGTCAAAGCTGTCGGCGGAAGGTGGAAGGGACGGCGGCGGAGATGCGGAGCGCTTTCGTTTTTGCGGTGGAGGGAGGTCCATTACGTCGCCGTTCGACGAGCTATGTTTTCCGACCGGGAAGTTGTAATTGTGCCCTAAATTGATTTACTGAAGAGTGATGGACTTAGATGGATCATAAGAAATTCATTGGGCTTTGATATTGTGTCTGACTATATGCACCTCCATTTAGGCTGTGAGCACACACCGATTGATGCACCTCAATTTAGGCTGTGAGCACACACCTATTGATGCACCTCCAAAATTTGTCCAGAAAGAATAGATGCACCCCTCGAATTGTACTACTAAATACTCTTTTATTTCTAAAAAAAAGCGTTTCAAAAACTCTAATTTCTCTTTTTCTTTCCTTCCTCTTCCTTTTCTCTTTTCCCATTCCCTTTCACCAGTGCCTCCTCCTCTCTTCCCCCGTTTTTTTCTTCTCTCTTCCCTCCCTCTCTTCCCCCTCTCCCTACTCGCCGCCCGCCCCACCCTGATTCAAGACGGTTGCCGCCCTATTCCAGATTTGAATTTTAGGTTTAAGGTTTTTTGCTTTTGATCTTCATTTTTTCTCTCTTTTTTCTGCATTTTTCTGTTCATTTTTTTTTTCGATCATTTGAGGTCGATCATATACACTCTCGTCGATAATTCGACCATATACACTCTCGTCGACAATAATTTATCGACGAAAGTGTATATGGTCGATTTTTTTTCGACACACCAGGGTTGATCATATACACTTTTGTCGACAAAAATTCTAGAGTTTTTTTTTTTTTTTGGTTGAATGATGTTGGATGCCGGAAGTGGTGGTGGTGGCTACAATTAGATTTAGGGCATGTTTGGTTTATTAGATTAGATTAGATAGGATATATTGTTTTATCCCTATAATTCATATGTTTGGTTTACTTGAATTTAGCCCGTGATTATAATTGGCCCGAGATTGTTATCCTTGATAATCATGCATTTGGTTGTTAATTAGTCCCAAAGAGAAGGTGAGATAATTTAATCCATCAATTCAAACACAAATCTCAATTCAAAAAATAATGTTATCCCATTTAATCCTATCATACCTTATATATCCCAACCTGTAAAGCAAACGAGCCCTTAGTGTTTAAATTGTGATAAGAGGAGTATTTTTTTTTGAGCAAACGTGATAAGAGGAGTTAGGGGTGCATTTACTAGTAGTATTTTACTTCGAATATTTTAGATTTTTTATACTATTATTTAATTAATAAAGGGGGAGTGCATCCTTCTAAATGGAGGTGCATATAGTAAGACCCTTGATATTTGATACATAAAATCGGCCCAAGTAAGATGAAGCCCGTCCCCGTATTTCTTCGATATAATCATTTGGGAACTTTTAATTAAAAAAAAAAAAAGTCAACAATTTATATACTACTTGTTCGCTTATTTGATGATATATTTAACATTTTTTATGGGGAAAGTCTTATATGAACTTTTTAATGCTTCTTTTTTTTTTCTCTTTTCTTCGATTCTTGATATTTTTTTTAAGACGCGCTCCGTAAGAGTAAGATTAATCCTTGAGACATTCGTTGTGATCCCACCATCTATCCTTTGCTTCTGCCTCTTCTCGTCGACTAGAGTTTCGTCTGCCTCCAAAAATTTTGATCCAGTCTGAGTAATTTGTTTTTTTAATTATGTTTGTATTGCTACTGTTGAATGTTGATTCACCTGTTGCAGTAATATTTTGGAAATTTAATTCTTATTTATAAAAAGAATTCAACCACGATTGCTTTATCTATCCATTATGTTGGTTTGTACAATATATATAGTTGGCAATGTGAATGTGAACAATTACTAAGGGTAATGATGGCTCATTGCAGCCCTTCAAAGGCTTCCTATGGGGCCCCTGTCCATGTCACTGGGCATTCAAGAGAACCAGCAATAACTTGGTTATCTTGTTATAATTCTGGAAAAATCAGTGTTAATGTTCTAAAAAGTGTAGTTTTTTTCTTCTTATTGAAAAGTGGCGATTGTTGTTACTGAAATGAAAAGTGTTTGTTTTGTAATATTGAAAAGTGTTTGGCAAAAACTTGTGTGAGACCGTCTCACGGATCCTTTTCTGTGAGACGGATCCTTTTAACCCATATTTCAAAATTTTGGGTAGGATAATCCATATTTTTTTTCCAAATTTTGATTTGTAAAAAAAGTGATAATGTTTAAGTAAAATGTGATAATATTTTTAACAAAAGTGACTATCACTTTTTACTTAAACACTATCACTTTTTGCTCAAACATTATCACTTTTTATATATAAAGGCCGTCTCACGCATCTCATTGTGTGAGACGGTCTCACCCAAGACTAGCCCGTTTCATAATATTGAAAAATGTTGTTTATAATATTGAAAAGTGATAGTCTTACATATTTCATAATGTTGAAAAGTGATACTAAAAAATCTGAAAAGTGGTAAGTTTTTATTACTTAAAAATATTATTAATATTGAAAAGTGTAATCTTTTAAGTAAAAAATTTATATACAATATTTCACAATAGTCTTATGTAATTTGACTCATTTTTTTTATTCATATCCGGTAGCCGTTCCTTTCTTCCTCTCTCTCTCTCCTTCTGCGCAACTTTCTTCCTCTTCCCTTCTGCGCTGCTTCCATTTAAAAAAAAAAAAAAAAAACCTTCAGAAAATCTGTTCTGTTTCAAACAAGAAGAGAAATTATTATTTATTTTTTGAATAAATTTCTGAATAAGAAAAAATCAACAATAATATTTCATTTTATTTATACAGTAACACGTCTTTTTCAATAAAGTAATACACTCGTGTTTATATAATAACATTTTTTTTTTTTTTACTTTAAGGTCAAATATGTGTTACTCAAAAGCCAATTGTTTGTTACTTGTCCTTACAGTAACACATATGTGCCCGTACAGTAACATATAGTAACATATAATTGTATTTATAGTAACACAGATTAAGAACAAAATTTTCTATTTTATCATTCCTTAAATTAATTGTATTAATATTTCCTGTGAAAAGTCAATTTATGTGTTATTTGTACTTACAATAACACATATTTGGCTTGCAGCAACCTATCATTATTTTTATAGTAACACAGACCTGAAACCTGTTATCCTGTTAGCCTCCGCGCGACTTTTGCGCGATTTTTAATAAAATATTCATTTAATCGGTCAAACCCGTTATAGATCCGTAAATTTTTTACCCTTCCTAAATACATTAATATTTCACGTGAAATATTGCACATAAATGTGTCCCAATCTTCTGTAAAGTGGTAATTTTTAATAATGAAATGTGGTATTAAAAAAATATGAAAAGTGGGAAGTTTTTATTATTTAAAATTATTATTAATACTGAAAAATGTTGTCTCATAATATTGAAAAATGGTAGTTTTTAATATTGAAAAGTGGTATTAAAAAAATCTGAAAGTGGTAAGTTTTTATTACTTAAAATTATTATTAATACTAAAAAGTAAAAGAAGGTATTAAAAATTTCTGAAAAGTGGTAAGTTTTTATTACTTAAAATTATTATTAATACTGAAAAGTAAAAGAAGGAAGGTATTAATTTTTTTTGAAAAGTGGTAAGTTTTTATTCATTAAAATTATTATTAATACTGAAAAGTAAAAAAAAAAATATGAAAAGTGGTAAGTTTTTATTACTTAAAATTATTATTTATATTGAAAAGTAAAAGAATTACTCCGTATAAAGGTACTACATAATCAATGTTGTAATGGCAGTAACCACTTGGTGAGGAATTATTATGATGAAAAGATAAATAAATGATTTATTAGGTCTAAATAGATGTTTAATTAAGTAAAAAATAAAATTTATAGTCAATGCAAAAAATACATTTAATTGTTTGTATACCTAATAATCAAAAGACATATTATTTGCGATTCTATATAAGTCAAGTTGAAATTTTCGGACCACACCGGACCTCTTTATTTATTCCAATGAGTGGGATGTGGAATTAGCTTAGATTATTCTAACATATTTTCAATGGAATAGATGATGATATTTTCAAAGGAAAATAGATGTTTAATAAATATTAATTAATTTATATATAAAATAGAAATAATGGGGTATGATGAAGTATTATGAATAGTAACATATTAAAAGGGAATGAGACTAATAATTACTCCCTCTAATCTATTCATCAGAAGTGTATTCACTTTTTTCGACACATATTTTAAAAATAATTTATATTTTAATTATAAAATAGATATGTGGAGTAATGAGTAAAGTATATTGTTGGTAACTAGTCAACTTTGTTAATAAATTAGAGTACTTGAAAGGTAACTAATTAAATAGAATGAACATATTTAAAAAAAAAAAAACTGGACACATGAACGGAGAGAATATTTTGAATACATTTGATGAAAAATAAGAAGAGCGGATACATGAATATAATTGGGGAGGTGGAGCAGCAATAGTATCGTATTAATGTATTCAACATTGGGAGGTATGATTAGTAATTAATGATTTGAGCGGATACATTAATATAACTGGGAAGGTGGAGCGCAATAGTATCGCATATTCAACGTTGGGAGGTAGGATTAAGAGATAATTAATTGTTGCATTGATTGATTATTATTATGATTATCGGCCTATTCGAAATACATGCAGTAGCCAGTATATATATACACGACACAAAAAGTATACACTTGCTAATCAATATTATTGAGGGAGAGATTGGGTGGATTCAGAGAGGATGCAGGTGAAAGAAGAAATGGCAATGATTAATGTTGAAATTCATTATCAGGAGCCAAACAGAGAGCAAATAAAGACGAGTTTCAAAATAGACAAGAGTGCACCTATAGGCAGGATCTTCTTGGATTTTTGCGAGCGCCATGATATGGTTTATTCCAGTGTGTTCTACTTTCATGATGGCCGGCGGATCCAGGAAATGCAGACGGCCCAACAACTTGAAATAGAGGATGGAGAAGTTATTGATGCTTTCACTGCACAATATGGTGGCGGTGCTAATACTCTTTTTACTTATTAATTTCTTTTCTAGTGTAGTATTCAATATTGTTTTCACCTACATATCGCCATTCAACTATTTTTCATATTTAACTCAGTATCATCTTGCTTGAAACAAACGGTGTCGGTACTACTGCTCTTTTTACTTATTAATTTCTTTTCTAATGGAGTATTCAATATTGTTTTCACCTATGCTGTTGAAACAAATGGTGCCGGTGTTACTGCTCTTTTTACTTATTAATTTCTTTTTAAATTTATTTTCTAGTGGAGTATTCAATATTGTTTTCACCTACATCATTTTTTTTTTGATCGGGCAAAAGAATTATTTTATTGAGACAAAGTTGTTCAATACAAAATCAGACACTTAAAGAATGAAAAGTATGCATAAGGGAAATGTCTCGAGAATTATAAGACTCTTCTCTATCTTCTCGAGAATTTGTTTTAATCTACATTTTAATATTGTCATTCAACTATTTTTCATATTTAACTCAATATTATCTTACTTTTGCTGTTGAAACAAATGGTCAAAAACTCAAAATTGTGGTTTAAAAACTAGTGGTACTTACTGTCCAAAAAAAAATGATGATGAAGGTTTATTCTCATTATCCATTACAATTATTGTATGCTCATTTCCATTATCATTACTATTTAAAAAAACCTTGGAGCCATGTTTATGCCTCCTCACTAATTCAGACCACCACCAGCTGTATATACTACCAACAATAAAACAAATCAGACTGAAGAAGAGTAGACTATAATTTAACCAATCTAAATCTGCATTACAACTTCCAACTTATTATCATCAAATCCAGACCATACATTTTTCAGGGCCCAAAAAAGAAAAAAAAAACAACAAATGAAACAAGGGAGAGTTGGATACTCAAATTTCATCCACGACTCCCAGCCGCTCTAATATTAGCCGGGTCCATCTCTCCCATCCTCACAACAAACATAAATCACCCTAATAATTTTGACAGAAATGAAATGCAAACCATATTCATTTATTTTCTACCCTTTCTCTCCTCAACAACCTTTATGTCATATTTCCCTGGAACAAACCTTGGCAAGGTCAAGAGTGTGTTCACGCGGGCTGACCACTCCTGTCCAACTTCAACATGCACTACTTCATCATCATTACCAGCTTCTGAAACTTTCTTCTGCAGGGTGAGCATCACAGGAACCCACGATGTTAACCATTTCCTTGTTGGACAGTACATCCCAAATCTGAGTATTGAATACACATAGAAAATTTCAGAAATAATAAGACAGATCTTGAGTTGCAAAACAATGAACTCATCTCTGTTTATGAATTATGACCAATATATTAGGGTTGACTGGTCAGAGACCATGCAACTCTTTTTTACGAGGGAGAAATCCAAAATTCGATTTTTTTTTCATGGACTTACCTGCCATATTAAAAATCATCTCTTGAATTCAAGTTCATCCCTAACTTACTTCTCATCTTCAAAGTTACAGAATAATAAATTTAATTATTTTGAAAATCATTACTAATATTTTTCTAATTATTTTGCAAAACTTGTTGCATTCTCAAAAGTCAAAACATAAACAATCTTGGCTTTAGATATGGATGGTGCTACGAGTTGCTTGCGGCCTAATTTATTATTTTAAAAGATATGCAAGCACATTTAAAAGAACAAAAAAAAATTGTACAGAGATGCAAGAAGATTTGCAATGGTTACTTAATTAAGTGGCCATATAATCAAACATTTTCTTGACCATCTGTCTGACTTCCCATCAATATACTAATAAACACAACTTTATGTCCTTCCCCTTTTGTTAATTATGAGTCCGTGTATTGATGTTAAATGTTACTCCATTCATTCTTGAAAAGTTTGCAATTTGATGAAACATAGTTAAAAAAAAAAAGTGTAATAATTAGAGTTTTAAAAATAATTTTATAAATTTTTTTATATAAAATAAATAAAGTAGTTTAACCTTCTTCTAATGATTTTCTGCCGATAATTTATTTTTATTTTGTACAAGAAAAAAACAATTTACAACATTCTAGTAGGAGTATTCTATAATTTCTACATACAAATCGGTTTGTGTGTTCCTAAACTGAGCAAAGGATCAACTTCAAATTTCCTCCATTTACAAACACTAACTCTCTCCTTAGTTTCTTTCAACTGAACAAGGAATGGCAGGCCAGAAAAGGGTCCTTTTGTTGTGCGGAGACTATGTCGAAGATTACGAGGTGAGCAAGCAAACATTTCATTAGAAAATCTTATTTCAGCTTGTTCGCAAATTGGATTTTAATTGCCTTATTAATCAGGTGATGGTTCCATTTCAAGCGTTGCTTGCATATGGGCTTTTCGTTGACGCCGTTTGTCCCGGTAAGAAAGCCGGTGACAGTTGTCGCACTGCAATCCATGATTCTCTTGGCCACCAGGTTTTTATTTTATTTTAATTTTACACCTATTTTATCTGGTCGAATAGATGAATGTGTATGCCATTTATGGTTATTCTTTGGCAATTGAAAGTATTGTTGTTGCTGGTGTTTGATTTGGCTGTGTTTAATTACTTAGTAGGGCAAGGTTTTCTGTTCAAGATATTGCTGCGATCTTCTCTTTGCAGTTATCATTGCATCAAATGGCCTGAAGTTATATGAGTTATTGAGACATGATTTAATGGATTATCATTGTTTCATATTATTGGGGGTGGTAATGGGGTTCTTTGTGTTATCAATTGTAATTGGTACTTCCTGTGGACTTGTTATTTCTCGAACCCCTTTTAGATTCAAAGTTTTTGGACAAATTTCATGTCAATTTGTCTGCGGAAAAGTAAAACTCGAGTGGTCTGATTCTCTGAAATGCAATTCAACAATATTGAACAATAGGCAAGGGTAGGTAACATAACAATGGGATAGATGCAGCAATATTGTACTTTTAAAGCCAATTTGCATCATAACACTTTTTCACATTTTCGGTCACGTATGTGCTTGGTATGCCGTATGCACAACATATCATATGACAGGAATCCAGATTAAAAGTTCCAGTAGGGTGAGAACTTTCCTATTGTACCTCACTTCTTTTGTGGGCTTATAAATTCTTGTTTGTTATAAGCATCAATGAAACCTAATCTACAAAATCAGCAATCATCAGACAATTCATTGTGGTTGTATACATTGATTGTTTTAGGTTTGTTTGTGTTTTTCAAATAAATTGACACACGGTCTGTATAAAATGATGCAAGCAACGCCTAAAATAGACGAACTATATAAAGCTACAAGGCTAATCATTGACTGCCAATATTTTCATCTTAAGAAATTTACCTTATTGCTTTACGTTCTGGTTAACTTTCTTTTGTTGGAATCCTTTTTCTCTCCGTTCCAATTACTAGTAAGTGTCACTGAGACTAATTGATTATTTATTTCTTCTTTTTCTGCTAGTTTTTCAGACTCAAGTAGTTCTAATACATTTTTCTTGTGGTTTTTGGGCATTATCTGTTCTTGCTTCACAAATGGATACAGACGTATTCCGAGTCGAGGGGACATAACTTTGCTCTCAATGCTACTTTCGATGAAGTAGATGCCACCAAATATGATGGACTTGTCATACCAGGAGGACGCGCTCCAGAATACCTTGCGATGAATGAATCCGTTGTAAATCTGGTTAAAAAGTTTGGTGATTTGCAAAAGCCAATTGCATCCATCTGCCATGGGCAATTGATTTTGGCTGCAGCTGATATGGTTAAAGCCAGAAAGTGCACTGCTTATCCAGCTGTTAAACCTGCGCTTGTTGCTGCTGGGGCTCATTGGGTAGAACCCGAGACCATGGCGTTCTGCACCATTGATGGAAACCTCATAACTGGAGCTACATACGAAGGGCATCCTGAGTTCATTCGTCTTTTTATCAAGGCACTGGGAGCTAAGATATCTGGTTCTGGCAAGAGAATATTATTCCTTTGTGGAGTAAGTACCAATGATTTAGTTTCAAGTTCAAGTCTCTAACTAGAAAAGACTTTTCTTGGGATTCACTTTGCTTATATTGGCTTTTTAGGAACTATGATTAATTTGCAGAAATTGTGCTGTTATCTTCATTGTTGTATTTGTTTAGTGTTCATAAAATGACCTCATACAACGCGTCTTCACTATCTAGCTTTCTATCTTTATCAATATTCCCCTCAGGAGAACCCTTTTATTATTTCTCTTCATATTTTCTCGCCATTCTTGTATTACAGTTAAAAGCTAGTTGGAGACTTAGGCGACATGTGAATTGTGAAGGCATGATATAACATGCCAAAAACAAAAAAATCAGTGTTTCTAATAGCATAGTAACAAAGACATGTTTCTGCTGTTTGGGCTTATGATAGATGTTGGTTTACTATGCAGGGAATGGTTACAAATCCAGAAATGTGTTCAATTATTGAGTAAGATCAGTAGATTACTAGATTTCCATATCCAATCAGGGTAAATAAAAGAAGATTAATCATCTCAGTGGTGTAGTCCGTACAATGGTCCATTTTCAAGTTTGAATGTCTTATTTTACTCTCTTGAATTTATAAATGAAGTATGTATATGCTTATTGTCTGAATACGTGAATTATTGGTATATCTCCATGTAGAGGTATAGTTGAGTATCTTTGACTTGCTAAGTTGGGAGATTTCCTCTCTAAAGTGTTAATCTTGTGGAGCAGGACTACATGGAGGATTACGAGGTAAAGGTTCCGTTTCAGTCTCTTCAAGCTCTCGAGTGTCACGTTGATGCTGTTTGCCCCGACAAAAAAGCAGGTGATACATGCCCCACAGCTGTCCACGACTTTGAAGGCGACCAAACTTATAGTGAGAAGCCGGGGCATAACTTCACTTTGACAGCTGATTTCGAGACTGTGGACCCATCAAGCTATGATGGACTTGTCATACCTGGGGGTCGTGCTCCCGAGTATTTGGCCTTGAATGACAAGGTTATTCAACTGGTGAAGGAATTCATGGGATCTGGGAAACCGATAGCATCCATCTGCCATGGACAACAGATTTTATCTGCTGCTGGCGTTTTGAAGGTACACAAACTCTGCCTGTTTTTGTAGCATAAACATTTAATTTCTGTAGTTCATTATAAATTCAGCTGATACATATTGGTAAAAAATGATTTTAGGGGAAGAAATGTACTGCATACCCTGCGGTGAAACTGAATGTTGTTCTGGGAGGGGGTACATGGTTAGAGCCTGAACCGATTCATCGGTGCTTTACTGATGGAAATCTGGTCACCGGAGCTGCTTGGCCAGGTCATCCCGAATTTGTAGCTCAATTCATGGCACTTCTTTCCCTCTCTGTCTCTTTCTAAGTATGTTTTCATGACCATATACAGATATACTAGTATCTGCATCACTCTTTTCTTTAAGCTACTATCTGCTTACTTCATATGTCAATGTTCCTTGTGCTCGTGTTGTGTTGGACGCTGGTTTTGGTTATTTTATCGGACTAGTTTACTGCCGAACCATTATCGCCTCATCCACAATTTAAGCAAAATTAGCATATGTTACACAGATTGTGAGAGGTAGGCAATACTGAAACTATTGACCAATGTGGCACATACGAATTCGGTGGACAGAATTATATTTTGGCCAAAAAAAATATTGTGCATTAATTTGGTCAATTTTGAAATCGAAAACCTGAATTTTTATTACTGGTTTTATGGTTGTTTGTTTGCTTTAATATCCAAATACAATTTCCAGGCAGGTAGAGGGCGGTGCCAAACCCTATACAGTAGTTTTAAAATGTGCGCCTTTTATATTTCAACATCTTCTTAATTTATCCTTTTGTTAAAAAAAAAAAAAAAAAACATCTTCTTAATTTATTTTATAAAATCATCCCCCTTGTTTTGACAATTTTATTTTTAGATGTGCGTAAATTCGTATATGTGCAAATTAAATTATTTAATCATTATTATTATCTGAACTAATTGAACGACAGTTATCATGAAAATAAATAAAGAACACTTTTTTTTTTTTTTTTAATTTCATGCCAATTCTGGCTTTGTTCCAAAACACCAGTGTACAGACATATCATATCATAATTCTGGCTTTCTTTTATATATTTATAATTGTTCAATTAAAATTTTAATACATTAAAATGTAATTAAAATTGTGATTCAATTGTATTATGTGTCCATGACTTGTTCGTATTTTTGCATAAGTTTTCTCAAGTATATTTTCGTTTCAAGGACTTAATTGAGTGCCAATGAATCCCCAGAGTTGCAAGTTATCATGTCAATGTAGTAACTAAGCTTGTTTGTTTGGATTTTCGGGGAATTAAAAACACAAGTATGAAACTAGTTGAACTAAACAAGAAGAAATGAACAAAAGCAATAACAAGATATCTAACTTCCTTTCGAAAGTGCAAAGTGAGAGAGTATTGCCTCGGGTGTATCCATTTTGTAGGTCGTGTGGTGAATTATTGGGCCAAAATACACAAATTAAACCTAATGGATTGGGTGAAGCTAAAGGCTATCACTCGTGTGTGTCGACCAATCCCTTGTGAGGCCTAGGTGAACACGTGCATCAACTAGCAATTATATCGTCTAATCAATGCCATAAGATCTTAGGATAGTGTCTCATAAACACGTTCAACACGGTTACTAATGTTTATGAGACGCCCTTTCACTAATCTAATAGACGACCTCTAATCGACTAGTGTCTAGTGTCGTCTATCTAACCAATTAACCACCGGTCGGTGTAGCTAATTACTATGTTAATTCTAATCGATTAATTCAAGCTCATACACACATTCTTAATCATGCAACCCAATACGGTCGTTGAAATCGACAAAACTAAGAATGCTAGCTAATAGGGTGAATTAACCAATTGAATCATGCAAATTACCACACTAGAAACATATACACCCAATTCCTAAGCTAATCATGCAATTAATCCATAATTACACCACTTAACCACCAAAACTTCAACACCCTAGGCAATTAGAACTTAGCCTATGGTTTTATGAGAGAAATCCATGGCTACAATGCAAGAAATCATAAAACCCATAACAATTAAGAAATCAATAGCAAGAAATAAGAGAATTACTAAATTGAAATGAGAATTAAAGAGATATCACCTTAAAACTTGATATGTAGCTACAAACTTCAATTACTTACAGAGCCCAATGTAAATCTTCACTTGAATTGTCAAACTAAACAAGAATCTAAGCTATCTATCAAAGGAAATTGCTAAATATGAAGAACACCTATGACTATGTGTGATTGTGTGTGTGAATTCCTCTCCAAGGTAGTGTATCCTTTCAAAACTGGCTAAGGGGCCTTTATATATGTTGTGAGAAATCCCCAAAACAAGAATTGCACTTAAGTCCTTCAAAATTGGAGAGTTTTGATAAAAACCCCCGAAAAAAGAGCCGCCCGGCCGAGCGGGTGAAGTGGCCCGGCCGGGCCAAACTTTCGTAAGTTGGCCAATAAATTGGTGTTTGAACGGCCCGGCCGGGCGAGTAATGCCCACGGCCGGGCGAGTAATGCCCACGGCCGGGCGGACCCTTCAATTTTCTGGCACTTTCTGTACATGACGGCCCGGCCGGGCGGAAACTTCGTCTTTGACCAACATTGGAGCTTGAATGGCCCGGCCGGGCGAGTGATGCCGCCCGGCCGGGCGAAACCTTCGACTTTGGGTCCTTTCTGTGTATGCACGGCCCAGCCGTGCGAGTTATGCCGCCCGGCCGGGCGGAACCTTCGACTTGTGGCCAAATTTCCGTCCTTTTCATCATTTTTCTGTCTCGAGTCTTCTCAAACTCTTTGTTCATGCTCCCTAGCCTCGTTGCTACGTCTCATACGAGTGTCAATAAAGATTGACACTCTTTTTGTGGTTTTGACGCCTAATTCGCTTCGTATTCCTACAAAACGAGCTCACAAACCTTTCTCCACCAAGTCAAGCCTCTTATCATGAAAATGCATGTAAAACCACCATAGTTTAACACTAAAACACACAAAATCTCATGCAAATTACAACCGAATCACCCTCCCAAACTTAAACCGTTGCTCGTCCTCGAGTAACAAAAGAATAGAAGCAAGAGGTTGTACGATTGCAAATAGATAATCAATGAACGATCCCACGTCTCCAATGAATGAAATGAATTATTCTTCCTCAAGATACATTCTCAAAATGATCACAAGTTCACTATTGAAAATCAAACTAATTACCCACACATGCTCAACTTACATCAACAAGTGATGGTGATGACAATATCCAAATGTTCAAGTTCAACTCACAAGATATAGTGTTTCTCTCAAACACTCAAACAAATTAAGGACAATAGACACTCATCAATCAAATCATGCATTGCAATTACCATAAGCTTGCCCAAACTCTACCATCTTTCCACCACAAACATGTTCAACTATGAGATCAATAGGTCTTAACAAAGGACGTAACGTTGGCTCTTTGGACGGGGTATGATGAATATGGACGAAGTGGCTCGTCTAGTGGAGAACGAAAGTTGTTTTTCAACACATCAAGCTTATGCTCATAAGGTTTACACACCTTCATTCTCACTTTTCCTTCAAATTTCTCACAAGCAATCATCTCCTCATCTTTTTGTAGCCAATTTATTTTCTTCTTAAGCACTTGGGGCTCATTGTCCCTCTTTTCTCTCTCAAATTTTTTTATTTTCTCATTTTCTCATCACTTCCATCTTTTTCTTTCTTTTCACAACCTTGCCAATTTTTCTCTTCAAACCAAAGGCACTTAAGCATATGTTTTACCACTTTCTTTTTGTTCTCCACTAGAATTGGACATCAAAGGCTCAAAAAGCTAAATGGTTAAACATGGTAGGTTGCCAAGAGAATGGGAACTCAAGCTCAAACGGGCTAACTACGGAAGATTTCTTTGGTTATTGGAAAAAATATGGCTAAGTGACTTGTAGTACGAAAGATGGCCTACATCATATCTCAAAGTATCACACAAGTATGATCTCAAGCAAGAACTTGGGCAAGTTCTAGAAAAACAAGCAATGAATTGATCCACTCTAAAATGAAATAAACCGGATTAATGTTCGGTTCAAAGCTCAACTCTCACCGGTTCATTCACGACTCAATCATTCATCAATCATCATCACACATAACTCATTGTGTATGCAAAACATCCATAGGCGAATAGATGACAACAACATAAACATGATGATTCATCCCAATTATGTACACATTCAAGGAATAAAATTCACAACAACTCATCATCAAATGTGTCTCAATGATCATACCATTCAACAATTTCACAACCCAAACACAATCGGTAACATTCACTCACAACACATCCCTACTCACACACATTTCAAATCAATAAAAACAATATTAAACCACACAAATCCACACGACAAATAAAATCATCCCATCATCCTTACATGCCCCCACATAACTAGACTTTCAAAATGTCAAATGAATAACAAGAACAAGAACAAGATAATGCATAAGGAATTAGAGGTGAACCAAGCATGCTCTTCATTGATGTGGTGGAGGGGCTCCAGGAAATCCGTATTGCATCATCCATGCATTGTAGGCTCGTTGGTTCTCACCTATCAATCTCAGCTCGTTCTCCACCGACTCTTGCCTTGCTCCCAAACTTGTGATTCTTTCCTCGACCGCTGAAAACCTTGTATCAAAACTCGTTTGCAAGCCTCTAATTGCTGCGGTGATCTCATTAATTCCTCCGGCTTGGTTCCTTTCTTCATTTGACCTTCTTGAATAAACATGTGATACGCGTGGGGCCTCTCTCTGTGAACGACTTGGGCCTTCATGGAATTAAGGATTAGCGGATGACTCACCCCTATGATGATGGTGAGGAGAAGCATGAGGTGCAACTTGCAAAAAATCTTGGTTAAGCTCTTGATCGAGCTCATCTTCGGTTGGCCCACGTGGTGGCACCTCGATTCGAAACCTTGGGATACGTTCGTTTGCTTCCAAAGCTCTAATAACCTCCAAGTGATGTGGGGAAGCCATATCCCAATTTTCCCTTCTCCTATAAGTAGTCAACACGAGGTATGGCATCGGAAAGAACTTTTCACCATCTTCAATGCTGAAGACATATTCGTTAATCCTTTGATCCAATTTAACCATATGCATCCTACTCATAGTGTGTAAATCGAGTCTTCCTCCTCCCTCAACCAAAGTGTATCCGCTTAAATCCATCTCGAAGTACTGAGCAATAGTCGTGACTATTCCACCCATTGTGAAATTCGGAATATTCTGCTTGATCATAGTCAACAAATGATCAAGCAAGAATGCACCCATATTGACTTCCTCGAACACCATACTCCTAATGATAAAAAGTTCCTCCCTCCTTACAGATCCGACCTCGAATCTCCCAAATACAATATTGGCAATGATTCGGTGCACATATCGAAACACCGGATTCCGCAAAAGAGAGGCCTTCGAATGACTCGAGGAGTAGACAGGAGCATCGTGTTGATTCCTACGGGCTAACCTCTTCATAAACCCATCCTCACCATATGCGTTCATCCGATCATAGACGTCAAGGTCTTCCTCACTTGAGGTTCCCAAGATTTCATTTAACTCGGGGCATGAGAGATATCTATCTTCGTTTTCTAATCGGAAAGTTATTCCGGCCGGAATGCCATTCGTTGGTTCTTCTTCCCTCAAAGTTGCCATGAACTCAACCGATAGCTCCTCGTATGTCTCGTTTGTGAGCTCGAGTAGATTCCCCCACCCGATGTTGTTGAACAATTCATGCACATCATCCTTAATTTCCATCCTATACATAAAAAAATAATTCGGGTAGCGTGTGGGTCGATGCTTTGTGTTTGCAATTCTTGAAAAAATCTCAATATAATCTCTTCCTCTTTCACCAAAGTTGATTCCCCATTTAGATGGTCTTTTCCCACATCTTTCAAAGCAAAGCTCGTCCACCGGATCTCTACGTCTTGAGCTTCCTTCTCCTTTCTTGGATCTTTTTGACATTTTTCTACAAATGAGCAACAATAAACTCCATTAGTTAGAATGTTCTTTCCACAATTCATTAGTGTACAAAGTTCCACTTTTGCACCTAATTCCAAACAAATCAAGTATCAACATTCTCAACTAAGCAAAGCCCATGTGTCATTCTATCATGCTCAACCAACTTCATCCAAAAATTTACTCTTTTCTCAATTACCCACAATTTCCTCTCACTTTCTTTATAAAAATCATGCCTACAAAGTATTTGTAAAAAGGCTTGAAAGAACCAAATTTCACAAAACTCAACAAAAGCACTTATGTTCACTCAATCATAGCATGGGTAAGCAATGTCCAACAAAATATCATCCTTACAAACCAACATGCTCCTAAATTAAACACAAAATGCCCAAGAACATCAATCACTCTCATGTAAGCACAATTTCACAATTCTAGCTCTAAATTCCTCAAATTTCTTCATGGGTATTTGAAATTAAGCATTGTCATTCATTATTTACCAATAACAAACAATAATACACAAAGCCCATGGAAGAAATAACTAAGAAATCAACAAACCCATGTTAAATTCAAATTTTCGTCACTTTCCCTACACATGCAAGAAACACCTTCAAGAACTTCAAAACTTTGCTCAATCTTGCAAGAAAATTAAGGGGAATGAGTTACATACCTTGGGTGTTGACTTTCTTGAAGAATTTGCAAGAGAAATCAAGAGAAAATTGAAGAAAAGTGAGACTTGTTTGGTGAGGGAAGTGAAAAACCAATTCTCAAGAGTGGGTGTGTGTGTTTTGAGTGTGTTAGGGTTTTAAAGGGATGTGGGCCGAGTGGGTAGGGTCGTGGGCCGTTTGGGTCGGGTTTAGACCCACAAAAAATAAAAATAAAATTTACCTAGACGCGGCCAGGCCGGGCGGCTCTGAATGGCCCGGCCGGGCGATACCTTCGCAAAAACTTAGAAAAATCTGGAGTGAACGGCCCGGCCGGGCGCCTGAGTGGCCCGGCCGGGCGAAACCTTCGTATTTGGGCAAATAAGCTGCCCGGTCATGGGCCAAAAGTGGCCCGGCCGGGTGGCCCAATGGCTCGACCTTCTCTTCATTTTTCAATTTTTTGCTCGATTTGACTCCAATTTCCCAACTTCACGCTGTTTTCACAAGTGAACAATTCAAACATCAATTACGATGCATGATTTTTGGTGCTAATCGAATTACACAAACGAACATACCCCCCAAACTTTTTCATTGCACGCAATTAAAGTTTGGAAAAATAGTGTTGGAATAAGATTTTGCACCAAAAACTTGCAATGATTCCCAATGTCAATCAATATCACAACCATTCACCATAAATCTCAAAATCAATCATCAAAATCACTCTCATTTGTGTCAACAACCACCATGCACATATATCAAACACTAGTCAAGAATTACATTCCAACCCACTATACATCAATGACAAGTGTTCAAAAACATCACAACTCAAGTACAAAATGTCACAAGAAAATTTCCTTACCCCCTCCCAAACTTAGATATTGCAAGCAATATTAAGTTTGAGACGGGGTGTACCTCCAATCTTCTTCACTTCTCAAAAATTTTGTCCACACAATCACCATAAGATCTAGACCTACAAAAGAGGGCTTCACAAAAAGAACATCAACTACTCATACTTATTCAAACAAAAAGAGAAATAAAGCAAGTAAAAATGGGTTGCCTCCCATTTAGCGCTAGGTTTAACGTCCTATGCCGGACGGAACTCCTTTAGTTCAAGGGTCACGAAGCCCAATCACATGTACTACCCCCTTGTTGGGAAGAGAATAGTAATGCTTCACACGGTGCCCATTCACCTTGAATTCCTCGCCTTGCTCATTCACGAGATCAAGAAAACTCGTGGGATATACCCTCGTAACACGAAATGGCCCAAACCACTTGGACTTCAATTTCCCGAGAAAGACACTTAACCTTGAATTGTAAAGGAGGACCTCATCACCTACTTCGAAGATCTTCATGGACAATCGTGCATCATGCCATCTCTTAGTCTTTTCACAGAACAATTGTGAGCTTGCATATGCGTCCTCACGAAACTCTTCAAGTTCATGCAATTGAAGCACCCTTTTCTCTCCACACAAGTCACTATCCAAATTCACCTTTCTTAAAGCCCAAAGTGCTTGGTGCTTTACTTCAACGGGAAGGTGACATGCCTTCCCAAAAACTAATTGGTAAGGCGACATACCAAGTGGAGTTTTATATGCCGTCCTATACGCCCAAAGCGCATCCGGGAGTTTGCTAGCCCAATCTTTTCGGCTAGTGCTCACCGTCCTTTCCAAGATTTTCTTGATATGTCTATTTGAAACTTCGCCCAACCCATTGGTTTGGGGGTGATATGGAGTTGCTACTTTATGTGTGACACCATATTTTGCAAGTAGCCTCTCCATCAATTTGTTCACGAAGTGGCTTCCCCCATCACTAATGAGAGCTCTTGGAACGCCAAATCTAGTGAAGATCCCCTTCAAAAAATTCATGACGGTGTTCGCATCGTTGGCCTTCGTAGCAATGGCCTCTATCCATTTCGACACATAATCAACTCCAAGTAGAATATACGTGTAACCATTTGAAGATGGAAATGGTCCCATGAAATCTATCCCCCAAACATCGAATAATTCGACTTCCACAATGTTCGTCAACGGCATCTCATTTCTCTTAGAAATCCCTCCACTCCGTTGGCACTTGTCACATCTAATCACAAACTCCTTACAACTCTGGAATACCCATGGCCAATAAAATCCGGATTGGAGCACCTTCAAAGCCGTCTTCTCACCCCCATAATGTCCTCCACATGGAGATGAGTGGCAATGGGACATAATGTTTTCCCATTCTTCCTTTGTGACACATTTTCGGATTATTGAATCAACTTCCCTCTTCAAGACATAAGGGTCGTCCCAAATGTAACTCTCAACATCCTTCAAAAACTTCTTCTTCTCATAAGTGTTAGCACCAAATGGCATGCTTCCACTTGCTAAGTAGTTAGCTATATCCGCGTACCAAGGTGCCTCATCATGAATTTTTCCCACAAATGATCCTTGGACACGGAACAAACGCTCATCCGGGAACTCCTCTTTCACATCTCCAAAATCTTCTTTGAACTCTTTAGCCCTCTCGATCCGGGACAAATGGTCGGCTATAACATTGTCACTCCCTTTCTTGTCCTTGATTTCAATGTCAAATTCTTGAAGAAGTAAGATCCATCGGATTAGTCTTGGTTTTGCATCCTTCTTTCCCATGAGATAACGGATAGCGGCGTGGTCCGTGTAAACGATAGTTTTCGCACCTACTAGGTAGGGTCGAAACTTATCGAAAGCGTACACCACCGCTAGAAGTTCCTTTTCCGTAGTGGTGTAATTCAATTGAGCCCCGTTGAATGTTTTGGATGCATAATATATAGCCCGGAAAATCTTCTCCCTTACTTGGCCAAGAACAACCCCCATTGCCACATCACTTGCATCGCACATTAATGTGAATGGCTCCTTCCAATCCGGTGCTACCAAAATGGGAGTATTGATCAACGCTTCCTTCAAGGCACTAAAAGCATTCTAACAAGCATCATAAAAAACATAAGGAACATCTTTCTCAAGTAAGTGTGAAAGGGGTTTAGATAAATTAGAGAAATTTTTAATGAACCGTCTATAAAAGCCGGCGTGCCCCAAAAATGAACGAATTCCTCTCTCGTTTGATGGAGGAGGAAGCTTCTCTATTGCTACTATCTTTGCCCGATCAACCTGCAAACCTTGAGAAGATATATGATGACCAAGTACCACCCCTTCCTTGACCATGAAATGACACTTTTCCCAATTAAGGACAAGGTTGGTATCTTGGCATCGTTTAAGCACTAACTCCAAATGTTCCAAACATGTGTCAAATGAGGTACCAAAAACCGAAAAATCATCCATGAACACTTCCATTACCTTCTCAATTAAATCATGAAAAATCGACATCATGCACCTTTGGAATGTTGCCGGTGCATTGCATAACCCAAAGGGCATGCGTCTCCAAGCAAACGTTCCATAGGAACATGTGAAGGTGGTCTTCTCTTGATCCTCGGGAGCAATCATTATTTGATTGTACCCGGAATAACCATCGAGGAAACAATAGTAAGCAAATCCACGAAGCCTATCAAGCATTTGATCCATAAAGGGGAGGGAAAAGTGATCCTTACATGTAGCCTTGTTTAACTCCCTATAATCTACACACACTCTCCACCCGGTTGCTACCCGTGTAGCTATCACCTCATTTTGATCGGTTTTTATGACCGCCATACCCCCCTTTTTAGAAACGACATGCAATGGTGATACCCACGGACTATCACTAATGGGAAAAATCATCCCCGAGTCTAAGAATTTGATAACCTCTTTCCTAATGACCTCTTGCAATATAGGATTTACTCGTCTTTGAGGTTGGACTATAGGTTTAACATCATTCTCGGTCCTAATCCTATGCATGCATATAGACGGATTAATACCCTTCAAGTCATCAATGGTCCAACCTAAGGCTTTCTTATTCCTAGCAAGCACAACCAACAATTTATCCAACTCACCATCATTTAATAAAGAGGAAACAATAACGGGGTACCTCATTTCGTTATCCAAGTAAGCATACTTGAGGTGCTCCGGTAATGGTTTCATCTTTTCCTTCTTTTCTTCCGGACCTTGTCCTCCTTCAACGGGAATATGAAGTGGTAGTATTGGAGGTCTCCTTCTCATCTCCATTGCATCAACTTCTTCTATTGATTCCCTATAAGAACTTGGCAACAAATCATTAGAGACAATCAAAGAATCACATAGAAATGAAGAAATAGAATGAGTTAAAGAAGTGTTAGAGAAATCTTCCCATTCATCTTGCACAATGTTGTCAACAACATCTAAGAAATTGCAAGACTCCACTTCTCCAAGCTCTTTCAAAGACTTGTAAATTGAAAATGTGATTTCTTCATGATTGAAACTCAATTTCAATTCTCCTTTCTTCACATTGATCATTGCCTCCCCCGTTGCAAGGAAAGGTCTTCCCAAGATCAAAGGGACGTGCTCATCTTCCGCCATGTCAAGAATGACGAAGTCCACGGGAAATATGAATCGGTCCACTTTCACCAACACATCCTCAACGATCCCTCTTGGTGTCTTCACCGATCGGTCGGCTAGATGCAAGGTCATGGTCGTTGGTAACAACTCCCCCATATCCAACCTCTTGTAAATCGAATAGGGCATGAGGTTGATGCTTGCCCCAAGGTCACATAAAGCCCAAATTGCTTCACTACCCCCGATTTCACAAGGAATGGTGAAACTCCCCGGATCTTCCAACTTTTTGGGTAGGCTTCTTTGTAGTAGAGCACTACATTCCCCCGAAAGGTTGATTGCTTGATGAACTCCAAGCTTCTTCTTGTTTGAAATCAAATCCTTTAGAAACTTCATATAGTGGGGCATTTGGTCCAAGGCATCAAGAAGAGGAAGATTGACATGAATCTTCTTAAAGATTTCCATGAACTTGCTAAACTTCTCGTTCAACTTCTTCTTCATATACCTTTGAGGAAAGGGAAGTGGTACATGAGTAATGGGAATTCCCCATTTGTCACATGGTACATCATGCTTCTTCTCTCTTAGCTCCTTAGCAATCTTCCACTTTGGAGTCCTTGGACTCTTCACTTCGTCGTCCCCACTTTCCTCCTCTTTCTTTTCTTTCTCTTCATCTTATCATCCTTCCTTCCTTCAACTTCCAACTCCTCATCTTGCTTTCCTTCCTCAACCTCTTCAATCTCCTCATCTACTTTCTCATCCTCATCATCCGTAGGCATTTTTGGCCCTTCGTAAGAAGTGCCACTCCTCAATTTAATTGCTTTACAATGCTCTTTCAGATTCACTTCGGTTGTCGATGGAAATTTTCCTTGTTTTGGTTGAGAACCAATTGAAGTTGCCAATTGTCCCATGTGGAATTCCATTGCTTTTTGATTACTCATAAGTTGAGCAAGGATGGACTCGGTTGCTTCAACTTTATTTTCAATTGTTTCACTTCTCTTATCACTCATATCCATCCTCTTCATGAGTAGTGCAAGAAGCTCATCCGTGGAGGATTTCCCTTCTCCACTTGGAAGTTTTGCCCCGGGATCAAATCCGGGAGGATATTGAATAGCACCTTTAGGATTGGAATAGGACAAATTCTCATTCCTCCGAAAATTCGGGTATTGAGGGGCTTGATATTGAGGGGATGGTCCCCTTGTCCTTGAGATGATGAAGATTGCCCTTGGAATCAGTTTTGAGGAGGGGCTTGATATCCTTGCCCACGATTTTGATATGGTGGTTGGCCTTAATATTGTCGATTCCCTTGAAAATTTTGTGGATATCCTTGTTGACCCATGTATTGCACTTCTTCCATATGTCCCATTTGAGGATCTTCTTGCACAAAGGATAAATGATTATCTCTTGTTTGAGATAAAACATTCACCTTTTCAATGAGTGTAGTCATCATTGCTTTAATGCTATCATTAGCATCCACTTGAGCTACCCGGTTTTGTGCTCCACGGTCTACTCTCATCTTGAAAGTATTGCTTGATATCCCCTCTATTATGTCATTGATCTCCTCCACCGATTTCATCCAAATTGAACCCCCCGCACAAGCATCAATGTGGTGTTGATCTTCCAATCGTAACCCACCAACGAACCAACAAGTTGTTTGTTCTATTGGGAAACCATGATGGGGGCATGTGATGAGAAGATTCGTAAACCTTTCCCATGCCTCTTTGATTCCCTCCGTTGGACCTTGTTGGAATGTGGAGATCTTTTGTTTGGCTTCCATAGTCTTTGAAGGAGGGTAGTACTTCAATAGAAATCTTTTCTTCAACTCTTCCCACGTCCTCACTTCTCCGGCGGGAATGCTTGATTGAAGCCAAACTTTTGCTTTCCCCGACAATGTAAATGGAAATAGCCTCATCTTTTTAGCATCTTCCGACACTCCGTTTTGCTTGAGAGTGTCGGTCATCTCTAAGAATTGAGCAAGGTGTTCATTCGGGTCTTCCTCAAATCCTTCCTCCGTCCTTCCTTCGAATTGTCTCTCCCTCAACATCCTTAATAAAGAGGCACTAATCTCAAAATTGTTTGCCTCCACCCTTGGTCTCGCCAACCCATCGTAATGCTCCCTAGGTTGAGGCTCAAAATATTCTCTCATTGGCCTTCCATGGTATACACGTTGAGGTTCTTCTATATGTTGAGGTGGAGGAACGTATTCTTCTTGGATTTGTTGAGGTGGAGGATATTGGTAAGGTGGGGGATATGGGTGTTGATGGAGTGGATATGGATGAGGTGGAGGTGGTGGATAGTAGGCCTGTTGTGGAGGTGGATAAGGGTAAGGATTGTATCCTTGATATGGAAGATGGTTTTGGGGTGGATATTGCGGATTGGGATATTGGAGATTTGGTGGTGGGTTTGGGTTTTGAGGTGGATTCCCTCCAACTTGGTTTCCAACTTGATGATTCTCTCTTTGAAGCTCATCATCTCCATTTGGTGGAGGATTCATCTCTTCAATGTTTTCCATCTCAAATGGTTCTTCTATGACTCTTTGACGGTTTCTACTTCGATTCCTTCTTCTTGCGTGTGCCTCGATCTCAAGGTCTAACGGTTCAAGGTTTCCTCCACGTGATCTTGTGATCATGCACCTACAAAAGGAAAATGTCAAAGCCCACAAAGATGAACAAAAACAAAATAACAAAAAGAAATGCTACTATCAATAACACTCAACAAACTCTAAGTTTCACTATTAACACCTGCTTAAGTCCCCGGCAGCGGCGCCATTGACTTGTTCATATTTTTGCATAAGTTTTCCCAAGTATATTTTCGTTCCAAGGACTTAATTGAGTGCCAATGAATCCCTAGAGTTGCAAGTTATCATGCCATTGTAGTAACTAAGCTTGTTTGTTTGGATTTTTGGGAATTAAAAACACAAGTATGAAACTAGTTGAACTAAACAAGAAGAAATGAACAAAAGCAATAACAAGATATCTAACTTCCTTTCGAAAGTGCAAAGTGAGAGAGTATTGCCTCGGGTGTATCCATTTTGTAGGTCGTGTGGTGAATTATTGGGCCAAAATACACAAATTAAACCTAATGGATTGGGTGAAGCTAAAGGCTATCACTCGTGTGTGTCGACCAATCCCTTGTGAGGCCTAGGTGAACACGTGCATCAACTAGCAATTATATCGTCTAATCAATGCCATAAGATCTTAGGTTAGTGTCTCATAAACACGTTCAACACGGTTACTAATGTTTATGAGACGCCCTTTCACTAATCTAATAGACGACCTCTAATCGACTAATGTCTAGTGTCGTCTATCTAAGCAATTAACCCCCGGTCGGTGTAGCTAATTACTATGTTAATTCTAATCGATTAATTCAAGCTCATACACACATTCTTAATCATGCAACCCAATACGGTCGTTGAAATCGACAAAACTAAGAATGCTAGCTAATAGGGTGAATTAACCAATTGAATCATGCAAATTACCACACTAGAAACATATACACCCAATTCCTAAGCTAATCATGCAATTAATCCATAATTACACCACTTAACCACCAAAACTTCAACACCCTAGACAATTAGAACTTAGCCCATGGTTTTATGAGAGAAATCCATGGCTACAATGCAAGAAATCACAAAACCCATAACAATTAAGAAATCAATAGCAAGAAATAAGAGAATTACTAAATTGAAATGAGAATTAAAGAGATATCACCTTAAAATTTGATATGTAGCTACAAACTTCAATTACTTACAAAGCCCAATGGAAATCTTCACTTGAATTGTCAAACTAAACAAGAATCTAAGCTATCTATAAAAGGAAATTGCTAAATATGAAGAACACCTATGACTATGTGTGATTGTGTGTGTGAATTCCTCTCCAAGGTAGTGTATCCTTTCAAAACTGGCTAAGGGCCCTTTATATATGTTGTGAGAAATCCCCAAAACAAGAATTGCACTTAAGTCCTTCAAAATTGGAGAGTTTTGATAAAAACCCCCGAAAAAGGAGCCGTCTGGCCGGGCGGGTGAAGTGGCCCGGCCGGGCCAAACTTTCGTAAGTTGGCCAATAAATTGGTGCTTGAACGGCCCGGCCGGGCGAGTGATGCCGCCCGGCCGGGCGAAACCTTCGACTTTGGGTCCTTTCTGTGTATGCACGGCCCGGCCGTGCGAGTTATGCCGCCCGGCCGGGCGGAACCTTCGACTTGTGGTCAAATTTCCGTCCTTTTCATCATTTTTCTGTCTCGAGTCTTCTCAAACTCTTTGTTCATGCTCCCTAGCCTCGTTGCTACGTCTCATACGAGTGTCAATAAAGATTGACACTCTTTTTGTAGTTTTGACGCCTAATTCGCTTCGTATTCCTACAAAACGAGCTCACAAACCTTTCTCCATCAAGTCAAGCCTCTTATCATGAAAATGCATGTAAAACCACCATAGTTTATCACTAAAACACACAAAATCTCATGCAAATTACAACTGAATCAGTCCACAATAGTGACTCTTTTAATAATATCATTTTCCATTTTTTCTTCTTTGATTTCAAGTCTAGATATCCAAGCACCACCCCCAAAGAACTCTTATGTGGATGGATAAGAATGACAAAGAAATCGTGGTCCTTGTGTTAAAGAGGTACTAAAAATGAAGTAAGTTTATTTGCAATAATTCCGAGGAAACTATTTGCAACGCATGTACAAGCACGTTAAATTAATTATGTTAAGTAAATGAAATATATAATTGGATTATAAACTAAATACTCCGTGTTATCCACCCAACAAAAAAGGTGGCACTTCATTAAAAAATAATACTCCCTCCGTCCGCCTATAAGTTTTTCATTTTATCATTTTGGTCCGTCCGCCTATAAGTTTTCCATTTTACCATTTTGGTCCGTCCGCCTATAAGCTTTCCATACCTTTTTTGGTAAGTATTTTTTCTTACACTTCACTTTATATTTTACTTTTTATCTCTATCTCTCTCCTCTCTCAATCACATCACTTGTACTATATCTATTATTTAATCACTTTTCTTAATCTCTGTGCCAAAAAGTAACGTAACAATTATAGGCGGACGGAGGGAGTACTAAATAATAAATAAATCAATTCATTGGGTACAAACCGTACTATGAAGCTCAAAATTAATTACTACTCGTATTAATCATTAAAAGCCTAATTCTATTTACAATTGAAATAAAATAAAATGGATCAAATTGAGATTACATATGCGGAAAAATGTTGCTGCCCTCTCCCAAACTCAGGCCTAGGTTATGATCTGCTGTATTAATAGGCACGACTTTAATTATTTCATTTCAATAATACACATAGGCTTAGTTTAGTTTACTTGATTAGGTTGGATTATGTTTGATTGACTTTTTATTTCCGGTTAATCAAATGTTTGGTTTGATTGATTGTGGCCCGGGTTTAATGTAAGGCCCTCTAATTTTGTACTATTTATCATGCATTTGGGGGACTAATAGAACTAGGGGAATGGTGAGTTAATTTATCCCATGTTTTTTCATCCATCAATCCAAACTAGCCCAGAGATTATTGCTGGATTTCATTTAATATTAGCTGTTCTGTAGACTCTTACAACACAGAAATAATTCACCTTCAATTATCCTTAAATAAAGAGGTTGAAGCCCAACTTTTTAATATACTCATTGAAACTTCATTTGTTTCACTTCACTTATTTTTGCACCAAAGATGTGAATGCCAAATTTCTTATTTAATTAAGAAGAGGAATGACTCTTTTGCTAAATTGTATGCCCATCAAAAGACAGTAAATTTTGCATTTTATTTTATGACTGTTATGAACATGAATTGCGAAAAAATTGATAGTAGAAAGAGAATAAATTGTCATCCCTAAGGCCCTAACATAACATACAAGTTTTGCAATTTGTTTCCACTGCTTAACAATCATTTTATTTTACTCACTATCAAATTTAGTTTTGAAAGTAACTTTTGCTCCCTATTTGATTAACCGTTTAACGAGCCTAATCAATTATTTAAAAGTTAATAAATACTCCATATGGATCATCTTCGAATAGTTATTAATTATACTTAGCATACTTTAAAATAGTTGATTGTCGGTCAGTATACACATTAACTAATAGTGAAATCAAATGTGCACATAGAAGTACACATGATCAAATTGGATAATGCGTGAAATGAAAGGGATGAAATTGAAAAGGAAATTAAATTTAAGGAGGAAAATGATATTATCCGAATTAAAATTATAAACTGTGTGCTGCTCATACCACTACCAGGCACAAAGTAAGTAGAAAAAGGAAGGATAAAACCGCGAGCCATAAATACTTTTATCCGATTAATAAAAAAATACTAACAATAATGAGGAGAGGGAATAGCAGTTCTTATCGGCACGGTTTTTCATAATACATGTACGGAGTACTTCACACTCATTCACGCGCATTACCCAAGATATATATATATATATAAAAAAGGTAAAATAAAGATAGTTAAATAGTTGGGTGCTAACAAAAATGGAAATAGATAATTTGGTGGGGTTTTTTTGTTTCGAAATAATAATGTGTAAAATTTTGAGGGTAATTATGTAAATTTTTATGTATAAAGTAAATGTTATACCTAGTCAAAGAAGTCAATCTTTGACAAGTCAATCCTAGTCACCAGCTTACGTGGCGAGGACCAGTCAACAAAGTCGTGCAACGACTAGTCAACAAGACCAAGAAAATGTAATAGAGCAGATGTATTTAATATGTTTAAGTGCTCGCTCAAAGATGTTGACGAGCACCTGTTTTAGTTAGCTGCTCGCCCAAGTATGTGGGCGAGCACATGTCTATCTTAGCTAGAATAGTCTAAGTATTGAAGCTTTGGGAGACAGCATGGAGCGTGGCAATCACACTCCTCGAAATGGTCCTCCGGCGACCACCGTAGCTCAGCTCCTCGGCATCTCGGCGAGGACGAGCACCAGAGGCGGTTTAGCATTAAATGCGCCATCAAATCACATTTTCGGGCAGAAGATGGGTCCAATAAGGGCGTGCCACGTGTAAAGGGCGGACAGCCCCTAGAAACCACTATATAATGCCTAAAAGAGGCCCATTTGTAAACAAGTTACACAATCCCCACAAATCACCCTACCCAAAGCAATAAACACTCCCAAAGCTCTCAAGCTTTTAGCTTCTCCAAGAAGCTACATCTTTGTGTTCTTCATTGTTCTTGCTTGTTCTTCATAAAGATCATCATAAACAACCTCCTTAAACACGTAATAAACCCCCGATCATTATACATGTTTGTCTCGTGCTAACAAATAGTCCACATCCGAATCAACCATCAAAAGCACGTACAACAGTAAATATAAGAATTGATTTGTATGTATATATAAATTAAAAGTAATGACATTTTATACTATAAAATTAAGAATATTGTAATTTTAAGAATATAAAAATTATCGTGGAATTGAAAAGAAAAAAAAATGTAAAAATGAGGTTGAATAAGTATTAAAGTGAGTGATTGCAGGCCACGCTCCAACTATTGAGATTGGGTTTGAAACAGCTATCTATTTTTATCATTCATTGTGGGGTCGTACGCCCATAGGGTTAGATACATGTTAATTAGGAAATCGGATAACTACGAATCTCAAATTGTACGAAAATCTTGCAGGCTTTCATAATGCATTTTAAATTTTCAGTGATTTTAATTATTTAATTAAATTTGTTATCAACTCAAAATTGTGTCTCAATTCAAAATGTAATTTCCATCAAATTCTTAATTTAATGTAATAATAATTGATTAAAGATAAGATATTAAAACTTACCCAACATCGATCCTTTTCGTAAGTAGTCAAATTAATGAATTTATTAATAGTCCTTACTCTTATCCTGTCCCCCTACCTCTATTATCCACGTGTCCATATCAATCACCCACATTCTCTCCATTTATACCCAAAAGTTGATCAAATTTCATAGTCTACGATCGAGTTTTGATAGTATTTCGTTTTCATTATTTATGCGTAATTGCATGGTGTATTTTAGGGAGAGAATATTAGAAGAAGATAGGGGTTTTGTGATTATTAATTCTAAGCTTGAAAATGGAGTCCCTTTTCAACTCGGAAAGGATCATGGATGAACAAATTGATGATCATGTTTCTAGTTCAAGTTCCATCAACGGTGAAGAAGAAGAAGAAGAGGGTAAAGAAGTAAATTCGCCCTTGCAAGACATGTCATCTTTGCTTCTACAACTTCCTCTCAAGTAAGCTCTCTTCTAGTCATATTTTATAATTTTATCATGAATTAATATATGGATTTAGAGACCCTTAATTTGGATCTATTATATATAATTTTTTTTATTTAAATTAATTAATTTAGTTGATTTTGCATGAATAGAAGAGGGCTTTCAAAGCATTACAATGGGAAGTCACGGTCATTTACGAGTTTATCGAATGTGCGGTGCGTTGAAGATGTTGCCAAAACAGAAAATCCATTCAACAGGAAGCTGAAAATATGCAAAAGCTATGGAGGGGGGTTCACAAGGAAACAAACTTCAAAGAAAGGGACACTCAAACTCAATATGGGATCTCATCATATTTTTTCAGGTTTTAATGGAATTAGGACCCATTTTAATATTAATACTAATAAGAATAATGGGAAGCCTCCAATTCCTCCTGCCCGAACCATAGATCAACAAGTAGCTTAATTTATCTGGGGAATTTTGGTTTCGTTTTAATTTACTTTAATCGATGATGAAATATATATGATGCTTATCTACTTCAACTAATTTTATGTGTTGACTGGATTATATATTCTAATTACAATTAATTGTTGTTATCCTGCCTAATTACTAATTACTCCACTTAATTGGTGTATGTGATGTGATTAGTACTCTGACCGGAAAAAAATATCCATTCAGCTTTGTTTTTTTACGGGTCCATTCTGCTTTGTTTGTTTCAGTTAAATTGACGAATACTTCACAAATAATTACTCAGTTATAATTTTTGTTTCATTATATTATATTAATTTTTAATATGTGTCAACACATATTAAAAAATACGGAGTAATAACTTTTTATAGTAGTCTTTTTAATATATTTCATATTAAAAAATAATATTTTTTTCATTCCGTGATTATTTGCCTACTTTCTTTATTGAGACGTCCAAAATTATTTGCACATTTTTAATATGGAAATACTCATAAAATTAATAATCTCACAATATTATTTTACTTTTAAAATTGTCAATTTTTTTTCATACATTTCACTTTATATCCTATCAAATAATTCAAAATATTCATCATGACGGAGGAAGTAAATTTTTATAGTAGTGAGAACGATATATATTAAAAATTTAATAAAGTAAAACATTGAGTGAAACACAAAAGGTAAAAGTATTGAAATCAAACCGTAGTTTTACTGCCAATTTAGTTGAAAATTAATAAACTTAGTCCTACTAAAAAATGATCATGTTAAAAAAATATATACGATGGGACACTGTTTATTGTACTTATAATTCTGAAATTTGTCTATAATATTTATGTTATAATCTTAAATACTTTTCATTTTTTATTTCAATTAATCTTTTACTATATTTCTCAAAATAAAGTAACCCTAAACCATTAAAAGCATCATCTCTACTAGTGATCTTTTTTTTTTTTTTTTTAGAAAAAATCTCTACTAGTGATCTTAAAATTATATTAAATAACATTATTTTATTTATTTATCAAAAAGCATAAAATATAAAACACTCACACACCCTCGTAAAAAACTACTCCATCTGGCTCCATTCCACTGTTGTTTTCACACGAGTCTATCATAAACTTTCTTTCTCACAATATTCATATATTTAAAATGTCATTATTTTTACTCTTAATGTAATTTATTTACTATATTTATAAAAGTTAATAAAATTAAATTTCAACAAACTTCACTTATCACATACCTTTCTTAGTTTGTGTGTAATGGAATAGGTCAGATATATTCAATCTCATTTTTAATAAAACGATCGATATTATGTCTCAGGATTGATAAATTTTCACTTGCAATTGCGTACATAAATCACTTGATGGGAAGATTTTTTTTTTTTAACGTGAGGTGTTTTTTTAAATTAATATTATATATATATATATATATATATAGAGTTTATATATTAATTTGGGGTGGGGCGGGTACCAACGGGTCGGACATAAGACCCACACCCGATCCACACTCAATACGGGGCGGATCTGACCTGACCCAAAGCTCGTTGGATGGGGTGGGTACCCGCGGGTCGGGTCATTATTGCCATCTCAACTTCTCATCTTTCGTCCTCAGAGTTCTCTGAAAGAATCCGTTGAAATCTCTAGTTTTTAGAAGATATTTTGAATAGTGAAATTTGTTTATATTTTTTAAGGAGAATTCAACAAAATTCATAAAGTATTAAAATCCATAGATTGTTGAATACCTAAAGATTTTTAAAGACTTTTAAAAATCCGTATTGAATACCTCATAATTTTTAAAGACTTTTGAAAATTCGAATTGAATACCTCCAAACTTTGAAAGTCCAAAAAAATCCTACAGAATCCACAACCAATACACCCTCCTTAGACTTTAATGTTCAATTTATTCAATTTTATCTTTGATTCAACATTTAACTTAATTCATTAGAATCTAATTCCAATTTTATAAGTGTAACTAATTGTACAAAAGTATCACTTTCTAGAATGATGTATATTAACAAATTATATACTTCATCCATTTTTTTGAAAGATACTTTTTTTTTTTTTTCAATTTTGATTGTTCTAATGAAAGTTAGTCATTTAATTTTTTTGACGAAATTCACCATCCTTTTCTATGTCTATATCTCAATAGTATATATTTTAATTTAATATGTACAATAGAAGTGATTGTATATATATATACATAATCCATTTATTAAATATTTAACTGAACGGTGAAATCATAAAATTCGGGGAGTGCAAGTAACCAGTTATGATCGAGACCGAATGCTATTTCGCAAAACTTGGCCCAATATCATTTGGGCCTGAGTGGAGTAAATAGTTC
The DNA here is from genome assembly GCA_963675135.1 of Galeopsis tetrahit. NCBI lineage: Eukaryota > Viridiplantae > Streptophyta > Magnoliopsida > Lamiales > Lamiaceae > Galeopsis > Galeopsis tetrahit. The sequence goes on from OY776129.1 coordinate 56,576,185, forward strand.
TACTGAATACGCGGAAAGGCTGAAATTATTATGGCCCTGGCTATTTACCCCTCCAGCTCTGTTAAGCATACTCCCCCGATTTGTATACCCCTCAATGTGAAAAAGGTTAGATGTACTTCCCTCAACTTACCCTAAATACCCTCCTTCCTTCTTTTTATTCTTCTCTTCCTTCTTTCTCCATTTTTAAAAAACCCTAAAACTAAATCTCTCCTCCTCCCACCTCACTAAACCGCCGCTCATGATCGGTGCCGGCGCCGCCCACAGCCTTCTTCTCGCCCCTCCTTCTCCCAGCGCAAATTTTATTTTCTTCTTGCTCCTCTGCAATTTTTTTTTCTTAAATTTTTGCGGCGGCCGCCCCTCCTTCTCCCAGCGCCGCCGCTGCGCTCCTCATCCCCCGCGCTCCTCGTCCCAGCGCTGCCCCCACGTTTCTCATCCGTGAAAAAATGGCCGCCTGAGGTAAGTTTGTTTTTTTTTCTAAATTTTTGCTCTAATTCCGCCATGGAGGTCGCCGACACGGCCCCCACCTGCACGCGACCCTCCTCCCTCGCCAAACTGCTGTTTTTTTTTTTTTTAATTTTCGGTAATAATCAATTGCCCTAAAACACTCTCGTCGACACTGGTTTGTCGACGAGAGTCTTTTTGGTCGATCCATCTTTGTCGAAAATTTTATATTTTTTTTACTTTTTTTTTTAATTTTCTTTCGACTAGATCTTACCAATGAAAGTGTGTTTGGTCGACAAACCAGTGTCGACGGGAGTCTTTTTGGTCGATCCATCTTTGTCGAAAATTTTAAATTTTTTTACTTTTTTTTTTTAATTTTCTTTCGTCTAGATCTTACCGACGAAACTGTGTTTGGTCGACAAACCACTATCGACGGAAGTGTTTTTGATCGACTCTAGTTTGTCGAATTTTTTTTAAAATTTTTTTTAAAGGTTTTTTTTAATTTCTAAATTTATTTGAGGGGGGACGGTCGGAAGGGTGGCTAACGGCGACATCAGCAGAGTTGAGGAGAGGAGGCTGCATTTTTAGGGTTAGGGTTAGGGGGTGTATTTATCTTTGATATATTTACTAAAAGGGTAAATTTGGTATTTTACACTAATATCTACCCTTAATTACTATTTCTTAATCTTTTTTATCCTGCGTGGCTTCTCAGATTTCTGTCTTTCTATTTTTCTAATTTTTTTAGATTTTTTTTTTTTTTGTTCTCTCTCCCCCTTTTCTCTCTATTCTTTTATGGCATGATTGGTATGGGGTAATGGGCTTAGAATGAATGGAATGAGCATTCATGGACCTATTCCTAATCTCATGATTGGTACTCCCTCCGTCCCGGTATAAGTTTCCCACTTCTTTTGGGTGTTTTGATTAAGGAATATGATAAAATAATAGATGTAGTACAAGTGATGTGATGGTTAGAGAGAAAATAATAGATTAGTATGAGATGAAGTATGATAAAATAATAGATAAAGTGTAAGTGATGTGATTGAGAGAGAGAAAATAATTTACCAAAAATGTAATGGGGAACTTATAGTGGGATATCCAAAAAAGGAAAGTGGGAAACTTATAGTGGGACGGAGGAAGTATGTTTTTTTACACGGAATCGTGATTCCTCGTGGAATGGTGATTCCCAAAAATAAAGAATTCTGATTCCTCTCCATCCCCCTATCTTTACCCATTCCATTCTACGTGAAATCAAATTATTTTTATTTTCTAAAAAAAAAAAATCATTAAAAATATATTTTTACAAAATTATCCTTATCAACAATTAAAAAGATGGTATGTTTTTTTACACGGAATCGTGATTCCTCGTGGAATGGTGATTCCCAAAAATAAAGAATTCTGATTCCTCTCCATCCCCCTATCTTTACCCATTCGATTCTACGTGAAATCAAATTATTTTTATTTTCTAAAAAAAAAAATCATTAAAAATATATTTTTACAAAACTATCCTTATCAACAATTAAAAAGATTTTCATTAACCCTCTTATCCAACCTTAATCCACGATTAAATACGATATTCATTAACCTTTTTTAACCTAATTCATCCAAGAAGGAAGGATGCTGAGAAAGAACGCAGAAGAGAAAAAACGCAGAAAAGAAGAACGTTGAGAAAAAAACGCAGAAGAGAAGAACGCTAGTGTATTGTTGTTCTATATATATACAGAAGAACTCTCTGTTTCGTATATATATATATTTCATGATTACATCTTATAATAATGGGTAAAAATGTATATCATTTTTTTTAAATAAACGATTATTTATATTTAGTTTTATTATTAAAATAATAGCATATTAACCAATTTAATATGTTTCTATAAAATATGTATAAGGGTATTTTAGTCATTTAAGATAAACTTTTTACATTATTTTGCCTTCATTTTATTATACCAATCATGAGAATGGAATCAATCAAGGAATGATTTTTCCATTCATTTTCAATACCAATCATGAGAATGGCTATTCAGACTTTCATTCCATTGAGACATTCATTTCATTCATGAGTTCATTCCATTCAGTCACATTTTCATTCAGTCATACCAATCATGTCCTTACAGTTTTCTCAACTCCCTCTCTCCCTTTTTTTCTTGACAGTTTTTTTTTTTTATTATTATCTCCTCTTCCACTCTCCTTTTATTTACAGTTTTCTTAAATTTCTCTCTACTTAATTATGGAGGTTAAAAGTAAAAGTTGTGTTGTATACAGAGTTGGCGGTCATTGATGAAAAGGTGAGCAACTCATTTACATGATTTTAAAAGTATAAATTTCTCTCTACTTAATTATATTTTTTCACACCAGAAATTATGGAGATTAAAAGTAAAAATCGTACGTAAACAGAGAGTTGGCAGGTCATTGATGAAAAGGTGAGCAACTCATTCACAGGATTTTAAAAGTATGTACTCCGTTCTTTGTAATAAGTTTTTCAAATCACAATTTATTTACACAAAATTTATATTTTTTCTTAAATAATTGTTTCTGTTTTCTCCTCTCCCACTTTCTCCCTTGGGTACCGCTATCAACACCCCAAAATATGTTATACACACCCCATCATTTTAAAAATAAAAATAGATAATGGAAAAATGACTAAGTAACCCTTATACAAATTAAAGATAATTTTTTTAAAAAAATGTAATTAAAATCTGAAAAGTATTTTAACAGATTAATAAAATCTTAAAACATAATTAATTTAAATAAATCAAATATTTTTTAAAAAGAAAAAACTAAAATTTTCAAATAAAAAATTAAAAAATCAATAAAAAATAAATAAATTCGTAATTTTTTTAATAAATGGTAAAAAATAATTAATTAAAAAATCAATTAAAATTAAGAATTCGAATAAGATAAATAAAATCTAAAAAAATAATATTTAACTTTATTTTATTTTTAAAGATTTTATTTTTTAATTTAATATTGAGTTGATTTTTCTTTATTATTTTATTTAATTTAAAAAAAATCGTTAATCCTTAATTTTTATTTGATTTGATTTATTTTTCAGATTTTATTTAGATTTAATTATTATTATTTTTTCATTTTTATTTTATTTTCTTAATTTTTTTTATTGATTGTTCCTTTTTTAAATGATTTTTTAAATTTAGCTGATTTTTTAAATATTTTCAAAGTTTACACGTAATTTTATTGTATTATTAATTTTTTTTTTTGTTAATTAAATAAAAAAATTTATATGTTTTTACAGATTTAGTTAATTTTTACTGTATTAGTTATGAGGGTTGATGGGTAAATAGGAAATAATTGGGGTGTGTATAGTAATAAAAATTGAATTTTAAATTTTAATAAGTGTGTTTAACATTTGGGATGTGTATAACATTTTATGGGGTGTCATTAGCCCCACCCACCCTTCTCCCTTTTTGTTTCAGTTTTCTCCTCTCTCTCTCTCTCTCTCTCTCTCTCAATTTTTCTCTTTTTTCGTTCTTTACAGTTTTTTTGTATTCTTTTAAGCTTTTCTTCAATTATTTCATCAGCTTTCTCTCCTCCCTCTCCTTTTGTTTTGACTGTTATTTTAATTTCCAGTTTTCTTAAATTTCTCTCTGGCTTAATTATATTTTTTTACACCAGAAATTATGGAGATTAAAAGTAAAAGTTGTGTTGTATACAGAGTTGGCAGTTATTGATGAAAATGTGAGCAACTCATTTACAAGATTTTAAAAGTATAAATTTCTCTCTGCTTAATTATATTTTTTCATACCAGAAATTATGGAGATTAAAAGTAAAAATCGTACTTAAACAGAGAGTTGGCTGTCATTGATGAAAAAGTGAGCAACTCATTTACAGGATTTTAAAAGTATGTACTCCGTCTGTAATAAAATTTTCAAATCACAATTTATTTACACAAAATTTATATTTTTTCTTAAATAATTGTTTTTGTTTTCTCCTCTCTCACTCTCTCCCTTTTTGTTTCAGTTTTCTCCTCTCCCTCTCTCTCAATTTTTCTCTTTTTTCGTTCTTTACATTTTTTTTTGTATTCTTTTAAACTTTTTTTCAATTATTTCTTCAGTTTTCTCTCCTCCCTCTCCTTTTGTTTTGACGGTTATTTTAATTTCCAGTTTTCTTAAATTTCTCTCTGACTTAATTATATTTTTTCACACCAGGAATTATGGAGATTAAAAGTAAAAGTAATAGAATTGACGATCATTTGGATTTTAAAAGTATGTACTCCGTCTCTTCGAAACACAATTTATTTACACAAAATATTTTGTTCTTATCTTTGGTATCGTCTTCTTTTATTTGGCATATGAGGGGATGACTTTCACACTTTTATGAAGATGAGTGTGCTTTAATACTCATTGCCTGTACTACTTGAAGATTGAAGATGAGGATAACATCATTCTATAACAAATCAACTTATTTAGGTAAGATTGAGAATAGTTGTTTATTGAAATAATATTTATGTATTTTTTTAAAAATGTTTAGTTTGGACCTATATTTTTAAAATTTGGATCTATATTTTTTAGATTATGGATTATATCTGATTAATTGGTTCAGAGATTTGTTTATGTTCTCTTATTTAATTTTGATATTTTTTGTTACGTAAATTTTAAAATCTATTTTTTATTCATTTTGTTTGCATGATTTAATATTTTAAAAAATATTCTGACAATTTCATTGTACTATACGAAAAATGTAAGCTAGATTACAAAATTAATTTTGTATAGTCAATAATATTTTATCACTTCATGTAATTCTTTTATGTCAAGTTAATTTTCTATATCTTGCTCCAAAACTTGCACTCATTTTAATTAGATCAGAATTTATATACATGTTCTCTATATTATTCTACAAACTCCTACAAACGATTACAAATTCCATAATTGTTCTCTTAACAAAAAATAATTTTATATTACGAAGATATACTAAATATAACAATGAATTTAATAATTAATGAATCAAATAATTCTTTAATTAACATATACATGAATTATTAAATTCATGTATGTTGCAAATATAGCTATACAACTACAAATTATGAAATTTGAATTCAATGTATACTTTTGAAAAACATTGATCAAAAGGCGGGCTTGTGCAATGGAACGCAATTGGTTATAACAAGGCTTGGAAAACATATCCTTGAGGCAAAAATAAGTTTTTACACATGGTCAACTATATGTTGTCGTGTCTAGAGTTAAGAACATAACAGGATTGAAAATACTGGCCCTTGATGACAAAGGCAAATCGTGCAAGTAATGACAAAGGCAAACCGTGCAAGTACACTACGTTGTTTACAAGGAAGTGTTTAGAAATTTATAATGTATATTACTTCTTCACTGCAAATTTTAATACATTATGTAGACATATAACAGTGAATTTAATAATTGTGTTACACTAGGCAGTTTTATTATATTCAGATACTTCTCAAAAGTAGTCAATTTACCCATTTCATTTTCTTAAATATTATTGGAGTATAAAATTTGATAAATCAAAAGTAGTCAATTTACTCATTTTATTTTCTTAAATCAAAAGTAGTCAATTTACTCATTTTATTTTCTTAAATATTGCTAGAGTATACTATTTTGAATTAGTCACATATAATATTTACTAATTCAATAATGGTAAAATAAACATTTCAATCAATTTGACCCATTCACGCTCTCATATTATCTACTACCTCCGTCCCTGAAAAGTTTTCATAGTTACTTTCACGATATACACGTATTTACCCTTCATACAATATCTTTTGGGGTCCATCATACACTCAATATCAAAATTACGTTATTTACTTTATATATAAAAGTTTACAAAATTACATTCAGAGCTCTAATTATTATACTTTTTTCTTAAACTTAGTTCCATCAAATGAAAGTTTTTCAGGGACGGAGGGAGTATAAAACACCCCTACAAACTAATAAATGAGAACCCATTCTCTTATTCAAATATATTAATTATCATTAAATATATTTTAAAATAATAAATTATATAAAATTTAGTTTATTATAATAATTTAATTTTTTTCCAATCCCGCGATTTCGCGGGTCTTATACTATTTAAATTAATAAATGAAGAGGGGAGTATACTCAACAGAGCTGGAGGAGTAGATAGCCAACGCCATTATTATTTCGACCGTTGAAAGTTGAAACAAATCAAGAAAGGATTAATCAAGGGGCGCAGTTATACACACACCAACCTATTGAGGATTTCCCACCGAACCTTTTTTTTCATCTTAGAGGACGCGAAATGTCTTATATATCCTCATGTAATTTTTTTTTAAAAAAATAAAAGATGAATACACCCCGTTATATTAATTAACAAAAAAAATCCCACCACCAACCCCACCCCAAAAATCTTCCACCACCACCGCCCAAAAAAACCAAAAGAAAACATAAACATAAACAAAAATTCTTAAAAAACACAAAATTCTTACAAAAAATAAATAAATAAATTAAGGTGTCCAAAAATTTTAACTGAATAAAGGTAAGATGTTCGAATTTTTTTACTGAACAATCTCAATTTGTCCGAAAAAAATTCGTGAACAACTTTCATTTGTGCGGACAAAAAATTCGGACATCTGTTCGAAAATTTTTTCGGACAAACTAAAGTTGTTTGAAAATTTTTCCACAACAAACACAAATTGTTCGAATTTTTTTCCTGAACAAACACAAATTGTTCGAAAAAAAACAATGAACAAACTAAAATTTTGTAAAAATCTTTTTTTCCTAAAACCCTAAACTTACAGGCGGTGGCTACGACAAGGGGTAGGCGACGACGGTGACGGCTTAGAGGAGGTAGATCGGTCGTGGAGGCGACGTCAAGGGGGTGCGCGTTGTTGGTGATAAACATAACATCTAGTTTTATCACGCTTCGCTTCTTCTTCGAGGGGGCGGCCGCAAGCGGGGCGGCCGTGCGCAGGACGGGGAGGGGAAGGGGCGACCGCGCGCAGGACGGGGAGGGGAAGGGAGGCCGCGGAACTGAGGGGTTGGGCGCCGACGGAGGAGTGGGGAGGGAGAAGAGGTGGGTGTGCGTTGGAGAATGGGAGAGGAAGAGAGAAAGACTTTTAATTAGGATTTAGGTGGGGAGGGATATTTTAGAGTTTTTCACGTGGGTGTTCTCAACTTACGGTGTGTGTACTCAGCCAATGGGTGTCCTCAATAGGTTGGTGTGCGTGTATATATAACCGCGCCCTTAATCAAGAATCAAGAAGGGCTATCCGGGCGCGGTTATACACACACACCAACCTATTGAGTACACCCACCTGACAATTTTTTTATTCCAGAGGACATGTAAAATGTCCAATATACCCTTTCTGTAAAAAAAATTAAAAAACACTAAAAACACTAAGATGAGTACACCCACCCATTTCATTTTTGACGAAACATCCCCACTATCACCAATCACCATAGTCTTAAAAAAATTCTTAACAAAATACAAAATCAGAAAGAAAAAGATGTGTTCGGGATTTTTTTTGGGACAAATCAAAATTGTCCGAAAAAAAACATGTGTTCGAAAATTTTAAATGAACAAAATTAAAATGTTCGAAATTTTCTTTAAAACAAACTCAGTGTGTTCGAAATTCTTTTTTGAACAACTTTCATTTGTTCGAAAAAAAAATCGAACATGCAGATGTCCAAGAAAATTGCAAAAAAAAATTGTTGAGTCTTACCCTAAACCCTAATCTGCAAATTTTGAATGCACAAACCCTAAATAAGAGAAAATTGAAAATGTGCACAAAACCTAAACACCTAAACTTACCGGAATTACGGGGCGGCGAGTGGACGGGGAGGGGTGCGAACGGCCGCGACGCTTGTAAGGGAGGGGGTGCGGCCGCGAAGGGGAGGGAGAGGGGTTGCGGCCGCGAAGGGGAGGGAGAGGCGTTGCGGCCGTGAACGGCCGCGAAGGGAGAGAGAGGGGTTCGGCCGCGAACGGCCGTGAAGCAGGTGGGCGGCGGAGTCGCGACGAAGGTGGGCGGCGACGTGACTGGCGAGTCGCGGAGGCGTGGGGAGGTGGGCAGCGCGGAGGCGGGCGGCGCGGGAGAGGAGGGATGAAGGTGGGTGTACCAATGAAACGAGAGAAATGAGGAAAATTAGGGTTTTAAAGTGTTAGAAGGGTATTTTTGGATTTTCCAGGTGGGTGTCCTCAACTTACAGGTGTGTATACTCATCCGGTGGGTGTCCTCAATACATTGGTGGGTGTCTATAACCGCGCCCATCAAGAAAGTGAAACACACGCAGCCTTCACACACCAATCTCAACAGTATGGGTCTGAAAATTGAAGGCCCGCTAAAAATTGCATGTGACCTAATGGGCCAGTGTCGACCCGGCCCGGTCTATTTGGTCCAAGTTTGAAAATATTTTTTGCTTAGCCTTCAAACGTTCCCAGCATGAAGAATAGCATTTGCCATTTGGAATGTCAACAATAGTAAAAATAGACATATGACTTATCCAAATATTCTTATAAATTTCTAAGATTTTGTAATTAGATTTATTTAATTAGTTACTCGCACGTAAGAAGTCAAATAAAATCTTCCCCTCGCTTTTTTTGTTATAAATAATCTCAAACAAAAATTATTAAAATGAGACAAATAAGAATAGGTTGGTATCAAACACCGTGGCCATGTGCGGATGTGATCTGGATGGATATCTTCATAGATTAAATTACGTAAGCAAATACATATAAAAATTTGATATGAATTAAATAATTAGAAAGGGGAGACTTTGTGTTAGACGGTTACATGTATGATATGAAATTTCATTTTAGTATTTAATAGGAATTAATATACAAGAATTAATTTCCCACATCTCTACAAGTTCGAACTTTTAGATGAGATGAAATTCTTTTATGGTATCAGAGCCTTCGGGCAAACGATTCCGGATGAAAGCAACTCCACCCATTTAAATTGTCCACTCGACGGGCCTCCTCCCCAAAAGGGTAAGAGGTGATAATTCGGCCCCACGAGTGAGGGGGAGTATTAGGAATTAATATACAAGAATTAATTCTCCACCTCTCTACAAATTTAGACTTTTAAATGATACGAAATTCTTTCAATATTTATATTTTGATTTGCTTCAAAATGTTAAACCTAACTTGTTAGTTGGTTAATTACCCTGGATTCATTACTTTTAACGACAAAACTCTATTAATGATAATCTTCTTAATTATGCCTCTTTCATAATGGATTTTGGCAGCAAACCACTCCATCTCCCTTTATCAATCATTGTCACGTTTGTGAATAAATTATGATTGTTTTTATGTTTAATTAATAATTTTGCATCTGTGGTTTAGTTATGTATTGTCGTTTTTAAATAAAAAATAAAAAGTTCACGTTGGTGACTTGTATTGGGCCATTTTATTACTTTTTTAAAGAGGGCCTCTTGGGCTTATGCTAAGCACCCACTATCATAGATCTAATGTCACATGACCTACATTCACAATTACCGTCTATAAATTTTGGGTTGGTCTGCTCCATGCACTCGAGTGCATGTTATGCACCCTAGTCCATATTATATTTTTCAGTTTTATTGACTTACACTTTTTGGTAAATGGTGTTGCACTTTTTAATTATTAAACTGTATAATAATATTTTTAATAATAATTGAAAAGTGCAACACCATTTACCAAAAAATGTAAGTTAGTAAAACTGAAAAGTGCAACATGGACTAGAGTGCATAACATTCACTCGAGTGCATACTAGACTTAATGATAATTTTTTTATTACTTTTCAACAAATAAATTAAGAATATTGATTAAATAATATGTATAGTTTCATTGATATAAAATTTATTAAGAGAGAAGAAAATAGAAAAAAAAATATATAAAGTGAAATGTAAAAATAAAAAAATTAAACTATATTTATAAAAAATGATAGGTAAAACTTATAAATGAACATTCTAAAATGATAAAATAAGAATCTTATGGAGGAGTTGATACTTTTTTTCTTTTCGATAATAAGTTTTAATGTAAGAATTGTTTAAAATAATAAACTAGATAAAGTATATAATGTGTTTAATCTAGTAAAAGACGAACTAGAAAAAATAGGTAATCTAGTAAAAGACGGAGGCTGTAGTGATTTGCAGAATAAAATATTTGAGTATTACTTTAGGTTGTGTTTGGACGTGGAGATTTGATTTGAGAAGGTATTTTAAATGATTATTTAAAAATAGATGAATTTCAAATGACATGGTTTTAGTAAGAATTTAAAATCTCATATTTATTTCAATATAAGTATTGATTTCATTATGCCATATGCAGTGGCGGACCTGCATAGTGCCCAGCAGGGGCAGTGGGCCCCCAACAATTTTATATATTTGTTAGGGGTATTTTGGTAATTTCACATACATTAAAATTAATATTCTGTTTTATAATTATTTGCACACTCTTAATATAAAAATAATCCACAAAATTAATATATATCCGAACATCATTTTATTTTAAAATCGTCACTCATTTTGAGTCTACATTTTACCCTACATTTCACTAAATTTATTTTACATCCTACTAAATCCTCTTTACACCTTATCAAATCACTCAAAATACGCTTTCTTATTTGACTCTACACCACTAAATTCAATTTTTTTTTTTAAAAGTAAATCGCTTAAAATGTGCAAGTTATCACGGGACGGAGGGAGTATTAACTTCTACCAAAACATAGCAAAAGTCAACTTATCCGATCAATTTAATTTAATGAAATGTGACGTATTGACAATTTATAATGTGAAATTTTGATGAAAATAATGAGTACGTATTATTTTATCTTTATAATAATGTTAATCGGGTCCCCCTACCTAAATTTTCTGGTTCCGTCACTGGCCATATGTGTTTTTGAGATGAGTCGAAATTACTTATATCTCATACACTTATTCATTGATTCGATTTGCATTTTTTTAGATAATTAATTAATTAATTTCAGGTGGAAAATTTTAAAAAGTTTAGTATTTCATTCGTTTTCTCTAGAAGCACATGGTCTCCATACTATCCCTACGATTATACAAAAATAAAAATCAACTTATACAACCCCACAACAGTGTTTTCTAGTATTTATTTTAGTTTATTTTTCCAGAGTCTGCAATTTGGTGGTTTGAGATTGATATAAAATCTTGTATGAATCCGTTTTAGGGAAATTGATTTATATTTTTAATGGTATTATTTATTTCATTGATAAATATTAATATAACACTATTATTTGTTTTATTAAAATATATTGTATTAATTATTTTATCATAAAGATGTTAATTATAACATACAGTACATGCATTGTAAAATACTTTGATTGATAGGGGCAGGACTTTGATGGTAACATACAGTACTAGATGAGCATCCACGTATTACGCGGAATGTTGACAATTACATTAAGAAGAGAATAAAATAAGTAGTGACTTTTTAAATAAAATGTATGTATCTCATTTTTTAAGCAATTAGTAATATTAATATAATTACTTATTTAATTATAATTAATATTGTGATAGTCAAACTTTCCATATTTTATGAACTCAATACAATCTTAAAATATTAAAAAAAATCACACAATAATTATGACACATATAAAAATCAACCAATAAAATCATATTTACTAAAATATGTAACTCTTTGAGATAACGACACATCAACCAAATTAATATAAGAACGACACGTAAGCAAAATCAATATAAAGACGACACGTAAGCATTCTAAACTCGCTATTAGTAATATAGGGGATATGCACATGTTTGAATGTTTGATAGCAAAGATGGATTATCTAAGATTAGGATGATAACTAAATTTTATAAATTTTAAAGCATAATCTAAATTATTAAACAACCAATAAAAATGATATATAGTTAATCTAGATTTAATCTAAACTATCAAACATGTCATATATATATATATATTACAAAATTAAAAGCGAACAATATTTACATAAGATTTCAGTTAGTTTGATCGGTTCTAACCAAATCGATTTTTTTTAGTGCAAGGATTTAAGAAAATATATACTTTCGGTATAGTCAATAGTTGTAAATTTTTTTAAGTTTAAAACAATCACAAGTCACAAAACTATATCAATTCTCAATTTGAACTGAAGTGAATAGGATTTATGAATTTAGGAAATTGGATTATGGGAAACTATAAATTAGAAATAAAATATATAAATTTTATAAATTTCAAATAATGTATACGGAGTATAATTTATATAATATTAATTCAATTTGTTTCGATTCGATCTATTTAGTTTTTCATTAAATAAAATAAAAAGTCGAACCAAAATAAAAATAATTGAATTTTCAAAATCGCAAATAGAGGTGGGGGGATGACACTAATACAGATGAAAATATTGTGGATATATTGTAAAATGTCGCAAAATATTGATTCGTTCAACTGTAAATCATAAAATATTGCACACATATCACACAAAATCTGAAAAAATTGTAAATTTATTTAAAATTTTATTTTTATAAGTATAAAATTATAATACTACTATATTTTTTAATAGTGCAAAGAAAATATATTATAAATTCTCCAAATATATTTAGTACTATTCTTTTTAAATATATAAATGACATGTGCATAACTATGTCTTAAATTTACTCTAATGTGATACATTAGTATCAATGTTGTTTGGACAAATATGTCATTTCACCTACAATATTTTTATGTTAAATTGCTTAAATTTTAATAAAATTTTCATCATATATATATATATATATATTTTTTTTGCATATCAATATATGCAATGAAAGTTACGGTATTCCTGAAATACAAGTAGCAGATGTCGAAAAAAAGAAAAAACAAGTAGCAGAAATTGTGGAGCCATATGATGACACTTACGACACAAAAAGCGAGCAAGTAGAACATGATGACACTTTCCCTTTCCTTCTCAGCCACCTTTCAATACTCCAAAGTCCAAATTGTTAATTGTTTGAACGATTTATTGGGATTTTTTTTCACTTACCGTATAGTTTGGAGTAGTAGTAAAGTACTAAAGTGATGTGAAATTTACAATTCTCTCTTCTACTTTTTTAAATTTCTCAGGCCTTTGTAAAGTAAATAACCCAAGTCAAGCGCTTTCATTTTTTTTTACAATATTGTTTTTTTTTTTTTTGAGAAAGGATTTTACAACATTGTTATGCTTACGCTGCTGCGACTGTTTTATTTATTTATTAATATAATAAACACAAATTTAATAATTTTTTAAATTAAATTATGGAAAAATATCAATTTTGATCACACAGTTTTACCTCTTTTCATATTTGATCACCCACATTTAGTCACTATCAAAACTGGTCACCCAGTTATTAAATTCTATTAAAATTAATCACTCTGTTAGTCAATCTACGGAGAAAGAGTAGTCAATCTACGGAGAAAGAGTTTTGAGCCGTGAAATTTCTCAAAACCTAAGGTTAAAAAAATTAAGAGTTTAATTAAGATTAGAGACAATCCTATAGACACAACTTGAAAAAGAGACAAAAAAATATAGCATTAGGAATAAGGTCAAATTCATAACTAAATGACCAATTATGCCCTTACTCTTTCATCACACCAATATATTAAATTAAAATAATAATTAAAATTAAAGCTATCAGTATTTTTTAATTTCAAATCAATGTAAAATAAAATTATATCTTAAATTTAAAGCATTTCATGGTCAACATTGAAACACTCCCTTTTGCTGCAAATCCAATCTGCAGATCACAGCTTCAATAATCAGTAAATCGATCTTCAAATCCCAATTGCGCATAATCAATAAATCGCGCGATCTCCAAATCCTAAATTTCGCTATCTTCGATAACAGATCATTCCAATTTGGGAGGTACGAATTCTGTTCGATCTTCAAATCCCATCTTCGATATTCGATCATCACCGAACCACCTCCATTTTTGCTGCAAATCCCATCTGCAAATCAAATCTTCAATAATCAATAAATCGATCTGCAAATCTCAATTGCGCTATCTTCGATACCAGAATCATTCCATTTTGGAGGTATGAATTCCGTTTTGATGCAATGATTCCATATTCAATTTCCAACTGTGATAATCAATAATTCGATCTTCAAATCCCATCTTCGACATTCGATCATCACCGAAATACCCAAAATAGAGTGAATTTTGAGTTTCTAAATCTCATCCGAGAACCATTACATTATCTAGGTAGGCAATTTTATTCCTGGTTGTTTTAATTCAATAATCAATAATTCGATTGGTTCATTGTTATTTCAATTTATACCCTGTCCGATTCGATCTTCGAGTTTTTCTAATTCTACCCTATTTTATTTTGTGCGATTTAGGGCTCTATTGAACGTGTTAATTGGAGAAGCTATTTTACAGTGTCAGAGATGGAATATGTTGTGATATTAAAGTTCGAATTCGAGGAGAAAACCAAGTTTCTAGATATTAAAGCTATTTTAGCATATATTCAACTAATATTCACACATGTGCATCAATCTTTAGCATATATTTTTCAATATGCAGTATCTAGATATGTACTCGTAGTTTTCTTATGATAGGGCCAGATATACTTAACTTAAGCCATAATGTAATGTTTTTTATGCTATCCAATGATATCACGGAAATATCATAATAATGAATATCTTTTGGAAAGTTACAATCCACAATTTTAAAGTCAACCATCATTAATACAATATTATTAATTTAAAATAGGAATATACTCACTACTCCCCACAATTATCTCACGTAATCCAAACAAACAATATATTTTTGACATTTTCAAACATACTTATATTCAAATGTAATTTTTTTCTATAAATAATATTATAATTACAATTTCTAAAATGAATAGTTTATTGATATCCACGTAATAATAATATGATTATCGTAGTAGTCATAAATATATAAAAAAAATAGTCTAATTTTTCTTCCATAATGCACATATCACAATGTGCATATTTGTTTGGCATATACTTTCGCATATATTCACTTTCGATACTCCCCACGTTACTTACTTAATTACATTATATGTATTTCTTTTTTGTTTGTTTTGTTTTTGTGTATATAACGGTTTACCATCCAGATTGTATAATATTTGTCTATTCTGGTTCATAATCCGTTTTTTAGTTCCCCTGAAGATAACATTAATAACATTAATGCATTTTAATTTAATGGAGAAGTTACAATTATAATTAATATGACAATCTTTAATATTTATTCTATATAATTATAAATTATTATATGTAATTATTGAACGAATTATTGTATATTTTTTTATAGAGCATTGAATATATTTATTTTTGAATAATAATTTTTAAAGATGTACAGAGTTGAAAAAGTCTTAAATAATCTTTGTATATAATTAAAAGTAATTTAATATGACAATCCAGCTTGATTTAGGAAATTTTGATTTTCGAACGCATTTATGCCCTGTATTTCCGGCAATTTAATATTCAAATCATGTTTTGAATTTCCTATTTTATCTTAATTGAATATTCAAATTTTGACTTTATTTTAAAACGGAGGATAAAACTGTACTTTTATAAATCATATTGTCCTTCTTCCTAACTTTAAAATTTATTGTCTTTATTTCTAGTTTCAATACGTGAAATGTCTTATATACTAATTACCCCCAAAAATTAATCACTCATGCATGTTGGTTTACTTTTATTTTACAGGAAATGAGAAACTCAAGAGAGATAAAATGAAACTTTGTACTCTGGTTTTCTTGGTTTCATATTGAATTTGTATAATAATTGGAAATATAAACTTATTTCAATTCATTTTCCTATTTATAATTATTGGAGCATAATTTCTGGTGAAGATTAATGGTAAAAAATTTTCTAAAATTATCTATTCAAGAAAATTTCATAAACTTATTTTTCATTCTAAATATTTTTCTAATTGGGCATTTGAAATTAATTGAATCTCCTGAGTTTCTCATTCCTAATTGTCTATAAAATAAAAAGTAAACAGCAACATGGTTGATTGAATCACGTTCTAAAAAAAGATGCATCATAATCCCTTCCTATTATATTTTCCTTTCTATTATAAATATAATGTAAATATTGGTAATATTGACTAACAGAGTGATTAATTTTGATTGAATATAACAACTGGATGACCAATTTTGATAGTGACTAAATGTCGTGACCAAATATGAAAAGAGGTAAAACTGGGTGACCAAAATTGATATTTTCCCTTAAATTATTATTTGTATGCATCATACAATTCAAGTGTATTAATAATTAATTAAATAATTATTCAAAAAATTACAATGATAAATTATAATTACTTGTTAACTTATAAAATATTAATAATTCATTTAAATCTAACATTACTTAATAATATAATCAAACATTCAAAGTAGTAGCGGGCATCACAAAATTCAAAAAATATATTTTTTTGGGTCAAAATAATGAATTTTTTTTTTAAAAAAAACAACAACCCAAGCACAATGTTTTAGTTGCGAATCACACCTACATCCGCTCTGCACTTATTTGATAACACAATTTTTTTTATGAATTCGAGTTCATGTAATTTTTTTTCAAGTAGTTGGTATTAACATAAATATGAGGTGTCACTATTTTAAATACTCCAATACTTAACTTTTTATTATTACATTTTATGTGTATAACAATAATAATTTCGTGTGAAATCTAAAAAGAAGAGAGTTAAAGTAGAGGTGAAATTCAAAAACTACACGAAATTGAAATTTTGTAGGAGTAGAAGATGGAATTGGGTACATATCTCATTGTCATATGCCAAGTTGTGAATCTCACCATGCGAAAACCCGGATTTGCCCCCCGACCTGCATAAATATCTCAGCATTCATGCACATACAAACGCGTAACAAACTCCCCTCATTAGTACATCCCACCCAGCCACCCAGCCCCTATATATTTCGACTGCCCACAAATCTCTAGAAAGAGAGAGAGAGAGGTAGAGCGAGAGTGAAAGGAGTAGGGTTGTGGAGATCAATTGACCTATGCAACCGAGGAGGAAGGATCCATCGGTTATTGTGGTACAGACGAATTTTGGATTTCAATCCCGTGAATGCGGCCACCGCAAGTATTATGATTATGGTTGTTATGAACTTGTTTGATGATAAGTTGCGCTCCGCTTCCAATCTCAGCCGCATCATTGCCGGCCTTTTGCTCTTCCTCCTTTATCATTCATCTCAATTGATTTCCAATTTCCCTGTTCCTATACACCCGTAATTTTCTTCTTTTAAATTTTCTTTTCTGCTTCAAAATACCCGTTGTTGCTGAGATCGGATTTGCTTCACCTTTGATTTTCAATTTCCGTCTGGGTTTTGAGAAGAGAAACAGAGATTTTTCTCAATTTCCGTCTGGGTTTTGAGAAGAGAAACAGAGATTTTTCTGTTGTTGGCTGATGGAACACAAATTTGGCGGCGATTCGCCCTCCGGAGATTTCTACGATGGTTAGCTTTGAAATCTACCTTTTAATTTTTGAGTTTTTATCTTCCTGGTCTTGGATTTGAATTTTGTTATTTTTTCTGTTAACATGTCCATAATCAGCCTGATTTCTTTGGTATTATGAGATGTTCGAATTGGGATTCCTCGCGACATTGTTTGATGATCCTACGGGAATCTGATATTATGAAATTGAGAACGTCTTACGCGCCCTAGCTCTTGTATTTTCTTGATGACATTTGTTTTAAACATGTGGTCATTTATATTTTATTTTTGTCCAATTGGAGTTGAAGAAATTGATGCCGTAGATTGGCAATTATACCTGTTTTGTTCCTTGCTCCCTAAAGAAAAAATATGATGTGCTCGTTATAACTTATAATACACTGTTTCGGCAGGAAAGCCTGTTATTGAAAATTTATTCATTTAATTAATGATATTGCCTTGCACTGGACATTAATGGTTTGTTAAATTTGTTATTTCAATTGCTTAATTTTGTTGTTAACCCCTCTTGTTTTTTTTTGGGTGCCAATCCTTTATATTTCCTTAAGGGTATTGAAACAGCTTCCACTTAATTGTTTTTTGTTTCTTGGACCTACTTGTAATTTACTCAAGAATTCATCATCATTTCTTGATCAATTGTCGTCTGATCACTAGGAATTCTTGGATCTCTTTCCGAGAGATCACACAATGCCTCGCCTTCTGTTATTGTTGTTGGTGGGGGTATATCAGGGATTGCTGCTGCACGCATGCTTCAAAATGCATCTTTCAAGGTGCAACCTCTAATTCATAACTAATAGGATTCCTCTGGTTGTGATATTGTTTATTTATGTATCTTTGGGGGTTGATGTGGATCTATCTTTGTCCAGGTGATGGTGTTGGAGTCACAGGATAGAATAGGCGGGCGCATACTCACTGATTACTCATTTGGTTGCCCTGTTGACATGGGAGCTTCATGGCAAGTTTAACATTTTCTGTTTCTTACAGTTTCTTATGGCAAGCTTAACATTTGATTCATGGGTTTGATACCTTATAGTTTTTTATTTACAACAGCAGTGCTCCATCCACTTTAGGGAATCTTTCTATTCATCCATACCTTATATTTCCAAACTAACTCGTTTATACTACATTTTTGCTACTGTTTCCTTTTTTATATTATCGTATGACACCAATAATTCTCAACCACTAATTTACATCATTTTGATTGTATCATGTGCATTAGATTGCAAGTTGAATGAGAAAATTTATAAGTTATTTATCTTCTATTTGAATAATACAGGTTACATGGAGTCTGTAACGAAAATCCACTGTCTCCCTTTATACGTCGGTTGGGGCTCACACTGTATCGTACAAGTGGTGACGACTCCATCCTGTATGACCATGACTTGGAAAGGTATGGATCTGTTCAACCTTTGTGCACTTCTGTTTTCCTTTGTACTTTGTCAAATCCATTAAGTTTGATGAGTGAACTTTTAAACTCTTTCAGTAATATTGCTTGTTTTTCCAGGCAGTTTTAATTGGATTTGTGGTATAATTAATATTGTTTCTTAAGTATTACTTTGTTAAAGTCACATCTAGTTTTGGTTGTAATAGCAAATTTTCAGTTCTGAAACCTCTATAAGAGAGAGAACATGGCTCAACAACTGGTATGCTGCCTGGAGAAAATAGCATCTTAAAACTATCCTTTTTGCTTCTAAATTCTACATGTTGTTGACTACTTGACTGGTTTGCTATGTTAAATAGATTTCAGAAGGAGACTGTGAAAATTTTCTAGCTTGTTATCATTTCATTGTAAATAACACTGTGATTCTACATCCCTTTGGAATATGATGTTATATGACTTTCTTAAGTCATTCAGTCATGCCATAATATTCTCGTAAAGGATTTCAATTTTTTTGCATTGGTCTTTTCAGTTATGCACTTTTTGACATAAATGGTCACCAAGTTCCCCAAAGTATGGTTATTGAAGTTGGAGTCTCGTTTAAGAAAATCCTTGAGGAGGTAGCATCTTACTCTGAAATCTGAATTTCTTAAGTATATACAGTATTGTTTATATTCAAAACAAGCTTATGATATATTTTCTATTTCTAGACTGATAAAGTGAGGAAAGAACAGAGCAATGACATGTCAGTTAAGGAGGCAATATCGATCGTGCTGGATAGGTATCCAGATTTAAGGTACAGAAACAACTGCACCCAATGATTTCTCTCTTAAGTTCATTTTCTAAATACATAATGAAAATGCTTACGGTTGTTATATGCATGTCATCAGACAAGAAGGTCTTGCACATAAAGTGTTGCAGTGGTACATATGTAGAATGGAGGCTTGGTTTGCTGCAGATGCAGATATGATCTCAGTAAAAGCATGGGATCAGGCAAGTGTTTGTCCATTTTATGTCATTCCTTTGGAACTGCTATCACTTCGAAGATATCAATAGACCACCCATAAATTAGAAATGTTATTGGAGAATTTTTATGCATTGGGTCGAATTCTATTTCATTATCACGAAGTTTATAGAATAAATTTGTAATAGCTTCATCTGTAATATTAAAGATGTTAATGGGACAGGTTTCTCCTCATTTCTGCAATTTACACTTTTAATTTTCTATGGCGTGTTAGGACATACATGTTTTGATCTTATTTCTATGGTGGTTACCTTTTTATTGGAAATCAAATATATTTGAACTGGATAGGGTCGTCTATCCATAGAATGCTCAAAGCTTTCATGCATGCATACGATTAGTTTTGTCGGTTTGCCATTATTGGGGTTGGTTGGGCCAGGTGTGAGTGCTATATATATGTAACTTCACTGTTGCTTACTTGACTGTCAAATTCCTGTGTTTCAGGAGAAAGTTCTTACTGGTGGTCATGGGCTTATGGTGCAAGGATACGATCCAGTGATAAAGGCCCTCTCGAGAGATATTGATATTCGCTTAAATCATCGGTATGCTTCCACATTTGTGAACGGTCTTATGTAATGACATCATAGTCATATTTATAAGTATCTATGTTTGATAAATTTCGTAATGGCAAGACAAGTTTTACTTCAGCCTTGTGGTTGAAACTAAGAAACGTTGATTTTACTTAGCAATTATCATCACTCTCTCTGGCTTGATTTTCTCAATCACAAAATTACAGGGTTAAGAAGATTGTCAACGGATATAACAAGGTGGTAGTGACACTTGAAGATGGTAGGAACTTTGTTGCAGATTCTGCAATCATCACCGTGCCATTGGGAGTTCTAAAAGCTGACTTAATCGAGTTTCAGCCTAAGCTGCCAGAATGGAAACTTACTGCAATATCAGATCTGGGTGTAGGAAATGAGAATAAGATTGCATTGAGATTCGACCATGTATTTTGGCCAAACGTGGAGTATTTGGGGGTTGTCTCAACAACTTCTTATTCATGTGGCTATTTTCTTAATCTCCACAAGGCTACGGGCCACCCGGTTCTTGTCTACATGGCAGCTGGAGCCCTTGCAAATGATCTGGAGAAGCTATCAGATGAGGCCACTGCTGATTTTGTAATGTTGCAACTAAAGCAAATGTTTCCTTCTGCTACTAACCCTGTAAGTCTAACTTTGATCATCTGATGAAGTTTGAATTTTTTTGGGACTTGTACATAAATGAGCATATCCTAAACAGTTGTGATTCTCTTATTGGTGACAGGTCCAGTACCTAGTATCTCGATGGGGAACGAACCCCAACATTCTGGGATGTTACTCGTACGATGCTGTGGGGAATTCTGATGATATATACGATCGTCTGCGAGAGCCTGTGGGGAATCTTTTCTTCGGAGGTGAAGCTGCAAGCGATGATCATCAAGGTTCGGTGCACGGTGCGTATTCAGCGGGGATTATGGCGGCTGAAAGCTGTGAGAGGCATCTGTTGCAGAGGCTGGGGAGCTTGGAAAGAAATCCGATGGCTGCGTGTAGGGAGGAAATTGTTGAATCTAGTGGCCCTCTTCAGATCTCTAGATTATAAGCTGCTGTTTTAGAGATATATGCGCACTAGCTCTGTCATATTCACAATATTTCAGCTTTAGTTTTAGAGACTGTCTGTGTTGTTGCGTTCAAACTCTATACTCTCTTTAATTTTCAGGTAATTCTGCTGTAGAAGCCTGACTTTTCCTCCTAATAAAATTTCGATGTTATTTTTAACTCTGTTTACCACCGTTCCTGTTTTAAAACGGTGCAACTTCTGCACCAAATTTTAAATATCGTGAATTCTTATTTTCAAAATTTTATCTTTTAGAATATAAATTACTGTATTACATTTTAAAAAAGCAGGAGAATTTGACTTTATGAATTATTTATTCAAAATCAGTTGAAGGTGATATTTTGTTTACTACAAAGTATTATTGAAATTGCCATAGAACTCCATTTGTTCTGGTTCATGCTTTATTTCATCTACTTGTAATACTATTTCTAGCAAAAAAGGAAATTTGACTTTTGAGAGGTATATGGAGATTGAAGTAATGATAAATAAATAATAATCCCTAAATACTGATTATCTGCTTATGTATATTTACTGTTAGAAACTTGTTATCTAACATACGTTGTGGGAATGTTCTAAATTGTTAAAAGAAACTTAAAACTCCAACCACTGTACGTACAGGTATTTTTCATACGTTGAGAGAATGATGCTAAGAAATAAATCTCGAGCATTTTGGCAAATATTTTAACTATAACATATAGATATTCTGTCGGTGATGTTCATTAGATTAGTGTGGTATGAACACTGGCAGTGGAAATGGCTAATTTGAATGATGTTCATTAGATTAGTTTGGTATAAAAGTTATTACAACCTCTCTCCACCAATTCACTAAATATCACTTTTCTTTCACAAAAAATTATGTTCATTTTCTTTTATGAAAAAAATAACTTTATCTATTTAAAAAAATAAAAATTGCCTACAGATATGAATTCATGATGCTAATTTTATTCTTAGGAAAATTAGCTTAGTTCTTTATGCACCCGTGCACTCTTCCAGAATGTTTTATATACATGACTCATCTTAAATCGTGTTACGTTTTAAGTTAAAATTAGTGTTAGACCTATGCACCCGTTGCAATAAGAGATTGAGCCAATTCGAAAACGTTGTTCAGAAAACAAAAACATTTTTATTAATAATAATAAAAAAAAAATCAAATAGGAGTATGATTGTGAAGAAAAATTCAAAACTAAGTTATCAAATGACCCGTTACCAGTATTTCGGTCGGTGAGAAAAGTCCAACACAGAAGCCCCCGTGTACCCCACCCCACCCCACCCCACCCCCCAAACAACCGATATCTCCATTTTCGTTCAATTTCTTCTGAATTAACTTATATTTCTCTTATCATCATTCCACTATTATAAGCTGATCGTCATAGAACAAGGGTTTTCGTAGATTCATATGGCAAATATGGGTCACAACAATCTCAACGCTAAACTCGTCGGTGCCATTCTTTTTCGAAATGATTACAGTTTTTTCCTGCCATGATTTGGATTTGTTTGATTTTGGGGATTCAATTTTCAGGTATTACTTGGAGATATGGGTGCTGGCAAATCAAGCCTTGTCATACGTTTTGTCAAAGGCCAATTTCTCGACTTCCAAGTAATTTTCCTTGACTTTGATCTCATACATGCAAATTTGAGCTTAATTGATTTCGTCTCCTTGCTATTCATCAATTCGGTAGTTTTTGTTCAACTTCATGATGATCTTATCGCTACTATGATAACAGATCATTTTCTGACTGATTATTTCACAGGAATCCACGATTGGAGCCGCCTTCTTTTCGCAGTCGGTGTCTGTGAACAATGCTACTGTGAAATTTGAGATCTGGGACACTGCTGGACAGGAGAGGTACCATAGCTTGGCTCCCATGTATTACAGAGGTGCTGCTGCTGCGATCATCGTATATGACATCACTAGCTCGGTATCCACACAATCCCTGTCCATGCATATATGTGATTTGATGAATTACTGAGTTAGTAGTAGTAAGAGGTTTATTTAATTTGGGAATGAGATTTATCTCATGTTTATGCATCTTTGTTGATGCTGTAAATTTAAGCTCTGTGAACTTGCCTAGCTTTTCATTATACTGTGAGAATTGAGCAATCTGATACCTGGTTATTGTCCTGTTTTTTTAAGTGTAATATGAATAAGAGTGTGTTTCTTTGAGTTTGCTGAAATGTTTTTTTTTTTTTGCTTCTGATTGGGGATGTTAGGATTCATTTACACGGGCCAAGAAGTGGGTGCAGGAATTACAGAAGCAAGGTGCTTATACTTTTTTTTATGCTCCTTCTGCTATATGATAAAAACATAGATCTGGTGTTTATATTGGTTGAACACCAATGTGAAATTTGACAATACAATACAACAAGATTAGGGTCCTAGGGAATAAGTTAAGGAGAAACACCACATGTTAGTTCTTCTTATTTATTGCACTTTCAGTCTTTCAATATGTGGTCATTATTTGTCGTTACAAATGTTGCAGGTAATCCTAACATGGTTATGGCACTCGCTGGAAATAAATGTGATCTTGAAGAGAAAAGGCATGTAACTGCTGAAGTAAGTCTTTCTTTTTTGTTTTGTTTTGTTTTATTTAGTCTTCAGTGCATTTATGTTTTCCTATTTTGATTTTCCGTCAGCGTTATCTCTTCCTAGTATCATATGCTACTCTTTTTTTTTGTCTGATTGTCTATTCTCAATGTTGATTGAGAAACTGCGCGGCATCATTATTTTTCTCAACCATTCTCGACCAATTTCTATTGCTCCCTTTGAATATAAATTACAGCATAAGAGGAGAAAGATAAAAAAAAAAATGTAATGGGAATCAAAAAATTTAGGGAAAAGACAGTGGCTTGAAACTCATAAAGTTTTAAAATCTTAGAATCTCTCAAAGGAGTACCAAGAATCTCTGTTAGAAAAATGTTATGGACTCTGACCATTCGAATTGCAAACCTTGCTAGAACTGAGTTCTTAGTGTAGACTGCATAGTGATGGTCTATTCAGGACTAGTTAAGGTGTATTTATAGTCTTCTCAGAACCAGAATTTCTGTGGGGAATAGGTCAAAAATACACAGAATAAAAATATAAATTAAGAAACTCTTAAAAAAAAAGTTATATTAACTTAACTAATTAGTTGATTACAATTTCCTAACTAGGATGATTCTAAGGTTATAAATTCCTACATCAAAAGAGTTTTTCAAAGAGTGGCAATCCTTTACTCCCTCCAATTCAAATAGATGTCATTTTAGATCAATGCACACATAGTAAGAGAATCTTTGACTTTCTACTGTACCCTTAATTAATTGCTTTGAAATTCTACATTAGACTTAGGGTATTACTATAATCTAGGTTATTTTTAATGACTTTAAGGGTAAATTAGGAAGAGATGTAATTGATTACATTGAAAACTGCAAAACGTAATTTAGATTGCAAATGAAGAGAAGAGTCAAAATGACATTTAAATTGAAAATTGGAGGGATTAGTTTTTATATATTAATGAAATTGCTTATCATTTATCAACCTAATTGAATGATATTTCATCCAATAGGGGGGCATTTCTTTGTGGTGTTGAATATTAACATTTTCAGTGAGAATTCTTATTCTATCCCAAAGGTCTGAAGTTCTGATAATAGCATTGCTTCTTATAATTTTTCTTTAATGGAATAGATATTTTTGAGAAAGGTATAAAGAGTGGTGCTGCTTAGGCAGAGGACTTGTCAACATGCAAATATGAATATGCTCCAGTTCTTTTTAAAAAATTATTTGCGTTTCATTTGCTCCATTCTCACAAATGTAGTTTACTTGGCAGGTGAACTGACATCATTTTAATTTATCTAATTCTTTCTTATTTTAGGAGGCACGTGCATATGCTGATGAAAATGGGCTTTTCTTCATGGAAACCTCTGCAAAAACTGCAGTGAATGTCAATGATGTATTCTATGAAATAGGTATATTTCTTTCTTTGTTATAATATATTTTAGCTGTTGACTTGAAAGAATGATATCAGAACTTTTGAAGTATAATTGCAAATATAATACTAATCCTCCCTTATTTTGTAATTTCTAGAATCTTTCACCATATAATTTTGTAGCAGGTTTATTGACTACTACTACAATTTAGTGAAAGAAGGTTTCTGTGTTCTGCTTGAAATTTCAATATGTATAAGGGACCTTGCTCGAGCACAGATGGGGAACCGGTAGTGAAAATATAATGATTTAAATGCATGGGAAGAAAGTGGGCAGGAGAGCTATAAAAGCTAGCTTCATAACTAGTCTTATCAAGTTGTCTAAAAATTAGAAGTGGAAACATAATGAATGACCTTGTCTTGATCTATTATTAGGTTTCTTTTCCTCTCTACTGCGTTAGACTGGCCATGAAATATCACCTTACCCCGTCCTGCTATAAAATCTTATTGAATTTCTAAGATGCTTGATCTTTGAGGCTTTTAAACTAAATGTTTATGCCGCAATGATTATGTCCACATGCAAAATTGTTTTAGGATCTAGTAGAAAAAGTATAGTCGGTTTTGGGATTAGCATGCAGGCATTCTTAGTGATTGAGTGCTGATTTAAGTAAACAAACACTCTCCACATCCATGGGGACATTTGTGTGTGGGTGGATGGGGGTGGGGGTGATGGTGGTGGTAGTAAGCTTTTGAATAAGCTTGTTCTTTCATGGACAAGTAGATTTGATAATTGTTTCTTGACAAACCCCTAATAATTTGATCCTTCTATTAAGCTTCCCCTTGCAATTTGGGCTTCAAGCTTTGTAAAGGAGATTCATAAGTTGTACTACTACTTATGACGGGAAGCTTGTTTGAAGTTTGGAATCACAGTCAATGTTATTCATCTTTGAATTTAATAGCAAAACTAACAGCCTTTAATTCTGGCTCCTCTCAATATCTGGTCCTGGATATCATTTCAAATAGTACTTTCCTTGATATTGTGAGAAACGATAGTGAATAGTCCGGCTTTTGCTTATTTAGAGAATTATCAGTGGGAAATCTTAGATTAAATGGATAAATACCTGTTACCTTTCTGTCACTTAATTTAGTAGCACTTTCTCCAACTGCTGTGCTCAGAGTGTATTGGTTATTTTGAAGCCTGCATTATTCTTTGTTGTATCCTTCCCGGACAAAACAACAAGAAGCAACCTTTCTCTATTATCGGTAGTGCAATCTCCAAATTGATATTCCATTCATGAAAACTGAAATTTCCACTTGAGTTGAGCAATTGAGCCATGTTAAAATCCTTGCTAGGCCCCCACTCTTTATAACAGAAAGACTTCTGAAACAAGCTTGAGTGGATTGATTTATAAAATGAACGAGGCAAGGGGATCCTGGACTTCCAAATGGATTATGTTATATAATTTCTATGTTGCTGCTTTATTTTCCATTAATTTGTGCCTAGAACCAGCAATACACTATTGTGAACCGTGGCAACAAGTTGTTTAGTTTACATTCAAGTGGTGAGCTTCTTTAGGTTATGTGCATGCTGAACCAAGCATCTGTTAACATAACTTACTTTCTCTGTTTGATCACGTGTGGTTGCCTGATGGAACATTATATATGCTTTATCTTTGTCTTTAAAGACACGCCTGGGCATGACATAGTGATAACCATGTTTTATGATGGTCTTGGTGCAGATCTGCTGAAAACAATGTGTCTTATTTCTTCGTCCAAATCTTTTTATTTCTGATTCTTTGTAAAATTAATGTTGTTAATTTGTTAACAGCAAAGAAGTTACCTACAGCTCAAGCGAGCCAGAATGCAGCAGGAATGGTTCTGGTAGATAGACCTGCAGAAGGATCCCGAGCTGCATCATGCTGTGCTTAAGAAAGTGTATGATCCTTTACATATATTTTCTTGCCATGTCTTATTCTTATCACTCGGTAATGGTGTGTCCAGTTTTTCAATTCCGGCTCTGATGTGTTTTATGCGGAGCAGGTACTTCTCCTCGTACTTCTGCTTAAACCTGTGGCTAATGAGACTCGTTATGGTCTTCTGATGATCTATCTGCTTCTCGTTCGAAGTTGTATATAATTAGTTCTTTGCTACGCGTATTTCAAATGCTGACTAATCATTAACTAATGTACTATTGCCAATCCGATTTCAGTCTCTGATTTTTTATCTGTTATACTCACCCGGACCACCACAAAAAAAAAAAAAAAAAAAAAGATTCATGCTAGGAGTCGGATTTCATAAGGTCTGCATTAATTATACTAGTAACAGTCTATGTAGTTCATTAACTTCAAACTCGTAGAAAGTTTTATGATTTTCAATATTTTAGGAACTTTTTAAAACTTAAATTACTTTATGAACTAGAACTTAAAATGAGTTAGTCTCATGCAAGGATGAAAATATTGTCAATCTCACAACCTTGATTTTATGGATTATTGATCCGTCCAGAATGATTGGGAAAGATCAAATCAATTTGATTATATGTTTAAAATACTGACAAAGAACAACTAACGATATAATACAATACAAAATGATTAAATATAAATGATAAAATACAATTAATATTAAAATGATTGACTTATAAAGTTCAAATATAGTAGGTGAAATGTCATATCTTTGTTCAAACAATATTAGTAACAACTCATCATATTAGAATAATTTAGGATATAATTATGTACATGAAAGAATTGAAAATATATTCACATACACTACCAAAAACAAATTTAGTAGGTGAAATGTCATATCTTTGTTCAAACAATACAACTTATCATATTAGAGTAATTTAGGATATAATTAAGCAAATTTAGTAGGTGAAATGTCATATCTTTGTTCAAACAATACAACTTATCATATTAGAGTAATTTAGAATATAGTTAAGCAAATGACATTCATACGTTTAAATATAATAAGGTGAATTGAAAATATATTATCATACACTACCAAAAGTTTTAAAAAATATACTCCCTCCTATTTAAAATATATGTCATCTTAAGCTCATGCACACATATTACGAAAAATAGTGACTTCTTAATATACCCTAATTAATTATTTTGTGATTCTTGTAGTATTTTAAAAACTATTAGGAGTATTATCTAAATAATTATTAATGAGTTTAAGTGTAAATTGGAAAGAAACACATTTAATTGACATTAAAAAATGCAAAACGACGTTTAAATTGAAAATAAAATGAAAAGTCAAAACGACATTTAAATTGAATAGGAGGGAGTATAATTTTATACACATAAAAATGCGATTTTTTTAAAGATTTTGCGATATTGTGCAATATCATGATATATATTCACAATATTTCTCGATTTTCGTCCAATTTTACACTACGGTTGAACGATATCAATATTTTACGATATATCCGCGATACTCGGGAAAAAATATAATAGACCCCAATATGCATATCGCAATATATCCGCGATATTTTCATCTGTGGCCCTATATGTATCAATTGCTTCATGTGTCTGGGCACAAAGATGTAATTTACCACTAACTTTAACTGAAACGTGACACTAACGTTAACTGAAACATATATGCAAACTAATATAGTTGAATAATATTAGTTTATATAAACAATCACAAGTATAAAAAACTTGACACTAGTTTTGACTTAAATGTGACACTAGCTTTAACTGAACCGTGGTGAGTGCACGGATTTAAGATCCATGAACTAGGTGCATATGAGACTTAGCGTATACAAACTACTATATAAGTATATCAGATTTGACATATACAAACTAAATGTGACACTAACTTTAACTAAGGTGTGGTGAGCGCACGATTTTAAGATTCATGCGCTAAGTGCATATGAGATTTTGAAATCCATGTTCTACTTTGAGATTTAGAGTTAAGATTTTAAAATTCTACCTAACAAATATCTATAAACTTTATAAAAGTCAACCATATAAATTACCTACAAACTATATAGATACTTATAAGCACCTTTAAATATTAACTATTGAACTTTAGCATAATACTGTGTTAATGTGAGATAGATTGTGATAAGAATTTAAATTGATAAAATGTTTACTAGAGGCGGGCTCTCCTTACTGCCTCGTGAACTTATAGGTTATGATTCTATCCAATTATATTTTAAGTAAAGTGAGATTTAAATATTAAAGTGAGACTTTATCGGAGCACATGAGACCGATTCACACAAGACTTTTGCAATCAAATTAAATTTATTTTACCTACTTATCCATGAATACTTATTAAAGATATTTGATATTATGTATTATCAACACCTAAACAAATACAGAAGTATAAGTGCTAGAATCTCAAGAAAAATAAATCCCCATCACAAGGATCGCTTCTTGGATTGGAACTTAATGCAATTGGAATTGGAATCTAGTAGACGAAGAAGAGACAACTCTCAAAATTTGAATTAAAACTGACGTCAAACATGCGTTGAGTATTATCAAGAAAATTGTACTCTATAACTTGTGTAATGGGTTATGATTTTTATATTTATTTATAATTAAAAGTAAAAAAATCACTCAGTTAGGCTCTCTGAAAGGATTTTTTTTTCCTGAATTTAGGACTTTCTGAATTTTCACATATTAAAGATGATCTCATCCCCAAGAATTTAACTTTAAAAGAACCTATTCACTTTTTCTCTAAAGAAAAGGAAGACGTTACTACTTTATTTGACAATTTTAGGAATAAATTTCTATTGTTAAAAAGTTATTACTATTTTTAGGTGGCTTCCCAACAGTCTTTTTAAAATTTTAAGATTTTTAGATTTTTCTCAAATTAGAGATAATTTAATCCTTCAGAAAATTAAACAATAAAAGTGCATATTCAATTTTTTTTTTAAAAAAAAAGATGATTTAACAAATTTTGAATATAATCTCCTTTGTTAAAAAGTTATTACTACTATTTGTAGCAAAGTTTTTTGTAATTTATGTTGTATTCTCACCCAAATATTTCATACAATAAAAAAAAACTCAATAAAATATTTGACAAAGTTAGGAATAAATTAAATTTTATATTGTTAAAAAGTTATTTCAATTTTTATCAGGCTTTTCAAAAAAAGCCCTTTTCATAATTTAATACTTTTAAATTTTTTATAAATTAAAGATGATTTAAATCCCATAAAATTAAACAATAAAAAAAATTCAAAACAAAAAAAGACGCTATTTTATTTGATAAATTTAGGAGTATTACTATTTTTAGCACAGATTTAAGATGACAGCTTTATGTAAATCAATTGAGTGCACTTATACATATATATTTTTTTTAGATTCATTTTTTCAGAATTGTAATTTAATTTTTAAACTTTTGAATAATTGTAAATAAAATTATCATTTTTAAATATTGTTGTAATTTAAATTTCTTGACAACCTCATTTATGTCCAAATCTAACATAATTATCTGATGTAACACTTTTTTAATGAAATACTTTTTTATTTCGATTTAGTCTCAAAATGTTAAATTCGAATACAAATGAAGTTGTCTAAAACTTTAAATTGCAACAATATTTAAAAATTGTGATTTTATTTACAATTAATTAAAAGTTTAAATTAAATTGTAATTAAACGAAATGTGGAATTTAATTTACAATTAATCCATTTTTTAACATTATAGGTTGATCATTAAAATATACTCTTTAGTATGATTTAGGGATGTGCATGAAATTGAAAAAAAAATCGATTTTTCAAACTCAACTGACGTTTATTTGGTTCGGTTGATCGTTTTTTTTTTTTTTAAATAATCGATTTTCGTTTATATTTGGTTTAATTAAAAAAATATTTATTTAATTAATAAATAATACGGCGTACGAAATAATACGACAAAACAAATCATACTTAAAGTATGCTACTTCATTAGTTACATTCTCAATTTTTCAATTCGACCTTTATCTTCTTCTTGCGCCACTAAAATATAATCATCCCGAGAAGATGGAATTCGCTAGAGAAAATGCAATTAAACCGTTAATTTTTTTGTGTGAGATTTGTGATTTGAAACTTTAATACCCGTCGGGACGGGACGGGTTTGGCCTGTCCCAGGACCCGCCCCACCAAAATTTTTAAGACCCGTTACCCGCCCCGCCCCGCCTCAAAACCCGCATAAACCCGCCCCGTCCCACCCCGCGAATCCGACGGGTATACCCGCCCCGCCCCGCCTTCACTTTTTTTTTTTTAAATTTATTATTTAAGAACAGTAAATTAAGGGATTGAAGGATTGAAAAAACGTAAGAATAAATTAAGAATTGAAAAAAAAGTAGAAAACTAACCTTAACTAAAAGTGGAGAGGGGACTATCGGCGACTCTCGGCGAGCGGAAAGAAAGCAGAGTACGGTGTGCTTTGGGAGAGAAAGAAAGCAGAGTGTGTTCTGTTGTTGCCAACCCGAGAAGACTTATGTTATTTTAATAGAGTATATATTATATATTTTTTTATTTATATATATATATATATTATATTATATATATATATGCGGGTCGGGTTTGGGTATATGCAATCCCATTACCCGTCCCATACCCGACGGGTATTGTTTGACCGGGTAAATACCCGACCCGAAACTCGTTTGACCGGGTATTTACCCGCCCCATGCGGGTCGGTTTTATGCGGGTTCGGGTTTTTACCCGTCCCATTGCCAACCCTACTCTTGAGCCTGTAATTTGAATTTGATTTTTAATGTAAAAAAATTTTAAAAAATCTTTAATTGTTGAAAAATACTCCATCCGTCCCATAGGAATTTGCACACTTACCATATTTGGACGTCCCACAGGAATTTGCACACTCCCAAAATAGAAATTTTCTCCAAACATTCACCCTTTCATTATACACATATTTACTCATATGCCATTACTTTATTAATTTAATTTAACAATAATTCTACCAAATTAACAACCCTAAACCCATTTAAACCCATTTAACAAATTAATTGAGCCCATTAACAATAATCTTAAACCAAAACAAAACCCATCCATTCATTCCACCGCCTCACATTTCCCAACTCAGAATTCATCTCTCTCTCTCACTCAACTTCATCTTCCCCCTCCCTCCTCTCTCTCAACTTCCATCTCCCATCTCCTCCTGTAAAAAAAAAAAAAAAAAAAACTCCATCTCCTATCTTTTGATTCTGAGCTTTTCACACACACACTCTCCATGTGAAATTGAAGAATCTTCGATTCTTCTCTCAATATCTGTCTGAAATTGTGTCTCTAAAGAACCCTAAATCGTGTCTCTTAAAAACCCTAAATCGAAATTGCTTCAATGACATCTTCGTTTTTAGTCTGGATCGACTAATGTGTTGGATTCTATGTCGCCATCTCTCGATTCAGAGGCTGTGTCGACGGTTGTAGTAGCTACTTTGTCGTCTTCGCTCGATTCTGGAGTATGGTCGACTTTTTAGCCCGATCCCCTTTAGAGTCTCGATTTCTTGACGGTTAGATCCAATCCCCTTTTGCACGACGATTCGCCTCCTTTTGAAGCTATGATGCCAAATTCAAAAGATTAATTTCTTGAGGAAACTCAGATTGTGGAAATTAAAAAAAGGTATTGTCCGTATTGAGTCTGTGATCTCGGATTGGTTCCGATTTGGTGTTCGGGAGTTGCTCAAGTTACACTCTAATTCTTATTTTTAAGTCATTTTTTATGATTATGATGAGGTTAATTGTATATTCATTTTTTTTATTATGATGATTGAGTTTAATTTTTTGTGATTATGGTGATGAGGTTAATTGCCCAGATTCTGGAGTAGTGTTTTTTTTGCTGGGATTGATAGATGGTTTGTTCATCCGAATTATTTAGTGTGAGTGTTTATTTTATTAAACCTTTCTTAATCTCTCACTTGAATGACATCTATATCTTGAAAATTCAACAAAAAGCCAAAAAGCACCCTTTTCTTAAAATGAGTGTAGTCCCAGAGGTGCAAATTCCTCTAGGACAGAGGGAGTAGTATTTTATGCAGAAATTCGGTTTGAACAATGAACCCTTTATTTATTTTGTTTAATATGATGTAAAATTTAAAAAAATCAACAACTTAAATTATTAATTATATATTTTTTTACCCATCATTTTTTTAAGTGGCTATATTTTTTTATTTATATACTATTAATACATAAATTAATTGCAAAGTGTTCCAAAAATATTAAATAATACAAAAGTGATTATTTTTTTTATCAATTATAGTATAAACATTTTTTTTTTTTTTTTTTAAACAAGGAGGCTTAGTTTTCATTATTGCAAACACAAGGCGCGACAAGGAGCCCATCCACATTAAACGGAGGGTCGGCCCAGCAAAAAGAGTTATTAAAGTTCCGAGCCTCTCTAGTTATCGTATGTGCCAAAGCATTAACACATCGTTTAACAAATACGACCCGAACATTGACGAATTGGGAGAGTAATTCCCGACAAGCTAAAATATAATCCCCAAGTGTAGTGTCAAAGGAAACCATAGAGTTAATTGCATCAACAATGATTTTTGCATCTCCTTCGACTACACAATTATCCAACGATTGATCCTTTAACTATGAAAATGCCTAAAAAAAGCCTATAGCTTCTCCCATAGCAACCTCAAAGCAACCTTCGAAAACCATAGATTTACCCATGACGATGTTTCCGTGACTGTTTCAAATGACAAATCTCATTCCTGTTTGAACAGTATCCATGAAGAAAGAGGCATCCGTATTTAATTTAATCATTCCCGCTGGAGGTGTATGCCAGGATGCGCATGTTCTCTGCATGTCAGCAGCTGTGTTGGCGTGAATTTTCTTATGCAAAGCTGATTTCCACTCTAGCCAGAATGTTGCTGATGCATGAAGAGCTTCGTTGGGCGATCTCTTCGTCCCCTCCCATAGCATCAGATTTCTTTCTTTCCATATTTGCCAAATGATCATGGCAAAGCAAGCTGCTACCTCTTTAATTTGTCTAGAACAAATCCCCAATACTAGCTCACATAAGTCATGAGTTCTACTTTCACTACCTTCTATTTTTGAAATCATATCACTATATCAACACCCGTCCAGCAACTCCTTGCATAATTACATTCAATAAATAGGTGCCAATCATTCTCCTTGCATAATTACATTCAATAAATAGGTGCCAATCATTCTCTATCTCCGCCCCACATAAAATACAGTTTGTGTCATGTACAACACGTTTCATGTAGAGGTTATGTTTCATGGGCAGGCAATTGCGCCCAGCTCACCACACCAATTCTTTGACCTTCGGAGGAGCATCGAGCTTTCAAAGGGCCTCCCAGTTGCCATCTACCTTAAGATTAGGATCACTATGTAACCACAACCATAGTTAGTATAAACATGTTAAATATAATTATTTTAAGATCAATTTTACCATTTGAATATTGACATATTAATCACTTTTATATACTTATAATAAATTCACTACTAAAATGGCTTATTAAATTAATCTAGTATATTACTAAACTATTAAATATATATAGGTAGGGTGGGGGCCCTTGGAGTAGACTTAGGCCCGTATGCATTGATATTTTTTTCAATAATTTTGAAAGAGATTCTTTTTAGTAACCTTAATTATTTGAGTGTCGGTTGGAGGATCTACATACATATTACACTATACTTGGGGACCATAATTAAAAAATTGTACTATAATTCAGCTGGAGTATAGCTAGTGCCTAACTTGTAATATCACTCAAAATATCTATGTATAATCATTGACTTGCAAAAATAAATACAAACTATTTACTTTTAGTTTGTACATCAAATGTGCACATGTGAATCATGTGTAAAACGTGCACGTATATATGAATCATGCACAAAATAATGCATCATTTATCTTTATTACTTTATAATTACCTTACATTATAAGAAAATAAAGTTTAGCTTAAAATTTTTAAATAGTCAATATTAATGTATATTTGATAAATTCAATGCTTGAAATAGTTGTACAAGATTTCATAGTTTCGTTCATCTTTTTATTTGTGTATACGATATGTTGATTAACTATTTTATACTTTTAAAAAAAAATTCTTATCATTTCGGACCTTAAAATTGTCAGGAGCGGCTTTGTGTCACATATCATATAACTAATACTCTTACTTATTTTGTTCACGTATAGTGTACTTAACTTTTATACATTTTACGAAATATCATTTATTTATAAAGTAAATAATAAAATAGATAAAGTAAAAAAATGATAAAAGTAAATCTGATGTGTTGTATTTAAAAAAAAAAAAACAAGTAAACTTTATTTGAAAAAAAAAAAAAACTAACAAACACACTTTATTTCAAATATAGATTATGTACACTAACATCCATTGCAATTTTTTTTAAGTATAAAATAAATATAGATTATGGTACACTAATTTTTATTTTATTTTTAAGCCAAAGTTTTCATTTTCCTAATTTGTACCAAAACGGAAATGAAATGCACGTTATTTTCATTTTTCACACTTTGCCATCTTACATTATGTTGGAAACTCAATGTGCACGTGTAATTTTTTTCATGGTAAAATTAATTCCCTTGGTCCCATTCAACTTTTGTAAAAAACATGAGTTTCATCTTTAATTGAACATTTTCTTATTTGGAAAAATTAATTTTTTACTCTTTTAAAAAAATTTCTCCAAACATTTTTTATTTACATCAGATGTCAATATGTCATTATTTTTATACACTTAGGCCTAGTTTGGTTTACTTGATGATGTTGGATTAGACTTGATTAACTTTTTATTTCCAACTATTCAAATGTTTGATTTGATTGATTATGGCCTGAGATTTATGTAAGGTCGACAATTTTGTAATATTTTTCATGCATATGTAGGATTATTAATCATAGGGATTGGGTGAGTTAATTTATTCAACATTATCCCATTCATCAATCCAAATAACCCTTACTCTAATCGCATGGTAAATCTAGTAAACTAAAATAAGGAAATGTAATTAGATCCCGTTTGTTAATTAACTTATCAATGAATAATCCTTCTTAATTTCAATTAAAAAAAATGAAAACTTCATTTATTATAAAATGGGGAGAGCAATATTTAATATGACTTCTACAATTTTTCACTTTTCGAAATATAGGAATTAAGAAACTGTCATAACATTAAGAGTATGATTGGTATGGTGGAATATGTCATGAATGGAATCACTGGAATAGGTCATGAATGGAATCACCTCAGATCTATTCCAAATTTGATGATTGGTATGATTTATGGAATTGAATCATCATTCAAATGGTGATTCCCAAATGTATGAAATTCTCATTTCTTCCCACCCCATGGGTTTAAGGAAGGAATTAAAATTTTAATAAATCCCGTAATAAAAATTAATAATAATAATACTACCTCCGTCCCTGAAAAGTTTTCATAGTCACTCTCACAATATACACGTATTTACCCTTCATACAATATCTTTTGGGGTGCACCATACACTCAATCAAACTACTTTATTTACTTTATATATAAAAATTTACAAAATTATCTTCCTTATTTTAATTATTACACTTTTTTATTAAACTTCGTTCCATCAAATGAAAGCTTTTCAGGGACGGAGGGAGTATTATTTAATAATAAAAATATTATAATATTTAATAAAAATATTAAT
Source organism: Galeopsis tetrahit (assembly GCA_963675135.1). Classification (NCBI taxonomy): domain Eukaryota; kingdom Viridiplantae; phylum Streptophyta; class Magnoliopsida; order Lamiales; family Lamiaceae; genus Galeopsis; species Galeopsis tetrahit. Next base: position 56,613,459 of record OY776129.1, read on the forward strand.
ATAATATATAATCTAAAAATAAAAATATAATAAATTTAAAAAATATAAATAATAATATATTAATTTTAACAATAATATTATTTTCAATAATATTAAATTATAAACATAATAACATAAAAAATATTTTTTTTTTTAAAATATAAATAATACGGAGTACTATATTGTATATACAATATATTATTTTTAATAATACAAAATAATAGTATAATAATTTTTGATAATATAAATAATAATAATAATTTTAAAATTTATGTAATATTAAAAATAATGATAATATTCTTATTTTAAAAATAAGAATATTATTTTTATATAAAATATACATTTATTATAAATAATAAAATCAAATATATATATATATATATATTAATAGTAATAATAATAATAGAGAGTCAATAATGATTATTAAAATATTAATAATAAAAATAATATATTTTTAACAATAATCAATAATATTAATTATAATGACAAAGTGGGATAGCTCAAGTGGTTAGAACACCACTACCTAGGCCTTAGGTCCTGGGTTCGAGTCATGGGTAGGGGAAATGGGATGGGTATTTAATTTGTAATAAAAAAAAAAATATATATATTAATTATAAACAATACTATTTTTTTGAAGTCTCGGGTATCCGGACCAAGGGCCGACTAATCTCGGGGGACCAATCCCACCGCCCACTTGTGGGGGTCCCGTTTAAAGCTAGAGTTTTACGCTCTGTATGGACATGACCCCATAGAAATTATAAACAATACTCCCTCCGTCCAATTTCATTATTCCCACTTTCCTTTTTTAGTTGTTCAATTTTATTATGCCCATACCCTTTTTGGAAATAATACTATTCATACTTAGAGATGTCTATCGGGCTGGCCCTAGCCCTATAGGGCCAGCCCTACAGGGCTACGGGCTAAACGGGTTAGGGCCTTAACCGGTTCATATTTAACGGGCCTACAATTGTTGGGACCTAACCCTAACCCTAGCGGGCCACGGGCTAAACGGGCCACTAACGGGCTACAATAAATTTTTTTCTTTTAAAATTAAATGTCTCAATTGGCACGTCCAACAAGCAAATAAAATAGAAAAATACATAATTAGTTAATGATCAGTAAATGAGAAAAAAAAAGTATAATTTAAACACAATTTTAGAACTCATTGGTCCTTAATATGATCAAATAAAGCTAAACAAATATTATAATCTAATAAAAAATAGTAATAATGACTAATGGATGGTAATGGGCTTAATGCTTATAATTACCTAAAATTTGTTCTTAGGTTAATTATTAAAAAAAAAGAAAAAAAAGGTAACAACTCGGGCTAGCGGGCTGGCCCTGTAGCCCTGCGGGCTGGCCCGGTTTAGCCCACGGGCTAATCGGTCCGGGTAAAAAAAGCCCGGTTTTAAACGGGCCTATAATTCATGAGCCCTAACCCTGTATTTTTCAGGGTTAAACGGGCCAGCCCGGTTAGCCCGGCCCGGATAAACATCTCTATTCATAATACTTTATCTCCACCCTCCTACCATCGCTTATTTACCCACTTTGTCATTCACTTTATTCATAAACAATCATTTATTTACAAATGGACCCCACAATACCCTATCATACCCTCAACTTATCTACTTTATGAATAAACTATTCAATATTCATTAAAACCCGTGCCCGGAGAAGTTGACATAATAAAATTGGACGGAGGGAGTACTATATTTCATTCCCACATTCATTCCAATGGTATACCAATTATAGGAATGACCATTCTTATATCATTTAATTCAGACATTCATTCCATTCTTAAATTTATTCCATTCAGCCTCAAATTCATTCCATCATACCAATCATGACCTAATAGATATGCATATCAAAGTAAAAATTTCTCAAAAAAAGAAACATGAACCATCATTCTAATTCCTATAAATAATCAGAATTCTCAAAGCAAAATTTTCAAAAATAAGAATTAGGCAATCAGTTTCTTTTATTAAAAAATAAAAAATCATACCATTAAATATTTTGCCTTCACCACCATTGATGTTCAAAAACGTATTTTAATTGTATGTTCGTTTAATTTTAATAGTGTTGGTCACTTGTTATAATTGTGTATATATTTATGTTATTGTGAATTGCTTCAATGTTTAAATGCATGAAAAACACTCTGTATTACTTTCAAGTTTCAACTGTGATAAATAAGTTAAAGAAATTCAACATGAAATGAAAAATGAAAAGAAAAGAGTCACGGGGCAACTATCCAGAATTTGGACGGAGCGCGGAGCGCGAGGCGTATCCAGGGGATAGTATATTAGAACAGATAAGTCTGAATATTCAACTACCCGACCTAACCTGTTTCATGACCATCCATAATGGAGAGTGACTTTTGATCCATTTCCACTAACGTATTTCACCGCCTCAACAATTTCAATACATTAAGTTCGACTTCATTGAAAATAAAATCATTCTTGAACTCCATAAAAGATGAAAAACATCCAGAAATATTCTCGATGTATTTATGATATATTCAATATTAGTGGTTTAGGAAGACCGATATTTTCATAAATTCATAAAAAATTGAAAATGTCTTAAATTATAGAGTAAGTATAAAAAATATTACTAGTAAATAGCATCACTCCGTTCAATTTAATTATTTCCATTTTTTGTCCAATTTTTTCATTTTTGAAAATAATATTATTATTCAAACACTTTATCTTTATTTTTCAATAATTACTTATTTACTCAAATTGTCACCACTTTATTAATAAACAATATGGACCCACAATATCTCGTTATACCATCAATGTACTGTATCTACTTTACACATAAACTAATAAATATTCATTAAAAATCGTACTCGAAGAAATTGACATAGTGAATTTGGACGAAATGGGTATCACTACAAAAAAGAGGTGTTTTACCGACGGAAATTTGGTCGTAAACAGTGTTTTCCGACGGAAATATTCCGTCGATGCTAATCTCGTCGGTAATTTTTACCGACGGAAATTTTCATTCCGTCGGTATTACCGACGATTTTTTTTTTATTACTGACAAAATTTTCCGTCGGTAAACCAAATTAAAAAAAAAAAAAAAAAAAATTTGAACCTGGGCCCGAGCCATCGGGCCGGCCCGGCCCCAACTTGCAAGGCCCGCAAGGGCCCAATCATAATTGGCTGAATATATTCGGCCTTCATGGGACTCAAACACAGGTGTGTGGGCAGCTAGTGAAGGGCGCTTACCACTCGGACAAGTCTGTTTTTCGTTTATAATTGTAATATTAATTGTATATGTACTCATTTTTTACCAATTTTTTAAAAAAAATTCACAAAATTAATTTTATTCTATATTGAATTTATAACTATTGTAAATTGATTTTTTTTCAATTTATATATTGTAAATATAATTTATTTATATTTTTGTGTTTTGATTAAAATTCTAAAAAGTTCATATCATGTATACATGTTTTACTTTTTTTTTAAACAAATCTATTTAATAATTGAACATTCGTTTACTTGTATTAATCACTAAATTTGTGATTTATAATTATTGTAAATTTAATTTTTTTAATTTATATATTGTAAATCTAATTTATTTATTTTTTGTGTTTTGATTAAAATACTAACAAGTTCATATCATGTATACATGTTTTACTCTTTTTTTTAAATAAATCTATTTAATAATTGAACATTCTTTTAATTATATTAATCACTAAATTTGACTTATAACTATTGTATATGTGTGAATCTTATTTTCAAATAGTATATTAGTAATTTAATAGATGCATTTATCATATTTTTATTCAAAAAAATTTTAAAAATAAATTCATTTAATAATTGATATTCTTTCACTTATATTAATCACTAAATGGCTTATAATTATTGTAATTTTTTAAAATTTATAAATTGTAAATGTAGTGTTATTTTTAATTCTTTTGTTTATTAATAATTCTTTTATTTATTAATTCACACAACAAAGATTTAATTATCATATAAACTTAAATTAAAAAAATTATGTCCAAACAATATAACATATTTTTTTTAATTTAATCAATAATTTTTTAATTTAATATAAAATTTTCTAATTTAATCAATAATTTCATAGTTAACTTAATCAACAATTTTTTTAATTTAATCGACATGTTTCTAATTTAATCAAAAAAATTTCTATTTTAATCAATCATAATTTTTTAGCTAACAAATTTTCTTCTTTAATTAATAATTTAATTTTTGCACAAATTTTTTATTTTTAATTTTGTGATTACCGACGGAAATTAATCACAAATTTTTAAATTTTGTGGTTAGAGACGGAAATTTCCGTCGGTAATTTTTTTTTTTTTTTTTTGTGATTGCTGACGGAAAACAAATTCCATCGGTAAATCGGTTGGCTTTGTCAATCCTTCGATATTTTACAATTTTTTTGTAGGGTATATTTCATCTAAACTCAAATTTGTTCAAATTCTTATGTTTAAATTATGTATTCATAATTATTTAAATTTATCATAAATATCGATATATCCATAATGCTTTTACAAATTTAAAGTTTTGGTACTGCTATTGAGATATTTTTTTGTCCCAACCAAATCACTATCGAGCACCACACAGAAGAAGAGAAATAGTACATAGTGCACAATTGTAAAGTAAATATGTTCACTCAATTGAGTGGGCACAAATGCATTAAAAGATGTATATGTAGAATTTGCGTAAGGAGGATTAATGTAACCTCCCCTAACAGCTTTTAACTAATTAACTATTCCCATCATTTTATAAAATTTATCGTATTTAATTTTAAATTCTGTTTCAAAATATTTGTCACTTTTTCTAATTTTACCAATAATCTCACTAAATTATTCTTTTTTTAAAAAAATATATATTAATGACTTTTTTTAAAAAAAAAATGTTAAAGGAAATTAGGGACAGTGGAAAAGGAAGGTTGAAAAAAGAAAAAAGAAAAAGTAAAAAATTAGTGAAGAATAAATGTGTTAAAAAATATGTTTCTTAATTCTACACAAAATGAGAAATGCGATAAACTTTATGAAATGGAGGGAGTAAGTAATTACTTGCTTAGTCTAAAGCTATGTTTACTTTGGGTTTTGGGTGGTTTTAAAAACCGCGTTTTTAATATTCTGGTTTTTGAAATTCTGATAAATAGTAACATGAGTGTTTCTTTTGAGTTTTGGAATAGTGGAGAATTTAACTTTATGTCAAATCAAGTTGTAAGATTGAATAAGTTTGTATTATTTTATTATTATTTGGTGAGATTATAATGATGAGTTGATTGTGTAATGATTGAATATATTATATTATTGTATTATTGTTGAGAAATATTATAATGATTTGAGTGATATTATATAGATATAACTTTATATCAAATCAATATATTTGATAGGGTGGTTTTGAGTGGATTTTAAAAATCAATTTTTAAATCCGGAAGTAAAACGGGTTTAAGATCTTGAAATCCAAAACCTGATTTTTAAAACTAAAAGTAAACATAGTCTAAGGCGGTGTTTGTTTTGGGATTGACCAATCCGGATTTGGATTGACCCAATCTCAATTCAATCTCTCTCAATCCATCTCAATTCAAATACAAATCCAAATACCAATACACACCTATAATACACCTATTTTTATACAATCAAATCACTATTTTCTTTTTCAATCACTCATTCTCTCTTAGGGCATATTTGGTTTTAAGGAAAAAGCTGGAATGACTAAAATTTCCCAGCTTTTCCTATGTTTGGTTTGTGGGTTTAAGGCCCGAGAAAGAAGTTGGGCCCGAGGAAATTTTTCCACTTAAACCCATCACAGCGTGATTTCTTGTCCTTGGGTGGGAGGTGAGTTTAAATAGTCCAATTTTAGTTCCATACAAAATCTAAGTGAAAAGTCCATTTTGCCCCTCAATTTAATAAAATTGTTTCAATTTGAGTTGTACCTTGTAATTGTATTTTTACTAATTATACAACGTAATTAAAACAAAATTATTTTTTTAGGTGAAACAAATTAATTATGTAATTTGTTGGTAGATATAATTCCGTTTGCTTAATTTTATTTAAATTCCTAAATTGCATCTAAAAAATAATTTTATAATAGAAAAAAAGAAAAACAGATACATAATATAAAATTCATATCAATTTCTGTAAATATAAAAAATATAAAAATTAATGTCAAAAGGGTATATTTGACCTTTGACACAAAATTCAATTTTATCCCACAATCCAAACAACTTGGGTATAGATTATTGTATAAACTTTAAAATTCTATTCATCAATCCAAACATGAATTTTAAATCAACTTTTTAAATTGTGAACAGTACAATCCCACTAAATCCCATCCTAATGTATCTATCCTGTCTTACGAACCAAACGTGCCCTTAAATTATACTTTCTTCACTGTCTTATTTTTCTTTCACACACTTATCCTCTCTCTCCTATTATTTTTCTACCCACTTATTTTTACAAAATCATATAAAAATTATAAAATTAATATTATAATATGTATATATATACATATTACTTATAATGTGCACGTATATAATATGTATATACTCCGAGTATAATAATATTTATGTGCGTAAATATATTTAATATTAATACTTAATTAGATAAATAATAATTAATACATTAAATACAAATAATAAAAAATTAATATAAATATATGTAAGTATATTAAATACATATATTTACACTATAAACAAAATACTACTCTAATCATTACCTCACTAATTAAATTCACTACCAATAATAAAATATATGTAGTAATTAAACTTTATTGGCAAAAACTTATATGTAATATTGTATACTAATTAAGGTAAATTAGGTTAAAATTTGTGGGCAAACGCGGGTCAACCTTTATTAAAATATTTATTTTCACTCTAAAATATTATCTTACTACATTACCAAAACTAAAAGTGTATTACTGCAAGTTCAAAAATATTCTGAACACTTATTTTTTTGGGTAAAATTACTAAAATAATTTTGACTTATTCGGCTACTACATGACTAAAACAATGTTACTACAAGACCAAAATTTTATCACTACAAGGTCAAAAGTGAATTACTACATGTTCAAAAATATTTTGAATACTTAATTTTTTGATGAATTTGTCCGAATGTTTTGGCATGTAGTATTAATTTTTTTTTGTCTTGTAATGGTAATATTTTGGTCTTATAGTAACAATATTTTAGTCATGTAGTAAACCATCCGGATTCAGGCTTATGACCCGCGAATTTTTTTTAATTGACTTAATTTGACTTTTGACTTGTCTAATTGGGATGGGATGCATGTATGCAATATTTCACATGAGACTAGCCCAATTTTATTCAATCATTACCTCACTAATTAAATCCACTATCATCCAATTATTATTTTTCTACTAACAATTATAAAATATTATGACATCACTTTTAATATGATCCAATTCAATCCACCACAATTCCAAACCAAACACCAACATTGTGTCTAACAATGATCCAATCCAATTGTCTAACAACAATGGATAATGAAGATGATGCACGTGTTAGGACCCACCTTATAAGAGAAAGTGCATAATTAAAGCTTAATTAACTGTTAGATTGAGGTGGAACTGGAATACATGTTAAATTAAATTAAAAATAATTTTTTGGTCAAATAACTCATATGTAATACTCCATTGTCTCCTATATGTTTTTTTATCATTTTATGAATACACAAATTAAGAAAAAAGTGTAATGAATGACGTGTTGAGAGATAATTTTATAAATTTTTATAAATAAAATAAATGATTAGATTGATGATAAAAGTAATGTCATTTCGTGTATATATATGTATGTGAATGTTACGAAGGTAGTGCTTATGAAAAAAATTCATTTTTAAAATGTACAAACAATTGTGAGACAAACAAATAAGGAAATAGTGATATAAAAGTATTATATAGTCCTATAATTTTATATTTCCTCAAGATTGTTCATTTATTTTTATAGATTAATTATAAAATATAATATTATAGTGAATTTTGTTAAAAATAAAATAAAATGCGTGGAGTAAATGTTAAACAAAAGGCGATGCAATTATAATTGTAACCGACAAAGTGGGATAGCTCAAGTGGTTAGAGCACCACTACCTAACCTAGGCCTTAGGTCTGGGTTCGAGTCATGGGGAAGGGAAAAAAAAGGGATGGGTATTTAACTTCCATAAAAAAAAAAAAAAAAAAAAAATTATAATTGTAACCATTAACCAAACCAAACAAGCAAGCATTTATTTACTTTTTTGACAGCAGTAAACATTTAATTACTATGTAAGCAAATGTTTACTATGTAAGCATAGGTGCAATATTAGAGACGAGATTGAGCATGAATCGCCGTTTCCCAATTGGTGGTTGTTTGTGCAGTCTCCGATGAAGAAATCTTGGCCAAAGCTCTCAGTTGAAATTTCTGAATTTTTCCGGTAGAAGTCTTGGGTAATTCTTCCAAGAATTCCACTTTCTTCGGCACCATGAAACGCGGCAAGTTTTTCCGGCAATGCTGCAAGATTTCTTCCTCTTTCACGCCGCCCCCCTTTCTCAACGTCACGAATGCGCACGGGCTCTCTCCCCACTTCGGATGCGGCATCGCCACCACCGCCGCCTCTATCACCGCCGGATGCTTGTACAGCGCCGCCTCCACCTCCACGCTGCTGATATTTTCCCCGCCCGATATAATCACGTCCTTGGATCTATCCTTGATTTCCAGGTACCCGTCGGGGTGGATAACCCCGACGTCTCCGGTCAAAAACCAGCCGTTCTGAAAAGCTTTTCCGGTGGCCTTCTCGTCCTTGAAATACCCCTTCATTAGGCTGCTTCCTCTGAGCACAATTTCCCCCATTGTTTTTCCGTCACGCGGCACGCTCTCCATCGTCGTCGGATCCTTTACGTCGACGTCTGCCAGAGTCAGAATACTGATTCCCTGCCGCGATTTCAGTTTCGCCTTTTCCGTAACCGTCAGATGGTCCCACTTTTTCTGCCACTCGCACACCAACGCGGGCCCCGTTGCCTCTGTCATCCCGTACGCGTGAACCACGTGAAACCCCAGCAGCTCTATTTTCTGCAGGAGTGCCGCCGGCGGTGGCGCCCCTCCGGTCATGATCTCCACCGTCGACTTTATCTGGCGGCGCTCGTGCGCCTTCGCTTCTAGCAAAATGTTGAACACGATCGGCGCGCAGCACATGTGCGTCACATTGTGGGAAGAAATGTTCTCGAACATTTCCGCGGCGGTTGTGTTGCGGATGCAGACGTTTGTGCCGCCGCGCGCCGCCACTCCCCACGTGAAAGTCCAGCCGTTGCAGTGGAACATCGGAAGCGACCAGAGGTACACCGGCTCCGTGTTCATCCCCCAACCGAGAACCAGGCTGAGAGTGCTCAGATAGGCGCCGCGGTGGCTGTACACCACCCCCTTCGGCTCCGACGTGGTGCCGGAGGTGTAATTGAGCGCGATCGGATCCCACTCATCCGTGATTTCCTCCGGAACAAATCGTGGATTTCCTCGTTGAACGAGATTCTCGTACTCGAGTTCACCGAGACGGGTGCCCGTGGGGTTCCCGATCTCGTCAATGACCACCACAATCGGCATCGAGCAACCCGCCGCCATTAGTGCTCGCAGAGCTTCACTCGCCAGAGGCACAAACTGGTAATCGACGAAGAAAATCTTGGCTTCGGAATGCTTGAGAATGGTGGCTACGGTGTTAGCATCGAGCCTCGTGTTTACAGTGTTGAGAACTGCTCCGGCCATCGGGACGGCGAAGTGCATTTCGTACATCGCCGGAACGTTCGGCGCCAGCACCGACACCTTCCAATTAAAACAACCATTGTTAATATAAAAAAATAAATCAAAAAGTTGTATATCCACATCACATCATCAGGTGACAGGTAAGTATATTAGTATTAAATTATTAAATATTAAGAGCGATACTCGTGTGAGTCTAAATTAAGCCACTTAAATCAAAAAGTTCAATTGGACATTAATTTTTTTTGTTCAAAATCACATAAAATTTAATATTAAAATACTCACAACATCGTTCTTGGAAATATTGAGGGAGTTGAGGGCGGAGGCGAGGCGGCGACAGCGGTCGTAGGTTTGCGCCCAAGTGAAGCGGACATCGCCGTATATTATGGAGAGGCGGGTGGAGTAAACCTGGGCAGCTCTGTTCAAGAAAGTGAGGGGAGTGAGCGGCACATAATTGGCTTCACACTTAGGTAGCTTATTCATTTTTATTCTGCAGGGTTGTTTAATTGTGGCTGGCAGGCAGGGAGGCACGGAAGTGAATGTATTTATCGTAGAGTGGAAGTTAGAGGAGTGTAGAGAAGAATCAACAAATGTCACATATTTATATACGTGTAAGAAGTAGTGTTACACGTATACGAAATTGCCATGATTTTTACAAACCCTTCCTTTTGACTTGAATATTTTGTATATGGGCTGCTTGACCTCTCCACTTCACTCCTCTCACTGGCCCAACATTACCCTATGTCGCTCTCTTCTCTTTATTATTATTTCAAAATTATCTACTCTTTTTTTTTTTTGAAGAAATCAATCCAAACATCACTTTCTTCTTAACGGATTCACCAAACAATTTCAACAACCTTCCCTCTATTCGATATTCCCATCAAATTTTGTTTTTAATTACACCTTTTATTGAGCTTTAATCTAATAAACGTGTCAAACTCCTATTTCGTTGCTAGTTAGATTTGTCGATTAGTTCATATACATAATTTCGTTATCGACTAGGACTAGCTCATAAATAATTTTGTTAGTAGTTTGATTTGTCGACTAGCTCATACGTCATTGATAAAACTAATCATTCCGAATTTCGAATTTACTCGTGATAGATATAGAAAATTTTAATTTAAGTAATGATAAATTACATTTGGACTCGATTCTATTTATTATATATAGGCATAGCTCTGTGTGCATATATATTTACTTCGTTGCTTCTGTTTTGTTGTCTTATCATTTTCATTTATTATATATATTTATTTATTACGTGACTAGTATATGAAATATAAAAAAAATGACAAAAAAAATTGTGCTAGGTGCATGTAAAAACATTCGTTCATATAAAAATATCTGTCTATGTTGAACTACTTTTGAATTCTTCTTCCTCGTATGAACGGATAATTTTCTATATATATTTGTACGAAAATTGATTCTGCGGAAAAAAGAAAAAAAAAACATCTAAATTCAATTACTACTCCTATTATTTTCAAGTAATTGAATTAAATTAAGGTGAAAATCAACAAATGTTACTCACATACTGTATTAGTGTATTATAATATCATTGTGGATGCTGAAAGATAAAAGGGTCAAAAGGCCTTCTTTCCTTTGAAGCAGCCAATTTCTCGACTAAAATAACATCACTGGGCATACCTAATTCCAATTTTCAGTAATAATTATTTACGTTTTGACTTCAAATGATTTGGACATATTTACGTTTATACTAGCTCCCTCCATTACAAATTTTTCATTTATTATTTTTAGTCTAAAATTTTGATTTAAAACATTTGTTGTTGATTTCCCAAAGTTAATCCTATATATGTAATCCTTACAATTTCTACTTTAATTTTTTTTCATGCTATTTAAATGAATAAGATCACATATTCTAAATTTTTAAATGTAAGGGTTGGTCTGCTAAGCACTCGAGTGCATGTTATGCACTAATTGAAAAGTGCAACACCATTTACCAAAAAGTGTAAGTCAGTAAAACTGAAAAGTGCGTCAGTAAAACTGAAAAGTGCAACATGGACTAGGGTGCATAACATGCACTCGAGTGCATACTAGACTTTACCTAAATGTAATACTCCCATCCTCCACTAAAAGTGTGCTATTTTTTTTTATATATGTTTTAAAATAAAATTATGTTCTAATTATAAAAAAAACATGTGGAGTAACGACTATTTAAACAGAATAAATATATTTTTTGTTGATCAAAAAATAAAGTTCAACACATTTTTTATGGAGTATTTATATGCCAAAACTCAAACGTACTTGTCCAGAAAGAATTACTCCGGAGTTGCAATTGCTAGGAAAAGCCTGATGCATTAGACCACAGGACAGAGAAAACTTCTTACGTGTATTGAAAATTTCTTACTAGAATTTCAAATTCGTAGACATATGCATAGTAAATAGTCATATTCATGTGCCTTTAAAATATTTTTATATATGCTATATTATATATGTATGCCTTTGAAATATTTCAATATATGTATTAGAATTTGAAATATTTCTTTATTTTGTGATCTAATGTTTATTCAATTGGTTAACAAATAAATGACGTTTTAACATCATATACTTATATACAATTAAATTATGTTTTTATCACAATCTCACTGAATTACAATTAAGTCCGTTGAGACTAATTCCAATGACCCTGAACATCTCTTATGAACATGTACAAAACTCAACTCAACTCATTTGAACTAATCTTAGTTTTCAAACTGAAATCACTTCATGTGATATTAACACATCAATTTCAAAGACTATTATAAATTAAATATATGATGCATGCCAAAATCAACTATAAAACGTACCGTGTTATTGTTTTATTTATTCCCATAGGAGATTGTTTGTCCAGCTCAAAAGAAATTGTTTACTCGTCTTGATGATTAAATTAATTAATTTGGCTAGTAACATAAAAATTCATGATATACTCACGTTATTTTAATTAAAATAGTATATTTTAAAAAAATTTGTAATTATGTCATGTGTGCTTATATATTTCCAGCCATTTATGTTGATTTGTTTGGTATTTTTTTAAACTACAACAAATAAATTTACGATCTTTTGTTATTATTTTTAATTTAATTACATTTTTTTCGTAATTAATTCCATACACTGTTATGCCAATATTTTAAAAAAAAAATAGTGTTGTGGTAAAATTACAAGAATTTGATTGAAAAGGGTGAAAATTTATAATTTATTTCACAATTAATATTTAATTAGTTGGCCTATGACTTTCATGTTAGTTGTCGAGGTCAAATTTCTTCAATGTTGCATTAGAAAGTTGAGTATAATTTACTTATATTCTAGTTTATCGTTAAGTCGGTCGGAACAGTATTATGGTCCGTAAAAATTAGCAAGTTGGCCTATGACTTTCACAATAGTTGTTGAGGTCAAAATGACAATTTACTTAAATATCGTTAAGTCAGAACAGTATTGTGTTAATATAAATAAGGAAATTAAATTAGCAAGTTGAAAATAAGACTAAAATTAATACTCCTTCTAACAACCCTGCAGGTTGTTGTTAATTACAATTGACCTTCTCAGAATTTTCTGACCATATCAATTCTCAGAATTTTCTGTGTGTCACCAATTTCTCGCGCGTCCAAGTGTGAACTACACAACTGATAATCCGCACCTTTCCATCTCTTGCTGCAACTTTCTTTATTCCACTTAATGTTTTACCGATGGACTCCGAAGGGTGGCAAAAAAAATTAATAATTCAAAACAGTAATTATAATATTTATGTATATAATGTTTTTATTAAAATACATTAATATTAATTAGCAAATTACTTAAATACATCAATATGTCTTCAATTTAGTTATTAGACTAATTAACTAATTGAATATATATATATATATATATATATATATATATATTATAGTTAGAAATGATGATATTGAGTGGCAAAAAAAAATATATTGATGTTCATGATTGTGCGGCTTATATAGGTGAATCCCATGGAGGGTCATCATTGAAATCGTTTTTTTTTTTCGCTTAGCGCACAATATATGTCTAGTATGGATAATTAAAAAAAAATGAACACTTAAATTATTGAACAATAAATACTTTATTTATTTATTTTGTTTAATTTGATGTACAATTTAAAAAAATATATAATTATATTTTCTTCTATCAATCCCTTTTTTAAAAGGACTAAGTTTTTATTTATTTATTATATGAGTTAATTGCAAATATATTTCAAAAATACTAAAATACTACAAAAATAATCCTTGTTTTATCAATTCAAACGGATAAATATATTAATTTATCTAAAATATTAAATTTTAATATAATATATATAAGGGTTGGAGTCAGGATTTTCCTTAAACATACCATAGTTACACCTCTGATACTATATATAGTTCAGACATTCATAAATACGGAATGAACACATTGACTTACATTTTTTTTAAACAGTTAAATTTTATTATTCTCATTCTTTATACAAGTTTTATTTTATATATAAACAATCCTGTCAATCCATATGTGTGGAAACAAAGGAGGAGATGGAAAAACACATAGCCAAGGTGCCAAGGTGATGGTATTTGATTAAAGGTTTGTAATTTGTAACCACTACTTTCCAGCAGAGGGTCCCACCATTTATACATTTTATTTCCATCCACATGCAAAGGGACAAATTTGATACTTTTCTAATATATTAATTTCCAGGTAGTTAGATCTTTCATTTCTCTCTTTTTCAGTCCAATTTTTGTGAATATCTTTTTTGTTGCTTACTTTTTCATATGTTCTTAGGTTATTTAGAATTCCAAGGTAGAAAGAGTCTTACTTGAGTGGAAGTTTTAGTTGAGCACTGTTTATTGTCCACCATATTAACCACATATCATAAATTTGGTGACAATTTATGGTAAACTTCGCTTAAGATTATGACGTTTAGTTTGAGATGAGCAATTTGGAGACAATTTATGGTAAACATCACTTAAAATTACGACGTTTAGCTTGAGACGCGCAATTTATAGAGTCGAGCTGAGGTATTGATTTAGAGACAATTTATGGTAAACATCGCTTAAGATTACGACGCTTAGTTTGAGACGCGCAATAGTTCAGTGTACAAGTTTAATCATCAGAGAGACAAACAGTAAACATTTAAAATACATAGTGACTCAGGCCATGCACTTAAGTGGGTCTGTCACCCAGTCCTTGAAAGGCGAGGTGTTCCGAGTGGGATATTTGACTGTGAACCAGCTCCAAAGTCTTGCCCTTAGCTCCTCCTTAACCTTGGTGGTCGAGAATATCTCGTTTCTGAAACTATACAATAAATTTTCTAACATTTTATTTTTGTTAGTGTACATATTTAGATAAAATGAGCTAGATGATAATTTTTTTTGTTCAAATAGTAAAATTGTTATTATTAAGTACAATATAGTAAAATATTATTTTATCCCTACCTGAATATTGATTTTTAGTGTTTAATTGATGTAATTGGATTTAATTAACAACACATGAGTTATATATATATATATATATATATATATATATATATATATATATATATATATATTCATGTATATTTCAAAATTTTACTGTGAATTTAAAAATTCAACACATTATTTAATAATAGTTATTTTGAATTTTAAATTTTAGGGAGTATCTTTTATTATAGAGCTTGTTAGTGGTCCATTTAATTAGCTCGAACCCATTATAAATAGGTTAGGTTTTTACTATTAATTAACCGTTTAGAGTGGACTATTTAGCCCCTAGCTTGTTTATCTTAAAGTCCAAAAGTGATTTTAATGAGTTAGAACTACAGGCAAACATGGTTTGTTTGCGTGATTTTATGGCGTGCTAGTTTTAGCTATTGATCGAGGATGAAATTTAATCTAATTTTAGGTTAGGTTGAATGGATGTGATTTTATATGTCTTTTTTAAGAGAAACAACTATTTTGTTCGATTTTTATGTTTAATATACATTATTCTACTTTGGAAGTGACGTATTTATGGACGCATGTTTGGTTTAGTATACTTAAGAGGTGTGTGAAAATAGAAAATTAAGCTACTCAGATGGGGCCTACAGTCCTACCAAAACTTTTTTTTTTTTTTTTTTGAGAACAGCCCTACCAAAACTTGTTTTGGCACTATCTTTTAAATTAACAAAACTAGACTCGAACCTTTATTAAAAAATTAGTTATTTTTACACGTTTGAACTATACTTTAAAAAAAAGCTGGTTTTTGCATAGGGCTAAAATCTGACTCATGACCAAACATAGATTATTTTAGATGTTTGATCCGAAAGGCTTTTAAAAGTTCTTTTAGACTTATTTAGTGCCCTTTTTAAAAAAAAAAAAAAACATATAACACGTATATTAGCATTAAATTTAAAAAATTAACTTTTAAAATTTCAAGATGAAGAAATAAAAGCTATCACAAATTTATTAAATGGTCCAAAATATATATTTTCTAATAATTTTTTAATAACACAATTTATTATGTATCACATATTATATACTCTGTATATATATGTGAAGTTCTGCAAAAAAGCTCAAATTCAACATATTTTAAATAAATTAACTTATAAAAAAAACTTGAATAGTTTGACTTGTTTATTAAACAAGGTAAATCGAACAAAACTTTAGTAGACCAGGTTATAGATCCTGTTGAATAGCTTGACACATTCCCAGCCCTCTCAACAGAAGTTTTTTTAAAACATGTATGCTTTGAAAAATATTACTCCGTACTCCGTAAATTGTTAATATTAGTTTTGCTAAAAAATAATTATTTTACTAAAGTGTGAACCTATTGTACACCAATTTCACAATATAACGGTGTATAACATTAAAAAAAAAATCAGTAAAATTTAAAATAAATAATACTCCCTCCGTTCTACAATAAGTGTTGTTTTCATGAAATTTGTTGGATTTAAGAAAGGGTATGTATTGACAAGTATACCCTTAAATAATAATGGAAGATTTTAATTATATTAATTCTCTTTAAATCTTTTCAAAAATTTAAATCAATTCTTTTCAATTATTTCCAAGTTTATCTCAAATAATTTTTAAATTAGAGGGCATAATGGAAATAAAGAGTGTAAAAATTCTAAAACAATATTTATTTATGTACAAGAGAAAAAGTCTAAAACAACACTTAAGGGGGTGTATTCAATTGAGATTCTGTTGGATTTTTTTTTTACTTTAAAAAGTCAGTGGATTTAGAAAATTCATAGACTTTATGCAGAGTTTGACTGACTTTTTTATTGATTTATATGGATTTTTATAGATTTGACAAGATTCTGAAATACACATTTTTTTATTGATTTACATGGATTTCCATAAACTATGTCCCTAAAACCTAGTTCAATTTTTTTTTTATTATTTATCATTATTATTCTCATCTTCATTTTCATCACAGTTATACCTCGGCCTCATTTTCACATACTTAGCCATACTAGTTCTCCATGCATTAGCTTAAGTTCTTTGTTGTAGTTGTCTTTGAGAATGAGAAAACAATTCCAAATTTTCCTCTTTCATGTCGAGATGTGGTGAATCTTGATTTTCTTTATATTCGACTGAAAATTCATCAGAGCGACCTTCTTTTCGAAGAAAGTTATGTAATCCAGCGAACTTGTGAATTGCAATTTGAAAATACCAAAAATTCAATTGAATAAACCCATTTCTGGGGTGACGAACTTGACCACCAAAATCTTTTAGATGATATCGAACACCACGTGGGGAATTGACGTCGATTAGATATTATTGACGGTGTTCCGATATACTATAATTTTTAAAGAAAGAACATAATTTTAAAATACGATGTAATTTTATTCACGATAATAATGGTGGTGAAAAATCTGTGATGCTTATCAAAGAACATAGTTAACACCGTTTTTTTTTCTTCTCTTTTAGAGTCTTCTAAGAGAATCCGTTGAAATCTCTACTTTTTAGAAGAGATTTTGATTAGTGAAATTTATTTATATTTTTGAAAGAGAATCCAACGAAATCCATAGAGTATTAAAATCCATAAATTGTTGAATACCTAAAGATTTATAAAGACTTTTTAAAATCCGTATTGAATACCTCAAAATTTTGAAAGACTTTTAAAGATCCTGATTGAATACCCCCAGATTTTAAAAGTCCAAAAAAATCCAACAGAATCTCAATTGAATACACCCCCCCTATTTTAGAACGGAGGGAGTAATATTTAATGAAAACAATTAATACTAATCATTAATAATTTTTCTAAAACAACAAATATCATTTAGTTATGTATTTAACGTATAAAATACAACATTTTATTTTTACTAAAATAAACGGTACGTAGTTTGAATTAATTCCTGCAGAGTGTAACTGACAAATAGGATATTAACATGAAATGCCCCTTGACTCAAAACAAATAATAATAGTGGAAAATGATATTTGTTGTTAGATAAGATAATTTCCAAGAACTTGACAGGAAACTAGCTAGCATTATTTCCCCATAATTTCGAATGAATTTCCCTATTTTTTTTTAGAGGAAGTTAGGGGTGGAAGTAGGCCAGGCTACCCGACAGGGGCCTACGGCCTAGCCTATTAAGGGTCTTGTTAGGCCTAGCCTATTTATAATATGAGCCGGGCTAAGGCTTTTTAAAAAGCCTATTTAGTTAAGTAGGCTAGGCTTAGGCTTTAAATAAGGCCTAGTTAAGTAGGCTTTAAATAAGGCCTTATAAGTCTACCAGGCCGGCCTATTTAACATTATATATTATATTTATATATATTTTATAATAAGTTATTCTTAAAATTTAGTACTAACATTTATATTAAATTAAATTAAAGTAAGTTAAATTTATTTTAGTACTTTTGAAATCATTATAATGTTTGTATTTAAACTCATAGTTGTAATGCATTTATTTTGTTAGTAAATTTTATTTGCAACTTTGAATATTGAACTACGATTCATATTTAATAGGCTTCTAAAAGGCTCGTAGGCCTGACCTATTTACTTAAAAGGCCAGGCTTAGGCTGCAAAAAAAGCCTATCACAGATAACAGGCCAGGCTCAGGCTCAATATTTATAAACCAGGCCCAGGCTTTTTCATGTAAAGCCTAGCCTAGCCCAGCCTATTTCCACCCCTAGAGGAAGTAGAGAAGAAAATCACACTACTTTCTCTTATTTCCTCTTTTTTGACCTTTATTTATTCTCCAAACAAGAAATATCGATTCCTTTATTTCTTTTTCTCCAAACAAGAAATATCTATTTCCTTTTTACTAAGAAATTGCAAAGAAGTTATTGAAACGGGCCGGCTTAAAATTTCACAAATGCATGGATTTTCTTTAATTAGAGAATTCATATATTGTCGTTAATTATATGTAATTATGCGTATTAGATAAACTTTGTCCTCATGTCCCTACATAATATTTTGAACTTATCTACGTTGACACTGAATATATCTTATATAATTAGATGCGGAAATTAATATAATTCGGGTCCATAATTGAGTGTTTTTAGTAATAATTAACTAGAATATAAATTTTATGAGACTGAAACTAAAAAAAATTGCGCAGCACTTGAAGCTAGTTCAAACTGGACTCGAGCAATTTTTTAGTCGAGCTTAGCTCCGCTTGATTACATTAATGAGTGAAAGAGCGAGTTCAATTCGACTTGCAAACGAGTCTAATAAACTGAGTTTAAAGAATCGAACCGGGTCTAACAAAACTAATGTATTTACAAGAAAAATCTAATTAGATATCGAATCGATCAAATGAGTAACGAGCTTGAGCTCGACTCATTTATCAGGGTTTTACTAAGTGCAATTACTTTAATTTAAATTTTTACCAACATGTAAAATATTTATACATGTATAAATTAAAAATAAAAGTAAATCATATTCCATTTTATTTATAGCGTAGCTCATGAAAGTTATTTTGAACATATTATAAATTTGAAAGTGTTCAATTAAACTCTAAACCTCTTCTTTAATACTGTATAAAATAAGTCTTCTAGCCAACTCAAGAGATAGTATATATATTAGGCGATGTAATGGGTTATCTATAGGTCAATAAAATGCATATAATCACTAAATTAAAAGGGTCGACATTGTATATATTTCCCAACTAATTATCAATTTAACGCAAGTGTACGTTAGACCAGGCTAGCGTGTATTTACACAATTCAATATGAATTTTAATCCACTAAATACGAGTTAGTATTTCTTATAAAATAAAAACTTTTTTTTATGAATATAATAAACTTAATAGGAATTTAATTAAATCCAGAAACATGTCAGGAAAATAATACTCCTTTATCCAATTTTATAAGTGAAAAAATTAGTCTCATCTAAAATCCAAACTTATAGATACGAGTTTTTTTATCGGGAGAAACTTGTATTTATATAATGAGATTACAATAGATATATGGAAAATCTAACAACCTTATTACTATCAAATCATATCACAAATTATATTTACAAAAATAAATTGAAGGCTTATTCTTTAATTCTCATTTTCCTTTTTATTTTTTTAAATTTTATAATTCTAATTTTCTAAAAAGAAATATTAGTCTCACTCATTACTTTATTTCTACGGTCTCATGGCTCCATCCCAATCTTTCATTTTTTTTACATAAACAATCAATTTTTTTTAAAACTCGAATACAATCCAAATAAAAATTACTGCTAAATTTGAAGGGAGGGAGTAATTTTTTTTTTATCTCATTTAAAGAAGTCACGTCTTAATACGGCGTTAGACTAGCTAGGAGAAAAAAATTATTTACGTCCCTTAACTTTTACATTTTTTGAAAAACGTTCCAAAATAGTTAAAATTTTAATTTACGTCCCATAATTTTTTCAATTACTTAATTTACGTCCAATTTTCGCTGGAAATCCCTAAATTTATGTAAATGAGACGTAAATTGAGCAATTAAATAAGTTATGAGACGTAAATTAAAATTTTAATTAAAATGGGACGTTATGCGAAAAAGATAAAAATATTCAACAAATGTGTACAATTCAGTATAAAATTAATGTAGTTTATGTTATACAATTAAATTAAAAAAAATTCATAAATTAATTAATTATTATAAAAATCAATTAACTTACCTAATTCATTATTAAAAAAATTATTAACTTACCTAAATAGAAAAAAATTATAATTACAGTATAAGTATTATAAAATAAATTATAAATATTAATTAAAATAATAAATAATATTTTAAAATATATGAAAATAAATTTAGAATAATATTTAAATAAGTAAATAATTTATCATAATATCAAAAAATATATATAATATGAAAAAAAAACCAAGATTTATTTCTAAGTCAATTAATTAATTACTAGAAAAATCAATTAACTTACCTATTTAATTATTTAAAGATTCAATTAATCTAATTAAAAAAATAATTTAAAAAATCAATTAACATACTCAAATAAATATAAATTTTATCTTTAAAATAATAAAAATCCCAAATAAATTTTTTTATTAAAATTATAAAAAACTCTTATTAAAGCTTCACAATTATTTTTATATTTTAAATAAATACAAAAAATCAAAAATACTCACCCCTTACCCACAGTAATTGAAAGATGATGATGAACAATATATTTTTTAACAATTTGTTAATTTTATTATTTTTCATTTTTATTATATAATTTTTAATTTGATATTAGTTCGTACAAAAATATGTGGACCCACTTTATGTAATACTTAGATAAATTTTTATATTTATTTGATTACCTTAAAACACTACAAAAAAGAGGTGTTTTACCGACGGAAATTCAATCGGAACAGTGTTTTTTGATGGAAAAATTCGGTCGGTGCTAACTTCGTCGGTAACTTTTACCGACGGAAATTTTCATTCCGTCGGTATTACCGACAGAATTTTGTTTTTTTTAATTACCGAGGGATATTTTTTTTAAAACCAAATTCAAAAAAAAAAAAAAAAAACTTATTTGGGATTTTTATTATTTTAAAGATAAAACTAAATGCACCGCCTTGCACCCCCAAAACCACTAAATTCACCCATACAAATTCTTTATGTGTAAAATGGTGTAAAACATGCCTCAATCTAAATACACCACCTGATTTAATAGATCCACCCCCACTCCGCATCATACTCCTCCTGATCCACTAAATACAACACCTGCACCCCCAAAATCACTAAATTCACCCATACAAATTCTTTATGTGTCAAATGGTGTAAAACATACCTCAATCTAAATACACCACCAGATTTGATAGATCCACCCCCACTTCACATCATTTGACACTAAATACACCACCTGCACCCCCAAAACCACTAAATTCACTCATACAAATGGTGTAAAATGTCCATTTAGTGGTACCCGCTCCATTTTATAAACCGATACATGCTCCATTTAATATTTAATTTTTCGCAACCCATTTAGATTTCCCTTTATCTATTCCTCTTTATAAAATAGTACTCCCTCCGTCCCGTGATTACTTGCACACTTTCCTTATTGGGACGTCCCAAAATTACTTGCACACTCTTAATATGGAAATACTCCACAAAATTAATAACCTCACAACATCATTTTATTTTTAAATTTGCCACTCCTTTTTTCCATACATTTCACTTTACACATCATCAAATCCACTTTACACATCATCGAATTATCTAAAATACCCCTCCTTTATCTTACATCATCAACCACTAAATCCACTTTTCTTAAACAACGTGTCAGTCAAACTATGCAAGTAATTCCGGGACGGAGGGAGTAATTGAAGTCAAAACCCCAATCATCACTCCTCCCGTCCTCTGTTAAGGTATCGAGATAACAATTCTCAACTCCACTGTCGTCACACCGTCAGCACGCCATACTCCACAATTAGAGAAAATTCGTTGTCACTCATCTCCCCTCTCATTCTACTTGTATTGAACTTTGGTATATTTCGATCTGATTCTCTTTAATTCAATAATTATTTTTTATCAAATCAATAACAAGAGAAATACACAACCCTAAATTCTCAAATTAAACAGCTCGATTGTAATTAAATTTATTTTTTGAGTATGAAAAATTTAGGACTAGAAGAATTTGGAGAAGCACTCAAACATTCTGTGTATTTGATGTCTGAGCTTCGAACTTCGAGACTATTGTCTCATAAATATGTATTAGCTTTGTAAAGTTCTTGTACCCGTTTTTAAGTAATTTATCAATTTGTTATTTATGAGAATGAGTTTTTCTTTTTAATTTCTTCGATTGATCTTATGGATTTATTTTTTGGTGTTAGATATGCGTGCATCTTAGTGATTTGTTAAGAAAAAAAATAATTTTACTGTTA
The DNA here is from genome assembly GCA_963675135.1 of Galeopsis tetrahit. Lineage (NCBI taxonomy): Eukaryota > Viridiplantae > Streptophyta > Magnoliopsida > Lamiales > Lamiaceae > Galeopsis > Galeopsis tetrahit. The sequence goes on from OY776129.1 coordinate 56,636,378, forward strand.
GTTTTTTGCTGTTAATTGTGGAGAAGTTGGTATTTTAGTTTATTTGTATTAATTTTTTTTGAACTGCATATGCAAAATGAAAGTTATGGAACTAAAAAATTTACTTTCTACATTTTGAGGATTTTCTTGATTCAAATATTTGTCTCGCTGTTTGACCGCATTACTATATTTGCTAAACAATATCATGTTACAAGGTAAATAGTATTACATGTTGAATGTAATATTGTCAAGTGTAATAACATAATACTGCTAAATGTGATAGTGTAATATTATCTCATATGAATTGTTATACTATCATATATTAAAGAGGATATATAGACAAAAGTAGTAGTAATAACTCTCCCAAAAAATTCTCTCTCTCAGAATCCCTTCCCCTCCATCATTCTTCGCCGGAAATAGGCACCCCCCACCCACCACCAACCCCTTTTCTCACCTCTCTCCAATGTAGATTGGATATAAAATACCGAGATCAGGCCTTTGCTACAGTCGCCGCCCTCCACCACTACCGTCGTCCACCACCACAACCGCCGCTAGCACCGCCCACTTTTCCTCCCCCTTCATCATCTAGGCCCCTCAAACTTTGTAGGTAGATAAAAATAGGTAGATCGGTTGCATCCTCCTAAAATACAATAGTACCGCAGCTAGACCGCCGTCGCCAAGCCGCCGGACCACCGCGTCGCCGTCGTCGGAACTCCGTCTTGCCGTTTTCTTTTCAGATTTTTCAGTGGGTGAAAGGGTCTTTTTCAGGAATTTAGTTGGGATCAACGGGTGAACCTCTCTGTCGGGGTCACAGTGGCCGATCGTGCGAGACATCCGTTTGATCCCATTTTATTTCCGTTTTATGCTTTCTGCATGTTATTTTAGTTCGTTTTCTAGCTTAGATTTGGTGTTATCTGGCTTCCTGTTGTTTTTTCTGCATGTCGTTTTTACTTTTCCCTAATGGGTTTCCCCCTACTGTTATGTGTGTTTCTCCCTTGTTGTGATGGGTTTTTTTCCCGTTTTCGGGTTTTTTTCATGGTGGGCCTTTGTTGTGCCTGATGAAATTGGTTGTCCTTGGATCAGTGCTTTTGTGATTTGGGGGTAGTGCGAGTCGTTGTGTGCGACAATTTGTTCCTTCTCTGGAGCCGATTTGCTATCTTCCTAGTTCGCGGAGCTTCAAGGATTGCTGCTTGTTGATCCTTCCACTCTCTCACGATTGAGTTTGGAAAATTGGGTCTTTTGGTAGAATTTTACTATTTTGATAGGTGAGCGTGAAATGTAATTTATTTTCCTATCTGTAATTCTACCCTTAAAATATATATATATATATTTAAGAGAGGTAGAGATCGAGAAGAATTTAAGAGCTTATGTTTCTAATTTGCAAAAGAATTACGACTAGGGCTTTTGATATGCATTAATGTATGTTACTGTTTTGATATTTTGTGTGATACTATCTTATTTTTTTATGATACTGTCTTGTTTTTTTGTATGATACTGTCATTAATATATTTTTATGTTTTAATTTGTGTTAATGTCTTTTATATTTCGTTTGTTATTTGTTCAAACTATTAAGTGTAATTGCGTAATATTGTCAAGTAATGTCGTTATACTATATGTCTTTCAGGTGTGATACTAATAAAAGAATGTGCAACCATGATGGAAAAATTATATGAAAGAGAAATAAGATAATGGCAAAGTAGAATGTGGTTAGAGAATAAGAGAATGATGATAAAATTTAATTTTTCACTTTGTAATACTAGCAAGTGCATTAATGTAAACAATTTATATGGGGTCATGTCCATACAGAGCGCAAATCTCTGACTTTATACGGGACCCCCGCAAGTGAGCGGTGGGATTGGTCCCCCGGGATTAGTCGGTCATAGAATCGGATACCCGAGACATCAAAAAAAAAAGTGCATTAATGTAATATTGTCAGGTGTAATTGTGTAATGGAGTACTGTTTACATATTTGGAATAAAATTATTTGAATTTTAAATAAAAAAAATGAAGAAATGTCCGGTGAAAAAAAATTGGAATTAAATTATGTGAATTTTAAATAATAAAAACTGATGAAATTTTTAGTGAAAAAAAATGTGAAAGAGGAATAAAATTATGGCAATTTGAAATTAAAAGAAGGAAAAAAATTATGAAATGTGAAATTAAATTATGTGAATTTTAAATGAGAACTATGATGAAATGGCTCGTTAGAGTGTATGATAATGATATTGAATACTTAATAATTTGAAATAAAATTATGTGAATTTTAAATTAAAAAAAATGAAATGGTGGAGGGGTTGGTTGGGGATGGGAGGTGCATGAGTGAATTTAGTGGTTTTGGGGTGCAGATGGTGTATTTAGTGAATTAGGAGGTGTATGGTTGAATTTAGTGGTTCTGGGGGTGCAGATGGTGTATTAAGTGGATCAGAAGGTGTATGGGTGAATTTAGTGGTTCTGAAGGTGCAAGGGGTGTATTTAGTGGATTAGGAGGTGTAGGCTTAATTTAGTGATTCTGAGGGTGTATGTGGTGTATTTAGTGGATCAGAATGTGTATGGGTGAATTTAGTGATTGTGGGGGTGCATGTTGTGTATTTAGTGGATCATGAGGTGTATGCTGTGGAGTGAGGTGAAACTATCAAGTCAGGTGGTGTATTTAAATTGAGATATGTTTTACACCATTGGACAGTTAAGGAATTTGTACCCAAGTCATTCTCTTAAAAGAGAGGGTGCGGTTATACACACATCAACCTATTGAGGACACCCACTGGATAAACACACACATCGTATGATAAGGACACCCACGGTAAAAATTCAAAAGTACCCTTCTCCCCAATAGAACCTTAAATCCTTCACTCATTTGGTACACTCGCCCTATTTTCGCCTCCTCCCCTTCCCTCTCACGAGCAGCGTCGTCATCCCCCTCCCATCCTCTCGTCGCCGTCTTACACTCCCCTCGGTGCCGGCGGCCTCCCGTCGTCTTCTCTAGTCACTTATAAAAAAAAATCCACAACTTTCGTCTTCTCCCGTCGTCTTCTCTCGTCGTCAGCGGCCTCCCGTCGCACCCCCTCCCCTTCGCGGCCGCAACCCCTCCCCTCCCTTCCCGTCCGCGGCCGCTTTGATTAGGTCTTTCCCCTTCCACTCCCCGTCCCGCGCGCGGCCGCCCTTCCCCTCCCCATCCCTCGCGCGGCCGCCCCTTACCGTCGCTCACACTGTCGCATCTCGCCTCCCCGATTCTGGTAAGTTTAGTGTTTTAGGTTTTTACAGATAAAAATAAATTTTTTTCGAATTTTTTTGTGTTTTGTGTTAGGGTTTTTAGAAATTTTACAGATTCAAGTGTATTAGGGTTTTTACGGGTCAAAAAAATTGATAATGTTAAGGAATTTGTGTTTATTCATTGATTTTTTTTGGACAACTGGATAGTTCATGAATTATTTTCGGACAATATGTGTTTGTTCAGGATAAATTTTCGAACAATTTGATTTTGTTCTCGTAAAATTTTCGAACACCTTTTTTTTCGAACAATGTTGATTTGTTCGAAAAAAAATTCTGAACAACTCTTTTTTTCGAACAATGTTGATTTGTCCAAAAAAAAATCTCGAACAACTCCTTTTTTTCGGAAAATGTTGATTTGTCCGAAAAAAATCGCAAACATCTCTTTTTTCTAATTTGTGTTTGTTAAAGAATTTTTTTGAAGATTATGGTGATGGTGTGGATGATTTTGGCAAAATGAAATAGGTGAGTGTGTTCATCTTCGTATTTTTTTAAAAGATTTTATAGAAAGGGTATAAAGGACATTTTACATGTCCTTTAAGATGAAAAATTTGTGTAGTTTATGTACTCAATAGGTTAGTGTGTATAACCGCGCCCAAAAGAGAAAGTTAACCGCGCTAACACAAGATCTTAAGCTTTCTTCCAGACACACAACCTCCAAAATACGGCCTGATATTGTTAAATTTAAAATTTTATGAAAAATTGATAATAAACCTTTTATTACATAAAGCTAATAAAACATTTTTAACAAATTTATATAAAATATGACAAAAATTTGTGTGAGACTGTCTCACAGATTTTTTTTGTAAGACGAATCCTTTTAACCCATATTTCAAAATTTTGGGTAGGATAATCCAAATTTTTTTTCCAGATTTTGATTTGTAAAAAAGTGATAATGTTTAATTAAAAAGTGATAATATTTTTAACAAAAGTGACTATCACTTTTTACTTAAGCACTGTCACTTTTTTGCTCAAACATTATCACTTTTTATTTATAAAAGTCGGCTCACGGATCTCATTCTGTGAGACGGTCTCACTCAAAACTAGCCCATAAAATATACTCCTTATAAGGATAATCATTAATGTAAATATTTATGTTTATCTTGTAGATATAGATACACTCGTACAATCTCTCTCTACATTTTTTCTTTCTTATCGATCTATCTTTAGATTTTCTCTTTTCTTCATCTCTCACTCTTTACGTTTCCTTTTTTCTATCTCGTTCTATCTCAATAATCTACTACACATATAATATTATATTCCTTAATCAATGTGCAAAATTAAATGGACAAACTTTTGAAATAAAGGATAAAGTCATATATAATATTATTATCTCATATGATATTTTTCTAAAATTTTCGACATTTCCTTTAATTTTTTCTTGACACTGTATCGTTATTATGCTCAATTTGTAAAAAAAAAAATCGATAATTTTTATATCACATAATTTCTTTATGAGTATTATTGTAAAAAAAAACTGTTCTTGATAACATCAATATCGATTGATGATCACAAAAATTAGATATAGCGTAGATGTATAAGAGATATTTTCAAATATTGTCATCCTTGTCCCTATCTTCATTTTAATATCCAATACATTGGTACGTACCAATATTGTCAATTGAATGGATAATTAATTTTTAAGAGCAACAACAAGTATCGTAAAAATAATTTTAGAATATTTAAAAGAAAAAAACAAACCACTAAACATGAAACACATGATCTTTGGCCCAGTGGTCAGATTTCTTTGAATTGGCGTGGGCCATTTTATTTTGACAAACCTAAACATTGTCGAACGCAGAATTTACTTTTGGTGCAGGCATTCATCCAGCTAGCTTTATGGATAAATGTTAGGTTAGAGGAAATTTCATTTTATTATTACCTGTAAATTAGGTCTAATTCAAAATATATCTTTTTAATTTTTACATTTTCAATTTACGTTCTAGTTTTACATCATTTCCATCGCAAAATTGGAAATCTGATCAAATAGTCCAATTTACATCCTTTATGTTTAAAAATTATAAATTAATAATTAATTTTTTTTGAAAATATCATTAAAAATTTAAAAATCTCATTAAAAACTTATAAATTGTGTAAAATAAATATAAAAAATCTAAAAAAATTATAAATTATACAATTCAAAAAATCTGAAAAAGTGTAAATTTATTTTTTTTTCTCTAAAAACTCATAAAAATATATATATATATATATATATATATATATATATATATATATAATTTCTACAATTCAAAAAATCTGAAAATGTTTAAAGTTATTTTTTTTCTTTTCTAAAAACTCATAAAAATAAAAAAAATCTATAAATTAAAATTTAAAAAATGTTTAAAATAAAAAATTCCACAATTTTAAAAATATCGTGAAAATCAATTTGGGACGGTTCCAAAATCGATCAAGGTGTGGAACTTCTTCTCAACCTCGATAGTGAGTTGGAAAATCTCGTGGGACCCAAAAATTTTAGGAGTTCGAGCAAAATTTTAATGGCAAACGAGTTTGATTCAAGTCTGATTTTTAATGAAATGTTAATAATTTTTATTATTCTTATCAGATTTCAGAATTAGTAATTTTTAATCTACACATTTTTAATAAATTAATGAGATTTTTTGAGTTTTTGGAAATTTTAATGAAATTTTGAATTTCTTAATTTTTGAATTACACATTTTCCATTCTTTGAATTGTAGAATTTTTTATTTTTTGTATTTTCCAAATTTTAGAATTTTTTATTTTTATTTTACACATTTTATAATTTGTAATGATATTTTTCAAAATTTTAGTGATATATTTTGAATTTTATTTTACACATTTTATATTTTTTAATTTTAAGGAGATTTTTGGATTTTTAATGATACTTTTAGATTTTTTAAATATTTAATGGGATTTTTAGAAAATTTTAATTATTAAATTTTAATTTTTAAACTTAAAAGATGTAAATTGGACTATTTGGCCGGAATCTCAATTTATTCCTCACACTACGGTGAATTTTAAAAAAATTCGACGGAAATGACGTAAATTGGACCAAAAAGAATGTAAATCGAAAAAGTAAAAATTTAAAGGATATAAATTGAATTAAACCTAAATTACAGAACGTAAAATAAATTTTATAGATAATTATTTGAATCTGGTCTATTATACATCACTAATAATATTACTTTTATAAGAATTAATATGGCTTACGATAAACAAGATATATATATATATATATATATATATATATATATATATATTTTGAGGTGCAAGTCGATGATTCTTACAAAATACGTGTAATGTTTAAGTTGAATTTACATTCTATATATATAGCATATTTATAAATACACGGTGCATGTCGATCACTATGTGCCTTCAAATTAACGTATGAAAACGTAACATTTTTACGAGCTATCTCACGCAAAATGTTTTATACTCTCTTCGTTCCGTTTAAAGTTACTCTTAAATTTTGGACACAGAGAACTAGAGATTAAAAAATATAATAGAATATGTAGGTGTATCAAAATTTAGAAGTGATGTAATTGAGGGGAATAATATTACTTCATCTGTTCTATAAAGTATATTGTTCACGTACTTTTTTTATTTGTCACTTCACCAAAAATATGTTTTTTTTTTTTTATGCAAACAATAATTTTATTTTTATCACACATGCAATAATTCTACAATACTTTTACTCTATCTATTTAAAAAAAAAAAAGTTCAAAGGTATAAATATATTTTTAGTGGACGATGAAATTAATTATTAAATAAAAGTAATTTAAAAAAAAATAGATTTCATTGATAAATGAAAAGGTATGAAGTATAAATTATTAAACAATTCCACATGCATCCCATCATCATTCATCACGTAACAAGTTGAGCCAGACATATAGGCCCTTTCTATTAATTGGTACAGAAAATCTTACACGCAAGTTTTATAAGTTAATTTTCTACTTCATTTAATGAAGGGAGGGAGTATGTATTACACAAGCGTAAACATATTATAAATATAAAGAAAAAAAATTGTTTTCATTCACATAAATATTTCGGGTCCCCCAACTTTGTCCGTGAACGATTGGTTTACAATTAAAATTTCTAAATAATTTAATTTTAACAAAAATTCTCTTTATATAGATTGATAAAAGTGAGATATCTTAAATAGTTAGGAAAAAAATATACCTATAGTGTAAGATTATACGTTCGAGTAACCAGGAAAGGTGAAAAATAAAACGATGTTAAAATTGTTTCATATATAAATTTAAAAAGCTCTATCACTTTTTTGTATGCAATTATCTAATTTGAAAAGTGGAGTTAATTAAATGCTAAATTAATATAATTATAAATTATATATATATATATATATATATATATATAATTTAAAAATGATCATTGGATTATTTTAAATAATTAAAAATGGTGACTATTTTAATTTGCAACAAAATTTTAATTACTTAGTAGAGGTGGTAATTTTCAACCCGACACAAATTCGACACGAAAATTACGGATTAGTGTTTGGCTTTATCGTGTTCGTGTCGACCTGTTAAACACGATAAAATTAATAGTTAATTCAATAACCCTTTAACAACCTATTAACATGTTATTTACTTATTTATTTGATACGATAATGACACGTATTTGATAATAACACAATAATGATGTGATATTTTTTTATTTTTAATATATTTAAATTAATGTATTTATTTTCTCATCGTATTGTTATCGTGTTGCGTGTCGTATCACGTCGACACGAAAAATATCGTATTGTTATTATGTTGTGTAGACACATATTCTTATCGTGTTGGGTTCATGTTTAATTTTATTGTATCGACACGAAACGCGACATGATAACATGATTTGTCAATTGAGAAAACAACGTTTCAGAAATAATTTAATAGGTGCATTAAATAAAGCCTTGAGTCCTTGACTTTCTGGATTATCTATTCTTGACAATACACCAATAATGTGCGGCACATGAGAAGCAAGATTTTTTCTCGTCTTTATATTTTAGATTTTTGGTACGTAATTATGCCTTTTTTTTACACATATTTAGTAGGCAATTCGTTTTATAAGTGCGTGTCTTTTCAACTTTTACATAAGACATGATTTGGGATTTTCTACGGTCAGGTAGACTCCGCTCTACCTGATAACAGGAAACCTTTTAAACATCATTGGATCATTGATCCAACGTATCTAATTTATTTTATACAATTGCACTTCGCATTAGTGTGTTTGCTCTTCGCAATATGCAATCGCACAATATCGCTCTATTAATAAATTAAATTCATAAATATGAAATGACAAAAATATCATTTTAATTAAAAATAATAGTTATAAATGACATATATATCCTTATTAACATTTCAATTTTAAATTAAAATACTTTTAATATAATTAAAATTATAAATAAAATTTGAGAATATTGTAAAAAATATCATTATTAACATTTGTACTTCGTCTTCGTCATGGAAATCAATGGCTGGACTCTCTGGTTCTTGTTTTTTTTAGGGGTTTCTGATTCTTGACTTGAAACATGGAGTTTCCCTTAAAAAAATGTATCTTTGAAAATGTATCTTTCATGATTGAGGAAAGGAGTTCGTAAATTCTGAAGGGATTTAGTTGTTTTTCTTCACAACACAGAGCCATGGATGTAATTTAATAGGTTTTGTTAAAATTATAATTTTAGGCCAGGCGCGGCCGTAAAGAGGTTTGGAATTTGAGTTCTAATATGAGAAAAAAAAATCGTTATAATCAGTTGCATTGCTAATATCAATTTTATCTATTGAGTATTGCAATGGCAGTCCACTTGCAGAAATATTAAACGCTGAAATGGAAAAAAAAATTAGGGTTCTTGGATTTTTTTTTGGGGAGACGATTTTCAGTTTGATTTGATTTGAGAAAAAAAAAAAAGAGATGCTTTTGGATAATTAAAAAAATTAATTACTTGATTAGTTATTGATTATTAAATTAAGAATAATTGTGCATAATATTATGTTTATAAATATTTTAAGGATATTTAAGTAATTTTATATATTTTTTAATAATTTTAATTACTTTATTTATGACGAAATAATATGAGGTGTCAAATTTTAATTAGATTCCTAACATTAGGTAAGGCGAACACACTACCTAAACGTAGAAATACCCTTATAACTTAACTCTTACCTTAGGATTTATACGTTATACACGGAGTATTTTATTTTAAAATATGATTATATAGGGACTATATAATTAATTTATGGACTATAATGTTTTAAGTCTCATTAATTCATTATTCGGCCAAAGAACAATCAATTTGGGAACCAATTCTATCCTTTACTACCGCGTCAAAAAAAAAATAATTATATCCTTTACTAGAGGGAGTCTCAATTGAAGTCAGGGACGGAGGGAGGGGGTTTAAAAAAAATTAATCATTTTTAAAAAATATAATTTAATTAAAAAAATATTACCATTAATTTTTATGTATATTTAATAATTTTTTAGTGTATTAGTAAAATATTAGTAGTACAATTATTATGTCCTCCGTCTCATATTGTATGTTGTTTTGTGTATAATTAAATAACATTTTTTTTAAAAAAAAATTATCTTTCATTATTATGAAAGAATAAGAGGAAAATGAAGGAAAATAAAAGAGAGTGTGAGATAACTTGCTTCAATATTATCAAGAAAAATAGATGAAAAAAAAATATAGAAGGAAAATTGTAGGAATTTGATCGAATATGAGTAATTCAGGGAGAAATGTGGTAAAAAAAACTAAAATGATAATTTTTCTAAAGTAAAAATTAAGACTAATTGAGTCGAACAATATGCACTACAAAAACTACTCCCTCCGTCCACCAAAAGTGTGCTCATTTCTTTTTTTGGGTTCACAAAAAACGTGCTTATTCTATTTAAATAGTTAACTTTTGAATATTTTTTCTACTTTACTAACAAGATTGAGTATCTACCGAATATATTTTTTACTCATTATATTAAATATATTCTTTATAATTAAAATATTATTTTTTAAAAAACATATATAAAAAAAAGTGAGCACACGGTGGACAGAGGAAGTACTCAAAAGGCGACGGAAATTCGCGATTGGAGGTAAACAGTCGCCAATTTACGATGGAAAAGGCAACTGCGGTGGGCCCTCTCGCAAAATGGCAATTGTATTTCATTACAGTCACCAATTTACGATGGAAAAGGCAACTGCGGTGGGCCCCTCGCAAAATGGTGACCGCGGTGGGCCACCTCGCAAAATGGCAACCTAAAAGTGCAGTCACAAAAGGCAACAGAAAAGTGCGGTTGCAAAAAGGCGACGAATACAATAATTCCGTCACCTTTAAATCGAATAAAAAAAATATATTATCGAATATCATAATTTTGTATTTATATTCGTTTATTAATCGAATAAAAAAATTATTTGTATTCGAATTCGAATCATAAAATTTCGAATACAAATATATTTTTTAATTGAAATAAATATTGTATATGTAATGATATTTTTTTATTGAAAGTGATTTGAGAATGATTTTAATTAATGTTGTTTAATTGTGATGTTATTTTAATTGAAACTGAACTTGAGAATGATTTTAATTATTTGAATTAAGATGAAAATGATTTTAATTATTTTAAATATTGTATATGTAATGATATTTTTAATTGAAATTGATTTGAGAATGATTTTAATTAATGTTTAATTGTGATGTTATTTTAATTGAAAGTGAACTTGAGATTTGAGAATGATTTTAATTAAAATGAAAATGATTTTAATTATTTCAAATATTGTATCTGTAATGATATTTTTAATTGAAAGTGATTTGAGAATGATTTTATGTTGTTTAATTGTGATGTTATTTTAATTGAAAGTGAACTTGAGAATGATTTTAATTATTTGAATTAAGATGAAAATGATTTTAATTATTTTAAATATTGTATATGTAATGATATTTTTAATTGAAATAAATATTGTATATGTAATGATATTTTTAATTGAAAGTGATTTGAGAATGATTTTAATTAATGTTTAATTGTGATGTTATTTTAATTGAAAGTGAACTTGAGATTTGAGAATGATTTTAATTAAAATGAAAATGATTTTAATTATTTCAAATATTGTATCTGTAATGATATTTTTAATTGAAAGTGATTTGAGAATGATTTTATGTTGTTTAATTGTGATGTTATTTTAATTGAAAGTGAACTTGAGAATTATTTTAATTAAAATGAAAATGATTTTAATTATTTTAAATATTGTATATGTAATGATATTTTTAATTGAAGTGAATTGATCGAAGATGGGAATGAATTTAAATGTTGTGGGTAAATTATAAGTGAGAAATTATAATTGAATTTTTTATTAAAAAAATCACCGTAATTAAATTATTTAATTTGAAACACATAATTTAGTAAATTCTCATTTATAAATAAATACAGTATATTATATGCTTTAACAAGTTAAAATAATTGAATTAAAGAAGCAAAACTGACATTAAATGATATATATATTAATTGCATTTACAACATGTCGACTAAAGCGCCTAACCTAAACGGCATACAAGGGGCGCCCAAAAAGCCTCTTGACCGAGAGGTCGCGCAATCGATTTGATCCCATCTCGCGCAAAAAGGTCAGAATAATGGCCAATTAATGTGGCCCCGTGGTGAGGGGGTTGATTGTGACGGATACAATAATTCCGCCACCTTTAAAATGGCAACGAGCATATTGGCGACTGGGGCCTTCCCTCATTTATACCGTCGCCTTTTAGATTAAAGAGGGGGGTTTCGTTGCCTTTCCCCTCTTCTTTTGACCATTTTTTTGTGGTGATGAAACGATTGAAGTATATAACAAATCAAAACATAAAAATTAAAATATATTTACATATAGATTGTATAAACATTATTTTGTAGGTAATGAGTGAAATGAATGAAACTTTTATTGAAATGGCAACGGAAAGTACACAGTCGCCAAAAGGCGACAGAAAAGTGCAGTTGCAAAAAGGCGACATATACAATAATTCCGCCACCTTTAAAATGGCAACGAGCATATTGGCGACTGAGGCATTCCCTCATCTATACCGTCGCCTTTCAGATTAAAGAGGGGGGTTCCGTTGCCTTTCCCCTCTTCTTTTGACCATTTTTTTGTGGTGATGAAATTGAAGTATATAACAATTCAAAACATAAAAATTAAAATATGTTTACATATAGATTGTATAAACATTATTTTGTAGGTAATGAGTGAAATGAATGAAACGTTTGTTGAAACATATTAAAAGTTAACTTGATTCATTAGTAATATATTATATATTTTAAAAATATTTATACGATATTTAAAGCAAAAAAATTTATTCATAATTGGGCCCCCTAAGTCTGGCTCTGTCACTTATTGAAGTTATAGTAAAACTCTATATAGATCGATTCCACGAAAATTATACAACATACTTTTAAGTCTCAAATCTACCTCATCAGATTAACAATCTGAGGTTTCGTAGACTATAATAATATAGTAAATGAGATTGATCTCATATGTAGTACCATCTCATACATGTTAAGCGGGATTTTAAAAGAAAAACTATATTATTCTTAATGATTAACTTTTTTTATTTTTATTAACTCCTTTTTTTCATGAAGTATATTCTAAATTATTATGTATTTGTAATTAAAAATTCAATATTTATTGTGTTCATTATTAAATTACTACTATTACACTGCAAATGTTGCATTTATTGTATTTAAAATAATTAGATGTGATCAACATTATAAATTAAAATTTAAATAATTAAACTTTTAAATAAATTTAAATTTTCAGAATTTAATTTATTCATTAATAGAATACATGATTTTTTTTATACTTTTTTGGGTTACCTATAAATTAGAATTCTTTGAAGTAAAATATAATGTGATCGAACAAAGGAAATTTGACTCGCCCAATTCAAATTTTGCTATCCCGTCCAATCAGGTTGGAATCTAGGGGTCGCGTTTGTTAATAATACTAGTATACCTAGTGAAAAGTTCATGCAGTTTTAAAAAAGAGTTAATATTTTTTACTAAAAGATGCATGTTATTTTTATTGATGTTGAGAGTATTGGTGCATTTAATTTAAGTGCATAAAAAGCCTACTCTTAATCAAAAGATTGATATTTATATGGGCCAGTCTATATACCCCTCCATACTTATTAAATATTGGTAAAAATTTGTGTGATACCGTTTCATGTATTTTTTTATGTAAGACGAATCTTTTTAATTCATATTTTAAAATTTTTGGTAGGATAACCTATATTTTTTTCTGGATTTTAGTTTGTAAAAAAAATTGATAATGTTTAAGTAAAAAGTGATAATATTTTTAACAAAAATGGCTATCACTTTTTGCTCAAACATTATCACTTCTTATATATAAAAGTCGTTTCACGGATCTCGTTCTGTGAGACGGTCTCACCCAAGACTAGCCCTTAAATATATTCTCCACATACATGTACCCTCTTCAATTGACATATGTTAGATGTACTTCCTCGATCTTTTCAAATTGTCTATTATACTTTTTTTTTTAAATACATTTGGATACATATACCTCATAACTCTATTTTTTTTCACATTTTCCCCACCTTCTTCTTCCTCATCACTCTGTCGTCCGCCGCCCAGCGTTGCCCCCGTCTTCTTCTTATTCTTCTTTTTTTTCTTCCCCCACCTAAAGTCGTCGCCCCTCCTCCTCTCGGCAACGCCACCACCCTTTTCTTCCTCTTTTTTTTTTGGTCCTTAACCCTCCACCCTATACGTTCGCCGATCCCCACCCCGCTGCCGCCAACCACACCTCACGACCGTCAACGCCAACCACCCTCCTCAAATTCTTGCCTATTTTCCTTCTCTCACATAGGTAGAGTTTGTTCATTTTTCCTTTTTTTTTATTATTTTCGACAAGAAATTGTTAAAAATAAACATTATGGTCGACCATAATGTAATGTTTATTTTTTTACAATTTCTTCTAAAAAAATTTGAGTTTTTTTAAAATTTTCTTTCAAAAAAATGTTGTGGACAAAGATATTTTTCGTCGATAAATTATAGTCGACGATATACTCTATGGTCGACAAATCAGTGTCGATCGACATTAGTGTCGAAAAATGTAATATTTTTTTTATTTCTAAATTTGTAGGCGGTGGGACTGTCGAAGGGTGATGGGTGTCGGAGGCAGCGATCGTGGGAGTTGACGTCTACTGCAAGAATTAGGGTTAGAATTTTAATTTTAGAAGGAAGATATATCTATCTATGAATATTTTAATAGAAGAGTAAATTTGAATTTTTACATGTATATTTAATTAATAAATGTTGAGGGGTTTATAGCATTAGCCTAGCCATATTCATATTTTTGGTTATTGGGTCTCATTAATGGACTATTGTGGTTGCATATCATGATCAACTTGTTAAACAAGCCTGATGCTAATTCCTTTGGTATTATTGATTTAAGAATAATGCATTTTAAATTAATTCAGATGCCAAGAATAATGTATTTTTATGTATATACTTACAAAATTCCAAGGGGTGAAACAACCCTCTTTCTCGACTCCCATCGGAAATCTCCAATACCGCCGGTCTCTGCCGGAAAACTTCATCTTTTCTTCTTTTAAGAAAAGAATGTTCTCCTCAATTCCTTTTCTTCTTGAAAAGTTTTAAGTTTGGGTTTCTTGTTACTTGGGATCAAGCATTTAATGAGATGTTGGCTTTTTAAACACAACTGGATCACTTTGTGGCTGTCTTGGTTTTGGCAAATTCGATTAATCATTAGGGATTTTCAAAATTGCATTCTCCTGAGAGGTGTGTGAGTTCCACTTGCTTCAACATTGGGGGTGTTAGAAACGATGGTTGGAGTCCCTTCATCTCCCCACACGCGTGATTTCTTGATATCTCCAACGGAAGGGTGTGAATTTGGTAAACATATCCAACACAAAATATTTTATTCAGTCGGGCCAATGGTTTCACAGAATAATGGTGGTTTTCTCATTAGAATTTTGGCTATAAATTTGGAAGGGTTGTTAGAAGCTTTTTCACAACCTTTCATCTTCTTTCTTCTGCTATACGACATTTCTCTCTCACTTAAGAAAATGGCAATGGCGATTCAGCAACAGTTCAGTGAATGTTCAATTTCTGAGAAGGAAACGGCAAATACGGCGGTACACATGAGTGAGCTTGTTATCCCTAACTCCTCAGTTGCTTTAAAGTTTGTCTCAAGACGTTTTTTTAATGTTCTTGAACTTAAAAAATTGTTGCTGTCAAGCTGGAAGATCAACTCCTCCCTCACTGTCACTTCGGTGGGGGATGGACTGTATGTTGTTGATTTCAACAATAAAGCTGAGATGCAGGAGGTTCTAGACATGCAACCATGGAACTTGCGACGATCACTCATGGTCCTTAAGCCACTCACCGGAGCTGAGTGCTTTACCGATATGAAGATGGATAGGGTGTCTTTCTGGGTCCAGATCCATGGTCTCCCGGCACATGCAATGACGAAGGTAACAGGGGAAAGAGTTGGGAGTATCCTTGGGGAGGTTCTTCAAGTTAATGCTAAGGAAGGGCAGGTGGCATGGGGAGAATCTTTGCGTGTCCGTGTGCTTTATGATACGGAAACTCCTTTATGTCGTTTTTCTAATTTCACTGCTAACAATGTTTCCACAATAATTTTCTTTCGATACGAAAGGCTTTCAGATTTTTGCACTTATTGTGGCCATCTAACTCACTCTGCAAGAGCTTGTAGCAAGGTTAGGGATCGAGAGGATGATTGGGTGGAAAATCATAAATTTTTCCCGGAGTGGCTAAAGGCGGATAAAGCTAAAAGGCCTAATGCAGGAGACATGCAAGTCCTTTCTAGGTTGCTGGGCATTGATCTGGTTCGATCTAATAATGTGGTGCAGGACCCTACTTTGGAAGCCAGAAGGGAGGAAAGAGGTAAGAATGTTGTGCAGGATCGAGCTTTGGAGGTCAGAAGAGAGGAAGCTGGTAAGAGTATCATTAATCTGGAGGACAACATCACCTCTGAGTCAGAAAAGAGAAGGAGGGTGAAGGGTAAGACGGTTATGCTGGATGAGGGTGTGAAGGAAATGTGGCAAATGGCTGAGCAAGAGGTGATGGGTCCTCTCTGGAACCTCAATGAAGAAGCACAACCTATCCAAAAAGAAAGGGAAGCAGTCTATTCTTTTCAGGAACTCATGACAAAAAGGGGAGAGGATGGAGCAACAGAAAATATACGGATTGCTCAAAAGGATCCTAAAACAGGTTTGGTTCTTCAACCTCTTTCTTTTACTGTCCCATATGGATATCACCACAGAATAATTACTGAACCACTGCTGGAGAAAGACATGGACAATCGTACGGGGCTTAGAGTTTTTCATCATGTGGGTAGAGATTTTAAAAGTTTGGATTTTGTGACTTATGAAGAGGTTATTTATGAAGGAGAACACCCTTATGTTCCACTGAGAGAAGAAACGGGGCAAAATAATGTTGAGCAGGAACAATCTGGAGAAAATGGAATGAGTTTTTCAATCCCGGGTGATATGCGGGTAGGAAAAAAGAGACTATGGAAGGATCACTCTGGTGATCTTGCTGATTTCGTAAGGGCTGAAAAGGTGAGGCAAGAAATTGATGGGCTTTTCTTTTTTAAGAAGGCAAGGAGTATGCTGGAGACGTATGGATCGGAAATATCGATTCCGATGTCGGCGGAGGTTGAGGTTACTCAACCCCGCCGAGCTGAATGATGCTTTTATGCTGGAACGCACGTGGGGTTTGTAGTACGCGTGCGTTCAATAAGCTTAGGATGTTGGTTTCATTGTACAATCCATCGTACTTTTTTGTTTCCGAATCAAAATGTAACCAATCCTTTGCAGATGTCATTAGGGTTCGATTAGGGTTTTCCAATGTTTTTTGTGTTCAAGCTTGTGGTAATGCTGGTGGACTATTGCTGTTTTGGAATGAATCAAATGTTTATGTGCTGTCGTATTCCCTTGGTCATATAGATTGTGTTATTCAGGATTCTATTGGAATTTGGCGTTTCACGGGATTTTATGGAAATTTAGTGCCTCAACAAAGAAATGCTTCATGGCAACTTCTTAAAAGACTTAAAAACTACTTGCCTAATCTCCCAAACTCTTGGTTGATTGGGGGGGATTTTAATGAGATTTTGCATAACCATGAAAAGGTTGGAGGCAGGACTAAGCCTAGTGGTAATATTGATTTGTTCCAAGAAGTTCTAGTATACAATGAACTTCAAGACATTAAGATGTCCGGTTCAAAATTCACATGGCACAATCGAAGAAAGGACCCCTTCTATATAAAAGAGAAACTGGACAGATTTTTAGCTACTGAGAGTTGGATAAACTTATGTGCTTATTGTGATGGTTCTGCTTTGAGTTTTTTGAGCTCTGATCACAGGCCAATTTTGATGAGATTTGAAGCCACTAGAAAGGTAAAGTTCAATCAAAAGCAGGAGAAGCCTTTCAAGTTTGAAAATTACTGGATGAAAGAACCAGATTTTAAGAAGGTATTGTCAGTAGCTTGGAATAAGTCAAGCCCCAATTTTAATCTGATAGAGAATATGAATGCATGTGGGGCCATGATTCTAGATTGGGCAAACCAGAAAGGGGGTACACTAAGTCATAGGATTAAACAAGTTCAAAAACAAATCAATGATATCCTGGATAATGATGCTTGTGTTCCTGATATGGGAAGAGTTGGAGAATTGGAGAATGATTTGGCTAAACTTAACTCACAAGAAGAATGGTTCTGGAAGCAAAGGGCTAGAGTGGCATGGCTTTAAGAAGGTGATCACAATACCAAATTCTTCCATTTAAGAGCTACTCAGAGGAAAAAAAGAAACACCATTAGACAGATTCTTGATATCAATGGTGATTGGAAGTATTCAAAGAAGGATATTGATGATACTTTTATGGATTATTTCCAGAAGATTTTTGCAACAGGAACCCCATCAAATGAAGATATCAACAGGGCCACTCATTGTATCAAATCAAAGTTATCTGTGGAGAACTCTGTTGCTCTTGAAATTCCATTCTCCAAAATGGAAGTGTTCAAAGCAGTTAAGGATCTTAATCCTTGGAAGGCCCCAGGTCCAGATGGTTTTCCAGCCTCTTTCTACATTCATAATTGGAACATAATTGGTGAGGATATCTCTAATGCTATTTTAGATGTTCTTAATGGTCAGGGTGAAGTGAAACAATGAAATCATACTATTATTTCACTTATCCCTAAAGTTAGGTCACCTGTTTCTCCTCAACAATTCAGGCCTATTAGCCTGTGCAATGTCTTGTATAGGATACTTGCTAGAACAGTGACTAATAGATTGAAGGGTGTTCTTAATGATATAATAGATTCTCATCAAAGTGCTTTTGTACCTGGTAGAATTATTACAGATAACATCTTGGTGGCCTATGAGGGGATGCATTGTTTGAGATCTTCAAAAAGCAAAGTTGGATATGCAGCATTGAAACTTGACATGTGTAAGGCATATGATAGAATTGAATGGCCTTTTTTACTGCAAGTTCTTCAAGTTTTGGGTTTTTCTAATAAATGGATTCAACTTGTTTGGAAATGTGTGTCTTCTGTGACATATGCTATAAATATCAATGGGAGTTATACTGAGACCTTCATTCCAACCAGAGGCTTGAGACAAGGCGACCCTTTGTCTCCATATCTTTTTGTCTTATGTGCTCAAGCATTGTCTTCTATGCTATCTTTTGCAGTGGACTCAAAACAAATTTCTGGGATCAGAATTGCTAGAGGTGCTCCCATTATTTCACATCTCTTTTTTGCAGATGACAACCTCTTTTTTTTCAAAGCATCCAAACAAGAAACTCAAGTTGTGGTTAATTGCATTTATGTTTATGAAAAGGCTTCTGGGCAACTTGTTAACAGGGAAAAATCTTCCATTATTTTTAGTCCCTCAACAAGACAATCTAATGTAAATCAATCCAAGCATATGTTGGGCATAAGATCATCTCAGGGTTATGATTTGTATCTTGGTCTTCCCACCATTATTCCAAAAGCAAAAAGATTGAAGTTTGGATATTTGACTGATAGAATCCGACAAAAGGTGTTATCATGGAAGCATAAATATTTCTCAGAAGGGGGAAAGGAGGTACTTATCAAAGCTGTCTTGCAAGCAACTGCCTCATTTGCCATGTCTTGTTTTAGAGTGCTTGTTGCAGTCTGCTCTGACATGGAAAAGATTATTGCTGGTTTTTGGTGGGGTGATGAAGATGTGGGGAAAAGAAAGCACTGGAAGAAATGGATTGATCTGTGCAAGACAAAGAGTGAGGGGGGTTTGGGATTTCGAAGCCTCAGTCTTTTCAATAAAGCTCTCCTGGCCAAACAGTTATGGAGAATTATCAATAAGCCTGACACTTTGCTAGGCAGGATCTTCAATGCTAAATATATTAGAGATTGCAGTTTGTCAGATTTAGAAATTGGATCGAATCCATCCTTTGTTTGGAGATCCTTGTATTGGAGCAAGAATTTATTATAGGAAGGGGCTAGATGGAGAGTTGGCTCTGGATGTAAAATCAGGATCGGTAGATCCATGACACAGAAACTGGAATGATCAACTCAAGAAGGGCTAGTGCATCGAATGTTAACAGATTTTTACTTGACAATGGAAAATGGGATGAACACCTCATTAGACAAGCTTTTTATGCCTATGAAGCTGATCATATTCTTAATACTCCAACTTTTGGTATTAACCATTGTGATCAACTTTATTGGCCCCATTCTTCTAATGGTTGTTATACTGTTGCCTCAGGTTACTCTTTCTCCATGCAAGGTTTTGTTAAGGAAAGAAGTGTCCAAATGGTAGGCCCTTCAAACTCCCAGATTTCTGCAAAGATCTATGAAGCTGTATGGAAACTCCAAGCTCCACCTAAAGTCAGGATTTTTTGCTGGAAGGTTGCACAAAACATGATCCCTTCTGAAGGTAATTTAGCTTATCACCATGTGCCCATTAGTTCGATTTGTAGCTGTTGTGGGACATTCATGGCTGATACTATGCACTGCTTATTCAAATGTATTTTTGCAAAAAATTCTTGGAAGGAAGTTGGGCTTTGGAATGTTGTTAGAAAAGCAGTGCATGGTAGTGGATTGGATTTTGTTGGCTGGTGTGTGAAGTTTATGAAAATGGAAGATATGTCCTTGGTAATGATGGTTGTTTGGGCCATTTGGAAAGAGAGATGTCAATTTACTCATCAACAGGTTCATAAACATGGCAAGATGGATATTGGAATGACTTTCAATGTTAAATGGGCCTTGTCTTATTGGCATGAATTTCAACAGATGAGGAATGTTGGCAATACAGATGCTGATTTTGTTACCAAGCAAAAAGAATTGTGTATGGGTATCAAACAAGGTAATGAACTCTATACGGATGTAGCTTATAACATAGGAAAACATTTCTTTGCTGCTGGCTGGGTTATTTTCGATTCCGGTTCTCGAGTTATACGAGCAGGAGCTGAACGAATGGATTATCCGGGATCGATTTGCGGAGCGGAACTTAAAGCAGTTGTCATTGGTCTTCAAAGATGTAAACAGCACAATATCATAATCAATGGCATTCGGACTGATTCCGTGGATGCCATTACTGCACTTGAAGATGAAGATCGACTGGGAAACTTGGAACGAACATACGTTAAGGAAGTTAAGGAATTGCTTCGACTAGGGCATATTTGGGATTGTCAGCATGTCCCTCGAGAGTTAAATCATATTGCTCATGAGTTAGCTCAAGACTCTATTAACACTTCATTTCCTCAGGATTGGAATGAAGCTGATTTCTCACAATTCTACAAGGATAGACTTGCTCTTAACTCTCTAGTATGAGTGTTTTGTTTTTAGCCCTTGTAATTTTGTCAAAAAAAAAAAAAAAAAGAAGATTAGCATTTTGTGTTTATTTTTTAATTTGTTTCATTTAAAGTTATTTGTTGGATTACTATAAAAAAAAAAGATTAAGATAGCTAATTTATAGTAATTTTCTTTACATTTATTTCACAATCTTCCCCACTCCTATTAGTCCTATATATGACATGTCAAAATTACTCTATTTTATTTTCTAAATTTTGTTTAAATTATACATTTTTTTTTAACATTTCTCTTTTTTTTTCACCATTAATTTTTATTTTTTGATGTATGGTTGTAAAAATCTCAATATTTTCTACGAGAGTATTTCACTAGTAAATTACTATAGTTAAAACTAGAAAATGATTTGACCATGATAAAACTGCTAAAGGATGAGCACAACATAGCATTAATTGCACTGGACGAGAAAAATAGGGTGGTGTTTTGTTATTTTTTTAAGGAAAAAATAATACTCTCTCCAATCCAAACAGTTTGTCGCATTTGAACTTTAAATTTGTTTCAAAAAGTTTGTCGCTTTTCCTAATTTTACCAATGATCTCTCTAAATTGCCCCTATTCTTTTGAAAATATATTAATTACGATTTTTTTTGGAAAGGTCAAAGAAATTGTGGAAAAGGAAGGTGGAAAAATAAAAGGAAAAAGAGAAGAAAGGGGGAGAAAATAACGAGGGGTAAATTTGTCAAAAAAATATGTTTCTTAATTTTATACAAAATGAGAAATGCGACAAACTTTATGAAATGGAGGGAGTAATTGAAAAGCAAAGGCACCCAGTTTAATTCAAGAAAAAGGCCACGGATAAATGCCCCCAAATTATTATGTCTCACCCCTGATGTCTTCACTCCTGACGTATAAGTTCATTCAACTCTTATTTTTCAAAATTATACTCCTACCTCTAAAATTTTAATTTTTTTCTCTCCTTGCCTTTTTTTTTTCCACCCACACACCAAAGCCTCCAAGTTTCCTGGCTACTCAATATATATATGTGTACTGTATTTCGTTTTTGAGTTTTTTTTATTTTTTTACCAAAATTGTATTTTACAAAAATTCAGCACTGATTCGTCGAGTTTTGTGAGATTTTTCGGAAAAAAGTTTCACGTTTTGACTCAAAACTCGGCCAACTTTTCCACGTTTTGATTCAAACCTCGACGAACTAGTGTTGAATCAAAACGTGAAAAAATTGGCCGAGTTTTGATTTAAAACGTGGAACTTTTTTCTAAAAAATATCACAAAATTCGGCGAACTGGTGTTGAGTTTTTGCAAAACGCGATTTTTGTTAAAAAAAACTCGAAAACGAAATACACTACACATATATTCATTACAACATACAATCATGCAACAATATGGTCAAATTAAATAATAATACTATAAATAATAATCAATTACAAATAAATACTATATTTTGGGTGGGGGAGGAATGCAAAAAATCTGTTTAATTTTTTGTTTAGGGGTGAGGGTGAACTCAACACAAAGGTAGTATAATCTTTTTATCTATTATTTTAAAATATAAATTGGAGGTGGGTTGAATACATAATATGTTGAGGGCATTTTCCGTGGCCCAAGAAAAATAGCAGGTCGTTTGAGAGAGAAAATATAGGCCCAATAAGCTACATATTGAAGGCCCAATTGTGAATTGGCCTCTTGAAAAATGAAGAAAATAAGAAGGGGGCGCGGCTAAAGGCACCCGGATTTCCTAGGAATACACCCACCAAACATTTTTTAATTTTTCAGAACATGTGAAATGTCCCATATAGCCCTAGGATAAAATTTATGAAAAAAACTAAAATGAGTACACCCATCCATTCTATGATCACCACCACTACCTCCACCATCATTCAACAAAAAAAACTCCAAAATTGCAACAAAAATTAATCCAAAACATCAACTGTTCGAAAAAAATTCCAAAACAAACCTGTTCGAAATTTTTTACAAAACAAACTCAACATGTTCGAAAAAAATTTCAAAACAAATTCAATATGTTCGAAAAAAATTCCAAAACAACTCAAATTTGTTCGAAAAAAAAGATCGAACATCTTGTTCGAAAATTTTTCCAAAACAAACTCAAGTTGTTCGAAATTGTTTTCAAAACAAACACAATATGTTCGAAAAAAAATTCAAAACAACTTAAATTTGTCCGAAAAAAAAAATCGAACATCTTGTTCGAAATTTTTTCCAAAACAAACTCAAGTTGTTTGAATTTTTTTCCAAAACAAATGCACTATGTTCGAAAATAATTCCCAAACTTAAAAAAAAATCCTAATTTTTTTCCAAGAAAACCCTAATTTTTCAGACCTAAACTTACCTGTTAGCGGCGGCGGCGGCGAGGGGAGGAGCTCTACGGCCGCGGCGAAGGGGAGGAGGGGGTTGCCGGCGGTTGCGTCTGTGGGGAGAAGGGAGGGCGGCGGCCGCGTCTGTGGGGAGAAGGGAGGGCGGCAGCCGCGACTGTGGGGAGGAGGGGGGCGGCCGCGAACGAGGGGCGGTGGAGATAGGGAGGGCAGCGGCGCGACTGGGAAGGCAGCGGCGCGACGGGGAGGTGGGCGGCGTGGGCCGCACCGGAGGTGGCGAAAATGGAGGTGGGAGGTGGAAGGTGGGTGTCCTGTTGAAATGAGAAGAAAAAGAATTGAGTTTAGGGTTTTAATGGAGAAAGGAGTAATTTTGAGTTTTCCAGGAGGGTGTCCTCATCCAATTTGTGTGTGTTCTCATCCCCTGGGTGTACTCATAGGAAACCGGGTGCCTTTAGCCGCGCCCTAAGAAGGTCCAACTATCGTGGCCATTACGTGCAGATCAACAAAGCAACCCACGGATTGATTGAAGAAGACAAATGTGAGGTTTATCTCAAGTCTCCTAGACTAGACGAGTGCTACTCGTCTTGTGAAGATCAGGTAGATTCTACTCTACTACTGTACTCGTCTGTTGGGCAGATCAGTCGAGGTACTTAGTCGATAGAAGTCTTCTGAAGAACTCAGCTGTTGGGCGTATCAGCTGGTGGAGTCAGACAAGTTAACTCAGACCAGATCAGATGAGTTGGATGAGTCCAAACAGATGAGATGGGTGTTGCGAAGGACAAGACGAGTTGGGAAGACCAGACAAGTAGAGGTCTGACCAGACTAGTTGAGTTCTGTTAGCAGGGTTAATTTTTGGCTAAGTATGGAGTCGTCTTGTCTTGCGAAGACAAGTGAAGGGCAAGTAGGTCAATTCAGATTGGGTCACGCTGAAGGTGTGAGTTTGTTACACGGTTGTAACAGAATCCACGTGGCAACAGAGCACGCTTTCAACACACGCTGCAATCACCTTGACAACCTATAAATACCCCATTACTTGTAATTGTAATTCTTTGACGCCTGCGAGCATTCGTTTTGAGAGTTGAGAGTTCACGAGTGAAGTGAGGATAAATCCCTTTCCGAGTGATGAGTGTGTAAACATCTCTTATACTTAATCAAATTGAAGTCGTGTGTCCAGTGGATGTAGATCACGTTGATCGAACCACTTAAATCTTCTTGTGCTCTGTTTTTCGTTTTCGTTTATATTTGTGAATTGCCATGCTTTCGTTGGATTGAATATTGGTCGATTACTTTGCTTGTGATTGGAGACGTCTAGTCTAAGTGAATTATCATTGACAATCGTGACAATTGGCGCCGTCTGTGGGAACGATCGGGATCGAGAGGAATCGATTGTCAGCCATTAATCAACTGCCAGTTCGAAGATGGAGAATTCGACCAAGTATAATATTGAGAAGTTCTCAGGCACGGGTGACTTTGGGCTGTGGAGAGTCAAGATGCAGGCTCTCCTAGAACAGCAAGGCTTGTTCGACGTGCTCGAAGAGTCTACAGCCCCAACTGAGGAATCTGCCTCCGTTGCTGCTGAAAGGAGCAAGATGCTCAGGAAAGCTCGAAGCACTATTCTACTCTGCCTTGGTGATAAGGTTCTGAGAGAGGTGGCTAAAGAGAAAACCGCGAAAGAGGTATGGGACAAGCTAGGTAAACTCTACATGGTTAAAACCTTTGCTAACCGTCTCTATTCGAAACAGAAGCTGTATGCCTTCAGAATGGTGGATGACAAACCCATTCCGGATCAGCTTGATGAGTTCAATAGAATTCTTGATGATCTAGAGAATTTAGATGTCAAGTTAGAGGAAGAGGATAAGGCTCTGATTCTATTGAGTGCTCTCCCTAAGTCCTTTGAAATCTTAAAGGACACCATCTTGTATGGTAGGAAGGAAAGTATTACATTGGAGGATGTAATGCTGGCTGTCAAGTCCAAGCTGCTGCACAACAAAACGTCTCAAGTAGACAAGGTCAGTAGCGGAGAAGGATTGGCAATCAGAGGTGGCCAGAAGCGATCTGGTGCCAAGAAGGGGTCTAGTCAACCCAAAGGAGCTGATAAGGGAAAATCAGCTGTGTCCAATCAAGGTGAGGCAGTGTGCTACCATTGCAACAAACCTGGGCACTATAAGAATGCTTGTCATAAATACAAGCAGTTCTTGAGGAAATCTGGTGCCAATACCTCTAATGACAAGAATCAAGCTAATCAGACTCAAGTTGAGAAGGAGCAAGAAGGCTACGAGTCTGCTCAAGCGCTAACCATCACATCCTCTACAGAACAACAAGCATGGATCCTTGATTCGGGGTGTTCTTTCCATATGACTCCAAGACGAGATTGGTTTCATGACTTCAAGCAACAGAAGGGCGGTTCTGTTCTGCTTGGGAATGATCACACTTGCAAAGTTGTTGGAGAAGGTAGTGTTCACCTGAAGATGTACGATGGGGTAGTAAGAATACTCAAGAGTGTTAGGTACGTACCTGAACTCAAGAGGAATTTGATCTCACTTGGGATGCTGGATTCTATGGGCTATAAATTCCAGTCGGCTGATGGAGAGCTCAGTGTGTCAAAAGGGGAGCTGACTGTCCTGAAAGGCGAGAGAAGGAGTGATCTCTACTTTCTTAAGGGAGAAACAGTAGCTGGTAGATCAGATGTAGCGGAGGTGCAAGACAACTCGATGTTGTGGCACAAAAGACTAGCTCACGTAGGCGAGAAGGGCCTAGTGGAGTTGTCTAAACAAGGTCTGCTTGGCAAAGACAAGATCACTCAACTCGACTTGTGTGAGTCTTGTATTCTTGGTAAGTCCAAGAGACTTAAGTTTGGTAAGGGTGTTCACTCTACCAATGGGATCATGGACTATGTCCATTCTGATCTATGGGGGCCAGCGAGGAATCAGACGAGGTCTGGTGGAAAATACTTCATGTCTATCATAGACGACTACTCAAGAAAGGTGTGGGTGTCTATTCTCAAGTCGAAGTCAGAAGCATTTGAGAAATTCAAGGAATGGCTCATTGAATGTGAAAATGTCACAGGCAAGACTCTCAAACATTTGAGAACTGATAATGGTCTGGAGTACCTATCAGACGAGTTCAATGCGTTCTGCAAATCGAAAGGAATAGTACGGCATAGGACTGTGCCAGGGACCCCTCAGCAAAACGGTGTTGCTGAGAGGATGAACCAGACACTACTTGAGAGAGTCAGGTGTATGTTGAACTCGTCTTGTCTGCCAAAGGTGTTTTGGGGAGAGGCAGTGTCTACTGCAGCCTACTTGATAAACAGAAGTCCTTCCTCGGCTGTGCAATACAAAACCCCAGAGGAGTTGTGGTCTGGACGTGCAGCCGATTACAATCATTTGAAGGTATTTGGATGTCAAGCTTATGCTCATGTCAAGCAAGATAAGCTTGAGCCTCGAGCATTGCGATGCGTGTTTGTTGGGTATCCTTCAGGCGTGAAAGGATACAGGTTATGGTGCCTCGAAGCTGGGATGCAGAAATGTATAATCAGTAGAGATGTTACGTTTGATGAGAGTCGGATGCCTCTATCAGAACAGACTAGTACGAGTACTAGTGCAGCTAATAACCAACCAGACGAGACACAAGTCGAGGTGGAGCAAGTTGACTCCACAAGACCAGTTGGAGATGATATTGATCCAGATGAGGAGGGCGATCCTCAAAGTGAGAATGATCTTCAACATTATCAGCTGGCACGGGACAGAACCAGACGGGAAGTCCACCCACCTCAGAGGTATGGTCAAGCTGACATAGTCTCATTTGCATTATGCGCAGCTCTTGAGGTGGAGTCTCTGGAGCCAAAGTCTTATACAGAAGCCATTAGCTGCCACGACAAGGAGAAGTGGATAGTTGCTATGGAGGAGGAGCTGCTTTCTCTGAACAAGAACCAGACATGGGAGATTGTTCAGAGGCCCAAGAACAAGAAGTTGGTTGGGTGCAAGTGGATCTATAAAAAGAAGGTGGAGGCTCAGAGGGGTGGCAGACTTAGATACAAGGCGAGGCTTGTAGCTAAGGGATTTACACAGAAAGAAGGTATTGATTTCAATGAAATCTTCTCACCTGTTGTGAAGCATTGTAGCATCAGAATCTTGTTAGCTATGGTTGCTCAATTCGAATTGGAGCTACATCAGATGGATGTGACCACAGCTTTCTTACATGGATCTCTAGACGAGAGGATCTACATGAAGTTACCAGAAGGGTTGGACATAGAAGAAGGGGAAGACAAGGTCTGTCTATTGAAGAAGTCCCTCTATGGCCTCAAACAAAGCCCTAGACAATGGTACTTGAGATTTGATGAGTACATTTGCTCAGCTGGTTTTACAAGGAGCTTGTACGACAGCTGTGTCTATTTCAGACGGGTTGGGACTGGAGTTACCTATCTTCTGTTGTATGTTGATGACATGTTAATAGCAGGCGAGTCTATTGACAGTGTTAATCAAGTCAAGGAGATCCTCAAACAGGAGTTTGAGATGAAAGATCTTGGTGAAGCCAAAGTGATTCTTGGGATGGAGATCAGTAGACTAGACGGGTCTATTCTGCTGAGTCAACCTACTTATCTTCAGAAGGTGTTAGAGAGGTTCAGAATGCATAAGGCAAAGACTGTCTCTACTCCTATTGGCCAACATCATCGTTTGTCCAATCAGATGAGTCCCAGGAACAGCCAAGAGCGAACTCAGATGAGCAAGATACCTTATGCCAGTGCTGTAGGGAGTCTAATGTATGCTATGGTGTGTTGTAGACCAGACTTGACTCATGCTATGAGTGTGATCAGCAGATATATGAGTGATCCAGGCTTAAGCCATTGGGAAACGGTTAAGTGGGTTATGAGATATGTTCTGGGATCAGCACAGACGGGTCTGAAATTTCAGAAGATGCCAAGTGAGGGGGATGCACTTGTGGGATACGTGGATGCAGATTACGCAGCCAATGTTGACACTCGGAAATCCTTAACAGGATATGTGTTCACTCTATTTGGTACGACAGTGTCGTGGAGGTCTATTCATCAATCCGTAGTTGCATTGTCTACTACTGAAGCGGAGTACGTGGCCTTGACTGAGGCAGTTAAGGAAAGCATGTGGCTGAAAGGGATTCTTAAGGAATTTGGTTTATCTCAGAACAGTGTGACTGTCTTCTGTGATAATCAAAGCGCAATACATCTCGCAAAGCATCAGGGGTATCACGAGAGAACCAAACACATTGATGTGAAGCTGTACTTTGTGAGAGATATTGTGGAGAAGGGGAGCGTCCAGGTGGTTAAGATAGCTACTGAGGAGAACCCTGCTGATGCATTTACTAAGGCGTTACCAAAAGAGAAGTTTGGTTTATGTCTTAGGTCAGTTGGTTTGCATTAGTGACCTCTGCGGAGAAGGCTACTAGTCTGGTGGAGGCAGATTAGTAGTAGAATCTGTCCTTTGAGAAGGATAGATCGGAGCTGTTAGTTCAAGGTGGAGATTTTGAGCTAAAGGTGGAGAATTGTGAGGTTTATCTCAAGTCTCCTAGACTAGACGAGTGCTACTCGTCTTGTGAAGATCAGGTAGATTCTACTCTACTACTGTACTCGTCTGTTGGGCAGATCAGTCGAGGTACTTAGTCGATAGAAGTCTTCTGAAGAACTCAGCTGTTGGGCGTATCAGCTGGTGGAGTCAGACAAGTTAACTCAGACCAGATCAGATGAGTTGGATGAGTCCAAACAGATGAGATGGGTGTTGCGAAGGACAAGACGAGTTGGGAAGACCAGACAAGTAGAGGTCTGACCAGACTAGTTGAGTTCTGTTAGCAGGGTTAATTTTTGGCTAAGTATGGAGTCGTCTTGTCTTGCGAAGACAAGTGAAGGGCAAGTAGGTCAATTCAGATTGGGTCACGCTGAAGGTGTGAGTTTGTTACACGGTTGTAACAGAATCCACGTGGCAACAGAGCACGCTTTCAACACACGCTGCAATCACCTTGACAACCTATAAATACCCCATTACTTGTAATTGTAATTCTT
Organism: Galeopsis tetrahit; assembly: GCA_963675135.1. NCBI lineage: Eukaryota > Viridiplantae > Streptophyta > Magnoliopsida > Lamiales > Lamiaceae > Galeopsis > Galeopsis tetrahit. The sequence continues at coordinate 56,665,786 of OY776129.1, forward strand.
TGACGCCTGCGAGCATTCGTTTTGAGAGTTGAGAGTTCACGAGTGAAGTGAGGATAAATCCCTTTCCGAGTGATGAGTGTGTAAACATATCTTATACTTAATCAAATTGAAGTCGTGTGTCCAGTGGATGTAGATCACGTTGATCGAACCACTTAAATCTTCTTGTGCTCTGTTTTTCGTTTTCGTTTATATTTGTGAATTGCCATGCTTTCGTTGGATTGAATATTGGTCGATTACTTTGCTTGTGATTGGAGACGTCTAGTCTAAGTGAATTATCATTGACAATCGTGACAACAAAAAAAGGCACATTTTTTATATGGAGTATTTGCTTCAAGAATAAAAAAGTTGGCAATTTTTGGTCAGGAATAGGGTATGGGAGCATTTTCCAATAACTCAAGTAATTATAACATCATTATATAGTTAATGAGAAATTAAAAATAATAATTAAAAAAAAAAAAAAAAACAGCGTCATTATCTCACACATAGTCAAACACACTAGATAGTGTTTTCATTTATTCTTCTTTAAAAGATTGCAATAACTTGGAATTTTCATCTTCCAATCTCTACACTAGTCTATTCTTTTCTATTTATTTTTTCCTTTTATTGTAATTGATATTTTGTAAAAATTTGTAACACTTTTGGTTCTAAAGCTTTATAAATACATAGATTGATGTTTATAATTTAATTTCTTATTTATTTGATAATTAAATGGGTTATTTTAATGGGTCATTAATGGGGATGATGATGCGCGTTGTTAATGGAATTAGATTGTCAGGTTGCTTCCATGAATAAATATAGACATTCCATCCAATTTATTGTACATTTGTTAGGAAGATACTTTATGATTTTAGGTGCTATTTTTTAGTTGCATTTTGGTTGTTCGATAGAGATACATGTTTGTATTAGAATATATACAAAACTTCAATGAGTTGGACTTGTGGTATAGATTTGGAACTTAGGAGCGTGCTCCTTTAAATATATATACATACTCTTAAGTATTGTCTACCTTAAATTGATTTATTCTTCAACAAATTCACACACAATATTTTTTTTCTCTCATCCTCGAGATCACTAAAACACTCCAAGATTTGGTTAGCAACACTGCTACCAATTCTTCCCGTCAAACTAGAAATATCATTTGGTCTATAGGCTCACGCCATAACCGTCCAATCAAGAAGCATTATCTTCTACATCAAGAACACGTTTTTTGTTCTTTATGCGAAATTGTCGCCCGAAAAAAGAAAAAAAAAAACCATTTTATTCTTCTTTCAATGCACACTCATCAAGAACGAGACCTAGTTCTCTCTTGCTCAACTCACCTATAAGACAAAGATCCTCTTGTGTCATATGCACAAAATCGCTCACCATCACTGCTATGTTCGATGTGAGATCTTCGTCTCGATCATCACAGTAGCTCATGTGTCGTTTGTCGATCCCTTCCTCGTCTCCAACTTCTTATGAATAAGATTGTAATTTGTTTTATCTTGAGGGGCACATTAGGATATATACATCTTTTATATATTAAAAGTCCTCTCCTCGTTGTATTTATATAAACTACCCATTAACCTCTCATTACTCATATTAATACAATAATGCACTTGTTTTGTATGTCTCAATAATATCTGGATTTGATTATTAAATGGGTTGCCCCATTACTTATTTTAAGATGGTGCAAATTTATATATGAAATTACATAAATCACGAAAGAAGGGGAAAATGGGATGATCCGATTACTTTCGGAGGTCCATGACTTTGTTCCAGGATGGACGGCTGGAAATGTCTACCCACCAAGAGTAAACGTGTGTCCGCCGTTTGATCAAATCCTCCATGCCTCCTTCCTCCATCAGAAACCTTGTGTTTGGCAAGTGAGTTAGATCAGCAATGGTGAACTTCTCCCCACCCAAATACTTGCTACGCGACAATCTATCCTCGTAAACGTCGAGCACTTTCTCCAATTTGCCCTTGCAATCACTGATTATTTCCATATCGGGCGCCTCCCCTTTTTCATGAGAGAGTATAAGTTGTTGGAACAGAGTGAAAAT